>OU426988.1:31517954-32266231 GCA_911387755.1 Chrysotoxum bicinctum
AAGAGCTATTCACGGGTGAAAACCAGAAGGTTCTGCGAGGTCTGGTTATCGAAATATGGCCACCCAAAGTGATTTTACTGAAAATTGGCCCAAATCTAAAAAAGTCATCGGATGCGGATGGCGATATTTTCGCAACCAAGGCTCGTAACGCGTTGCGGTTTTCAATTCTGAATAGAGAATTAACAGACCTTTCCATGGATGTGCCAAACTCAAAATTTTTTTTTTCAATTAATTTTGGGAAAAATCATGGACTACACTTGTCTATAAAAATCATTATTTTTTCGAAGTTCACCAATCCCATCGAGATATACTTCAAACGAAAGGTCTGTTCAATACCTACACACACCTGTAAGCCAAATCGTCCTGCGTGGTCTGGTTAGCGAAATATGGCCATCCAAAGTGATTTCGCTGATTCCACAGATTTTCGAGCTTTAACTACCTAACAATGTGCTTGGGTGGCGATATTTCCGAAACCACGAGTTGTAAAAGGTTGCGGTTTCCAAAATTTGTAGTCAATTTTGTAAGAGCTATTCACGGGTGAAAACCAGAAGGTTCTGCGAGGTCTGGTTATCGAAATATGGCCACCCAAAATGATTTTACTGAAAATTGAACCAAATCTAAAAAAGTCATCGGATGCGGATGGCGATATTTTCGCAACCAAGGCTCGTAACGCGTTGCAGTTTTCAATTCTGAATAGAGAATTAACAGACCTTTCCATGGATGTGCCAAACTCAAAATTTTTTTTTTCAATTAATTTTGGGAAAAATCATGGACTAACCACTTGTCTATAAAAATCATTATTTTTTCGAAGTTCACCAATCCCATCGAGATATACTTCAAACGAAAGGTCTGTTCAATACCTACACACACCTGTAAGCCAAATCGTCCTGCGTGGTCTGGTTAGCGAAATATGGCCATCCAAAGTGATTTCGCTGATTCCACAGATTTTCGAGCTTTAACTACCTAACAATGTGCTTGGGTGGCGATATTTCCGAAACCACGAGTTGTAAAAGGTTGCGGTTTCCAAAATTTGTAGTCAATTTTGTAAGAGCTATTCACGGGTGAAAACCAGAAGGTTCTGCGAGGTCTGGTTATCGAAATATGGCCACCCAAAGTGATTTTACTGAAAATTGGCCCAAATCTAAAAAAGTCATCGGATGCGGATGGCGATATTTTCGCAACCAAGGCTCGTAACGCGTTGCGGTTTTCAATTCTGAATAGAGAATTAACAGACCTTTCCATGGATGTGCCAAGCTCAAAATTTTTTTTTTCAATTAATTTTGGGAAAAATCATGGACTACACTTGTCTATAAAAATCATTATTTTTTCGAAGTTCACCAATCCCATCGAGATATACTTCAAACGAAAGGTCTGTTCAATACCTACACACACATGTAAGCCAAATCGTCCTGCGTGGTCTGGTTAGCGAAATATGGCCATCCAAAGTGATTTCGCTGATTCCACAGATTTTCGAGCTTTAACTACCTAACAATGTGCTTGGGTGGCGATATTTCCGAAACCACGAGTTGTAAAAGGTTGCGGTTTCCAAAATTTGTAGTCAATTTTGTAAGAGCTATTCACGGGTGAAAACCAGAAGGTTCTGCGAGGTCTGGTTATCGAAATATGGCCACCCAAAGTGATTTTACTGAAAATTGGCCCAAATCTAAAAAAGTCATCGGATGCGGATGGCGATATTTTTTTTTTCAATTAATTTTGGGAAAAATCATGGACTAACCACTTGTCTATAAAAATCATTATTTTGTCGAAGTTCACCAATCCCATCGAGATATACATCAAACGAAAGGTCTGTTCAATACCTACACACACCTGTAAGCCAAATCGTCCTGCGTGGTCTGGTTAGCGAAATATGGCCATCCAAATTGATTTCGCTGATTCCACAGATTTTCGAGCTTTAACTACCTAACAATGTGCTTGGGTGGCGATATTTCCGAAACCACGAGTTGTAAAAGGTTGCGGTTTCCAAAATTTGTAGTCAATTTTGTAAGAGCTATTCACGGGTGAAAACCAGAAGGTTCTGTGAGGTCTGGTTATCGAAATATGGCCACCCAAAGTGATTTTACTGAAAATTGGCCCAAATCTAAAAAAGTCATCGGATGCGGATGGCGATATTTTCGCAACCAAGGTTAATTTAATTTTGGGAAAAATCATGGACTAACCACTTGTCTATAAAAATCATTATTTTTTCGAAGTTCACCAATCCCATCGAGATATACTTCAAACGAAAGGTCTGTTCAATACCTACACACACCTGTAAGCCAAATCGTCCTGCGTGGTCTGGTTAGCGAAATATGGCCATCCAAAGTGATTTCGCTGATTCCACAGATTTTCGAGCTTTAACTACCTAACAATGTGCTTGGGTGGCGATATTTCCGAAACCACGAGTTGTAAAAGGTTGCGGTTTCCAAAATTTGTAGTCAATTTTGTAAGAGCTATTCACGGGTGAAAACCAGAAGGTTCTGCGAGGTCTGGTTATCGAAATATGGCCACCCAAAGTGATTTTACTGAAAATTGGCCCAAATCTAAAAAAGTCATCGGATGCGGATGGCGATATTTTCGCAACCAAGGCTCGTAACGCGTTGCGGTTTTCAATTCTGAATAGAGAATTAACAGACCTTTCCATGGATGTGCCAAGCTCAAAATTTTTTTTTTCAATTAATTTTGGGAAAAATCATGGACTACACTTGTCTATAAAAATCATTATTTTTTCGAAGTTCACCAATCCCATCGAGATATACTTCAAACGAAAGGTCTGTTCAATACCTACACACACCTGTAAGCCAAATCGTCCTGCGTGGTCTGGTTAGCGAAATATGGCCATCCAAAGTGATTTCGCTGATTCCACAGATTTTCGAGCTTTAACTACCTAACAATGTGCTTGGGTGGCGATATTTCCGAAACCACGAGTTGTAAAAGGTTGCGGTTTCCAAAATTTGTAGTCAATTTTGTAAGAGCTATTCACGGGTGAAAACCAGAAGGTTCTGCGAGGTCTGGTTATCGAAATATGGCCACCCAAAGTGATTTTACTGAAAATTGGCCCAAATCTAAAAAAGTCATCGGATGCGGATGGCGATATTTTTTTTTCAATTAATTTTGGGAAAAATCATGGACTAACCACTTGTCTATAAAAATCATTATTTTGTCGAAGTTCACCAATCCCATCGAGATATACATCAAACGAAAGGTCTGTTCAATACCTACACACACCTGTAAGCCAAATCGTCCTGCGTGGTCTGGTTAGCGAAATATGGCCATCCAAAGTGATTTCGCTGATTCCACAGATTTTCGAGCTTTAACTACCTAACAATGTGCTTGGGTGGCGATATTTCCGAAACCACGAGTTGTAAAAGGTTGCGGTTTCCAAAATTTGTAGTCAATTTTGTAAGAGCTATTCACGGGTGAAAACCAGAAGGTTCTGCGAGGTCTGGTTATCGAAATATGGCCACCCAAAGTGATTTTACTGAAAATTGGCCCAAATCTAAAAAAGTCATCGGATGCGGATGGCGATATTTTTTTTTTCAATTAATTTTGGGAAAAATCATGGACTAACCACTTGTCTATAAAAATCATTATTTTGTCGAAGTTCACCAATCCCATCGAGATATACATCAAACGAAAGGTCTGTTCAATACCTACACACACCTGTAAGCCAAATCGTCCTGCGTGGTCTGGTTAGCGAAATATGGCCATCCAAAGTGATTTCGCTGATTCCACAGATTTTCGAGCTTTAACTACCTAACAATGTGCTTGGGTGGCGATATTTCCGAAACCACGAGTTGTAAAAGGTTGCGGTTTCCAAAATTTGTAGTCAATTTTGTAAGAGCTATTCACGGGTGAAAACCAGAAGGTTCTGCGAGGTCTGGTTATCGAAATATGGCCACCCAAAGTGATTTTACTGAAAATTGGCCCAAATCTAAAAAAGTCATCGGATGCGGATGGCGATATTTTCGCAACCAAGGCTCGTAACGCGTTGCGGTTTTCAATTCTGAATAGAGAATTAACAGACCTTTCCATGGATGTGCCAAACTCAAAATTTTTTTTTTCAACTTGTCTATAAAAATCATTATTTTTTCGAAGTTCACCAATCCCATCGAGATATACTTCAAACGAAAGGTCTGTTCAATACCTACACACACCTGTAAGCCAAATCGTCCTGCGTGGTCTGGTTAGCGAAATATGGCCATCCAAAGTGATTTCGCTGATTCCACAGATTTTCGAGCTTTAACTACCTAACAATGTGCTTGGGTGGCGATATTTCCGAAACCACGAGTTGTAAAAGGTTGCGGTTTCCAAAATTTGTAGTCAATTTTGTAAGAGCTATTCACGGGTGAAAACCAGAAGGTTCTGCGAGGTCTGGTTATCGAAATATGGCCACCCAAAGTGATTTTACTGAAAATTGGCCCAAATCTAAAAAAGTCATCGGATGCGGATGGCGATATTTTCGCAACCAAGGTTCGTAACGCGTTGCGGTTTTCAATTCTGAATAGAGAATTAACAGACCTTTCCATGGATGTGCCAAACTCAAATTTTTTTTTTTCAATTAATTTTGGGAAAAATCATGGACTACACTTGTCTATAAAAATCATTATTTTTTCGAAGTTCACCAATCCCATCGAGATATACATCAAACGAAAGGTCTGTTCAATACCTACACACACCTGTAAGCCAAATCGTCCTGCGTGGTCTGGTTAGCGAAATATGGCCATCCAAAGTGATTTCGCTGATTCCACAGATTTTCGAGCTTTAACTACCTAACAATGTGCTTGGGTGGCGATATTTCCGAAACCACGAGTTGTAAAAGGTTGCGGTTTCCAAAATTTGTAGTCAATTTTGTAAGAGCTATTCACGGGTGAAAACCAGAAGGTTCTGCGAGGTCTGGTTATCGAAATATGGCCACCCAAAGTGATTTTACTGAAAATTGGCCCAAATCTAAAAAAGTCATCGGATGCGGATGGCGATATTTTCGCAACCAAGGCTCGTAACGCGTTGCGGTTTTCAATTCTGAATAGAGAATTAACAGACCTTTCCATGGATGTGCCAAGCTCAAAATTTTTTTTTTCAATTAATTTTGGGAAAAATCATGGACTACACTTGTCTATAAAAATCATTATTTTTTCGAAGTTCACCAATCCCATCGAGATATACTTCAAACGAAAGGTCTGTTCAATACCTACACACACCTGTAAGCCAAATCGTCCTGCGTGGTCTGGTTAGCGAAATATGGCCATCCAAAGTGATTTCGCTGATTCCACAGATTTTCGAGCTTTAACTACCTAACAATGTGCTTGGGTGGCGATATTTCCGAAACCACGAGTTGTAAAAGGTTGCGGTTTCCAAAATTTGTAGTCAATTTTGTAAGAGCTATTCACGGGTGAAAACCAGAAGGTTCTGCGAGGTCTGGTTATCGAAATATGGCCACCCAAAGTGATTTTACTGAAAATTGGCCCAAATCTAAAAAAGTCATCGGATGCGGATGGCGATATTTTCGCAACCAAGGCTCGTAACGCGTTGCGGTTTTCAATTCTGAATAGAGAATTAACAGACCTTTCCATGGATGTGCCAAGCTCAAAATTTTTTTTTTCAATTAATTTTGGGAAAAATCATGGACTACACTTGTCTATAAAAATCATTATTTTTTCGAAGTTCACCAATCCCATCGAGATATACTTCAAACGAAAGGTCTGTTCAATACCTACACACACCTGTAAGCCAAATCGTCCTGCGTGGTCTGGTTAGCGAAATATGGCCATCGAAAGTGATTTCGCTGATTCCACAGATTTTCGAGCTTTAACTACCTAACAATGTGCTTGGGTGGCGATATTTCCGAAACCACGAGTTGTAAAAGGTTGCGGTTTCCAAAATTTGTAGTCAATTTTGTAAGAGCTATTCACGGGTGAAAACCAGAAGGTTCTGCGAGGTCTGGTTATCGAAATATGGCCACCCAAAGTGATTTTACTGAAAATTGGCCCAAATCTAAAAAAGTCATCGGATGCGGATGGCGATATTTTCGCAACCAAGGTTCGTAACGCGTTGCGGTTTTCAATTCTGAATAGAGAATTAACAGACCTTTCCATGGATGTGCCAAACTCAAAATTTTTTTTTTCAATTAATTTTGGGAAAAATCATGGACTACACTTGTCTATAAAAATCATTATTTTTTCGAAGTTCACCAATCCCATCGAGATATACATCAAACGAAAGGTCTGTTCAATACCTACACACACCTGTAAGCCAAATCGTCCTGCGTGGTCTGGTTAGCGAAATATGGCCATCCAAAGTGATTTCGCTGATTCCACAGATTTTCGAGCTTTAACTACCTAACAATGTGCTTGGGTGGCGATATTTCCGAAACCACGAGTTGTAAAAGGTTGCGGTTTCCAAAATTTGTAGTCAATTTTGTAAGAGCTATTCACGGGTGAAAACCAGAAGGTTCTGCGAGGTCTGGTTATCGAAATATGGCCACCCAAAGTGATTTTACTGAAAATTGGCCCAAATCTAAAAAAGTCATCGGATGCGGATGGCGATATTTTCGCAACCAAGGCTCGTAACGCGTTGCGGTTTTCAATTCTGAATAGAGAATTAACAGACCTTTCCATGGATGTGCCAAGCTCAAAATTTTTTTTTTCAATTAATTTTGGGAAAAATCATGGACTACACTTGTCTATAAAAAACATTATTTTTTCGAAGTTCACCAATCCCATCGAGATATACTTCAAACGAAAGGTCTGTTCAATACCTACACACACCTGTAAGCCAAATCGTCCTGCGTGGTCTGGTTAGCGAAATATGGCCATCCAAAGTGATTTCGCTGATTCCACAGATTTTCGAGCTTTAACTACCTAACAATGTGCTTGGGTGGCGATATTTCCGAAACCACGAGTTGTAAAAGGTTGCGGTTTCCAAAATTTGTAGTCAATTTTGTAAGAGCTATTCACGGGTGAAAACCAGAAGGTTCTGCGAGGTCTGGTTATCGAAATATGGCCACCCAAAGTGATTTTACTGAAAATTGGCCCAAATCTAAAAAAGTCATCGGATGCGGATGGCGATATTTTCGCAACCAAGGCTCGTAACGCGTTGCGGTTTTCAATTCTGAATAGAGAATTAACAGACCTTTCCATGGATGTGCCAAGCTCAAAATTTTTTTTTTCAATTAATTTTGGGAAAAATCATGGACTACACTTGTCTATAAAAATCATTATTTTTTCGAAGTTCACCAATCCCATCGAGATATACTTCAAACGAAAGGTCTGTTCAATACCTACACACACCTGTAAGCCAAATCGTCCTGCGTGGTCTGGTTAGCGAAATATGGCCATCCAAAGTGATTTCGCTGATTCCACAGATTTTCGAGCTTTAACTACCTAACAATGTGCTTGGGTGGCGATATTTCCGAAACCACGAGTTGTAAAAGGTTGCGGTTTCCAAAATTTGTAGTCAATTTTGTAAGAGCTATTCACGGGTGAAAACCAGAAGGTTCTGCGAGGTCTGGTTATCGAAATATGGCCACCCAAAGTGATTTTACTGAAAATTGGCCCAAATCTAAAAAAGTCATCGGATGCGGATGGCGATATTTTCGCAACCAAGGTTCGTAACGCGTTGCGGTTTTCAATTCTGAATAGAGAATTAACAGACCTTTCCATGGATGTGCCAAACTCAAAATTTTTTTTTTCAATTAATTTTGGGAAAAATCATGGACTACACTTGTCTATAAAAATCATTATTTTTTCGAAGTTCACCAATCCCATCGAGATATACATCAAACGAAAGGTCTGTTCAATACCTACACACACCTGTAAGCCAAATCGTCCTGCGTGGTCTGGTTAGCGAAATATGGCCATCCAAAGTGATTTCGCTGATTCCACAGATTTTCGAGCTTTAACTACCTAACAATGTGCTTGGGTGGCGATATTTCCGAAACCACGAGTTGTAAAAGGTTGCGGTTTCCAAAATTTGTAGTCAATTTTGTAAGAGCTATTCACGGGTGAAAACCAGAAGGTTCTGCGAGGTCTGGTTATCGAAATATGGCCACCCAAAGTGATTTTACTGAAAATTGGCCCAAATCTAAAAAAGTCATCGGATGCGGATGGCGATATTTTCGCAACCAAGGCTCGTAACGCGTTGCGGTTTTCAATTCTGAATAGAGAATTAACAGACCTTTCCATGGATGTGCCAAGCTCAAAATTTTTTTTTTCAATTAATTTTGGGAAAAATCATGGACTACACTTGTCTATAAAAATCATTATTTTTTCGAAGTTCACCAATCCCATCGATATATACTTCAAACGAAAGGTCTGTTCAATACCTACACACACCTGTAAGCCAAATCGTCCTGCGTGGTCTGGTTAGCGAAATATGGCCATCCAAAGTGATTTCGCTGATTCCACAGATTTTCGAGCTTTAACTACCTAACAATGTGCTTGGGTGGCGATATTTCCGAAACCACGAGTTGTAAAAGGTTGCGGTTTCCAAAATTTGTAGTCAATTTTGTAAGAGCTATTCACGGGTGAAAACCAGAAGGTTCTGCGAGGTCTGGTTATCGAAATATGGCCACCCAAAGTGATTTTACTGAAAATTGGCCCAAATCTAAAAAAGTCATCGGATGCGGATGGCGATATTTTCGCAACCAAGGCTCGTAACGCGTTGCGGTTTTCAATTCTGAATAGAGAATTAACAGACCTTTCCATGGATGTGCCAAGCTCAAAATTTTTTTTTTCAATTAATTTTGGGAAAAATCATGGACTACACTTGTCTATAAAAATCATTATTTTTTCGAAGTTCACCAATCCCATCGAGATATACTTCAAACGAAAGGTCTGTTCAATACCTACACACACCTGTAAGCCAAATCGTCCTGCGTGGTCTGGTTAGCGAAATATGGCCATCCAAAGTGATTTCGCTGATTCCACAGATTTTCGAGCTTTAACTACCTAACAATGTGCTTGGGTGGCGATATTTCCGAAACCACGAGTTGTAAAAGGTTGCGGTTTCCAAAATTTGTAGTCAATTTTGTAAGAGCTATTCACGGGTGAAAACCAGAAGGTTCTGCGAGGTCTGGTTATCGAAATATGGCCACCCAAAGTGATTTTACTGAAAATTGGCCCAAATCTAAAAAAGTCATCGGATGCGGATGGCGATATTTTTTTTTTCAATTAATTTTGGGAAAAATCATGGACTAACCACTTGTCTATAAAAATCATTATTTTGTCGAAGTTCACCAATCCCATCGAGATATACATCAAACGAAAGGTCTGTTCAATACCTACACACACCTGTAAGCCAAATCGTCCTGCGTGGTCTGGTTAGCGAAATATGGCCATCCAAAGTGATTTCGCTGATTCCACAGATTTTCGAGCTTTAACTACCTAACAATGTGCTTGGGTGGCGATATTTCCGAAACCACGAGTTGTAAAAGGTTGCGGTTTCCAAAATTTGTAGTCAATTTTGTAAGAGCTATTCACGGGTGAAAACCAGAAGGTTCTGTGAGGTCTGGTTATCGAAATATGGCCACCCAAAGTGATTTTACTGAAAATTGGCCCAAATCTAAAAAAGTCATCGGATGCGGATGGCGATATTTTCGCAACCAAGGTTCGTAACGCGTTGCGGTTTTCAATTCTGAATAGAGAATTAACAGACCTTTCCATGGATGTGCCAAACTCAAAATTTTTTTTTTCAATTAATTTTGGGAAAAATCATGGACTAACCACTTGTCTATAAAAATCATTATTTTGTCGAAGTTCACCAATCCCATCGAGATATACATCAAACGAAAGGTCTGTTCAATACCTACACACACCTGTAAGCCAAATCGTCCTGCGTGGTCTGGTTAGCGAAATATGGCCATCCAAAGTGATTTCGCTGATTCCACAGATTTTCGAGCTTTAACTACCTAACAATGTGCTTGGGTGGCGATATTTCCGAAACCACGAGTTGTAAAAGGTTGCGGTTTCCAAAATTTGTAGTCAATTTTGTAAGAGCTATTCACGGGTGAAAACCAGAAGGTTCTGCGAGGTCTGGTTATCGAAATATGGCCACCCAAAGTGATTTTACTGAAAATTGGCCCAAATCTAAAAAAGTCATCGGATGCGGATGGCGATATTTTCGCAACCAAGGCTCGTAACGCGTTGCGGTTTTCAATTCTGAATAGAGAATTAACAGACCTTTCCATGGATGTGCCAAACTCAAAATTTTTTTTTTCAACTTGTCTATAAAAATCATTATTTTTTCGAAGTTCACCAATCCCATCGAGATATACTTCAAACGAAAGGTCTCTTCAATACCTACACACACCTGTAAGCCAAATCGTCATGCGTGGTCTGGTTAGCGAAATATGGCCATCCAAAGTGATTTCGCTGATTCCACAGATTTTCGAGCTTTAACTACCTAACAATGTGCTTGGGTGGCGATATTTCCGAAACCACGAGTTGTAAAAGGTTGCGGTTTCCAAAATTTGTAGTCAATTTTGTAAGAGCTATTCACGGGTGAAAACCAGAAGGTTCTGCGAGGTCTGGTTATCGAAATATGGCCACCCAAAGTGATTTTACTGAAAATTGGCCCAAATCTAAAAAAGTCATCGGATGCGGATGGCGATATTTTCGCAACCAAGGCTCGTAACGCGTTGCGGTTTTCAATTCTGAATAGAGAATTAACAGACCTTTCCATGGATGTGCCAAACTCAAAATTTTTTTTTTCAACTTGTCTATAAAAATCATTATTTTTTCGAAGTTCACCAATCCCATCGAGATATACTTCAAACGAAAGGTCTGTTCAATACCTACACACACCTGTAAGCCAAATCGTCCTGCGTGGTCTGGTTAGCGAAATATGGCCATCCAAAGTGATTTCGCTGATTCCACAGATTTTCGAGCTTTAACTACCTAACAATGTGCTTGGGTGGCGATATTTCCGAAACCACGAGTTGTAAAAGGTTGCGGTTTCCAAAATTTGTAGTCAATTTTGTAAGAGCTATTCACGGGTGAAAACCAGAAGGTTCTGCGAGGTCTGGTTATCGAAATATGGCCACCCAAAGTGATTTTACTGAAAATTGGCCCAAATCTAAAAAAGTCATCGGATGCGGATGGCGATATTTTCGCAACCAAGGTTCGTAACGCGTTGCGGTTTTCAATTCTGAATAGAGAATTAACAGACCTTTCCATGGATGTGCCAAACTCAAAATTTTTTTTTTCAATTAATTTTGGGAAAAATCATGGACTAACCACTTGTCTATAAAAATCATTATTTTTTCGAAGTTCACCAATCCCATCGAGATATACATCAAACGAAAGGTCTGTTCAATACCTACACACACCTGTAAGCCAAATCGTCCTGCGTGGTCTGGTTAGCGAAATATGGCCATCCAAAGTGATTTCGCTGATTCCACAGATTTTCGAGCTTTAACTACCTAACAATGTGCTTGGGTGGCGATATTTCCGAAACCACGAGTTGTAAAAGGTTGCGGTTTCCAAAATTTGTAGTCAATTTTGTAAGAGCTATTCACGGGTGAAAACCAGAAGGTTCTGCGAGGTCTGGTTATCGAAATATGGCCACCCAAAGTGATTTTACTGAAAATTGGCCCAAATCTAAAAAAGTCATCGGATGCGGATGGCGATATTTTCGCAACCAAGGCTCGTAACGCGTTGCGGTTTTCAATTCTGAATAGAGAATTAACAGACCTTTCCATGGATGTGCCAAACTCAAAATTTTTTTTTTCAATTAATTTTGGGAAAAATCATGGACTAACCACTTGTCTATAAAAATCATTATTTTTTCGAAGTTCACCAATCCCATCGAGATATACTTCAAACGAAAGGTCTGTTCAATACCTACACACACCTGTAAGCCAAATCGTCCTGCGTGGTCTGGTTAGCGAAATATGGCCATCCAAAGTGATTTCGCTGATTCCACAGATTTTCGAGCTTTAACTACCTAACAATGTGCTTGGGTGGCGATATTTCCGAAACCACGAGTTGTAAAAGGTTGCGGTTTCCAAAATTTGTAGTCAATTTTGTAAGAGCTATTCACGGGTGAAAACCAGAAGGTTCTGCGAGGTCTGGTTATCGAAATATGGCCACCCAAAGTGATTTTACTGAAAATTGGCCCAAATCTAAAAAAGTCATCGGATGCGGATGGCGATATTTTCGCAACCAAGGCTCGTAACGCGTTGCGGTTTTCAATTCTGAATAGAGAATTAACAGACCTTTCCATGGATGTGCCAAACTCAAAATTTTTTTTTTCAATTAATTTTGGGAAAAATCATGGACTAACCACTTGTCTATAAAAATCATTATTTTTTCGAAGTTCACCAATCCCATCGAGATATACTTCAAACGAAAGGTCTGTTCAATACCTACACACACCTGTAAGCCAAATCGTCCTGCGTGGTCTGGTTAGCGAAATATGGCCATCCAAAGTGATTTCGCTGATTCCACAGATTTTCGAGCTTTAACTACCTAACAATGTGCTTGGGTGGCGATATTTCCGAAACCACGAGTTGTAAAAGGTTGCGGTTTCCAAAATTTGTAGTCAATTTTGTAAGAGCTATTCACGGGTGAAAACCAGAAGGTTCTGCGAGGTCTGGTTATCGAAATATGGCCACCCAAAGTGATTTTACTGAAAATTGGCCCAAATCTAAAAAAGTCATCGGATGCGGATGGCGATATTTTCGCAACCAAGGCTCGTAACGCGTTGCGGTTTTCAATTCTGAATAGAGAATTAACAGACCTTTCCATGGATGTGCCAAACTCAAAATTTTTTTTTCAATTAATTTTGGGAAAAATCATGGACATCCCATCGAGATATACATCAAACGAAAGGTCTGTTCAATACCTACACACACCTGTAAGCCAAATCGTCCTGCGTGGTCTGGTTAGCGAAATATGGCCATCCAAAGTGATTTCGCTGATTCCACAGATTTTCGAGCTTTAACTACCTAACAATGTGCTTGGGTGGCGATATTTCCGAAACCACGAGTTGTAAAAGGTTGCGGTTTCCAAAATTTGTAGTCAATTTTGTAAGAGCTATTCACGGGTGAAAACCAGAAGGTTCTGCGAGGTCTGGTTATCGAAATATGGCCACCCAAAGTGATTTTACTGAAAATTGGCCCAAATCTAAAAAAGTCATCGGATGCGGATGGCGATATTTTCGCAACCAAGGCTCGTAACGCGTTGCGGTTTTCAATTCTGAATAGAGAATTAACAGACCTTTCCATGGATGTGCCAAACTCAAAATTTTTTTTTTCAATTAATTTTGGGAAAAATCATGGACTAACCACTTGTCTATAAAAATCATTATTTTTTCGAAGTTCACCAATCCCATCGAGATATACTTCAAACGAAAGGTCTGTTCAATACCTACACACACCTGTAAGCCAAATCGTCCTGCGTGGTCTGGTTAGCGAAATATGGCCATCCAAAGTGATTTCGCTGATTCCACAGATTTTCGAGCTATAACTACCTAACAATGTGCTTGGGTGGCGATATTTCCGAAACCACGAGTTGTAAAAGGTTGCGGTTTCCAAAATTTGTAGTCAATTTTGTAAGAGCTATTCACGGGTGAAAACCAGAAGGTTCTGCGAGGTCTGGTTATCGAAATATGGCCACCCAAAGTGATTTTACTGAAAATTGGCCCAAATCTAAAAATGTCATCGGATGCGGATGGCGATATTTTCGCAACCAAGGCTCGTAACGCGTTGCGGTTTTCAATTCTGAATAGAGAATTAACAGAGGTCTAAAAACCTAGCGGTGGAAAATCAGCGAAAATGAAAAAAAAAACACCAAAATTTGTGGCTTTTTTGTTGCTAATTAGTTGCTGGAATACCGATTTTGTTGCTCGAACCGATCGCGAGAAATCGGCAACAGTTCTAGATTTATGTTAAGATAGCGTGGAAGCGGTGGAAACTCAGCGAAAATGAAAAAAAAAAACACCAAAATTTGTGGCTTTTTTGTTGCTAATTAGTTGCTGGAATACCGATTTTGTTGCTCGAACCGATCGCGAGAAATCGGCAACAGTTCTAGATTTATGTTAAGATAGCGTGGAAGCGGTGGAAACTCAGCGAAAATGAAAAAAAAAAACACCAACATTTGTGGCTTTTTTGTTGCTAATTAGTTGCTGGAATACCGATTTTGTTGCTCGAACCGATCGCGAGAAATCGGCAACAGTTCTAGATTTATGTTAAGATAGCGTGGAAGCGGTGGAAACTCAGCGAAAATGAAAAAAAAAAACACCAAAATTTGTGGCTTTTTTGTTGCTAATTAGTTGCTGGAATACCGATTTTGTTGCTCGAACCGATCGCGAGAAATCGGCAACAGTTCTAGATTTATGTTAAGATAGCGTGGAAGCGGTGGAAACTCAGCGAAAATGAAAAAAAAAACACCAAAATTTGTGGCTTTTTTGTTGCTAATTAGTTGCTGGAATACCGATTTTGTTGCTCGAACCGATCGCGAGAAATCGGCAACAGTTCTAGATTTATGTTAAGATAGTGTGGAAATTACTAAATTTTGGAATAACCGATCACACAAATGAGAATAAATTTGTTGCTAATTTGTTGCTGTAAGATGTTCCAAGAAAAAGTTAAAAAAAAAATATTTATTCACAGTTAATTTAACTAACTCAAATTTGATGTCTTCCACGCTAGCTTAACTCTCGATTTTTCCATGGAAAAATCCAATTAATATTTTGTTGCTCTTCATCTCTTGTAGCTTTTTTCTCGTTGATCCTGAACAACGTTCTTACAGGTATCTAAAAACAAAACGATAGGAATAGATTTATTTTGTGTAAAAAATGCTCCAAAAGTTATTTCAAAATTATGAAAAGAATAAAGGACATCAAGGATATTTAGAAAAAGGGGTTTATAAATTTGTAAAAATATTAAAAATAATGAACAACATGCCATGCCCGCACGATTGCGTCCACAGCTCCTTACCAATTTTTGTATAATTTTCTATGAATCAATACTAAGAACAAGTTCAAAACTAAACATAATTGGCTGATTAGATCATGAATTGTGGGTGTTTAAATATTCTATCGTTGTCCAAAAAAAATATATTTAGTCAATTATATTCTTATAACCTGCTAAAAGTTAGATATATATCAAAATAGATGAATTTACATTAAAGTTCACACGATTAGCTTGAATTCAAGCTATTATTTGTATAATTTTTAAAATTTCTTAAATTTGTTTCAAGGGTTTATAAATAGTAAAAATATTAAAATATTATTGATTTTATATTCGGCGTGGCTGAATGGCGCTTTTTGTATAGCTAATTAGTTGCTCTAATGAGAATTTTGTTGCTTGAATAGTTTTTGAGATATTGATAACAATGCCGGTCAGTGACGATGCCAACTTAGTTTAGCTGAATTTTCGTCATATTTTTTGTATGAAAAATAGAAAGATTTATTGAACGATTTTTAACCATTATCGAATTACTCACTATTCAATTGTCTATAGAATAATATGAAATTTATTTTTATGTCGTGACATTCTAATAATAATGTAATAATAGAAAAAGTAGTAGGAAAGAAACAAAAACAAAAATAAGCCGATCGTAATGTTCTTTCCTCGATGTTTAACATAATGTCTCGTACACAAAAAAAAACATGTAAGTTGAAAACTACATTTTCAAAAACTAATTTTAATTCATGTTCAACAGGAGATGTCATTATTTTTGAAGTCTTTGACGACTGGACGAACCAGAAAATTAAATTGGGTGCTCTTCCACGAGGTTTAACGAATCCTTTAAATAGCAGAGAAATATATAGACTTGTTGGAGCTATAGACTTTACGCCCCCTACGAATACTCGAAGAACATATTCAGATTTAAATATAGGACACTTCAGGGCCGTGTTCTTAAGAGGAACTCAGTGGAGTGGACAGAATACGACGATCGTTGTGAAAAAGAAATGTTCAGAAAAAATACATACGCTATTAAGCCTAGAATTTTAACGTATGTCAAAATCACATGACATAATTCTTTAGTTATAAAAAACGAATATTTTTTAGTAATGGAAAAATAAAGAAAAATTAAATGTTAAACTGCCCGCTGCTCAGTAATGAGATTGTGGTACTATTTTTTTTGTTCTATTTCCTGCCTAGATAAGGAATTTCAAACTCGACTGATTCCTGGTTTCTAAAGTTAAAAATTTAATATTTCATAAAAAAAAAAATTGGAAAACGGTTGACTCTAAAGGCCATCCCTGTAACTTTCCGCTAATTATATGCTTTTGCACTCAAAATTCACTCAATACAACATTTTTGAGCTCGTAATTTCTTCGTTATTATGCTCCGAGCTCAAAAAGTAGCTGTTCTACGCTTTGGAGCTCTTCGAGCCACACAATATACTATAACCGCACGGAATTAAGCTATGAGATTTTGAGCATTAAATAAAATATTGCGATATTTGTTGAACTTTTCAGGTGAAAGAATCCGACATTCACGTTAAAAAAAAGTCATTATATAAAACCAGCTACAGAGAGCTTAAAACATAAATCGTAAATAACTTCGAAGAAGTATATAGTTCAAAATAATGCGTAAATCATGAGAAAAATTCGTAAATGTTTAACGGATGCGGATCTAAATTTTACATGCGTATATAGTTAAAAAAAAATTAGATTTACATTCAGACAGAATATTTATATAAAGTTTTTTAATAAGTCGCTTAAAGGAATTATCTGTATTCAAAAAAAGAAACAGAGTAATCTAGCAAGGCCGGTACGTTTGCTTACGGGTCTCCAAACACTACCGACTTCCGGTTTGTATTTTGTTGCTGACTCTTTGCACTCAGACAAGGCCTACTGTGCTCAGGAACAAATTATTAATTGGATTTTTCCATGGAAAAATCGAGAGTTAAGCTAGCGTGGACGACATCAAATTTGAGTTAGTTAAATTAACTGTGAAAAAATATTTTTTTTTTTAACTTTTTCTTGGAACATCTTACAGCAACAAATTAGCAACAAATTTACTCTCATTTGTGTGATCGGTTATTCCAAAATTTAGTAACTTCCACGCTATCTTAACATAAATCTAGAACTGTTGCCGATTTCTCGCGATCGGTTCGAGCACCAAAATCGGTATTCCAGCAACTAATTAGCAACAAAAAAGCCACAAATTTTGGTGTTTTTTTTTCATTTTCGCTGATTTTCCACCGCTAGGTTTTTAGACCTCGAAATATGGCCATCCAAAGTGATTTCAGTGATTCCACAGATTTTTCAGCTTTAACTACTCGACAATGTGTTTGGGTGGCGATATTTCTGAAACCAGGCATTGTAAAAGGTTGCGGTTTTCAAAATCCCTGGTTAACTTTTCAAGAGCTATTCGCTGGTGAAAACCAGAAGGTTCTGCGATATCTGGTTATCGAGATATGACCACCCAAAGTGATTTTTCTGAAAATTGACCCAAATCTAAAAAAGTCATCGGATGCAAATGGAGATATTTCCGCAACCAAGGCTCGTAACGAGTTACAGTTTTCAATTCTGAATAGAGAATTAACAGACCTTTCCAACGATGTGCCAAACTCAAAAATTTATTTTTTATTAATTTTGGGAAAAATCATGGGCTCGCACCGAAATGTACATCAAACGAAAGGTCTGTTCAATACCTACACACACATGCAAACCAAATTGTCCTGCGTGGTCTGGTTATCGAAATATGGCCATCCAAAGTGATTTCAGTGATTCCACAGATTTTTCAGCTTTAACTACTCGACAATGTGTTTGGGTGGCGATATTTCTGAAACCAGGCATTGTAAAAGGTTGCGGTTTTCAAAATCCCTGGTTAACTTTTCAAGAGCTATTCGCTGGTGAAAACCAGAAGGTTCTGCGATATCTGGTTATCGAGATATGACCACCCAAAGTGATTTTTCTGAAAATTGACCCAAATCTAAAAAAGTCATCGGATGCAGATGGAGATATTTCCGCAACCAAGGCTCGTAACGAGTTACAGTTTTCAATTCTGAATAGAGAATTACCAGACCTTTCCAACGATGTGCCAAACTCAAAAATTTATTTTTTATTAATTTTGGGAAAAATCATGTCAATCACTTGTCTTTAAAAATCATTATATTTTCGAAGTTCACCAATCGCACCGAAATCTACATCAAACGAAAGGTCTGTTCAATACCTACACACACCTGTAAGCCAAATCGTCCTGCGTGGTCTGGTTATCGAAATATGGCCATCCAAAGTGATTTCAGTGATTCCACAGATTTTTCAGCTTTAACTACTCGACAATGTGTTTGGGTGGCGATATTTCTGAAACCAGGCATTGTAAAAGGTTGCGGTTTTCAAAATCCCTGATTAACTTTTCAAGAGCTATTCGCTGGTGAAAACCAGAAGGTTCTGCGATATCTGGTTATCGAGATATGACCACCCAAAGTGATTTTTCTGAAAATTGACCCAAATCTAAAAAAGTCATCGGATGCAGATGGAGATATTTCCGCAACCAAGGCTCGTAACGAGTTACAGTTTTCAATTCTGAATAGAGAATTAACAGACCTTTCCAACGATGTGCCAAACTCAAAAATTTATTTTTTATTAATTTTGGGAAAAATCATGGGCTAACCACTTGTCTTTAAAAATCATTATATTTTCGAAGTTCACCAATAGCACCGAAATGTACATCAAACGAAAGGTCTGTTCAATACCTACACACGCATGCAAACCAAATTGTCCTGCGTGGTCTGGTTATCGAAATATGGCCATCCAAAGCGATTTCAGTGATTCCACAGATTTTTCAGCTTTAACTACTCGACAATGTGTTTGGGTGGCGATATTTCTGAAACCAGGCATTGTAAAAGGTTGCGGTTTTCAAAATCCCTGGTTAACTTTTCAAGAGCTATTCGCTGGTGAAAACCAGAAGGTTCTGCCATATCTGGTTATCGAGATATGACCATCCAAAGTGATTTTTCTGAAAATTGACCCAAATCTAAAAAAGTCATCGGATGCAGATGGAGATATTTCCGCAACCAAGGCTCGTAACGAGTTACAGTTTTCAATTCTGAATAGAGAATTAACAGACCTTTCCAACGATGTGCCAAACTCAAAAATTTATATTTTATTAATTTTGGGAAAAATCATGGGTAACCACTTGTCTTTAAAAATCATTATATTTTCGAAGTTCACCAATCGCACCGAAATGTACATCAAACGAAAGGTCTGTTCAATACCTACACACGCATGCAAACCAAATTGTCCTGCGTGGTCTGGTTATCGAAATATGGCCATCCAAAGTGATTTCAGTGATTCCACAGATTTTTCAGCTTTAACTACTCGACAATGTGTTTGGGTGGCGATATTTCTGAAACCAGGCATTGTAAAAGGTTGCGGTTTTCAAAATCCCTGGTTAACTTTTCAAGAGCTATTCGCTGGTGAAAACCAGAAGGTTCTGCGATATCTGGTTATCGAGATATGACCACCCAAAGTGATTTTTCTGAAAATTGACCCAAATCTAAAAAAGTCATCGGATGCAAATGGAGATATTTCCGCAACCAAGGCTCGTAACGAGTTACAGTTTTCAATTCTGAATAGAGAATTAACAGACCTTTCCAACGATGTGCCAAACTCAAAAATTTATTTTTTATTAATTTTGGGAAAAATCATGGGCTCGCACCGAAATGTACATCAAACGAAAGGTCTGTTCAATACCTACACACGCATGCAAACCAAATTGTCCTGCGTGGTCTGGTTATCGAAATATGGCCATCCAAAGTGATTTCAGTGATTCCACAGATTTTTCAGCTTTAACTACTCGACAATGTGTTTGGGTGGCGATATTTCTGAAACCAGGCATTGTAAAAGGTTGCGGTTTTCAAAATCCCTGGTTAACTTTTCAAGAGCTATTCGCTGGTGAAAACCAGAAGGTTCTGCGATATCTGGTTATCGAGATATGACCACCCAAAGTGATTTTTCTGAAAATTGACCCAAATCTAAAAAAGTCATCGGATGCAGATGGAGATATTTCCGCAACCAAGGCTCGTAACGAGTTACAGTTTTCAATTCTGAATAGAGAATTACCAGACCTTTCCAACGATGTGCCAAACTCAAAAATTTATTTTTTATTAATTTTGGGAAAAATCATGTCAATCACTTGTCTTTAAAAATCATTATATTTTCGAAGTTCACCAATAGCACCGAAATGTACATCAAACGAAAGGTCTGTTCAATACCTACACACGCATGCAAACCAAATTGTCCTGCGTGGTCTGGTTATCGAAATATGGCCATCCAAAGCGATTTCAGTGATTCCACAGATTTTTCAGCTTTAACTACTCGACAATGTGTTTGGGTGGCGATATTTCTGAAACCAGGCATTGTAAAAGGTTGCGGTTTTCAAAATCCCTGGTTAACTTTTCAAGAGCTATTCGCTGGTGAAAACCAGAAGGTTCTGCCATATCTGGTTATCGAGATATGACCATCCAAAGTGATTTTTCTGAAAATTGACCCAAATCTAAAAAAGTCATCGGATGCAGATGGAGATATTTCCGCAACCAAGGCTCGTAACGAGTTACAGTTTTCAATTCTGAATAGAGAATTAACAGACCTTTCCAACGATGTGCCAAACTCAAAAATTTATATTTTATTAATTTTGGGAAAAATCATGGGTAACCACTTGTCTTTAAAAATCATTATATTTTCGAAGTTCACCAATCGCACCGAAATGTACATCAAACGAAAGGTCTGTTCAATACCTACACACGCATGCAAACCAAATTGTCCTGCGTGGTCTGGTTATCGAAATATGGCCATCCAAAGCGATTTCAGTGATTCCACAGATTTTTCAGCTTTAACTACTCGACAATGTGTTTGGGTGGCGATATTTCTGAAACCAGGCATTGTAAAAGGTTGCGGTTTTCAAAATCCCTGGTTAACTTTTCAAGAGCTATTCGCTGGTGAAAACCAGAAGGTTCTGCCATATCTGGTTATCGAGATATGACCATCCAAAGTGATTTTTCTGAAAATTGACCCAAATCTAAAAAAGTCATCGGATGCAGATGGAGATATTTCCGCAACCAAGGCTCGTAACGAGTTACAGTTTTCAATTCTGAATAGAGAATTAACAGACCTTTCCAACGATGTGCCAAACTCAAAAATTTATATTTTATTAATTTTGGGAAAAATCATGGGCTAACCACTTGTCTTTAAAAATCATTATATTTTCGAAGTTCACCAATCGCACCGAAATGTACATCAAACGAAAGGTCTGTTCAATACCTACACACGCATGCAAACCAAATTGTCCTGCGTGGTCTGGTTATCGAAATATGGCCATCCAAAGTGATTTCAGTGATTCCACAGATTTTTCAGCTTTAACTACTCGACAATGTGTTTGGGTGGCGATATTTCTGAAACCAGGCATTGTAAAAGGTTGCGGTTTTCAAAATCCCTGGTTAACTTTTCAAGAGCTATTCGCTGGTGAAAACCAGAAGGTTCTGCGATATCTGGTTATCGAGATATGACCACCCAAAGTGATTTTTCTGAAAATTGACCCAAATCTAAAAAAGTCATCGGATGCAGATGGAGATATTTCCGCAACCAAGGCTCGTAACGAGTTACAGTTTTCAATTCTGAATAGAGAATTAACAGACCTTTCCAACGATGTGCCAAACTCAAAAATTTATTTTTATTAATTTTGGGAAAAATCATGGGCTAACCACTTGTCTTTAAAAATCATTATATTTTCGAAGTTCACCAATCGCACCGAAATGTACATCAAACGAAAGGTCTGTTCAATACCTACACACGCATGCAAACCAAATTGTCCTGCGTGGTCTGGTTATCGAAATATGGCCATCCAAAGTGATTTCAGTGATTCCACAGATTTTTCAGCTTTAACTACTCGACAATGTGTTTGGGTGGCGATATTTCTGAAACCAGGCATTGTAAAAGGTTGCGGTTTTCAAAATCCCTGGTTAACTTTTCAAGAGCTATTCGCTGGTGAAAACCAGAAGGTTCTGCGATATCTGGTTATCGAGATATGACCACCCAAAGTGATTTTTCTGAAAATTGACCCAAATCTAAAAAAGTCATCGGATGCAGATGGAGATATTTCCGCAACCAAGGCTCGTAACGAGTTACAGTTTTCAATTCTGAATAGAGAATTAACAGACCTTTCCAACGATGTGCCAAACTCAAAAATTTATTTTTATTAATTTTGGGAAAAATCATGGGCTAACCACTTGTCTTTAAAAATCATTATATTTTCGAAGTTCACCAATCGCACCGAAATGTACATCAAACGAAAGGTCTGTTCAATACCTACACACGCATGCAAACCAAATTGTCCTGCGTGGTCTGGTTATCGAAATATGGCCATCCAAAGCGATTTCAGTGATTCCACAGATTTTTCAGCTTTAACTACTCGACAATGTGTTTGGGTGGCGATATTTCTGAAACCAGGCATTGTAAAAGGTTGCGGTTTTCAAAATCCCTGGTTAACTTTTCAAGAGCTATTCGCTGGTGAAAACCAGAAGGTTCTGCGATATCTGGTTATCGAGATATGACCACCCAAAGTGATTTTTCTGAAAATTGACCCAAATCTAAAAAAGTCATCGGATGCAGATGGAGATATTTCCGCAACCAAGGCTCGTAACGAGTTACAGTTTTCAATTCTGAATAGAGAATTAACAGACCTTTCCAACGATGTGCCAAACTCAAAAATTTATTTTTATTAATTTTGGGAAAAATCATGGGCTAACCACTTGTCTTTAAAAATCATTATATTTTCGAAGTTCACCAATCGCACCGAAATGTACATCAAACGAAAGGTCTGTTCAATACCTACACACGCATGCAAACCAAATTGTCCTGCGTGGTCTGGTTATCGAAATATGGCCATCCAAAGTGATTTCAGTGATTCCACAGATTTTTCAGCTTTAACTACTCGACAATGTGTTTGGGTGGCGATATTTCTGAAACCAGGCATTGTAAAAGGTTGCGGTTTTCAAAATCCCTGGTTAACTTTTCAAGAGCTATTCGCTGGTGAAAACCAGAAGGTTCTGCGATATCTGGTTATCGAGATATGACCACCCAAAGTGATTTTTCTGAAAATTGACCCAAATCTAAAAAAGTCATCGGATGCAGATGGAGATATTTCCGCAACCAAGGCTCGTAACGAGTTACAGTTTTCAATTCTGAATAGAGAATTAACAGACCTTTCCAACGATGTGCCAAACTCAAAAATTTATTTTTATTAATTTTGGGAAAAATCATGGGCTAACCACTTGTCTTTAAAAATCATTATATTTTCGAAGTTCACCAATCGCACCGAAATGTACATCAAACGAAAGGTCTGTTCAATACCTACACACGCATGCAAACTAAATTGTCCTGCGTGGTCTGGTTATCGAAATATGGCCATCCAAAGCGATTTCAGTGATTCCACAGATTTTTCAGCTTTAACTACTCGACAATGTGTTTGGGTGGCGATATTTCTGAAACCAGGCATTGTAAAAGGTTGCGGTTTTCAAAATCCCTGGTTAACTTTTCAAGAGCTATTCGCTGGTGAAAACCAGAAGGTTCTGCGATATCTGGTTATCGAGATATGACCACCCAAAGTGATTTTTCTGAAAATTGACCCAAATCTAAAAAAGTCATCGGATGCAGATGGAGATATTTCCGCAACCAAGGCTCGTAACGAGTTACAGTTTTCAATTCTGAATAGAGAATTAACAGACCTTTCCAACGATGTGCCAAACTCAAAAATTTATTTTTATTAATTTTGGGAAAAATCATGGGCTAACCACTTGTCTTTAAAAATCATTATATTTTCGAAGTTCACCAATCGCACCGAAATGTACATCAAACGAAAGGTCTGTTCAATACCTACACACGCATGCAAACCAAATTGTCCTGCGTGGTCTGGTTATCGAAATATGGCCATCCAAAGCGATTTCAGTGATTCCACAGATTTTTCAGCTTTAACTACTCGACAATGTGTTTGGGTGGCGATATTTCTGAAACCAGGCATTGTAAAAGGTTGCGGTTTTCAAAATCCCTGGTTAACTTTTCAAGAGCTATTCGCTGGTGAAAACCAGAAGGTTCTGCGATATCTGGTTATCGAGATATGACCACCCAAAGTGATTTTTCTGAAAATTGACCCAAATCTAAAAAAGTCATCGGATGCAGATGGAGATATTTCCGCAACCAAGGCTCGTAACGAGTTACAGTTTTCAATTCTGAATAGAGAATTAACAGACCTTTCCAACGATGTGCCAAACTCAAAAATTTATTTTTTATTAATTTTGGGAAAAATCATGGGCTAACCACTTGTCTTTAAAAATCATTATATTTTCGAAGTTCACCAATCGCACCGAAATGTACATCAAACGAAAGGTCTGTTCAATACCTACACACGCATGCAAACCAAATTGTCCTGCGTGGTCTGGTTATCGAAATATGGCCATCCAAAGCGATTTCAGTGATTCCACAGATTTTTCAGCTTTAACTACTCGACAATGTGTTTGGGTGGCGATATTTCTGAAACCAGGCATTGTAAAAGGTTGCGGTTTTCAAAATCCCTGGTTAACTTTTCAAGAGCTATTCGCTGGTGAAAACCAGAAGGTTCTGCGATATCTGGTTATCGAGATATGACCACCCAAAGTGATTTTTCTGAAAATTGACCCAAATCTAAAAAAGTCATCGGATGCAGATGGAGATATTTCCGCAACCAAGGCTCGTAACGAGTTACAGTTTTCAATTCTGAATAGAGAATTAACAGACCTTTCCAACGATGTGCCAAACTCAAAAATTTATTTTTTATTAATTTTGGGAAAAATTATGGGCTAACCACTTGTCTTTAAAAATCATTATATTTTCGAAGTTCACCAATCGCACCGAAATGTACATCAAACGAAAGGTCTGTTCAATACCTACACACGCATGCAAACCAAATTGTCCTGCGTGGTCTGGTTATCGAAATATGGCCATCCAAAGTGATTTCAGTGATTCCACAGATTTTTCAGCTTTAACTACTCGACAATGTGTTTGGGTGGCGATATTTCTGAAACCAGGCATTGTAAAAGGTTGCGGTTTTCAAAATCCCTGGTTAACTTTTCAAGAGCTATTCGCTGGTGAAAACCAGAAGGTTCTGCGATATCTGGTTATCGAGATATGACCACCCAAAGTAATTTTTCTGAAAATTGACCCAAATCTAAAAAAGTCATCGGATGCAGATGGAGATATTTCCGCAACCAAGGCTCGTAACGAGTTACAGTTTTCAATTCTGAATAGAGAATTAACAGACCTTTCCAACGATGTGCCAAACTCAAAAATTTATTTTTTATTAATTTTGGGAAAAATCATGGGCTAACCACTTGTCTTTAAAAATCATTATATTTTCGAAGTTCACCAATCGCACCGAAATGTACATCAAACGAAAGGTCTGTTCAATACCTACACACACATGCAAACCAAATTGTCCTGCGTGGTCTGGTTATCGAAATATGGCCATCCAAAGTGATTTCAGTGATTCCACAGATTTTTCAGCTTTAACTACTCGACAATGTGTTTGGGTGGCGATATTTCTGAAACCAGGCATTGTAAAAGGTTGCGGTTTTCAAAATCCCTGGTTAACTTTTCAAGAGCTATTCGCTGGTGAAAACCAGAAGGTTCTGCGATATCTGGTTATCGAGATATGACCACCCAAAGTGATTTTTCTGAAAATTGACCCAAATCTAAAAAAGTCATCGGATGCAGATGGAGATATTTCCGCAACCAAGGCTCGTAACGAGTTACAGTTTTCAATTCTGAATAGAGAATTAACAGACCTTTCCAACGATGTGCCAAACTCAAAAATTTATTTTTATTAATTTTGGGAAAAATCATGGGCTAACCACTTGTCTTTAAAAATCATTATATTTTCGAAGTTCACCAATCGCACCGAAATGTACATCAAACGAAAGGTCTGTTCAATACCTACACACGCATGCAAACCAAATTGTCCTGCGTGGTCTGGTTATCGAAATATGGCCATCCAAAGCGATTTCAGTGATTCCACAGATTTTTCAGCTTTAACTACTCGACAATGTGTTTGGGTGGCGATATTTCTGAAACCAGGCATTGTAAAAGGTTGCGGTTTTCAAAATCCCTGGTTAACTTTTCAAGAGCTATTCGCTGGTGAAAACCAGAAGGTTCTGCGATATCTGGTTATCGAGATATGACCACCCAAAGTGATTTTTCTGAAAATTGACCCAAATCTAAAAAAGTCATCGGATGCAGATGGAGATATTTCCGCAACCAAGGCTCGTAACGAGTTACAGTTTTCAATTCTGAATAGAGAATTAACAGACCTTTCCAACGATGTGCCAAACTCAAAAATTTATTTTTTATTAATTTTGGGAAAAATCATGTCTTTAAAAATCATTATATTTTCGAAGTTCACCAATCGCACCGAAATGTACATCAAACGAAAGGTCTGTTCAATACCTACACACACATGCAAACCAAATTGTCCTGCGTGGTCTGGTTATCGAAATATGGCCATCCAAAGTGATTTCAGTGATTCCACAGATTTTTCAGCTTTAACTACTCGACAATGTGTTTGGGTGGCGATTCGCTGGTGAAAACCAGAAGGTTCTGCGATATCTGGTTATCGAGATATGACCACCCAAAGTGATTTTTCTGAAAATTGACCCAAATCTAAAAAAGTCATCGGATGCAGATGGAGATATTTCCGCAACCAAGGCTCGTAACGAGTTACAGTTTCCAATTCTGAATAGAGAATTAACAGACCTTTCCAACGATGTGCCAAACTCAAAAATTTATTTTTTATTAATTTTGGGAAAAATCATGGGCTAACCACTTGTCTTTAAAAATCATTATATTTTCGAAGTTCACCAATCGCACCGAAATGTACATCAAACGAAAGGTCTGTTCAATACCTACACACGCATGCAAACCAAATTGTCCTGCGTGGTCTGGTTATCGAAATATGGCCATCCAAAGCGATTTCAGTGATTCCACAGATTTTTCAGCTTTAACTACTCGACAATGTGTTTGGGTGGCGATATTTCTGAAACCAGGCATTGTAAAAGGTTGCGGTTTTCAAAATCCCTGGTTAACTTTTCAAGAGCTATTCGCTGGTGAAAACCAGAAGGTTCTGCGATATCTGGTTATCGAGATATGACCACCCAAAGTGATTTTTCTGAAAATTGACCCAAATCTAAAAAAGTCATCGGATGCAGATGGAGATATTTCCGCAACCAAGGCTCGTAACGAGTTACAGTTTTCAATTCTGAATAGAGAATTAACAGACCTTTCCAACGATGTGCCAAACTCAAAAATTTATTTTTATTAATTTTGGGAAAAATCATGGGCTAACCACTTGTCTTTAAAAATCATTATATTTTCGAAGTTCACCAATCGCACCGAAATGTACATCAAACGAAAGGTCTGTTCAATACCTACACACACATGCAAACCAAATTGTCCTGCGTGGTCTGGTTATCGAAATATGGCCATCCAAAGTGATTTCAGTGATTCCACAGATTTTTCAGCTTTAACTACTCGACAATGTGTTTGGGTGGCGATTCGCTGGTGAAAACCAGAAGGTTCTGCGATATCTGGTTATCGAGATATGACCACCCAAAGTGATTTTTCTGAAAATTGACCCAAATCTAAAAAAGTCATCGGATGCAGATGGAGATATTTCCGCAACCAAGGCTCGTAACGAGTTACAGTTTCCAATTCTGAATAGAGAATTAACAGACCTTTCCAACGATGTGCCAAACTCAAAAATTTATTTTTTATTAATTTTGGGAAAAATCATGGGCTAACCACTTGTCTTTAAAAATCATTATATTTTCGAAGTTCACCAATCGCACCGAAATGTACATCAAACGAAAGGTCTGTTCAATACCTACACACGCATGCAAACCAAATTGTCCTGCGTGGTCTGGTTATCGAAATATGGCCATCCAAAGCGATTTCAGTGATTCCACAGATTTTTCAGCTTTAACTACTCGACAATGTGTTTGGGTGGCGATATTTCTGAAACCAGGCATTGTAAAAGGTTGCGGTTTTCAAAATCCCTGGTTAACTTTTCAAGAGCTATTCGCTGGTGAAAACCAGAAGGTTCTGCGATATCTGGTTATCGAGATATGACCACCCAAAGTGATTTTTCTGAAAATTGACCCAAATCTAAAAAAGTCATCGGATGCAGATGGAGATATTTCCGCAACCAAGGCTCGTAACGAGTTACAGTTTTCAATTCTGAATAGAGAATTAACAGACCTTTCCAACGATGTGCCAAACTCAAAAATTTATTTTTTATTAATTTTGGGAAAAATCATGTCTTTAAAAATCATTATATTTTCGAAGTTCACCAATCGCACCGAAATGTACATCAAACGAAAGGTCTGTTCAATACCTACACACACATGCAAACCAAATTGTCCTGCGTGGTCTGGTTATCGAAATATGGCCATCCAAAGTGATTTCAGTGATTCCACAGATTTTTCAGCTTTAACTACTCGACAATGTGTTTGGGTGGCGATTCGCTGGTGAAAACCAGAAGGTTCTGCGATATCTGGTTATCGAGATATGACCACCCAAAGTGATTTTTCTGAAAATTGACCCAAATCTAAAAAAGTCATCGGATGCAGATGGAGATATTTCCGCAACCAAGGCTCGTAACGAGTTACAGTTTCCAATTCTGAATAGAGAATTAACAGACCTTTCCAACGATGTGCCAAACTCAAAAATTTATTTTTTATTAATTTTGGGAAAAATCATGGGCTAACCACTTGTCTTTAAAAATCATTATATTTTCGAAGTTCACCAATCGCACCGAAATGTACATCAAACGAAAGGTCTGTTCAATACCTACACACGCATGCAAACCAAATTGTCCTGCGTGGTCTGGTTATCGAAATATGGCCATCCAAAGCGATTTCAGTGATTCCACAGATTTTTCAGCTTTAACTACTCGACAATGTGTTTGGGTGGCGATATTTCTGAAACCAGGCATTGTAAAAGGTTGCGGTTTTCAAAATCCCTGGTTAACTTTTCAAGAGCTATTCGCTGGTGAAAACCAGAAGGTTCTGCGATATCTGGTTATCGAGATATGACCACCCAAAGTGATTTTTCTGAAAATTGACCCAAATCTAAAAAAGTCATCGGATGCAGATGGAGATATTTCCGCAACCAAGGCTCGTAACGAGTTACAGTTTTCAATTCTGAATAGAGAATTAACAGACCTTTCCAACGATGTGCCAAACTCAAAAATTTATTTTTTATTAATTTTGGGAAAAATCATGTCTTTAAAAATCATTATATTTTCGAAGTTCACCAATCGCACCGAAATGTACATCAAACGAAAGGTCTGTTCAATACCTACACACACATGCAAACCAAATTGTCCTGCGTGGTCTGGTTATCGAAATATGGCCATCCAAAGTGATTTCAGTGATTCCACAGATTTTTCAGCTTTAACTACTCGACAATGTGTTTGGGTGGCGATTCGCTGGTGAAAACCAGAAGGTTCTGCGATATCTGGTTATCGAGATATGACCACCCAAAGTGATTTTTCTGAAAATTGACCCAAATCTAAAAAAGTCATCGGATGCAGATGGAGATATTTCCGCAACCAAGGCTCGTAACGAGTTACAGTTTCCAATTCTGAATAGAGAATTAACAGACCTTTCCAACGATGTGCCAAACTCAAAAATTTATTTTTTATTAATTTTGGGAAAAATCATGGGCTAACCACTTGTCTTTAAAAATCATTATATTTTCGAAGTTCACCAATCGCACCGAAATGTACATCAAACGAAAGGTCTGTTCAATACCTACACACGCATGCAAACCAAATTGTCCTGCGTGGTCTGGTTATCGAAATATGGCCATCCAAAGCGATTTCAGTGATTCCACAGATTTTTCAGCTTTAACTACTCGACAATGTGTTTGGGTGGCGATATTTCTGAAACCAGGCATTGTAAAAGGTTGCGGTTTTCAAAATCCCTGGTTAACTTTTCAAGAGCTATTCGCTGGTGAAAACCAGAAGGTTCTGCGATATCTGGTTATCGAGATATGACCACCCAAAGTGATTTTTCTGAAAATTGACCCAAATCTAAAAAAGTCATCGGATGCAGATGGAGATATTTCCGCAACCAAGGCTCGTAACGAGTTACAGTTTTCAATTCTGAATAGAGAATTAACAGACCTTTCCAACGATGTGCCAAACTCAAAAATTTATTTTTTATTAATTTTGGGAAAAATCATGTCTTTAAAAATCATTATATTTTCGAAGTTCACCAATCGCACCGAAATGTACATCAAACGAAAGGTCTGTTCAATACCTACACACACATGCAAACCAAATTGTCCTGCGTGGTCTGGTTATCGAAATATGGCCATCCAAAGTGATTTCAGTGATTCCACAGATTTTTCAGCTTTAACTACTCGACAATGTGTTTGGGTGGCGATTCGCTGGTGAAAACCAGAAGGTTCTGCGATATCTGGTTATCGAGATATGACCACCCAAAGTGATTTTTCTGAAAATTGACCCAAATCTAAAAAAGTCATCGGATGCAGATGGAGATATTTCCGCAACCAAGGCTCGTAACGAGTTACAGTTTCCAATTCTGAATAGAGAATTAACAGACCTTTCCAACGATGTGCCAAACTCAAAAATTTATTTTTTATTAATTTTGGGAAAAATCATGGGCTAACCACTTGTCTTTAAAAATCATTATATTTTCGAAGTTCACCAATCGCACCGAAATGTACATCAAACGAAAGGTCTGTTCAATACCTACACACGCATGCAAACCAAATTGTCCTGCGTGGTCTGGTTATCGAAATATGGCCATCCAAAGCGATTTCAGTGATTCCACAGATTTTTCAGCTTTAACTACTCGACAATGTGTTTGGGTGGCGATATTTCTGAAACCAGGCATTGTAAAAGGTTGCGGTTTTCAAAATCCCTGGTTAACTTTTCAAGAGCTATTCGCTGGTGAAAACCAGAAGGTTCTGCGATATCTGGTTATCGAGATATGACCACCCAAAGTGATTTTTCTGAAAATTGACCCAAATCTAAAAAAGTCATCGGATGCAGATGGAGATATTTCCGCAACCAAGGCTCGTAACGAGTTACAGTTTCCAATTCTGAATAGAGAATTAACAGACCTTTCCAACGATGTGCCAAACTCAAAAATTTATTTTTTATTAATTTTGGGAAAAATCATGGGCTAACCACTTGTCTTTAAAAATCATTATATTTTCGAAGTTCACCAATCGCACCGAAATGTACATCAAACGAAAGGTCTGTTCAATACCTACACACGCATGCAAACCAAATTGTCCTGCGTGGTCTGGTTATCGAAATATGGCCATCCAAAGCGATTTCAGTGATTCCACAGATTTTTCAGCTTTAACTACTCGACAATGTGTTTGGGTGGCGATATTTCTGAAACCAGGCATTGTAAAAGGTTGCGGTTTTCAAAATCCCTGGTTAACTTTTCAAGAGCTATTCGCTGATGAAAACCAGAAGGTTCTGCGATATCTGGTTATCGAGATATGACCACCCAAAGTGATTTTTCTGAAAATTGACCCAAATCTAAAAAAGTCATCGGATGCAGATGGAGATATTTCCGCAACCAAGGCTCGTAACGAGTTACAGTTTCCAATTCTGAATAGAGAATTAACAGACCTTTCCAACGATGTGCCAAACTCAAAAATTTATTTTTTATTAATTTTGGGAAAAATCATGGGCTAACCACTTGTCTTTAAAAATCATTATATTTTCGAAGTTCACCAATCGCACCGAAATGTACATCAAACGAAAGGTCTGTTCAATACCTACACACGCATGCAAACCAAATTGTCCTGCGTGGTCTGGTTATCGAAATATGGCCATCCAAAGCGATTTCAGTGATTCCACAGATTTTTCAGCTTTAACTACTCGACAATGTGTTTGGGTGGCGATATTTCTGAAACCAGGCATTGTAAAAGGTTGCGGTTTTCAAAATCCCTGGTTAACTTTTCAAGAGCTATTCGCTGGTGAAAACCAGAAGGTTCTGCGATATCTGGTTATCGAGATATGACCACCCAAAGTGATTTTTCTGAAAATTGACCCAAATCTAAAAAAGTCATCGGATGCAGATGGAGATATTTCCGCAACCAAGGCTCGTAACGAGTTACAGTTTTCAATTCTGAATAGAGAATTAACAGACCTTTCCAACGATGTGCCAAACTCAAAAATTTATTTTTTATTAATTTTGGGAAAAATCATGTCTTTAAAAATCATTATATTTTCGAAGTTCACCAATCGCACCGAAATGTACATCAAACGAAAGGTCTGTTCAATACCTACACACACATGCAAACCAAATTGTCCTGCGTGGTCTGGTTATCGAAATATGGCCATCCAAAGTGATTTCAGTGATTCCACAGATTTTTCAGCTTTAACTACTCGACAATGTGTTTGGGTGGCGATTCGCTGGTGAAAACCAGAAGGTTCTGCGATATCTGGTTATCGAGATATGACCACCCAAAGTGATTTTTCTGAAAATTGACCCAAATCTAAAAAAGTCATCGGATGCAGATGGAGATATTTCCGCAACCAAGGCTCGTAACGAGTTACAGTTTCCAATTCTGAATAGAGAATTAACAGACCTTTCCAACGATGTGCCAAACTCAAAAATTTATTTTTTATTAATTTTGGGAAAAATCATGGGCTAACCACTTGTCTTTAAAAATCATTATATTTTCGAAGTTCACCAATCGCACCGAAATGTACATCAAACGAAAGGTCTGTTCAATACCTACACACGCATGCAAACCAAATTGTCCTGCGTGGTCTGGTTATCGAAATATGGCCATCCAAAGCGATTTCAGTGATTCCACAGATTTTTCAGCTTTAACTACTCGACAATGTGTTTGGGTGGCGATATTTCTGAAACCAGGCATTGTAAAAGGTTGCGGTTTTCAAAATCCCTGGTTAACTTTTCAAGAGCTATTCGCTGGTGAAAACCAGAAGGTTCTGCGATATCTGGTTATCGAGATATGACCACCCAAAGTGATTTTTCTGAAAATTGACCCAAATCTAAAAAAGTCATCGGATGCAGATGGAGATATTTCCGCAACCAAGGCTCGTAACGAGTTACAGTTTTCAATTCTGAATAGAGAATTAACAGACCTTTCCAACGATGTGCCAAACTCAAAAATTTATTTTTATTAATTTTGGGAAAAATCATGGGCTAACCACTTGTCTTTAAAAATCATTATATTTTCGAAGTTCACCAATCGCACCGAAATGTACATCAAACGAAAGGTCTGTTCAATACCTACACACACATGCAAACCAAATTGTCCTGCGTGGTCTGGTTATCGAAATATGGCCATCCAAAGTGATTTCAGTGATTCCACAGATTTTTCAGCTTTAACTACTCGACAATGTGTTTGGGTGGCGATTCGCTGGTGAAAACCAGAAGGTTCTGCGATATCTGGTTATCGAGATATGACCACCCAAAGTGATTTTTCTGAAAATTGACCCAAATCTAAAAAAGTCATCGGATGCAGATGGAGATATTTCCGCAACCAAGGCTCGTAACGAGTTACAGTTTCCAATTCTGAATAGAGAATTAACAGACCTTTCCAACGATGTGCCAAACTCAAAAATTTATTTTTTATTAATTTTGGGAAAAATCATGGGCTAACCACTTGTCTTTAAAAATCATTATATTTTCGAAGTTCACCAATCGCACCGAAATGTACATCAAACGAAAGGTCTGTTCAATACCTACACACGCATGCAAACCAAATTGTCCTGCGTGGTCTGGTTATCGAAATATGGCCATCCAAAGCGATTTCAGTGATTCCACAGATTTTTCAGCTTTAACTACTCGACAATGTGTTTGGGTGGCGATATTTCTGAAACCAGGCATTGTAAAAGGTTGCGGTTTTCAAAATCCCTGGTTAACTTTTCAAGAGCTATTCGCTGGTGAAAACCAGAAGGTTCTGCGATATCTGGTTATCGAGATATGACCACCCAAAGTGATTTTTCTGAAAATTGACCCAAATCTAAAAAAGTCATCGGATGCAGATGGAGATATTTCCGCAACCAAGGCTCGTAACGAGTTACAGTTTCCAATTCTGAATAGAGAATTAACAGACCTTTCCAACGATGTGCCAAACTCAAAAATTTATTTTTTATTAATTTTGGGAAAAATCATGGGCTAACCACTTGTCTTTAAAAATCATTATATTTTCGAAGTTCACCAATCGCACCGAAATGTACATCAAACGAAAGGTCTGTTCAATACCTACACACGCATGCAAACCAAATTGTCCTGCGTGGTCTGGTTATCGAAATATGGCCATCCAAAGCGATTTCAGTGATTCCACAGATTTTTCAGCTTTAACTACTCGACAATGTGTTTGGGTGGCGATATTTCTGAAACCAGGCATTGTAAAAGGTTGCGGTTTTCAAAATCCCTGGTTAACTTTTCAAGAGCTATTCGCTGGTGAAAACCAGAAGGTTCTGCGATATCTGGTTATCGAGATATGACCACCCAAAGTGATTTTTCTGAAAATTGACCCAAATCTAAAAAAGTCATCGGATGCAGATGGAGATATTTCCGCAACCAAGGCTCGTAACGAGTTACAGTTTCCAATTCTGAATAGAGAATTAACAGACCTTTCCAACGATGTGCCAAACTCAAAAATTTATTTTTTATTAATTTTGGGAAAAATCATGGGCTAACCACTTGTCTTTAAAAATCATTATATTTTCGAAGTTCACCAATCGCACCGAAATGTACATCAAACGAAAGGTCTGTTCAATACCTACACACGCATGCAAACCAAATTGTCCTGCGTGGTCTGGTTATCGAAATATGGCCATCCAAAGCGATTTCAGTGATTCCACAGATTTTTCAGCTTTAACTACTCGACAATGTGTTTGGGTGGCGATATTTCTGAAACCAGGCATTGTAAAAGGTTGCGGTTTTCAAAATCCCTGGTTAACTTTTCAAGAGCTATTCGCTGGTGAAAACCAGAAGGTTCTGCGATATCTGGTTATCGAGATATGACCACCCAAAGTGATTTTTCTGAAAATTGACCCAAATCTAAAAAAGTCATCGGATGCAGATGGAGATATTTCCGCAACCAAGGCTCGTAACGAGTTACAGTTTTCAATTCTGAATAGAGAATTAACAGACCTTTCCAACGATGTGCCAAACTCAAAAATTTATTTTTTATTAATTTTGGGAAAAATCATGTCTTTAAAAATCATTATATTTTCGAAGTTCACCAATCGCACCGAAATGTACATCAAACGAAAGGTCTGTTCAATACCTACACACACATGCAAACCAAATTGTCCTGCGTGGTCTGGTTATCGAAATATGGCCATCCAAAGTGATTTCAGTGATTCCACAGATTTTTCAGCTTTAACTACTCGACAATGTGTTTGGGTGGCGATTCGCTGGTGAAAACCAGAAGGTTCTGCGATATCTGGTTATCGAGATATGACCACCCAAAGTGATTTTTCTGAAAATTGACCCAAATCTAAAAAAGTCATCGGATGCAGATGGAGATATTTCCGCAACCAAGGCTCGTAACGAGTTACAGTTTCCAATTCTGAATAGAGAATTAACAGACCTTTCCAACGATGTGCCAAACTCAAAAATTTATTTTTTATTAATTTTGGGAAAAATCATGGGCTAACCACTTGTCTTTAAAAATCATTATATTTTCGAAGTTCACCAATCGCACCGAAATGTACATCAAACGAAAGGTCTGTTCAATACCTACACACGCATGCAAACCAAATTGTCCTGCGTGGTCTGGTTATCGAAATATGGCCATCCAAAGCGATTTCAGTGATTCCACAGATTTTTCAGCTTTAACTACTCGACAATGTGTTTGGGTGGCGATATTTCTGAAACCAGGCATTGTAAAAGGTTGCGGTTTTCAAAATCCCTGGTTAACTTTTCAAGAGCTATTCGCTGGTGAAAACCAGAAGGTTCTGCGATATCTGGTTATCGAGATATGACCACCCAAAGTGATTTTTCTGAAAATTGACCCAAATCTAAAAAAGTCATCGGATGCAGATGGAGATATTTCCGCAACCAAGGCTCGTAACGAGTTACAGTTTTCAATTCTGAATAGAGAATTAACAGACCTTTCCAACGATGTGCCAAACTCAAAAATTTATTTTTATTAATTTTGGGAAAAATCATGGGCTAACCACTTGTCTTTAAAAATCATTATATTTTCGAAGTTCACCAATCGCACCGAAATGTACATCAAACGAAAGGTCTGTTCAATACCTACACACACATGCAAACCAAATTGTCCTGCGTGGTCTGGTTATCGAAATATGGCCATCCAAAGTGATTTCAGTGATTCCACAGATTTTTCAGCTTTAACTACTCGACAATGTGTTTGGGTGGCGATATTTCTGAAACCAGGCATTGTAAAAGGTTGCGGTTTTCAAAATCCCTGGTTAACTTTTCAAGAGCTATTCGCTGGTGAAAACCAGAAGGTTCTGCGATATCTGGTTATCGAGATATGACCACCCAAAGTGATTTTTCTGAAAATTGACCCAAATCTAAAAAAGTCATCGGATGCAGATGGAGATATTTCCGCAACCAAGGCTCGTAACGAGTTACAGTTTTCAATTCTGAATAGAGAATTAACAGACCTTTCCAACGATGTGCCAAACTCAAAAATTTATTTTTATTAATTTTGGGAAAAATCATGGGCTAACCACTTGTCTTTAAAAATCATTATATTTTCGAAGTTCACCAATCGCACCGAAATGTACATCAAACGAAAGGTCTGTTCAATACCTACACACGCATGCAAACCAAATTGTCCTGCGTGGTCTGGTTATCGAAATATGGCCATCCAAAGTGATTTCAGTGATTCCACAGATTTTTCAGCTTTAACTACTCGACAATGTGTTTGGGTGGCGATATTTCTGAAACCAGGCATTGTAAAAGGTTGCGGTTTTCAAAATCCCTGGTTAACTTTTCAAGAGCTATTCGCTGGTGAAAACCAGAAGGTTCTGCGATATCTGGTTATCGAGATATGACCACCCAAAGTGATTTTTCTGAAAATTGACCCAAATCTAAAAAAGTCATCGGATGCAGATGGAGATATTTCCGCAACCAAGGCTCGTAACGAGTTACAGTTTTCAATTCTGAATAGAGAATTAACAGACCTTCCCAACGATGTGCCAAACTCAAAAATTTATTTTTATTAATTTTGGGAAAAATCATGGGCTAACCACTTGTCTTTAAAAATCATTATATTTTCGAAGTTCACCAATCGCACCGAAATGTACATCAAACGAAAGGTCTGTTCAATACCTACACACACATGCAAACCAAATTGTCCTGCGTGGTCTGGCTATCGAAATATGGCCATCCAAAGTGATTTCAGTGATTCCACAGATTTTTCAGCTTTAACTACTCGACAATGTGTTTGGGTGGCGATTCGCTGGTGAAAACCAGAAGGTTCTGCGATATCTGGTTATCGAGATATGACCACCCAAAGTGATTTTTCTGAAAATTGACCCAAATCTAAAAAAGTCATCGGATGCAGATGGAGATATTTCCGCAACCAAGGCTCGTAACGAGTTACAGTTTCCAATTCTGAATAGAGAATTAACAGACCTTTCCAACGATGTGCCAAACTCAAAAATTTATTTTTTATTAATTTTGGGAAAAATCATGGGCTAACCACTTGTCTTTAAAAATCATTATATTTTCGAAGTTCACCAATCGCACCGAAATGTACATCAAACGAAAGGTCTGTTCAATACCTACACACGCATGCAAACCAAATTGTCCTGCGTGGTCTGGTTATCGAAATATGGCCATCCAAAGCGATTTCAGTGATTCCACAGATTTTTCAGCTTTAACTACTCGACAATGTGTTTGGGTGGCGATATTTCTGAAACCAGGCATTGTAAAAGGTTGCGGTTTTCAAAATCCCTGGTTAACTTTTCAAGAGCTATTCGCTGGTGAAAACCAGAAGGTTCTGCGATATCTGGTTATCGAGATATGACCACCCAAAGTGATTTTTCTGAAAATTGACCCAAATCTAAAAAAGTCATCGGATGCAGATGGAGATATTTCCGCAACCAAGGCTCGTAACGAGTTACAGTTTTCAATTCTGAATAGAGAATTAACAGACCTTTCCAACGATGTGCCAAACTCAAAAATTTATTTTTTATTAATTTTGGGAAAAATCATGTCTTTAAAAATCATTATATTTTCGAAGTTCACCAATCGCACCGAAATGTACATCAAACGAAAGGTCTGTTCAATACCTACACACACATGCAAACCAAATTGTCCTGCGTGGTCTGGTTATCGAAATATGGCCATCCAAAGTGATTTCAGTGATTCCACAGATTTTTCAGCTTTAACTACTCGACAATGTGTTTGGGTGGCGATTCGCTGGTGAAAACCAGAAGGTTCTGCGATATCTGGTTATCGAGATATGACCACCCAAAGTGATTTTTCTGAAAATTGACCCAAATCTAAAAAAGTCATCGGATGCAGATGGAGATATTTCCGCAACCAAGGCTCGTAACGAGTTACAGTTTCCAATTCTGAATAGAGAATTAACAGACCTTTCCAACGATGTGCCAAACTCAAAAATTTATTTTTTATTAATTTTGGGAAAAATCATGGGCTAACCACTTGTCTTTAAAAATCATTATATTTTCGAAGTTCACCAATCGCACCGAAATGTACATCAAACGAAAGGTCTGTTCAATACCTACACACACATGCAAACCAAATTGTCCTGCGTGGTCTGGTTATCGAAATATGGCCATCCAAAGTGATTTCAGTGATTCCACAGATTTTTCAGCTTTAACTACTCGACAATGTGTTTGGGTGGCGATATTTCTGAAACCAGGCATTGTAAAAGGTTGCGGTTTTCAAAATCCCTGGTTAACTTTTCAAGAGCTATTCGCTGGTGAAAACCAGAAGGTTCTGCGATATCTGGTTATCGAGATATGACCACCCAAAGTGATTTTTCTGAAAATTGACCCAAATCTAAAAAAGTCATCGGATGCAGATGGAGATATTTCCGCAACCAAGGCTCGTAACGAGTTACAGTTTTCAATTCTGAATAGAGAATTAACAGACCTTTCCAACGATGTGCCAAACTCAAAAATTTATTTGTATTAATTTTGGGAAAAATCATGGGCTAACCACTTGTCTTTAAAAATCATTATATTTTCGAAGTTCACCAATCGCACCGAAATGTACATCAAACGAAAGGTCTGTTCAATACCTACACACGCATGCAAACCAAATTGTCCTGCGTCGTCTGGTTATCGAAATATGGCCATCCAAAGCGATTTCAGTGATTCCACAGATTTTTCAGCTTTAACTACTCGACAATGTGTTTGGGTGGCGATATTTCTGAAACCAGGCATTGTAAAAGGTTGCGGTTTTCAAAATCCCTGGTTAACTTTTCAAGAGCTATTCGCTGGTGAAAACCAGAAGGTTCTGCGATATCTGGTTATCGAGATATGACCACCCAAAGTGATTTTTCTGAAAATTGACCCAAATCTAAAAAAGTCATCGGATGCAGATGGAGATATTTCCGCAACCAAGGCTCGTAACGAGTTACAGTTTTCAATTCTGAATAGAGAATTAACAGACCTTTCCAACGATGTGCCAAACTCAAAAATTTATTTTTTATTAATTTTGGGAAAAATCATGGGCTAACCACTTGTCTTTAAAAATCATTATATTTTCGAAGTTCACCAATCGCACCGAAATGTACATCAAACGAAAGGTCTGTTCAATACCTACACACACATGCAAACCAAATTGTCCTGCGTGGTCTGGTTATCGAAATATGGCCATCCAAAGTGATTTCAGTGATTCCACAGATTTTTCAGCTTTAACTACTCGACAATGTGTTTGGGTGGCGATATTTCTGAAACCAGGCATTGTAAAAGGTTGCGGTTTTCAAAATTCCTGGTTAACTTTTCAAGAGCTATTCGCTGGTGAAAACCAGAAGGTTCTGCGATATCTGGTTATCGAGATATGACCACCCAAAGTGATTTTTCTGAAAATTGACCCAAATCTAAAAAAGTCATCGGATGCAGATGGAGATATTTCCGCAACCAAGGCTCGTAACGAGTTACAGTTTTCAATTCTGAATAGAGAATTAACAGACCTTTCCAACGATGTGCCAAACTCAAAAATTTATTTTTTATTAATTTTGGGAAAAATCATGGGCTAACCACTTGTCTTTAAAAATCATTATATTTTCGAAGTTCACCAATCGCACCGAAATGTACATCAAACGAAAGGTCTGTTCAATACCTACACACGCATGCAAACCAAATTGTCCTGCGTCGTCTGGTTATCGAAATATGGCCATCCAAAGCGATTTCAGTGATTCCACAGATTTTTCAGCTTTAACTACTCGACAATGTGTTTGGGTGGCGATATTTCTGAAACCAGGCATTGTAAAAGGTTGCGGTTTTCAAAATCCCTGGTTAACTTTTCAAGAGCTATTCGCTGGTGAAAACCAGAAGGTTCTGCGATATCTGGTTATCGAGATATGACCACCCAAAGTGATTTTTCTGAAAATTGACCCAAATCTAAAAAAGTCATCGGATGCAGATGGAGATATTTCCGCAACCAAGGCTCGTAACGAGTTACAGTTTTCAATTCTGAATAGAGAATTAACAGACCTTTCCAACGATGTGCCAAACTCAAAAATTTATTTTTTATTAATTTTGGGAAAAATCATGGGCTAACCACTTGTCTTTAAAAATCATTATATTTTCGAAGTTCACCAATCGCACCGAAATGTACATCAAACGAAAGGTCTGTTCAATACCTACACACGCATGCAAACCAAATTGTCCTGCGTGGTCTGGTTATCGAAATATGGCCATCCAAAGCGATTTCAGTGATTCCACAGATTTTTCAGCTTTAACTACTCGACAATGTGTTTGGGTGGCGATATTTCTGAAACCAGGCATTGTAAAAGGTTGCGGTTTTCAAAATCCCTGGTTAACTTTTCAAGAGCTATTCGCTGGTGAAAACCAGAAGGTTCTGCGATATCTGGTTATCGAGATATGACCACCCAAAGTGATTTTTCTGAAAATTGACCCAAATCTAAAAAAGTCATCGGATGCAGATGGAGATATTTCCGCAACCAAGGCTCGTAACGAGTTACAGTTTTCAATTCTGAATAGAGAATTAACAGACCTTTCCAACGATGTGCCAAACTCAAAAATTTATTTTTTATTAATTTTGGGAAAAATCATGGGCTAACCACTTGTCTTTAAAAATCATTATATTTTCGAAGTTCACCAATCGCACCGAAATGTACATCAAACGAAAGGTCTGTTCAATACCTACACACGCATGCAAACCAAATTGTCCTGCGTGGTCTGGTTATCGAAATATGGCCATCCAAAGCGATTTCAGTGATTCCACAGATTTTTCAGCTTTAACTACTCGACAATGTGTTTGGGTGGCGATATTTCTGAAACCAGGCATTGTAAAAGGTTGCGGTTTTCAAAATCCCTGGTTAACTTTTCAAGAGCTATTCGCTGGTGAAAACCAGAAGGTTCTGCGATATCTGGTTATCGAGATATGACCACCCAAAGTGATTTTTCTGAAAATTGACCCAAATCTAAAAAAGTCATCGGATGCAGATGGAGATATTTCCGCAACCAAGGCTCGTAACGAGTTACAGTTTTCAATTCTGAATAGAGAATTAACAGACCTTTCCAACGATGTGCCAAACTCAAAAATTTATTTTTATTAATTTTGGGAAAAATCATGGGCTAACCACTTGTCTTTAAAAATCATTATATTTTCGAAGTTCACCAATCGCACCGAAATGTACATCAAACGAAAGGTCTGTTCAATACCTACACACGCATGCAAACCAAATTGTCCTGCGTGGTCTGGTTATCGAAATATGGCCATCCAAAGCGATTTCAGTGATTCCACAGATTTTTCAGCTTTAACTACTCGACAATGTGTTTGGGTGGCGATATTTCTGAAACCAGGCATTGTAAAAGGTTGCGGTTTTCAAAATCCCTGGTTAACTTTTCAAGAGCTATTCGCTGGTGAAAACCAGAAGGTTCTGCGATATCTGGTTATCGAGATATGACCACCCAAAGTGATTTTTCTGAAAATTGACCCAAATCTAAAAAAGTCATCGGATGCAGATGGAGATATTTCCGCAACCAAGGCTCGTAACGAGTTACAGTTTTCAATTCTGAATAGAGAATTAACAGACCTTTCCAACGATGTGCCAAACTCAAAAATTTATTTTTATTAATTTTGGGAAAAATCATGGGCTAACCACTTGTCTTTAAAAATCATTATATTTTCGAAGTTCACCAATCGCACCGAAATGTACATCAAACGAAAGGTCTGTTCAATACCTACACACGCATGCAAACCAAATTGTCCTGCGTGGTCTGGTTATCGAAATATGGCCATCCAAAGCGATTTCAGTGATTCCACAGATTTTTCAGCTTTAACTACTCGACAATGTGTTTGGGTGGCGATATTTCTGAAACCAGGCATTGTAAAAGGTTGCGGTTTTCAAAATCCCTGGTTAACTTTTCAAGAGCTATTCGCTGGTGAAAACCAGAAGGTTCTGCGATATCTGGTTATCGAGATATGACCACCCAAAGTGATTTTTCTGAAAATTGACCCAAATCTAAAAAAGTCATCGGATGCAGATGGAGATATTTCCGCAACCAAGGCTCGTAACGAGTTACAGTTTTCAATTCTGAATAGAGAATTAACAGACCTTTCCAACGATGTGCCAAACTCAAAAATTTATTTTTATTAATTTTGGGAAAAATCATGGGCTAACCACTTGTCTTTAAAAATCATTATATTTTCGAAGTTCACCAATCGCACCGAAATGTACATCAAACGAAAGGTCTGTTCAATACCTACACACGCATGCAAACCAAATTGTCCTACGTGGTCTGGTTATCGAAATATGGCCATCCAAAGTGATTTCAGTGATTCCACAGATTTTTCAGCTTTAACTACTCGACAATGTGTTTGGGTGGCGATATTTCTGAAACCAGGCATTGTAAAAGGTTGCGGTTTTCAAAATCCCTGGTTAACTTTTCAAGAGCTATTCGCTGGTGAAAACCAGAAGGTTCTGCGATATCTGGTTATCGAGATATGACCACCCAAAGTGATTTTTCTGAAAATTGACCCAAATCTAAAAAAGTCATCGGATGCAGATGGAGATATTTCCGCAACCAAGGCTCGTAACGAGTTACAGTTTTCAATTCTGAATAGAGAATTAACAGACCTTTCCAACGATGTGCCAAACTCAAAAATTTATTTTTATTAATTTTGGGAAAAATCATGGGCTAACCACTTGTCTTTAAAAATCATTATATTTTCGAAGTTCACCAATCGCACCGAAATGTACATCAAACGAAAGGTCTGTTCAATACCTACACACGCATGCAAACCAAATTGTCCTGCGTGGTCTGGTTATCGAAATATGGCCATCCAAAGCGATTTCAGTGATTCCACAGATTTTTCAGCTTTAACTACTCGACAATGTGTTTGGGTGGCGATATTTCTGAAACCAGGCATTGTAAAAGGTTGCGGTTTTCAAAATCCCTGGTTAACTTTTTAAGAGCTATCCGCTGGTGAAAACCAGAAGGTTCTGCGATATCTGGTTATCGAGATATGACCACCCAAAGTGATTTTTCTGAAAATTGACCCAAATCTAAAAAAGTCATCGGATGCAGATGGAGATATTTCCGCAACCAAGGCTCGTAACGAGTTACAGTTTTCAATTCTGAATAGAGAATTAACAGACCTTTCCAACGATGTGCCAAACTCAAAAATTTATTTTTTATTAATTTTGGGAAAAATTATGGGCTAACCACTTGTCTTTAAAAATCATTATATTTTCGAAGTTCACCAATCGCACCGAAATGTACATCAAACGAAAGGTCTGTTCAATACCTACACACGCATGCAAACCAAATTGTCCTGCGTGGTCTGGTTATCGAAATATGGCCATCCAAAGTGATTTCAGTGATTCCACAGATTTTCAGCTTTAACTACTCGACAATGTGTTTGGGTGGCGATATTTCTGAAACCAGGCATTGTAAAAGGTTGCGGTTTTCAAAATCCCTGGTTAACTTTTCAAGAGCTATTCGCTGGTGAAAACCAGAAGGTTCTGCGATATCTGGTTATCGAGATATGACCACCCAAAGTGATTTTTCTGAAAATTGACCCAAATCTAAAAAAGTCATCGGATGCAGATGGAGATATTTCCGCAACCAAGGCTCGTAACGAGTTACAGTTTTCAATTCTGAATAGAGAATTAACAGACCTTTCCAACGATGTGCCAAACTCAAAAATTTATTTTTTATTAATTTTGGGAAAAATCATGGGCTAACCACTTGTCTTTAAAAATCATTATATTTTCGAAGTTCACCAATCGCACCGAAATGTACATCAAACGAAAGGTCTGTTCAATACCTACACACGCATGCAAACCAAATTGTCCTGCGTGGTCTGGTTATCGAAATATGGCCATCCAAAGTGATTTCAGTGATTCCACAGATTTTTCAGCTTTAACTACTCGACAATGTGTTTGGGTGGCGATATTTCTGAAACCAGGCATTGTAAAAGGTTGCGGTTTTCAAAATCCCTGGGTAACTTTTCAAGAGCTATTCGCTGGTGAAAACCAGAAGGTTCTGCGATATCTGGTTATCGAGATATGACCACCCAAAGTGATTTTTCTGAAAATTGACCCAAATCTAAAAAAGTCATCGGATGCAGATGGAGATATTTCCGCAACCAAGGCTCGTAACGAGTTACAGTTTTCAATTCTGAATAGAGAATTAACAGACCTTTCCAACGATGTGCCAAACTCAAAAATTTATTTTTTATTAATTTTGGGAAAAATCATGGGCTAACCACTTGTCTTTAAAAATCATTATATTTTCGAAGTTCACCAATCGCACCGAAATGTACATCAAACGAAAGGTCTGTTCAATACCTACACACGCATGCAAACCAAATTGTCCTGCGTGGTCTGGTTATCGAAATATGGCCATCCAAAGCGATTTCAGTGATTCCACAGATTTTTCAGCTTTAACTACTCGACAATGTGTTTGGGTGGCGATATTTCTGAAACCAGGCATTGTAAAAGGTTGCGGTTTTCAAAATCCCTGGTTAACTTTTCAAGAGCTATTCGCTGGTGAAAACCAGAAGGTTCTGCGATATCTGGTTATCGAGATATGACCACCCAAAGTGATTTTTCTGAAAATTGACCCAAATCTAAAAAAGTCATCGGATGCAGATGGAGATATTTCCGCAACCAAGGCTCGTAACGAGTTACAGTTTTCAATTCTGAATAGAGAATTAACAGACCTTTCCAACGATGTGCCAAACTCAAAAATTTATTTTTTATTAATTTTGGGAAAAATCATGGGCTAACCACTTGTCTTTAAAAATCATTATATTTTCGAAGTTCACCAATCGCACCGAAATGTACATCAAACGAAAGGTCTGTTCAATACCTACACACGCATGCAAACCAAATTGTCCTGCGTGGTCTGGTTATCGAAATATGGCCATCCAAAGCGATTTCAGTGATTCCACAGATTTTTCAGCTTTAACTACTCGACAATGTGTTTGGGTGGCGATATTTCTGAAACCAGGCATTGTAAAAGGTTGCGGTTTTCAAAATCCCTGGTTAACTTTTCAAGAGCTATTCGCTGGTGAAAACCAGAAGGTTCTGCGATATCTGGTTATCGAGATATGACCACCCAAAGTGATTTTTCTGAAAATTGACCCAAATCTAAAAAAGTCATCGGATGCAGATGGAGATATTTCCGCAACCAAGGCTCGTAACGAGTTACAGTTTTCAATTCTGAATAGAGAATTAACAGACCTTTCCAACGATGTGCCAAACTCAAAAATTTATTTTTATTAATTTTGGGAAAAATCATGGGCTAACCACTTGTCTTTAACCTTCCTATACTCGCGCATTGGTCTCTCAGACCGACAAATCATTAATTCTTTGTTTTCTTGAAAAATATAATCCTTGCCCCCCTGAAGTTTTCAGTAGCTTCCTAAATATGTGTTCTCCATCGTTTAGCTGGGCGCAAGCGCATATGCCAAGTAGACGTGTTCCTTTTTTGTGAGTTTTCGGTCCCTCAGACCGACGCGAGAATAAGTCCAGATTGCTTCGATTTACGAAAATATGAAGATTGAATCTTTTTTTATACTTTTTTATAATAACTATTATATTTCTTTTCATATAATTATTAAGTTTTTTTTTTTTTCTTAAAGAAAATATTTTTTTTTATTATTTTAGTTAAGGTCCAAAAAAAAATTGAACTTTTTGAGAGGTTAGTTTGAAAGGGTATTGCTTCCAAATAAAGTAATAATTCCTATATTTTTTTATTTGTTTTATTCAATTATATTATTTTCTTAAAAATAAATGGCAGAACTACTTAAAGAGAATAGATATTCAAGAAAATACAGAAGAAATAAAGTCTCGGTCTGAGAGACCGTGCGCGAGTATACGTGTGTTGTCAAAACGCGCGAGTATAGGAAGGTTAAAAATCATTATATTTTCGAAGTTCACCAATCGCACCGAAATGTACATCAAACGAAAGGTCTGTTCAATACCTACACACGCATGCAAACCAAATTGTCCTGCGTGGTCTGGTTATCGAAATATGGCCATCCAAAGCGATTTCAGTGATTCCACAGATTTTTCAGCTTTAACTACTCGACAATGTGTTTGGGTGGCGATATTTCTGAAACCAGGCATTGTAAAAGGTTGCGGTTTTCAAAATCCCTGGTTAACTTTTCAAGAGCTATTCGCTGGTGAAAACCAGAAGGTTCTGCGATATCTGGTTATCGAGATATGACCACCCAAAGTGATTTTTCTGAAAATTGACCCAAATCTAAAAAAGTCATCGGATGCAGATGGAGATATTTCCGCAACCAAGGCTCGTAACGAGTTACAGTTTTCAATTCTGAATAGAGAATTAACAGACCTTTCCAACGATGTGCCAAACTCAAAAATTTATTTTTATTAATTTTGGGAAAAATCATGGGCTAACCACTTGTCTTTAAAAATCATTATATTTTCGAAGTTCACCAATCGCACCGAAATGTACATCAAACGAAAGGTCTGTTCAATACCTACACACGCATGCAAACCAAATTGTCCTACGTGGTCTGGTTATCGAAATATGGCCATCCAAAGTGATTTCAGTGATTCCACAGATTTTTCAGCTTTAACTACTCGACAATGTGTTTGGGTGGCGATATTTCTGAAACCAGGCATTGTAAAAGGTTGCGGTTTTCAAAATCCCTGGTTAACTTTTCAAGAGCTATTCGCTGGTGAAAACCAGAAGGTTCTGCGATATCTGGTTATCGAGATATGACCACCCAAAGTGATTTTTCTGAAAATTGACCCAAATCTAAAAAAGTCATCGGATGCAGATGGAGATATTTCCGCAACCAAGGCTCGTAACGAGTTACAGTTTTCAATTCTGAATAGAGAATTAACAGACCTTTCCAACGATGTGCCAAACTCAAAAATTTATTTTTTATTAATTTTGGGAAAAATCATGGGCTAACCACTTGTCTTTAAAAATCATTATATTTTCGAAGTTCACCAATCGCACCGAAATGTACATCAAACGAAAGGTCTGTTCAATACCTACACACGCATGCAAACCAAATTGTCCTGCGTGGTCTGGTTATCGAAATATGGCCATCCAAAGCGATTTCAGTGATTCCACAGATTTTTCAGCTTTAACTACTCGACAATGTGTTTGGGTGGCGATATTTCTGAAACCAGGCATTGTAAAAGGTTGCGGTTTTCAAAATCCCTGGTTAACTTTTTAAGAGCTATTCGCTGGTGAAAACCAGAAGGTTCTGCGATATCTGGTTATCGAGATATGACCACCCAAAGTGATTTTTCTGAAAATTGACCCAAATCTAAAAAAGTCATCGGATGCAGATGGAGATATTTCCGCAACCAAGGCTCGTAACGAGTTACAGTTTTCAATTCTGAATAGAGAATTAACAGACCTTTCCAACGATGTGCCAAACTCAAAAATTTATTTTTTATTAATTTTGGGAAAAATTATGGGCTAACCACTTGTCTTTAAAAATCATTATATTTTCGAAGTTCACCAATCGCACCGAAATGTACATCAAACGAAAGGTCTGTTCAATACCTACACACGCATGCAAACCAAATTGTCCTGCGTGGTCTGGTTATCGAAATATGGCCATCCAAAGTGATTTCAGTGATTCCACAGATTTTCAGCTTTAACTACTCGACAATGTGTTTGGGTGGCGATATTTCTGAAACCAGGCATTGTAAAAGGTTGCGGTTTTCAAAATCCCTGGTTAACTTTTCAAGAGCTATTCGCTGGTGAAAACCAGAAGGTTCTGCGATATCTGGTTATCGAGATATGACCACCCAAAGTGATTTTTCTGAAAATTGACCCAAATCTAAAAAAGTCATCGGATGCAGATGGAGATATTTCCGCAACCAAGGCTCGTAACGAGTTACAGTTTTCAATTCTGAATAGAGAATTAACAGACCTTTCCAACGATGTGCCAAACTCAAAAATTTATTTTTTATTAATTTTGGGAAAAATCATGGGCTAACCACTTGTCTTTAAAAATCATTATATTTTCGAAGTTCACCAATCGCACCGAAATGTACATCAAACGAAAGGTCTGTTCAATACCTACACACGCATGCAAACCAAATTGTCCTGCGTGGTCTGGTTATCGAAATATGGCCATCCAAAGTGATTTCAGTGATTCCACAGATTTTTCAGCTTTAACTACTCGACAATGTGTTTGGGTGGCGATATTTCTGAAACCAGGCATTGTAAAAGGTTGCGGTTTTCAAAATCCCTGGGTAACTTTTCAAGAGCTATTCGCTGGTGAAAACCAGAAGGTTCTGCGATATCTGGTTATCGAGATATGACCACCCAAAGTGATTTTTCTGAAAATTGACCCAAATCTAAAAAAGTCATCGGATGCAGATGGAGATATTTCCGCAACCAAGGCTCGTAACGAGTTACAGTTTTCAATTCTGAATAGAGAATTAACAGACCTTTCCAACGATGTGCCAAACTCAAAAATTTATTTTTTATTAATTTTGGGAAAAATCATGGGCTCGCACCGAAATGTACATCAAACGAAAGGTCTGTTCAATACCTACACACGCATGCAAACCAAATTGTCCTGCGTGGTCTGGTTATCGAAATATGGCCATCCAAAGCGATTTCAGTGATTCCACAGATTTTTCAGCTTTAACTACTCGACAATGTGTTTGGGTGGCGATATTTCTGAAACCAGGCATTGTAAAAGGTTGCGGTTTTCAAAATCCCTGGTTAACTTTTCAAGAGCTATTCGCTGGTGAAAACCAGAAGGTTCTGCGATATCTGGTTATCGAGATATGACCACCCAAAGTGATTTTTCTGAAAATTGACCCAAATCTAAAAAAGTCATCGGATGCAGATGGAGATATTTCCGCAACCAAGGCTCGTAACGAGTTACAGTTTTCAATTCTGAATAGAGAATTAACAGACCTTTCCAACGATGTGCCAAACTCAAAAATTTATTTTTTATTAATTTTGGGAAAAATCATGGGCTAACCACTTGTCTTTAAAAATCATTATATTTTCGAAGTTCACCAATCGCACCGAAATGTACATCAAACGAAAGGTCTGTTCAATACCTACACACACATGCAAACCAAATTGTCCTGCGTGGTCTGGTTATCGAAATATGGCCATCCAAAGCGATTTCAGTGATTCCACAGATTTTTCAGCTTTAACTACTCGACAATGTGTTTGGGTGGCGATATTTCTGAAACCAGGCATTGTAAAAGGTTGCGGTTTTCAAAATCCCTGGTTAACTTTTCAAGAGCTATTCGCTGGTGAAAACCAGAAGGTTCTGCGATATCTGGTTATCGAGATATGACCACCCAAAGTGATTTTTCTGAAAATTGACCCAAATCTAAAAAGTCATCGGATGCAGATGGAGATATTTCCGCAACCAAGGCTCGTAACGAGTTACAGTTTTCAATTCTGAATAGAGAATTAACAGACCTTTCCAACGATGTGCCAAACTCAAAAATTTATTTTTTATTAATTTTGGGAAAAATCATGGGCTAACCACTTGTCTTTAAAAATCATTATATTTTCGAACTTCACCAATCGCACCGAAATGTACATCAAACGAAAGGTCTGTTCAATACCTACACACGCATGCAAACCAAATTGTCCTGCGTGGTCTGGTTATCGAAATATGGCCATCCAAAGCGATTTCAGTGATTCCACAGATTTTTCAGCTTTAACTACTCGACAATGTGTTTGGGTGGCGATATTTCTGAAACCAGGCATTGTAAAAGGTTGCGGTTTTCAAAATCCCTGGTTAACTTTTCAAGAGCTATTCGCTGGTGAAAACCAGAAGGTTCTGCGATATCTGGTTATCGAGATATGACCACCCAAAGTGATTTTTCTGAAAATTGACCCAAATCTAAAAAAGTCATCGGATGCAGATGGAGATATTTCCGCAACCAAGGCTCGTAACGAGTTACAGTTTTCAATTCTGAATAGAGAATTAACAGACCTTTCCAACGATGTGCCAAACTCAAAAATTTATTTTTTATTAATTTTGGGAAAAATCATGGGCTAACCACTTGTCTTTAAAAATCATTATATTTTCGAAGTTCACCAATCGCACCGAAATGTACATCAAACGAAAGGTCTGTTCAATACCTACACACGCATGCAAACCAAATTGTCCTGCGTGGTCTGGTTATCGAAATATGGCCATCCAAAGCGATTTCAGTGATTCCACAGATTTTTCAGCTTTAACTACTCGACAATGTGTTTGGGTGGCGATATTTCTGAAACCAGGCATTGTAAAAGGTTGCGGTTTTCAAAATCCCTGGTTAACTTTTCAAGAGCTATTCGCTGGTGAAAACCAGAAGGTTCTGCGATATCTGGTTATCGAGATATGACCACCCAAAGTGATTTTTCTGAAAATTGACCCAAATCTAAAAAAGTCATCGGATGCAGATGGAGATATTTCCGCAACCAAGGCTCGTAACGAGTTACAGTTTTCAATTCTGAATAGAGAATTAACAGACCTTTCCAACGATGTGCCAAACTCAAAAATTTATTTTTTATTAATTTTGGGAAAAATCATGGGCTAACCACTTGTCTTTAAAAATCATTATATTTTCGAAGTTCACCAATCGCACCGAAATGTACATCAAACGAAAGGTCTGTTCAATACCTACACACGCATGCAAACCAAATTGTCCTGCGTGGTCTGGTTATCGAAATATGGCCATCCAAAGTGATTTCAGTGATTCCACAGATTTTTCAGCTTTAACTACTCGACAATGTGTTTGGGTGGCGATATTTCTGAAACCAGGCATTGTAAAAGGTTGCGGTTTTCAAAATCCCTGGTTAACTTTTCAAGAGCTATTCGCTGGTGAAAACCAGAAGGTTCTGCGATATCTGGTTATCGAGATATGACCACCCAAAGTGATTTTTCTGAAAATTGACCCAAATCTAAAAAAGTCATCGGATGCAGATGGAGATATTTCCGCAACCAAGGCTCGTAACGAGTTACAGTTTTCAATTCTGAATAGAGAATTAACAGACCTTTCCAACGATGTGCCAAACTCAAAAATTTATTTTTTATTAATTTTGGGAAAAATCATGGGCTAACCACTTGTCTTTAAAAATCATTATATTTTCGAAGTTCACCAATCGCACCGAAATGTACATCAAACGAAAGGTCTGTTCAATACCTACACACACATGCAAACCAAATTGTCCTGCGTGGTCTGGTTATCGAAATATGGCCATCCAAAGTGATTTCAGTGATTCCACAGATTTTTCAGCTTTAACTACTCGACAATGTGTTTGGGTGGCGATATTTCTGAAACCAGGCATTGTAAAAGGTTGCGGTTTTCAAAATCCCTGGTTAACTTTTCAAGAGCTATTCGCTGGTGAAAACCAGAAGGTTCTGCGATATCTGGTTATCGAGATATGACCACCCAAAGTGATTTTTCTGAAAATTGACCCAAATCTAAAAAAGTCATCGGATGCAGATGGAGATATTTCCGCAACCAAGGCTCGTAACGAGTTACAATTTTCAATTCTGAATAGAGAATTAACAGACCTTTCCAACGATGTGCCAAACTCAAAAATTTATTTTTTATTAATTTTGGGAAAAATCATGGGCTAACCACTTGTCTTTAAAAATCATTATATTTTCGAAGTTCACCAATCGCACCGAAATGTACATCAAACGAAAGGTCTGTTCAATACCTACACACGCATGCAAACCAAATTGTCCTGCGTGGTCTGGTTATCGAAATATGGCCATCCAAAGCGATTTCAGTGATTCCACAGATTTTTCAGCTTTAACTATTCGACAATGTGTTTGGGTGGCGATATTTCTGAAACCAGGCATTGTAAAAGGTTGCGGTTTTCAAAATACCTGGTTAACTTTTCAAGAGCTATTCGCTGGTGAAAACCAGAAGGTTCTGCGATATCTGGTTATCGAGATATGACCACCCAAAGTGATTTTTCTGAAAATTGACCCAAATCTAAAAAAGTCATCGGATGCAGATGGAGATATTTCCGCAACCAAGGCTCGTAACGAGTTACAGTTTTCAATTCTGAATAGAGAATTAACAGACCTTTCCAACGATGTGCCAAACTCAAACATTTATTTTTTATTAATTTTGGGAAAAATCATGGGCTAACCACTTGTCTTTAAAAATCATTATATTTTCGAAGTTCACCAATCGCACCGAAATGTACATCAAACGAAAGGTCTGTTCAATACCTACACACACATGCAAACCAAATTGTCCTGCGTGGTCTGGTTATCGAAATATGGCCATCCAAAGTGATTTCAGTGATTCCACAGATTTTTCAGCTTTAACTACTCGACAATGTGTTTGGGTGGCGATATTTCTGAAACCAGGCATTGTAAAAGGTTGCGGTTTTCAAAATCCCTGGTTAACTTTTCAAGAGCTATTCGCTGGTGAAAACCAGAAGGTTCTGCGATATCTGGTTATCGAGATATGACCACCCAAAGTGATTTTTCTGAAAATTGACCCAAATCTAAAAAAGTCATCGGATGCAGATGGAGATATTTCCGCAACCAAGGCTCGTAACGAGTTACAGTTTTCAATTCTGAATAGAGAATTAACAGACCTTTCCAACGATGTGCCAAACTCAAACATTTATTTTTTATTAATTTTGGGAAAAATCATGGGCTAACCACTTGTCTTTAAAAATCATTATATTTTCGAAGTTCACTAATCGCACCGAAATGTACATCAAACGAAAGGTCTGTTCAATACCTACACACACATGCAAACCAAATTGTCCTGCGTGGTCTGGTTATCGAAATATGGCCATCCAAAGTGATTTCAGTGATTCCACAGATTTTTCAGCTTTAACTACTCGACAATGTGTTTGGGTGGCGATATTTCTGAAACCAGGCATTGTAAAAGGTTGCGGTTTTCAAAATCCCTGGTTAACTTTTCAAGAGCTATTCGCTGGTGAAAACCAGAAGGTTCTGCGATATCTGGTTATCGAGATATGACCACCCAAAGTGATTTTTCTGAAAATTGACCCAAATCTAAAAAAGTCATCGGATGCAGATGGAGATATTTCCGCAACCAAGGCTCGTAACGAGTTACAGTTTTCAATTCTGAATAGAGAATTAACAGACCTTTCCAACGATGTGCCAAACTCAAAAATTTATTTTTTATTAATTTTGGGAAAAATCATGGGCTAACCACTTGTCTTTAAAAATCATTATATTTTCGAAGTTCACCAATCGCACCGAAATGTACATCAAACGAAAGGTCTGTTCAATACCTACACACGCATGCAAACCAAATTGTCCTGCGTGGTCTGGTTATCGAAATATGGCCATCCAAAGCGATTTCAGTGATTCCACAGATTTTTCAGCTTTAACTACTCGACAATGTGTTTGGGTGGCGATATTTCTGAAACCAGGCATTGTAAAAGGTTGCGGTTTTCAAAATCCCTGGTTAACTTTTCAAGAGCTATTCGCTGGTGAAAACCAGAAGGTTCTGCGATATCTGGTTATCGAGATATGACCACCCAAAGTGATTTTTCTGAAAATTGACCCAAATCTAAAAAAGTCATCGGATGCAGATGGAGATATTTCCGCAACCAAGGCTCGTAACGAGTTACAGTTTTCAATTCTGAATAGAGAATTAACAGACCTTTCCAACGATGTGCCAAACTCAAAAATTTATTTTTTATTAATTTTGGGAAAAATCATGGGCTAACCACTTGTCTTTAAAAATCATTATATTTTCGAAGTTCACCAATCGCACCGAAATGTACATCAAACGAAAGGTCTGTTCAATACCTACACACGCATGCAAACCAAATTGTCCTGCGTGGTCTGGTTATCGAAATATGGCCATCCAAAGCGATTTCAGTGATTCCACAGATTTTTCAGCTTTAACTACTCGACAATGTGTTTGGGTGGCGATATTTCTGAAACCAGGCATTGTAAAAGGTTGCGGTTTTCAAAATCCCTGGTTAACTTTTCAAGAGCTATTCGCTGGTGAAAACCAGAAGGTTCTGCGATATCTGGTTATCGAGATATGACCACCCAAAGTGATTTTTCTGAAAATTGACCCAAATCTAAAAAAGTCATCGGATGCAGATGGAGATATTTCCGCAACCAAGGCTCGTAACGAGTTACAGTTTTCAATTCTGAATAGAGAATTAACAGACCTTTCCAACGATGTGCCAAACTCAAAAATTTATTTTTTATTAATTTTGGGAAAAATCATGGGCTAACCACTTGTCTTTAAAAATCATTATATTTTCGAAGTTCACCAATCGCACCGAAATGTACATCAAACGAAAGGTCTGTTCAATACCTACACACGCATGCAAACCAAATTGTCCTGCGTGGTCTGGTTATCGAAATATGGCCATCCAAAGCGATTTCAGTGATTCCACAGATTTTTCAGCTTTAACTACTCGACAATGTGTTTGGGTGGCGATATTTCTGAAACCAGGCATTGTAAAAGGTTGCGGTTTTCAAAATCCCTGGTTAACTTTTCAAGAGCTATTCGCTGGTGAAAACCAGAAGGTTCTGCGATATCTGGTTATCGAGATATGACCACCCAAAGTGATTTTTCTGAAAATTGACCCAAATCTAAAAAAGTCATCGGATGCAGATGGAGATATTTCCGCAACCAAGGCTCGTAACGAGTTACAGTTTTCAATTCTGAATAGAGAATTAACAGACCTTTCCAACGATGTGCCAAACTCAAAAATTTATTTTTTATTAATTTTGGGAAAAATCATGGGCTAACCACTTGTCTTTAAAAATCATTATATTTTCGAAGTTCACCAATCGCACCGAAATGTACATCAAACGAAAGGTCTGTTCAATACCTACACACGCATGCAAACCAAATTGTCCTGCGTGGTCTGGTTATCGAAATATGGCCATCCAAAGCGATTTCAGTGATTCCACAGATTTTTCAGCTTTAACTATTCGACAATGTGTTTGGGTGGCGATATTTCTGAAACCAGGCATTGTAAAAGGTTGCGGTTTTCAAAATACCTGGTTAACTTTTCAAGAGCTATTCGCTGGTGAAAACCAGAAGGTTCTGCGATATCTGGTTATCGAGATATGACCACCCAAAGTGATTTTTCTGAAAATTGACCCAAATCTAAAAAAGTCATCGGATGCAGATGGAGATATTTCCGCAACCAAGGCTCGTAACGAGTTACAGTTTTCAATTCTGAATAGAGAATTAACAGACCTTTCCAACGATGTGCCAAACTCAAACATTTATTTTTTATTAATTTTGGGAAAAATCATGGGCTAACCACTTGTCTTTAAAAATCATTATATTTTCGAAGTTCACCAATCGCACCGAAATGTACATCAAACGAAAGGTCTGTTCAATACCTACACACACATGCAAACCAAATTGTCCTGCGTGGTCTGGTTATCGAAATATGGCCATCCAAAGTGATTTCAGTGATTCCACAGATTTTTCAGCTTTAACTACTCGACAATGTGTTTGGGTGGCGATATTTCTGAAACCAGGCATTGTAAAAGGTTGCGGTTTTCAAAATCCCTGGTTAACTTTTCAAGAGCTATTCGCTGGTGAAAACCAGAAGGTTCTGCGATATCTGGTTATCGAGATATGACCACCCAAAGTGATTTTTCTGAAAATTGACCCAAATCTAAAAAAGTCATCGGATGCAGATGGAGATATTTCCGCAACCAAGGCTCGTAACGAGTTACAGTTTTCAATTCTGAATAGAGAATTAACAGACCTTTCCAACGATGTGCCAAACTCAAACATTTATTTTTTATTAATTTTGGGAAAAATCATGGGCTAACCACTTGTCTTTAAAAATCATTATATTTTCGAAGTTCACTAATCGCACCGAAATGTACATCAAACGAAAGGTCTGTTCAATACCTACACACACATGCAAACCAAATTGTCCTGCGTGGTCTGGTTATCGAAATATGGCCATCCAAAGTGATTTCAGTGATTCCACAGATTTTTCAGCTTTAACTACTCGACAATGTGTTTGGGTGGCGATATTTCTGAAACCAGGCATTGTAAAAGGTTGCGGTTTTCAAAATCCCTGGTTAACTTTTCAAGAGCTATTCGCTGGTGAAAACCAGAAGGTTCTGCGATATCTGGTTATCGAGATATGACCACCCAAAGTGATTTTTCTGAAAATTGACCCAAATCTAAAAAAGTCATCGGATGCAGATGGAGATATTTCCGCAACCAAGGCTCGTAACGAGTTACAGTTTTCAATTCTGAATAGAGAATTAACAGACCTTTCCAACGATGTGCCAAACTCAAAAATTTATTTTTTATTAATTTTGGGAAAAATCATGGGCTAACCACTTGTCTTTAAAAATCATTATATTTTCGAAGTTCACCAATCGCACCGAAATGTACATCAAACGAAAGGTCTGTTCAATACCTACACACGCATGCAAACCAAATTGTCCTGCGTGGTCTGGTTATCGAAATATGGCCATCCAAAGCGATTTCAGTGATTCCACAGATTTTTCAGCTTTAACTACTCGACAATGTGTTTGGGTGGCGATATTTCTGAAACCAGGCATTGTAAAAGGTTGCGGTTTTCAAAATCCCTGGTTAACTTTTCAAGAGCTATTCGCTGGTGAAAACCAGAAGGTTCTGCGATATCTGGTTATCGAGATATGACCACCCAAAGTGATTTTTCTGAAAATTGACCCAAATCTAAAAAAGTCATCGGATGCAGATGGAGATATTTCCGCAACCAAGGCTCGTAACGAGTTACAGTTTTCAATTCTGAATAGAGAATTAACAGACCTTTCCAACGATGTGCCAAACTCAAAAATTTATTTTTTATTAATTTTGGGAAAAATCATGGGCTAACCACTTGTCTTTAAAAATCATTATATTTTCGAAGTTCACCAATCGCACCGAAATGTACATCAAACGAAAGGTCTGTTCAATACCTACACACGCATGCAAACCAAATTGTCCTGCGTGGTCTGGTTATCGAAATATGGCCATCCAAAGCGATTTCAGTGATTCCACAGATTTTTCAGCTTTAACTACTCGACAATGTGTTTGGGTGGCGATATTTCTGAAACCAGGCATTGTAAAAGGTTGCGGTTTTCAAAATCCCTGGTTAACTTTTCAAGAGCTATTCGCTGGTGAAAACCAGAAGGTTCTGCGATATCTGGTTATCGAGATATGACCACCCAAAGTGATTTTTCTGAAAATTGACCCAAATCTAAAAAAGTCATCGGATGCAGATGGAGATATTTCCGCAACCAAGGCTCGTAACGAGTTACAGTTTTCAATTCTGAATAGAGAATTAACAGACCTTTCCAACGATGTGCCAAACTCAAAAATTTATTTTTTATTAATTTTGGGAAAAATCATGGGCTAACCACTTGTCTTTAAAAATCATTATATTTTCGAAGTTCACCAATCGCACCGAAATGTACATCAAACGAAAGGTCTGTTCAATACCTACACACGCATGCAAACCAAATTGTCCTGCGTGGTCTGGTTATCGAAATATGGCCATCCAAAGCGATTTCAGTGATTCCACAGATTTTTCAGCTTTAACTACTCGACAATGTGTTTGGGTGGCGATATTTCTGAAACCAGGCATTGTAAAAGGTTGCGGTTTTCAAAATCCCTGGTTAACTTTTCAAGAGCTATTCGCTGGTGAAAACCAGAAGGTTCTGCGATATCTGGTTATCGAGATATGACCACCCAAAGTGATTTTTCTGAAAATTGACCCAAATCTAAAAAAGTCATCGGATGCAGATGGAGATATTTCCGCAACCAAGGCTCGTAACGAGTTACAGTTTTCAATTCTGAATAGAGAATTAACAGACCTTTCCAACGATGTGCCAAACTCAAAAATTTATTTTTTATTAATTTTGGGAAAAATCATGGGCTAACCACTTGTCTTTAAAAATCATTATATTTTCGAAGTTCACCAATCGCACCGAAATGTACATCAAACGAAAGGTCTGTTCAATACCTACACACACATGCAAACCAAATTGTCCTGCGTGGTCTGGTTATCGAAATATGGCCATCCAAAGTGATTTCAGTGATTCCACAGATTTTTCAGCTTTAACTACTCGACAATGTGTTTGGGTGGCGATATTTCTGAAACCAGGCATTGTAAAAGGTTGCGGTTTTCAAAATCCCTGGTTAACTTTTCAAGAGCTATTCGCTGGTGAAAACCAGAAGGTTCTGCGATATCTGGTTATCGAGATATGACCACCCAAAGTGATTTTTCTGAAAATTGACCCAAATCTAAAAAAGTCATCGGATGCAGATGGAGATATTTCCGCAACCAAGGCTCGTAACGAGTTACAGTTTTCAATTCTGAATAGAGAATTAACAGACCTTTCCAACGATGTGCCAAACTCAAAAATTTATTTTTTATTAATTTTGGGAAAAATCATGGGCTAACCACTTGTCTTTAAAAATCATTATATTTTCGAAGTTCACCAATCGCACCGAAATGTACATCAAACGAAAGGTCTGTTCAATACCTACACACGCATGCAAACCAAATTGTCCTGCGTGGTCTGGTTATCGAAATATGGCCATCCAAAGCGATTTCAGTGATTCCACAGATTTTTCAGCTTTAACTACTCGACAATGTGTTTGGGTGGCGATATTTCTGAAACCAGGCATTGTAAAAGGTTGCGGTTTTCAAAATCCCTGGTTAACTTTTCAAGAGCTATTCGCTGGTGAAAACCAGAAGGTTCTGCGATATCTGGTTATCGAGATATGACCACCCAAAGTGATTTTTCTGAAAATTGACCCAAATCTAAAAAAGTCATCGGATGCAGATGGAGATATTTCCGCAACCAAGGCTCGTAACGAGTTACAGTTTTCAATTCTGAATAGAGAATTAACAGACCTTTCCAACGATGTGCCAAACTCAAAAATTTATTTTTTATTAATTTTGGGAAAAATCATGGGCTAACCACTTGTCTTTAAAAATCATTATATTTTCGAAGTTCACCAATCGCACCGAAATGTACATCAAACGAAAGGTCTGTTCAATACCTACACACGCATGCAAACCAAATTGTCCTGCGTGGTCTGGTTATCGAAATATGGCCATCCAAAGTGATTTCAGTGATTCCACAGATTTTTCAGCTTTAACTACTCGACAATGTGTTTGGGTGGCGATATTTCTGAAACCAGGCATTGTAAAAGGTTGCGGTTTTCAAAATCCCTGGTTAACTTTTCAAGAGCTATTCGCTGGTGAAAACCAGAAGGTTCTGCGATATCTGGTTATCGAGATATGACCACCCAAAGTGATTTTTCTGAAAATTGACCCAAATCTAAAAAAGTCATCGGATGCAGATGGAGATATTTCCGCAACCAAGGCTCGTAACGAGTTACAGTTTTCAATTCTGAATAGAGAATTAACAGACCTTTCCAACGATGTGCCAAACTCAAAAATTTATTTTTTATTAATTTTGGGAAAAATCATGGGCTAACCACTTGTCTTTAAAAATCATTATATTTTCGAAGTTCACCAATCGCACCGAAATGTACATCAAACGAAAGGTCTGTTCAATACCTACACACACATGCAAACCAAATTGTCCTGCGTGGTCTGGTTATCGAAATATGGCCATCCAAAGTGATTTCAGTGATTCCACAGATTTTTCAGCTTTAACTACTCGACAATGTGTTTGGGTGGCGATATTTCTGAAACCAGGCATTGTAAAAGGTTGCGGTTTTCAAAATCCCTGGTTAACTTTTCAAGAGCTATTCGCTGGTGAAAACCAGAAGGTTCTGCGATATCTGGTTATCGAGATATGACCACCCAAAGTGATTTTTCTGAAAATTGACCCAAATCTAAAAAAGTCATCGGATGCAGATGGAGATATTTCCGCAACCAAGGCTCGTAACGAGTTACAGTTTTCAATTCTGAATAGAGAATTAACAGACCTTTCCAACGATGTGCCAAACTCAAAAATTTATTTTTTATTAATTTTGGGAAAAATCATGGGCTAACCACTTGTCTTTAAAAATCATTATATTTTCGAAGTTCACCAATCGCACCGAAATGTACATCAAACGAAAGGTCTGTTCAATACCTACACACGCATGCAAACCAAATTGTCCTGCGTGGTCTGGTTATCGAAATATGGCCATCCAAAGCGATTTCAGTGATTCCACAGATTTTTCAGCTTTAACTACTCGACAATGTGTTTGGGTGGCGATATTTCTGAAACCAGGCATTGTAAAAGGTTGCGGTTTTCAAAATCCCTGGTTAACTTTTCAAGAGCTATTCGCTGGTGAAAACCAGAAGGTTCTGCGATATCTGGTTATCGAGATATGACCACCCAAAGTGATTTTTCTGAAAATTGACCCAAATCTAAAAAAGTCATCGGATGCAGATGGAGATATTTCCGCAACCAAGGCTCGTAACGAGTTACAGTTTTCAATTCTGAATAGAGAATTAACAGACCTTTCCAACGATGTGCCAAACTCAAACATTTATTTTTTATTAATTTTGGGAAAAATCATGGGCTAACCACTTGTCTTTAAAAATCATTATATTTTCGAAGTTCACTAATCGCACCGAAATGTACATCAAACGAAAGGTCTGTTCAATACCTACACACACATGCAAACCAAATTGTCCTGCGTGGTCTGGTTATCGAAATATGGCCATCCAAAGTGATTTCAGTGATTCCACAGATTTTTCAGCTTTAACTACTCGACAATGTGTTTGGGTGGCGATATTTCTGAAACCAGGCATTGTAAAAGGTTGCGGTTTTCAAAATCCCTGGTTAACTTTTCAAGAGCTATTCGCTGGTGAAAACCAGAAGGTTCTGCGATATCTGGTTATCGAGATATGACCACCCAAAGTGATTTTTCTGAAAATTGACCCAAATCTAAAAAAGTCATCGGATGCAGATGGAGATATTTCCGTAACCAAGGCTCGTAACGAGTTACAGTTTTCAATTCTGAATAGAGAATTAACAGACCTTTCCAACGATGTGCCAAACTCAAAAATTTATTTTTTATTAATTTTGGGAAAAATCATGGGCTAACCACTTGTCTTTAAAAATCATTATATTTTCGAAGTTCACCAATCGCACCGAAATGTACATCAAACGAAAGGTCTGTTCAATACCTACACACGCATGCAAACCAAATTGTCCTGCGTGGTCTGGTTATCGAAATATGGCCATCCAAAGCGATTTCAGTGATTCCACAGATTTTTCAGCTTTAACTACTCGACAATGTGTTTGGGTGGCGATATTTCTGAAACCAGGCATTGTAAAAGGTTGCGGTTTTCAAAATCCCTGGTTAACTTTTCAAGAGCTATTCGCTGGTGAAAACCAGAAGGTTCTGCGATATCTGGTTATCGAGATATGACCACCCAAAGTGATTTTTCTGAAAATTGACCCAAATCTAAAAAAGTCATCGGATGCAGATGGAGATATTTCCGCAACCAAGGCTCGTAACGAGTTACAGTTTTCAAAACCAATCGCACCGAAATGTACATCAAACGAAAGGTCTGTTCAATACCTACACACACATGCAAACCAAATTGTCCTGCGTGGTCTGGTTATCGAAATATGGCCATCCAAAGTGATTTCAGTGATTTCAGTGATTCCACAGATTTTTCAGCTTTAACTACTCGACAATGTGTTTGGGTGGCGATATTTCTGAAACCAGGCATTGTAAAAGGTTGCGGTTTTCAAAATCCCTGGTTAACTTTTCAAGAGCTATTCGCTGGTGAAAACCAGAAGGTTCTGCGATATCTGGTTATCGAGATATGACCACCCAAAGTGATTTTTCTGAAAATTGACCCAAATCTAAAAAAGTCATCGGATGCAGATGGAGATATTTCCGCAACCAAGGCTCGTAACGAGTTACAGTTTTCAATTCTGAATAGAGAATTAACAGACCTTTCCAACGATGTGCCAAACTCAAAAATTTATTTTTTATTAATTTTGGGAAAAATCATGGGCTAACCACTTGTCTTTAAAAATCATTATATTTTCGAAGTTCACCAATCGCACCGAAATGTACATCAAACGAAAGGTCTGTTCAATACCTACACACGCATGCAAACCAAATTGTCCTGCGTGGTCTGGTTATCGAAATATGGCCATCCAAAGCGATTTCAGTGATTCCACAGATTTTTCAGCTTTAACTACTCGACAATGTGTTTGGGTGGCGATATTTCTGAAACCAGGCATTGTAAAAGGTTGCGGTTTTCAAAATCCCTGGTTAACTTTTCAAGAGCTATTCGCTGGTGAAAACCAGAAGGTTCTGCGATATCTGGTTATCGAGATATGACCACCCAAAGTGATTTTTCTGAAAATTGACCCAAATCTAAAAAAGTCATCGGATGCAGATGGAGATATTTCCGCAACCAAGGCTCGTAACGAGTTACAGTTTTCAATTCTGAATAGAGAATTAACAGACCTTTCCAACGATGTGCCAAACTCAAAAATTTATTTTTTATTAATTTTGGGAAAAATCATGGGCTAACCACTTGTCTTTAAAAATCATTATATTTTCGAAGTTCACCAATCGCACCGAAATGTACATCAAACGAAAGGTCTGTTCAATACCTACACACACATGCAAACCAAATTGTCCTGCGTGGTCTGGTTATCGAAATATGGCCATCCAAAGTGATTTCAGTGATTCCACAGATTTTTCAGCTTTAACTACTCGACAATGTGTTTGGGTGGCGATATTTCTGAAACCAGGCATTGTAAAAGGTTGCGGTTTTCAAAATCCCTGGTTAACTTTTCAAGAGCTATTCGCTGGTGAAAACCAGAAGGTTCTGCGATATCTGGTTATCGAGATATGACCACCCAAAGTGATTTTTCTGAAAATTGACCCAAATCTAAAAAAGTCATCGGATGCAGATGGAGATATTTCCGCAACCAAGGCTCGTAACGAGTTACAGTTTTCAATTCTGAATAGAGAATTAACAGACCTTTCCAACGATGTGCCAAACTCAAAAATTTATTTTTTATTAATTTTGGGAAAAATCATGGGCTAACCACTTGTCTTTAAAAATCATTATATTTTCGAAGTTCACCAATCGCACCGAAATGTACATCAAACGAAAGGTCTGTTCAATACCTACACACGCATGCAAACCAAATTGTCCTGCGTGGTCTGGTTATCGAAATATGGCCATCCAAAGCGATTTCAGTGATTCCACAGATTTTTCAGCTTTAACTACTCGACAATGTGTTTGTGTGGCGATATTTCTGAAACCAGGCATTGTAAAAGGTTGCGGTTTTCAAAATCCCTGGTTAACTTTTCAAGAGCTATTCGCTGGTGAAAACCAGAAGGTTCTGCGATATCTGGTTATCGAGATATGACCACCCAAAGTGATTTTTCTGAAAATTGACCCAAATCTAAAAAAGTCATCGGATGCAGATGGAGATATTTCCGCAACCAAGGCTCGTAACGAGTTACAGTTTTCAATTCTGAATAGAGAATTAACAGACCTTTCCAACGATGTGCCAAACTCAAAAATTTATTTTTTATTAATTTTGGGAAAAATCATGGGCTAACCACTTGTCTTTAAAAATCATTATATTTTCGAAGTTCACCAATCGCACCGAAATGTACATCAAACGAAAGGTCTGTTCAATACCTACACACGCATGCAAACCAAATTGTCCTGCGTGGTCTGGTTATCGAAATATGGCCATCCAAAGCGATTTCAGTGATTCCACAGATTTTTCAGCTTTAACTACTCGACAATGTGTTTGGGTGGCGATATTTCTGAAACCAGGCATTGTAAAAGGTTGCGGTTTTCAAAATCCCTGGTTAACTTTTCAAGAGCTATTCGCTGGTGAAAACCAGAAGGTTCTGCGATATCTGGTTATCGAGATATGACCACCCAAAGTGATTTTTCTGAAAATTGACCCAAATCTAAAAAAGTCATCGGATGCAGATGGAGATATTTCCGCAACCAAGGCTCGTAACGAGTTACAGTTTTCAATTCTGAATAGAGAATTAACAGACCTTTCCAACGATGTGCCAAACTCAAAAATTTATTTTTTATTAATTTTGGGAAAAATCATGGGCTAACCACTTGTCTTTAAAAATCATTATATTTTCGAAGTTCACCAATCGCACCGAAATGTACATCAAACGAAAGGTCTGTTCAATACCTACACACACATGCAAACCAAATTGTCCTGCGTGGTCTGGTTATCGAAATATGGCCATCCAAAGTGATTTCAGTGATTTCAGTGATTCCACAGATTTTTCAGCTTTAACTACTCGACAATGTGTTTGGGTGGCGATATTTCTGAAACCAGGCATTGTAAAAGGTTGCGGTTTTCAAAATCCCTGGTTAACTTTTCAAGAGCTATTCGCTGGTGAAAACCAGAAGGTTCTGCGATATCTGGTTATCGAGATATGACCACCCAAAGTGATTTTTCTGAAAATTGACCCAAATCTAAAAAAGTCATCGGATGCAGATGGAGATATTTCCGCAACCAAGGCTCGTAACGAGTTACAGTTTTCAATTCTGAATAGAGAATTAACAGACCTTTCCAACGATGTGCCAAACTCAAAAATTTATTTTTTATTAATTTTGGGAAAAATCATTATATTTTCGAAGTTCACCAATCGCACCGAAATGTACATCAAACGAAAGGTCTGTTCAATACCTACACACGCATGCAAACCAAATTGTCCTGCGTGGTCTGGTTATCGAAATATGGCCATCCAAAGTGATTTCAGTGATTTCAGTGATTCCACAGATTTTTCAGCTTTAACTACTCGACAATGTGTTTGGGTGGCGATATTTCTGAAACCAGGCATTGTAAAAGGTTGCGGTTTTCAAAATCCCTGGTTAAGTTTTCAAGAGCTATTCGCTGGTGAAAACCAGAAGGTTCTGCGATATCTGGTTATCGAGATATGACCACCCAAAGTGATTTTTCTGAAAATTGACCCAAATCTAAAAAAGTCATCGGATGCAGATGGAGATATTTCCGCAACCAAGGCTCGTAACGAGTTACAGTTTTCAATTCTGAATAGAGAATTAACAGACCTTTCCAACGATGTGCCAAACTCAAAAATTTATTTTTTATTAATTTTGGGAAAAATCATGGGCTAACCACTTGTCTTTAAAAATCATTATATTTTCGAAGTTCACCAATCGCACCGAAATGTACATCAAACGAAAGGTCTGTTCAATACCTACACACACATGCAAACCAAATTGTCCTGCGTGGTCTGGTTATCGAAATATGGCCATCCAAAGTGATTTCAGTGATTCCACAGATTTTTCAGCTTTAACTACTCGACAATGTGTTTGGGTGGCGATATTTCTGAAACCAGGCATTGTAAAAGGTTGCGGTTTTCAAAATCCCTGGTTAACTTTTCAAGAGCTATTCGCTGGTGAAAACCAGAAGGTTCTGCGATATCTGGTTATCGAGATATGACCACCCAAAGTGATTTTTCTGAAAATTGACCCAAATCTAAAAAAGTCATCGGATGCAGATGGAGATATTTCCGCAACCAAGGCTCGTAACGAGTTACAGTTTTCAATTCTGAATAGAGAATTAACAGACCTTTCCAACGATGTGCCAAACTCAAAAATTTATTTTTTATTAATTTTGGGAAAAATCATGGGCTAACCACTTGTCTTTAAAAATCATTATATTTTCGAAGTTCACCAATCGCACCGAAATGTACATCAAACGAAAGGTCTGTTCAATACCTACACACGCATGCAAACCAAATTGTCCTGCGTGGTCTGGTTATCGAAATATGGCCATCCAAAGCGATTTCAGTGATTCCACAGATTTTTCAGCTTTAACTACTCGACAATGTGTTTGTGTGGCGATATTTCTGAAACCAGGCATTGTAAAAGGTTGCGGTTTTCAAAATCCCTGGTTAACTTTTCAAGAGCTATTCGCTGGTGAAAACCAGAAGGTTCTGCGATATCTGGTTATCGAGATATGACCACCCAAAGTGATTTTTCTGAAAATTGACCCAAATCTAAAAAAGTCATCGGATGCAGATGGAGATATTTCCGCAACCAAGGCTCGTAACGAGTTACAGTTTTCAATTCTGAATAGAGAATTAACAGACCTTTCCAACGATGTGCCAAACTCAAAAATTTATTTTTTATTAATTTTGGGAAAAATCATGGGCTAACCACTTGTCTTTAAAAATCATTATATTTTCGAAGTTCACCAATCGCACCGAAATGTACATCAAACGAAAGGTCTGTTCAATACCTACACACGCATGCAAACCAAATTGTCCTGCGTGGTCTGGTTATCGAAATATGGCCATCCAAAGCGATTTCAGTGATTCCACAGATTTTTCAGCTTTAACTACTCGACAATGTGTTTGGGTGGCGATATTTCTGAAACCAGGCATTGTAAAAGGTTGCGGTTTTCAAAATCCCTGGTTAACTTTTCAAGAGCTATTCGCTGATGAAAACCAGAAGGTTCTGCGATATCTGGTTATCGAGATATGACCACCCAAAGTGATTTTTCTGAAAATTGACCCAAATCTAAAAAAGTCATCGGATGCAGATGGAGATATTTCCGCAACCAAGGCTCGTAACGAGTTACAGTTTTCAATTCTGAATAGAGAATTAACAGACCTTTCCAACGATGTGCCAAACTCAAAAATTTATTTTTTATTAATTTTGGGAAAAATCATGGGCTAACCACTTGTCTTTAAAAATCATTATATTTTCGAAGTTCACCAATCGCACCGAAATGTACATCAAACGAAAGGTCTGTTCAATACCTACACACACATGCAAACCAAATTGTCCTGCGTGGTCTGGTTATCGAAATATGGCCATCCAAAGTGATTTCAGTGATTTCAGTGATTCCACAGATTTTTCAGCTTTAACTACTCGACAATGTGTTTGGGTGGCGATATTTCTGAAACCAGGCATTGTAAAAGGTTGCGGTTTTCAAAATCCCTGGTTAACTTTTCAAGAGCTATTCGCTGGTGAAAACCAGAAGGTTCTGCGATATCTGGTTATCGAGATATGACCACCCAAAGTGATTTTTCTGAAAATTGACCCAAATCTAAAAAAGTCATCGGATGCAGATGGAGATATTTCCGCAACCAAGGCTCGTAACGAGTTACAGTTTTCAATTCTGAATAGAGAATTAACAGACCTTTCCAACGATGTGCCAAACTCAAAAATTTATTTTTTATTAATTTTGGGAAAAATCATTATATTTTCGAAGTTCACCAATCGCACCGAAATGTACATCAAACGAAAGGTCTGTTCAATACCTACACACGCATGCAAACCAAATTGTCCTGCGTGGTCTGGTTATCGAAATATGGCCATCCAAAGTGATTTCAGTGATTTCAGTGATTCCACAGATTTTTCAGCTTTAACTACTCGACAATGTGTTTGGGTGGCGATATTTCTGAAACCAGGCATTGTAAAAGGTTGCGGTTTTCAAAATCCCTGGTTAAGTTTTCAAGAGCTATTCGCTGGTGAAAACCAGAAGGTTCTGCGATATCTGGTTATCGAGATATGACCACCCAAAGTGATTTTTCTGAAAATTGACCCAAATCTAAAAAAGTCATCGGATGCAGATGGAGATATTTCCGCAACCAAGGCTCGTAACGAGTTACAGTTTTCAATTCTGAATAGAGAATTAACAGACCTTTCCAACGATGTGCCAAACTCAAAAATTTATTTTTTATTAATTTTGGGAAAAATCATGGGCTAACCACTTGTCTTTAAAAATCATTATATTTTCGAAGTTCACCAATCGCACCGAAATGTACATCAAACGAAAGGTCTGTTCAATACCTACACACGCATGCAAACCAAATTGTCCTGCGTGGTCTGGTTATCGAAATATGGCCATCCAAAGCGATTTCAGTGATTCCACAGATTTTTCAGCTTTAACTACTCGACAATGTGTTTGTGTGGCGATATTTCTGAAACCAGGCATTGTAAAAGGTTGCGGTTTTCAAAATCCCTGGTTAACTTTTCAAGAGCTATTCGCTGGTGAAAACCAGAAGGTTCTGCGATATCTGGTTATCGAGATATGACCACCCAAAGTGATTTTTCTGAAAATTGACCCAAATCTAAAAAAGTCATCGGATGCAGATGGAGATATTTCCGCAACCAAGGCTCGTAACGAGTTACAGTTTTCAATTCTGAATAGAGAATTAACAGACCTTTCCAACGATGTGCCAAACTCAAAAATTTATTTTTTATTAATTTTGGGAAAAATCATTATATTTTCGAAGTTCACCAATCGCACCGATATGTACATCAAACGAAAGGTCTGTTCAATACCTACACACGCATGCAAACCAAATTGTCCTGCGTGGTCTGGTTATCGAAATATGGCCATCCAAAGTGATTTCAGTGATTCCACAGATTTTTCAGCTTTAACTACTCGACAATGTGTTTGGGTGGCGATATTTCTGAAACCAGGCATTGTAAAAGGTTGCGGTTTTCAAAATCCCTGGTTAAGTTTTCAAGAGCTATTCGCTGGTGAAAACCAGAAGGTTCTGCGATATCTGGTTATCGAGATATGACCACCCAAAGTGATTTTTCTGAAAATTGACCCAAATCTAAAAAAGTCATCGGATGCAGATGGAGATATTTCCGCAACCAAGGCTCGTAACGAGTTACAGTTTTCAATTCTGAATAGAGAATTAACAGACCTTTCCAACGATGTGCCAAACTCAAAAATTTATTTTTTATTAATTTTGGGAAAAATCATTATATTTTCGAAGTTCACCAATCGCACCGAAATGTACATCAAACGAAAGGTCTGTTCAATACCTACACACGCATGCAAACCAAATTGTCCTGCGTGGTCTGGTTATCGAAATATGGCCATCCAAAGTGATTTCAGTGATTCCACAGATTTTTCAGCTTTAACTACTCGACAATGTGTTTGGGTGGCGATATTTCTGAAACCAGGCATTGTAAAAGGTTGCGGTTTTCAAAATCCCTGGTTAAGTTTTCAAGAGCTATTCGCTGGTGAAAACCAGAAGGTTCTGCGATATCTGGTTATCGAGATATGACCACCCAAAGTGATTTTTCTGAAAATTGACCCAAATCTAAAAAAGTCATCGGATGCAGATGGAGATATTTCCGCAACCAAGGCTCGTAACGAGTTACAGTTTTCAATTCTGAATAGAGAATTAACAGACCTTTCCAACGATGTGCCAAACTCAAAAATTTATTTTTATTAATTTTGGGAAAAATCATGGGCTAACCACTTGTCTTTAAAAATCATTATATTTTCGAAGTTCACCAATCGCACCGAAATGTACATCAAACGAAAGGTCTGTTCAATACCTACACACACATGCAAACCAAATTGTCCTGCGTGGTCTGGTTATCGAAATATGGCCATCCAAAGTGATTTCAGTGATTCCACAGATTTTTCAGCTTTAACTACTCGACAATGTGTTTGGGTGGCGATATTTCTGAAACCAGGCATTGTAAAAGGTTGCGGTTTTCAAAATCCCTGGTTAACTTTTCAAGAGCTATTCGCTGGTGAAAACCAGAAGGTTCTGCGATATCTGGTTATCGAGATATGACCACCCAAAGTGATTTTTCTGAAAATTGACCCAAATCTAAAAAAGTCATCGGATGCAGATGGAGATATTTCCGCAACCAAGGCTCGTAACGAGTTACAGTTTTCAATTCTGAATAGAGAATTAACAGACCTTTCCAACGATGTGCCAAACTCAAAAATTTATTTTTTATTAATTTTGGGAAAAATCATGGGCTAACCACTTGTCTTTAAAAATCATTATATTTTCGAAGTTCACCAATCGCACCGAAATGTACATCAAACGAAAGGTCTGTTCAATACCTACACACGCATGCAAACCAAATTGTCCTGCGTGGTCTGGTTATCGAAATATGGCCATCCAAAGCGATTTCAGTGATTCCACAGATTTTTCAGCTTTAACTACTCGACAATGTGTTTGGGTGGCGATATTTCTGAAACCAGGCATTGTAAAAGGTTGCGGTTTTCAAAATCCCTGGTTAACTTTTCAAGAGCTATTCGCTGGTGAAAACCAGAAGGTTCTGCGATATCTGGTTATCGAGATATGACCACCCAAAGTGATTTTTCTGAAAATTGACCCAAATCTAAAAAAGTCATCGGATGCAGATGGAGATATTTCCGCAACCAAGGCTCGTAACGAGTTACAGTTTTCAATTCTGAATAGAGAATTAACAGACCTTTCCAACGATGTGCCAAACTCAAAAATTTATTTTTTATTAATTTTGGGAAAAATCATGGGCTAACCACTTGTCTTTAAAAATCATTATATTTTCGAAGTTCACCAATCGCACCGAGATGTACATCAAACGAAAGGTCTGTTCAATACCTACACACGCATGCAAACCAAATTGTCCTGCGTGGTCTGGTTATCGAAATATGGCCATCCAAAGTGATTTCAGTGATTCCACAGATTTTTCAGCTTTAACTACTCGACAATGTGTTTGGGTGGCGATATTTCTGAAACCAGGCATTGTAAAAGGTTGCGGTTTTCAAAATCCCTGGTTAACTTTTCAAGAGCTATTCGCTGGTGAAAACCAGAAGGTTCTGCGATATCTGGTTATCGAGATATGACCACCCAAAGTGATTTTTCTGAAAATTGACCCAAATCTAAAAAAGTCATCGGATGCAGATGGAGATATTTCCGCAACCAAGGCTCGTAACGAGTTACAGTTTTCAATTCTGAATAGAGAATTAACAGACCTTTCCAACGATGTGCCAAACTCAAAAATTTATTTTTTATTAATTTTGGGAAAAATCATTATATTTTCGAAGTTCACCAATCGCACCGAAATGTACATCAAACGAAAGGTCTGTTCAATACCTACACATGCATGCAAACCAAATTGTCCTGCGTGGTCTGGTTATCGAAATATGGCCATCCAAAGTGATTTCAGTGATTCCACAGATTTTTCAGCTTTAACTACTCGACAATGTGTTTGGGTGGCGATATTTCTGAAACCAGGCATTGTAAAAGGTTGCGGTTTTCAAAATCCCTGGTTAAGTTTTCAAGAGCTATTCGCTGGTGAAAACCAGAAGGTTCTGCGATATCTGGTTATCGAGATATGACCACCCAAAGTGATTTTTCTGAAAATTGACCCAAATCTAAAAAAGTCATCGGATGCAGATGGAGATATTTCCGCAACTAAGGCTCGTAACGAGTTACAGTTTTCAATTCTGAATAGAGAATTAACAGACCTTTCCAACGATGTGCCAAACTCAAAAATTTATTTTTTATTAATTTTGGGAAAAATCATGGGCTAACCACTTGTCTTTAAAAATCATTATATTTTCGAAGTTCACCAATCGCACCGAAATGTACATCAAACGAAAGGTCTGTTCAATACCTACACACACATGCAAACCAAATTGTCCTGCGTGGTCTGGTTATCGAAATATGGCCATCCAAAGTGATTTCAGTGATTCCACAGATTTTTCAGCTTTAACTACTCGACAATGTGTTTGGGTGGCGATATTTCTGAAACCAGGCATTGTAAAAGGTTGCGGTTTTCAAAATCCCTGGTTAACTTTTCAAGAGCTATTCGCTGGTGAAAACCAGAAGGTTCTGCGATATCTGGTTATCGAGATATGACCACCCAAAGTGATTTTTCTGAAAATTGACCCAAATCTAAAAAAGTCATCGGATGCAGATGGAGATATTTCCGCAACCAAGGCTCGTAACGAGTTACAGTTTTCAATTCTGAATAGAGAATTAACAGACCTTTCCAACGATGTGCCAAACTCAAAAATTTATTTTTTATTAATTTTGGGAAAAATCATGGGCTAACCACTTGTCTTTAAAAATCATTATATTTTCGAAGTTCACCAATCGCACCGAAATGTACATCAAACGAAAGGTCTGTTCAATACCTACACACACATGCAAACCAAATTGTCCTGCGTGGTCTGGTTATCGAAATATGGCCATCCAAAGTGATTTCAGTGATTTCAGTGATTCCACAGATTTTTCAGCTTTAACTACTCGACAATGTGTTTGGGTGGCGATATTTCTGAAACCAGGCATTGTAAAAGGTTGCGGTTTTCAAAATCCCTGGTTAACTTTTCAAGAGCTATTCGCTGGTGAAAACCAGAAGGTTCTGCGATATCTGGTTATCGAGATATGACCACCCAAAGTGATTTTTCTGAAAATTGACCCAAATCTAAAAAAGTCATCGGATGCAGATGGAGATATTTCCGCAACCAAGGCTCGTAACGAGTTACAGTTTTCAATTCTGAATAGAGAATTAACAGACCTTTCCAACGATGTGCCAAACTCAAAAATTTATTTTTTATTAATTTTGGGAAAAATCATTATATTTTCGAAGTTCACCAATCGCACCGAAATGTACATCAAACGAAAGGTCTGTTCAATACCTACACACGCATGCAAACCAAATTGTCCTGCGTGGTCTGGTTATCGAAATATGGCCATCCAAAGTGATTTCAGTGATTTCAGTGATTCCACAGATTTTTCAGCTTTAACTACTCGACAATGTGTTTGGGTGGCGATATTTCTGAAACCAGGCATTGTAAAAGGTTGCGGTTTTCAAAATCCCTGGTTAAGTTTTCAAGAGCTATTCGCTGGTGAAAACCAGAAGGTTCTGCGATATCTGGTTATCGAGATATGACCACCCAAAGTGATTTTTCTGAAAATTGACCCAAATCTAAAAAAGTCATCGGATGCAGATGGAGATATTTCCGCAACCAAGGCTCGTAACGAGTTACAGTTTTCAATTCTGAATAGAGAATTAACAGACCTTTCCAACGATGTGCCAAACTCAAAAATTTATTTTTTATTAATTTTGGGAAAAATCATGGGCTAACCACTTGTCTTTAAAAATCATTATATTTTCGAAGTTCACCAATCGCACCGAAATGTACATCAAACGAAAGGTCTGTTCAATACCTACACACGCATGCAAACCAAATTGTCCTGCGTGGTCTGGTTATCGAAATATGGCCATCCAAAGCGATTTCAGTGATTCCACAGATTTTTCAGCTTTAACTACTCGACAATGTGTTTGTGTGGCGATATTTCTGAAACCAGGCATTGTAAAAGGTTGCGGTTTTCAAAATCCCTGGTTAACTTTTCAAGAGCTATTCGCTGGTGAAAACCAGAAGGTTCTGCGATATCTGGTTATCGAGATATGACCACCCAAAGTGATTTTTCTGAAAATTGACCCAAATCTAAAAAAGTCATCGGATGCAGATGGAGATATTTCCGCAACCAAGGCTCGTAACGAGTTACAGTTTTCAATTCTGAATAGAGAATTAACAGACCTTTCCAACGATGTGCCAAACTCAAAAATTTATTTTTTATTAATTTTGGGAAAAATCATTATATTTTCGAAGTTCACCAATCGCACCGATATGTACATCAAACGAAAGGTCTGTTCAATACCTACACACGCATGCAAACCAAATTGTCCTGCGTGGTCTGGTTATCGAAATATGGCCATCCAAAGTGATTTCAGTGATTCCACAGATTTTTCAGCTTTAACTACTCGACAATGTGTTTGGGTGGCGATATTTCTGAAACCAGGCATTGTAAAAGGTTGCGGTTTTCAAAATCCCTGGTTAAGTTTTCAAGAGCTATTCGCTGGTGAAAACCAGAAGGTTCTGCGATATCTGGTTATCGAGATATGACCACCCAAAGTGATTTTTCTGAAAATTGACCCAAATCTAAAAAAGTCATCGGATGCAGATGGAGATATTTCCGCAACCAAGGCTCGTAACGAGTTACAGTTTTCAATTCTGAATAGAGAATTAACAGACCTTTCCAACGATGTGCCAAACTCAAAAATTTATTTTTTATTAATTTTGGGAAAAATCATTATATTTTCGAAGTTCACCAATCGCACCGAAATGTACATCAAACGAAAGGTCTGTTCAATACCTACACACGCATGCAAACCAAATTGTCCTGCGTGGTCTGGTTATCGAAATATGGCCATCCAAAGTGATTTCAGTGATTCCACAGATTTTTCAGCTTTAACTACTCGACAATGTGTTTGGGTGGCGATATTTCTGAAACCAGGCATTGTAAAAGGTTGCGGTTTTCAAAATCCCTGGTTAAGTTTTCAAGAGCTATTCGCTGGTGAAAACCAGAAGGTTCTGCGATATCTGGTTATCGAGATATGACCACCCAAAGTGATTTTTCTGAAAATTGACCCAAATCTAAAAAAGTCATCGGATGCAGATGGAGATATTTCCGCAACCAAGGCTCGTAACGAGTTACAGTTTTCAATTCTGAATAGAGAATTAACAGACCTTTCCAACGATGTGCCAAACTCAAAAATTTATTTTTATTAATTTTGGGAAAAATCATGGGCTAACCACTTGTCTTTAAAAATCATTATATTTTCGAAGTTCACCAATCGCACCGAAATGTACATCAAACGAAAGGTCTGTTCAATACCTACACACACATGCAAACCAAATTGTCCTGCGTGGTCTGGTTATCGAAATATGGCCATCCAAAGTGATTTCAGTGATTCCACAGATTTTTCAGCTTTAACTACTCGACAATGTGTTTGGGTGGCGATATTTCTGAAACCAGGCATTGTAAAAGGTTGCGGTTTTCAAAATCCCTGGTTAACTTTTCAAGAGCTATTCGCTGGTGAAAACCAGAAGGTTCTGCGATATCTGGTTATCGAGATATGACCACCCAAAGTGATTTTTCTGAAAATTGACCCAAATCTAAAAAAGTCATCGGATGCAGATGGAGATATTTCCGCAACCAAGGCTCGTAACGAGTTACAGTTTTCAATTCTGAATAGAGAATTAACAGACCTTTCCAACGATGTGCCAAACTCAAAAATTTATTTTTTATTAATTTTGGGAAAAATCATGGGCTAACCACTTGTCTTTAAAAATCATTATATTTTCGAAGTTCACCAATCGCACCGAAATGTACATCAAACGAAAGGTCTGTTCAATACCTACACACGCATGCAAACCAAATTGTCCTGCGTGGTCTGGTTATCGAAATATGGCCATCCAAAGCGATTTCAGTGATTCCACAGATTTTTCAGCTTTAACTACTCGACAATGTGTTTGGGTGGCGATATTTCTGAAACCAGGCATTGTAAAAGGTTGCGGTTTTCAAAATCCCTGGTTAACTTTTCAAGAGCTATTCGCTGGTGAAAACCAGAAGGTTCTGCGATATCTGGTTATCGAGATATGACCACCCAAAGTGATTTTTCTGAAAATTGACCCAAATCTAAAAAAGTCATCGGATGCAGATGGAGATATTTCCGCAACCAAGGCTCGTAACGAGTTACAGTTTTCAATTCTGAATAGAGAATTAACAGACCTTTCCAACGATGTGCCAAACTCAAAAATTTATTTTTTATTAATTTTGGGAAAAATCATGGGCTAACCACTTGTCTTTAAAAATCATTATATTTTCGAAGTTCACCAATCGCACCGAGATGTACATCAAACGAAAGGTCTGTTCAATACCTACACACGCATGCAAACCAAATTGTCCTGCGTGGTCTGGTTATCGAAATATGGCCATCCAAAGTGATTTCAGTGATTCCACAGATTTTTCAGCTTTAACTACTCGACAATGTGTTTGGGTGGCGATATTTCTGAAACCAGGCATTGTAAAAGGTTGCGGTTTTCAAAATCCCTGGTTAACTTTTCAAGAGCTATTCGCTGGTGAAAACCAGAAGGTTCTGCGATATCTGGTTATCGAGATATGACCACCCAAAGTGATTTTTCTGAAAATTGACCCAAATCTAAAAAAGTCATCGGATGCAGATGGAGATATTTCCGCAACCAAGGCTCGTAACGAGTTACAGTTTTCAATTCTGAATAGAGAATTAACAGACCTTTCCAACGATGTGCCAAACTCAAAAATTTATTTTTTATTAATTTTGGGAAAAATCATGCACTTGTCTTTAAAAATCATTATATTTTCGAAGTTCACCAATCGCACCGAAATGTACATCAAACGAAAGGTCTGTTCAATACCTACACACACATGCAAACCAAATTGTCCTGCGTGGTCTGGTTATCGAAATATGGCCATCCAAAGTGATTTCAGTGATTTCAGTGATTCCACAGATTTTTCAGCTTTAACTACTCGACAATGTGTTTGGGTGGCGATATTTCTGAAACCAGGCATTGTAAAAGGTTGCGGTTTTCAAAATCCCTGGTTAACTTTTCAAGAGCTATTCGCTGGTGAAAACCAGAAGGTTCTGCGATATCTGGTTATCGAGATATGACCACCCAAAGTGATTTTTCTGAAAATTGACCCAAATCTAAAAAAGTCATCGGATGCAGATGGAGATATTTCCGCAACCAAGGCTCGTAACGAGTTACAGTTTTCAATTCTGAATAGAGAATTAACAGACCTTTCCAACGATGTGCCAAACTCAAAAATTTATTTTTTATTAATTTTGGGAAAAATCATTATATTTTCGAAGTTCACCAATCGCACCGAAATGTACATCAAACGAAAGGTCTGTTCAATACCTACACACGCATGCAAACCAAATTGTCCTGCGTGGTCTGGTTATCGAAATATGGCCATCCAAAGTGATTTCAGTGATTCCACAGATTTTTCAGCTTTAACTACTCGACAATGTGTTTGGGTGGCGATATTTCTGAAACCAGGCATTGTAAAAGGTTGCGGTTTTCAAAATCCCTGGTTAAGTTTTCAAGAGCTATTCGCTGGTGAAAACCAGAAGGTTCTGCGATATCTGGTTATCGAGATATGACCACCCAAAGTGATTTTTCTGAAAATTGACCCAAATCTAAAAAAGTCATCGGATGCAGATGGAGATATTTCCGCAACTAAGGCTCGTAACGAGTTACAGTTTTCAATTCTGAATAGAGAATTAACAGACCTTTCCAACGATGTGCCAAACTCAAAAATTTATTTTTTATTAATTTTGGGAAAAATCATGGGCTAACCACTTGTCTTTAAAAATCATTATATTTTCGAAGTTCGAAGGTCTGTTCAATACCTACACACACATGCAAACCAAATTGTCCTGCGTGGTCTGGTTATCGAAATATGGCCATCCAAAGTGATTTCAGTGATTCCACAGATTTTTCAGCTTTAACTACTCGACAATGTGTTTGGGTGGCGATATTTCTGAAACCAGGCATTGTAAAAGGTTGCGGTTTTCAAAATCCCTGGTTAACTTTTCAAGAGCTATTCGCTGGTGAAAACCAGAAGGTTCTGCGATATCTGGTTATCGAGATATGACCACCCAAAGTGATTTTTCTGAAAATTGACCCAAATCTAAAAAAGTCATCGGATGCAGATGGAGATATTTCCGCAACCAAGGCTCGTAACGAGTTACAGTTTTCAATTCTGAATAGAGAATTAACAGACCTTTCCAACGATGTGCCAAACTCAAAAATTTATTTTTTATTAATTTTGGGAAAAATCATTATATTTTCGAAGTTCACCAATCGCACCGAAATGTACATCAAACGAAAGGTCTGTTCAATACCTACACACGCATGCAAACCAAATTGTCCTGCGTGGTCTGGTTATCGAAATATGGCCATCCAAAGTGATTTCAGTGATTCCACAGATTTTTCAGCTTTAACTACTCGACAATGTGTTTGGGTGGCGATATTTCTGAAACCAGGCATTGTAAAAGGTTGCGGTTTTCAAAATCCCTGGTTAAGTTTTCAAGAGCTATTCGCTGGTGAAAACCAGAAGGTTCTGCGATATCTGGTTATCGAGATATGACCACCCAAAGTGATTTTTCTGAAAATTGACCCAAATCTAAAAAAGTCATCGGATGCAGATGGAGATATTTCCGCAACTAAGGCTCGTAACGAGTTACAGTTTTCAATTCTGAATAGAGAATTAACAGACCTTTCCAACGATGTGCCAAACTCAAAAATTTATTTTTTATTAATTTTGGGAAAAATCATGGGCTAACCACTTGTCTTTAAAAATCATTATATTTTCGAAGTTCACCAATCGCACCGAAATGTACATCAAACGAAAGGTCTGTTCAATACCTACACACACATGCAAACCAAATTGTCCTGCGTGGTCTGGTTATCGAAATATGGCCATCCAAAGTGATTTCAGTGATTCCACAGATTTTTCAGCTTTAACTACTCGACAATGTGTTTGGGTGGCGATATTTCTGAAACCAGGCATTGTAAAAGGTTGCGGTTTTCAAAATCCCTGGTTAACTTTTCAAGAGCTATTCGCTGGTGAAAACCAGAAGGTTCTGCGATATCTGGTTATCGAGATATGACCACCCAAAGTGATTTTTCTGAAAATTGACCCAAATCTAAAAAAGTCATCGGATGCAGATGGAGATATTTCCGCAACCAAGGCTCGTAACGAGTTACAGTTTTCAATTCTGAATAGAGAATTAACAGACCTTTCCAACGATGTGCCAAACTCAAAAATTTATTTTTTATTAATTTTGGGAAAAATCATGGGCTAACCACTTGTCTTTAAAAATCATTATATTTTCGAAGTTCACCAATCGCACCGAAATGTACATCAAACGAAAGGTCTGTTCAATACCTACACACGCATGCAAACCAAATTGTCCTGCGTGGTCTGGTTATCGAAATATGGCCATCCAAAGCGATTTCAGTGATTCCACAGATTTTTCAGCTTTAACTACTCGACAATGTGTTTGGGTGGCGATATTTCTGAAACCAGGCATTGTAAAAGGTTGCGGTTTTCAAAATCCCTGGTTAACTTTTCAAGAGCTATTCGCTGGTGAAAACCAGAAGGTTCTGCGATATCTGGTTATCGAGATATGACCACCCAAAGTGATTTTTCTGAAAATTGACCCAAATCTAAAAAAGTCATCGGATGCAGATGGAGATATTTCCGCAACCAAGGCTCGTAACGAGTTACAGTTTTCAATTCTGAATAGAGAATTAACAGACCTTTCCAACGATGTGCCAAACTCAAAAATTTATTTTTTATTAATTTTGGGAAAAATCATGGGCTAACCACTTGTCTTTAAAAATCATTATATTTTCGAAGTTCACCAATCGCACCGAAATGTACATCAAACGAAAGGTCTGTTCAATACCTACACACGCATGCAAACCAAATTGTCCTGCGTGGTCTGGTTATCGAAATATGGCCATCCAAAGTGATTTCAGTGATTCCACAGATTTTTCAGCTTTAACTACTCGACAATGTGTTTGGGTGGCGATATTTCTGAAACCAGGCATTGTAAAAGGTTGCGGTTTTCAAAATCCCTGGTTAACTTTTCAAGAGCTATTCGCTGGTGAAAACCAGAAGGTTCTGCGATATCTGGTTATCGAGATATGACCACCCAAAGTGATTTTTCTGAAAATTGACCCAAATCTAAAAAAGTCATCGGATGCAGATGGAGATATTTCCGCAACCAAGGCTCGTAACGAGTTACAGTTTTCAATTCTGAATAGAGAATTAACAGACCTTTCCAACGATGTGCCAAACTCAAAAATTTATTTTTTATTAATTTTGGGAAAAATCATGGGCTAACCACTTGTCTTTAAAAATCATTATATTTTCGAAGTTCACCAATCGCACCGAAATGTACATCAAACGAAAGGTCTGTTCAATACCTACACACACATGCAAACCAAATTGTCCTGCGTGGTCTGGTTATCGAAATATGGCCATCCAAAGTGATTTCAGTGATTCCACAGATTTTTCAGCTTTAACTACTCGACAATGTGTTTGGGTGGCGATATTTCTGAAACCAGGCATTGTAAAAGGTTGCGGTTTTCAAAATCCCTGGTTAACTTTTCAAGAGCTATTCGCTGGTGAAAACCAGAAGGTTCTGCGATATCTGGTTATCGAGATATGACCACCCAAAGTGATTTTTCTGAAAATTGACCCAAATCTAAAAAAGTCATCGGATGCAGATGGAGATATTTCCGCAACCAAGGCTCGTAACGAGTTACAGTTTTCAATTCTGAATAGAGAATTAACAGACCTTTCCAACGATGTGCCAAACTCAAAAATTTATTTTTTATTAATTTTGGGAAAAATCATGGGCTAACCACTTGTCTTTAAAAATCATTATATTTTCGAAGTTCACCAATCGCACCGAAATGTACATCAAACGAAAGGTCTGTTCAATACCTACACACGCATGCAAACCAAATTGTCCTGCGTGGTCTGGTTATCGAAATATGGCCATCCAAAGCGATTTCAGTGATTCCACAGATTTTTCAGCTTTAACTACTCGACAATGTGTTTGGGTGGCGATATTTCTGAAACCAGGCATTGTAAAAGGTCGCGGTTTTCAAAATCCCTGGTTAACTTTTCAAGAGCTATTCGCTGGTGAAAACCAGAAGGTTCTGCGATATCTGGTTATCGAGATATGACCACCCAAAGTGATTTTTCTGAAAATTGACCCAAATCTAAAAAAGTCATCGGATGCAGATGGAGATATTTCCGCAACCAAGGCTCGTAACGAGTTACAGTTTTCAATTCTGAATAGAGAATTAACAGACCTTTCCAACGATGTGCCAAACTCAAAAATTTATTTTTTATTAATTTTGGGAAAAATCATGGGCTAACCACTTGTCTTTAAAAATCATTATATTTTCGAAGTTCACCAATCGCACCGAAATGTACATCAAACGAAAGGTCTGTTCAATACCTACACACGCATGCAAACCAAATTGTCCTGCGTGGTCTGGTTATCGAAATATGGCCATCCAAAGCGATTTCAGTGATTCCACAGATTTTTCAGCTTTAACTACTCGACAATGTGTTTGGGTGGCGATATTTCTGAAACCAGGCATTGTAAAAGGTTGCGGTTTTCAAAATCCCTGGTTAACTTTTCAAGAGCTATTCGCTGGTGAAAACCAGAAGGTTCTGCGATATCTGGTTATCGAGATATGACCACCCAAAGTGATTTTTCTGAAAATTGACCCAAATCTAAAAAAGTCATCGGATGCAGATGGAGATATTTCCGCAACCAAGGCTCGTAACGAGTTACAGTTTTCAATTCTGAATAGAGAATTAACAGACCTTTCCAACGATGTGCCAAACTCAAAAATTTATTTTTTATTAATTTTGGGAAAAATCATGGGCTAACACTTGTCTTTAAAAATCATTATATTTTCGAAGTTCACCAATCGCACCGAAATGTACATCAAACGAAAGGTCTGTTCAATACCTACACACGCATGCAAACCAAATTGTCCTGCGTGGTCTGGTTATCGAAATATGGCCATCCAAAGCGATTTCAGTGATTCCACAGATTTTTCAGCTTTAACTACTCGACAATGTGTTTGGGTGGCGATATTTCTGAAACCAGGCATTGTAAAAGGTTGCGGTTTTCAAAATCCCTGGTTAACTTTTCAAGAGCTATTCGCTGGTGAAAACCAGAAGGTTCTGCGATATCTGGTTATCGAGATATGACCACCCAAAGTGATTTTTCTGAAAATTGACCCAAATCTAAAAAAGTCATCGGATGCAGATGGAGATATTTCCGCAACCAAGGCTCGTAACGAGTTACAGTTTTCAATTCTGAATAGAGAATTAACAGACCTTTCCAACGATGTGCCAAACTCAAAAATTTATTTTTTATTAATTTTGGGAAAAATCATGGGCTAACCACTTGTCTTTAAAAATCATTATATTTTCGAAGTTCACCAATCGCACCGAAATGTACATCAAACGAAAGGTCTGTTCAATACCTACACACGCATGCAAACCAAATTGTCCTGCGTGGTCTGGTTATCGAAATATGGCCATCCAAAGCGATTTCAGTGATTCCACAGATTTTTCAGCTTTAACTACTCGACAATGTGTTTGGGTGGCGATATTTCTGAAACCAGGCATTGTAAAAGGTTGCGGTTTTCAAAATCCCTGGTTAACTTTTCAAGAGCTATTCGCTGGTGAAAACCAGAAGGTTCTGCGATATCTGGTTATCGAGATATGACCACCCAAAGTGATTTTTCTGAAAATTGACCCAAATCTAAAAAAGTCATCGGATGCAGATGGAGATATTTCCGCAACCAAGGCTCGTAACGAGTTACAGTTTTCAATTCTGAATAGAGAATTAACAGACCTTTCCAACGATGTGCCAAACTCAAAAATTTATTTTTTATTAATTTTGGGAAAAATCATGGGCTAACACTTGTCTTTAAAAATCATTATATTTTCGAAGTTCACCAATCGCACCGAAATGTACATCAAACGAAAGGTCTGTTCAATACCTACACACGCATGCAAACCAAATTGTCCTGCGTGGTCTGGTTATCGAAATATGGCCATCCAAAGTGATTTCAGTGATTCCACAGATTTTTCAGCTTTAACTACTCGACAATGTGTTTGGGTGGCGATATTTCTGAAACCAGGCATTGTAAAAGGTTGCGGTTTTCAAAATCCCTGGTTAACTTTTCAAGAGCTATTCGCTGGTGAAAACCAGAAGGTTCTGCGATATCTGGTTATCGAGATATGACCACCCAAAGTGATTTTTCTGAAAATTGACCCAAATCTAAAAAAGTCATCGGATGCAGATGGAGATATTTCCGCAACCAAGGCTCGTAACGAGTTACAGTTTTCAATTCTGAATAGAGAATTAACAGACCTTTCCAACGATGTGCCAAACTCAAAAATTTATTTTTTATTAATTTTGGGAAAAATCATGGGCTAACCACTTGTCTTTAAAAATCATTATATTTTCGAAGTTCACCAATCGCACCGAAATGTACATCAAACGAAAGGTCTGTTCAATACCTACACACACATGCAAACCAAATTGTCCTGCGTGGTCTGGTTATCGAAATATGGCCATCCAAAGTGATTTCAGTGATTCCACAGATTTTTCAGCTTTAACTACTCGACAATGTGTTTGGGTGGCGATATTTCTGAAACCAGGCATTGTAAAAGGTTGCGGTTTTCAAAATCCCTGGTTAACTTTTCAAGAGCTATTCGCTGGTGAAAACCAGAAGGTTCTGCGATATCTGGTTATCGAGATATGACCACCCAAAGTGATTTTTCTGAAAATTGACCCAAATCTAAAAAAGTCATCGGATGCAGATGGAGATATTTCCGCAACCAAGGCTCGTAACGAGTTACAGTTTTCAATTCTGAATAGAGAATTAACAGACCTTTCCAACGATGTGCCAAACTCAAAAATTTATTTTTTATTAATTTTGGGAAAAATCATGGGCTAACCACTTGTCTTTAAAAATCATTATATTTTCGAAGTTCACCAATCGCACCGAAATGTACATCAAACGAAAGGTCTGTTCAATACCTACACACGCATGCAAACCAAATTGTCCTGCGTGGTCTGGTTATCGAAATATGGCCATCCAAAGTGATTTCAGTGATTCCACAGATTTTTCAGCTTTAACTACTCGACAATGTGTTTGGGTGGCGATATTTCTGAAACCAGGCATTGTAAAAGGTTGCGGTTTTCAAAATCCCTGGTTAACTTTTCAAGAGCTATTCGCTGGTGAAAACCAGAAGGTTCTGCGATATCTGGTTATCGAGATATGACCACCCAAAGTGATTTTTCTGAAAATTGACCCAAATCTAAAAAAGTCATCGGATGCAGATGGAGATATTTCCGCAACCAAGGCTCGTAACGAGTTACAGTTTTCAATTCTGAATAGAGAATTAACAGACCTTTCCAACGATGTGCCAAACTCAAAAATTTATTTTTTATTAATTTTGGGAAAAATCATGGGCTAACCACTTGTCTTTAAAAATCATTATATTTTCGAAGTTCACCAATCGCACCGAAATGTACATCAAACGAAAGGTCTGTTCAATACCTACACACACATGCAAACCAAATTGTCCTGCGTGGTCTGGTTATCGAAATATGGCCATCCAAAGTGATTTCAGTGATTCCACAGATTTTTCAGCTTTAACTACTCGACAATGTGTTTGGGTGGCGATATTTCTGAAACCAGGCATTGTAAAAGGTTGCGGTTTTCAAAATCCCTGGTTAACTTTTCAAGAGCTATTCGCTGGTGAAAACCAGAAGGTTCTGCGATATCTGGTTATCGAGATATGACCACCCAAAGTGATTTTTCTGAAAATTGACCCAAATCTAAAAAAGTCATCGGATGCAGATGGAGATATTTCCGCAACCAAGGCTCGTAACGAGTTACAGTTTTCAATTCTGAATAGAGAATTAACAGACCTTTCCAACGATGTGCCAAACTCAAAAATTTATTTTTTATTAATTTTGGGAAAAATCATGGGCTAACCACTTGTCTTTAAAAATCATTATATTTTCGAAGTTCACCAATCGCACCGAAATGTACATCAAACGAAAGGTCTGTTCAATACCTACACACGCATGCAAACCAAATTGTCCTGCGTGGTCTGGTTATCGAAATATGGCCATCCAAAGCGATTTCAGTGATTCCACAGATTTTTCAGCTTTAACTACTCGACAATGTGTTTGGGTGGCGATATTTCTGAAACCAGGCATTGTAAAAGGTTGCGGTTTTCAAAATCCCTGGTTAACTTTTCAAGAGCTATTCGCTGGTGAAAACCAGAAGGTTCTGCGATATCTGGTTATCGAGATATGACCACCCAAAGTGATTTTTCTGAAAATTGACCCAAATCTAAAAAAGTCATCGGATGCAGATGGAGATATTTCCGCAACCAAGGCTCGTAACGAGTTACAGTTTTCAATTCTGAATAGAGAATTAACAGACCTTTCCAACGATGTGCCAAACTCAAAAATTTATTTTTTATTAATTTTGGGAAAAATCATGGGCTAACCACTTGTCTTTAAAAATCATTATATTTTCGAAGTTCACCAATCGCACAGAAATGTACATCAAACGAAAGGTCTGTTCAATACCTACACACACATGCAAACCAAATTGTCCTGCGTGGTCTGGTTATCGAAATATGGCCATCCAAAGTGATTTCAGTGATTCCACAGATTTTTCAGCTTTAACTACTCGACAATGTGTTTGGGTGGCGATATTTCTGAAACCAGGCATTGTAAAAGGTTGCGGTTTTCTAAATCCCTGGTTAACTTTTCAAGAGCTATTCGCTGGTGAAAACCAGAAGGTTCTGCGATATCTGGTTATCGAGATATGACCACCCAAAGTGATTTTTCTGAAAATTGACCCAAATCTAAAAAAGTCATCGGATGCAGATGGAGATATTTCCGCAACCAAGGCTCGTAACGAGTTACAGTTTTCAATTCTGAATAGAGAATTAACAGACCTTTCCAACGATGTGCCAAACTCAAAAATTTATTTTTTATTAATTTTGGGAAAAATCATGGGCTAACCACTTGTCTTTAAAAATCATTATATTTTCGAAGTTCACCAATCGCACCGAAATGTACATCAAACGAAAGGTCTGTTCAATACCTACACACACATGCAAACCAAATTGTCCTGCGTGGTCTGGTTATCGAAATATGGCCATCCAAAGTGATTTCAGTGATTCCACAGATTTTTCAGCTTTAACTACTCGACAATGTGTTTGGGTGGCGATATTTCTGAAACCAGGCATTGTAAAAGGTTGCGGTTTTCAAAATCCCTGGTTAACTTTTCAAGAGCTATTCGCTGGTGAAAACCAGAAGGTTCTGCGATATCTGGTTATCGAGATATGACCACCCAAAGTGATTTTTCTGAAAATTGACCCAAATCTAAAAAAGTCATCGGATGCAGATGGAGATATTTCCGCAACCAAGGCTCGTAACGAGTTACAGTTTTCAATTCTGAATAGAGAATTAACAGACCTTTCCAACGATGTGCCAAACTCAAAAATTTATTTTTTATTAATTTTGGGAAAAATCATGGGCTAACCACTTGTCTTTAAAAATCATTATATTTTCGAAGTTCACCAATCGCACAGAAATGTACATCAAACGAAAGGTCTGTTCAATACCTACACACACATGCAAACCAAATTGTCCTGCGTGGTCTGGTAATCGAAATATGGCCATCCAAAGTGATTTCAGTGATTCCACAGATTTTTCAGCTTTAACTACTCGACAATGTGTTTGGGTGGCGATATTTCTGAAACCAGGCATTGTAAAAGGTTGCGGTTTTCAAAATCCCTGGTTAACTTTTCAAGAGCTATTCGCTGGTGAAAACCAGAAGGTTCTGCGATATCTGGTTATCGAGATATGACCACCCAAAGTGATTTTTCTGAAAATTGATATTTCCGCAACCAAGGCTCGTAACGAGTTACAGTTTTCAATTCTGAATAGAGAATTAACAGACCTTTCCAACGATGTGCCAAACTCAAAAATTTATTTTTTATTAATTTTGGGAAAAATCATGGGCTAACCACTTGTCTTTAAAAATCATTATATTTTCGAAGTTCACCAATCGCACAGAAATGTACATCAAACGAAAGGTCTGTTCAATACCTACACACACATGCAAACCAAATTGTCCTGCGTGGTCTGGTTATCGAAATATGGCCATCCAAAGTGATTTCAGTGATTCCACAGATTTTTCAGCTTTAACTACTCGACAATGTGTTTGGGTGGCGATATTTCTGAAACCAGGCATTGTAAAAGGTTGCGGTTTTCAAAATCCCTAGTTAACTTTTCAAGAGCTATTCGCTGGTGAAAACCAGAAGGTTCTGCGATATCTGGTTATCGAGATATGACCACCCAAAGTGATTTTTCTGAAAATTGACCCAAATCTAAAAAAGTCATCGGATGCAGATGGAGATATTTCCGCAACCAAGGCTCGTAACGAGTTACAGTTTTCAATTCTGAATAGAGAATTAACAGACCTTTCCAACGATGTGCCAAACTCAAAAATTTATTTTTTATTAATTTTGGGAAAAATCATGGGCTAACCACTTGTCTTTAAAAATCATTATATTTTCGAAGTTCACCAATCGCACCGAAATGTACATCAAACGAAAGGTCTGTTCAATACCTACACACACATGCAAACCAAATTGTCCTGCGTGGTCTGGTTATCGAAATATGGCCATCCAAAGTGATTTCAGTGATTCCACAGATTTTTCAGCTTTAACTACTCGACAATGTGTTTGGGTGGCGATATTTCTGAAACCAGGCATTGTAAAAGGTTGCGGTTTTCAAAATCCCTGGTTAACTTTTCAAGAGCTATTCGCTGGTGAAAACCAGAAGGTTCTGCGATATCTGGTTATCGAGATATGACCACCCAAAGTGATTTTTCTGAAAATTGACCCAAATCTAAAAAAGTCATCGGATGCAGATGGAGATATTTCCGCAACCAAGGCTCGTAACGAGTTACAGTTTTCAATTCTGAATAGATAATTAACAGACCTTTCCAACGATGTGCCAAACTCAAAAATTTATTTTTTATTAATTTTGGGAAAAATCATGGGCTAACCACTTGTCTTTAAAAATCATTATATTTTCGAAGTTCACCAATCGCACAGAAATGTACATCAAACGAAAGGTCTGTTCAATACCTACACACACATGCAAACCAAATTGTCCTGCGTGGTCTGGTTATCGAAATATGGCCATCCAAAGTGATTTCAGTGATTCCACAGATTTTTCAGCTTTAACTACTCGACAATGTGTTTGGGTGGCGATATTTCTGAAACCAGGCATTGTAAAAGGTTGCGGTTTTCAAAATCCCTGGTTAACTTTTCAAGAGCTATTCGCTGGTGAAAACCAGAAGGTTCTGCGATATCTGGTTATCGAGATATGACCACCCAAAGTGATTTTTCTGAAAATTGACCCAAATCTAAAAAAGTCATCGGATGCAGATGGAGATATTTCCGCAACCAAGGCTCGTAACGAGTTACAGTTTTCAATTCTGAATAGAGAATTAACAGACCTTTCCAACGATGTGCCAAACTCAAAAATTTATTTTTTATTAATTTTGGGAAAAATCATGGGCTAACACTTGTCTTTAAAAATCATTATATTTTCGAAGTTCACCAATCGCACCGAAATGTACATCAAACGAAAGGTCTGTTCAATACCTACACACGCATGCAAACCAAATTGTCCTGCGTGGTCTGGTTATCGAAATATGGCCATCCAAAGTGATTTCAGTGATTCCACAGATTTTTCAGCTTTAACTACTCGACAATGTGTTTGGGTGGCGATATTTCTGAAACCAGGCATTGTAAAAGGTTGCGGTTTTCAAAATCCCTGGTTAACTTTTCAAGAGCTATTCGCTGGTGAAAACCAGAAGGTTCTGCGATATCTGGTTATCGAGATATGACCACCCAAAGTGATTTTTCTGAAAATTGACCCAAATCTAAAAAAGTCATCGGATGCAGATGGAGATATTTCCGCAACCAAGGCTCGTAACGAGTTACAGTTTTCAATTCTGAATAGAGAATTAACAGACCTTTCCAACGATGTGCCAAACTCAAAAATTTATTTTTTATTAATTTTGGGAAAAATCATGGGCTAACCACTTGTCTTTAAAAATCATTATATTTTCGAAGTTCACCAATCGCACCGAAATGTACATCAAACGAAAGGTCTGTTCAATACCTACACACACATGCAAACCAAATTGTCCTGCGTGGTCTGGTTATCGAAATATGGCCATCCAAAGTGATTTCAGTGATTCCACAGATTTTTCAGCTTTAACTACTCGACAATGTGTTTGGGTGGCGATATTTCTGAAACCAGGCATTGTAAAAGGTTGCGGTTTTCAAAATCCCTGGTTAACTTTTCAAGAGCTATTCGCTGGTGAAAACCAGAAGGTTCTGCGATATCTGGTTATCGAGATATGACCACCCAAAGTGATTTTTCTGAAAATTGACCCAAATCTAAAAAAGTCATCGGATGCAGATGGAGATATTTCCGCAACCAAGGCTCGTAACGAGTTACAGTTTTCAATTCTGAATAGAGAATTAACAGACCTTTCCAACGATGTGCCAAACTCAAAAATTTATTTTTTATTAATTTTGGGAAAAATCATGGGCTAACCACTTGTCTTTAAAAATCATTATATTTTCGAAGTTCACCAATCGCACCGAAATGTACATCAAACGAAAGGTCTGTTCAATACCTACACACGCATGCAAACCAAATTGTCCTGCGTGGTCTGGTTATCGAAATATGGCCATCCAAAGTGATTTCAGTGATTCCACAGATTTTTCAGCTTTAACTACTCGACAATGTGTTTGGGTGGCGATATTTCTGAAACCAGGCATTGTAAAAGGTTGCGGTTTTCAAAATCCCTGGTTAACTTTTCAAGAGCTATTCGCTGGTGAAAACCAGAAGGTTCTGCGATATCTGGTTATCGAGATATGACCACCCAAAGTGATTTTTCTGAAAATTGATATTTCCGCAACCAAGGCTCGTAACGAGTTACAGTTTTCAATTCTGAATAGAGAATTAACAGACCTTTCCAACGATGTGCCAAACTCAAAAATTTATTTTTTATTAATTTTGGGAAAAATCATGGGCTAACCACTTGTCTTTAAAAATCATTATATTTTCGAAGTTCACCAATCGCACAGAAATGTACATCAAACGAAAGGTCTGTTCAATACCTACACACACATGCAAACCAAATTGTCCTGCGTGGTCTGGTTATCGAAATATGGCCATCCAAAGTGATTTCAGTGATTCCACAGATTTTTCAGCTTTAACTACTCGACAATGTGTTTGGGTGGCGATATTTCTGAAACCAGGCATTGTAAAAGGTTGCGGTTTTCAAAATCCCTGGTTAACTTTTCAAGAGCTATTCGCTGGTGAAAACCAGAAGGTTCTGCGATATCTGGTTATCGAGATATGACCACCCAAAGTGATTTTTCTGAAAATTGACCCAAATCTAAAAAAGTCATCGGATGCAGATGGAGATATTTCCGCAACCAAGGCTCGTAACGAGTTACAGTTTTCAATTCTGAATAGAGAATTAACAGACCTTTCCAACGATGTGCCAAACTCAAAAATTTATTTTTTATTAATTTTGGGAAAAATCATGGGCTAACACTTGTCTTTAAAAATCATTATATTTTCGAAGTTCACCAATCGCACCGAAATGTACATCAAACGAAAGGTCTGTTCAATACCTACACACGCATGCAAACCAAATTGTCCTGCGTGGTCTGGTTATCGAAATATGGCCATCCAAAGTGATTTCAGTGATTCCACAGATTTTTCAGCTTTAACTACTCGACAATGTGTTTGGGTGGCGATATTTCTGAAACCAGGCATTGTAAAAGGTTGCGGTTTTCAAAATCCCTGGTTAACTTTTCAAGAGCTATTCGCTGGTGAAAACCAGAAGGTTCTGCGATATCTGGTTATCGAGATATGACCACCCAAAGTGATTTTTCTGAAAATTGACCCAAATCTAAAAAAGTCATCGGATGCAGATGGAGATATTTCCGCAACCAAGGCTCGTAACGAGTTACAGTTTTCAATTCTGAATAGAGAATTAACAGACCTTTCCAACGATGTGCCAAACTCAAAAATTTATTTTTTATTAATTTTGGGAAAAATCATGGGCTAACCACTTGTCTTTAAAAATCATTATATTTTCGAAGTTCACCAATCGCACCGAAATGTACATCAAACGAAAGGTCTGTTCAATACCTACACACACATGCAAACCAAATTGTCCTGCGTGGTCTGGTTATCGAAATATGGCCATCCAAAGTGATTTCAGTGATTCCACAGATTTTTCAGCTTTAACTACTCGACAATGTGTTTGGGTGGCGATATTTCTGAAACCAGGCATTGTAAAAGGTTGCGGTTTTCAAAATCCCTGGTTAACTTTTCAAGAGCTATTCGCTGGTGAAAACCAGAAGGTTCTGCGATATCTGGTTATCGAGATATGACCACCCAAAGTGATTTTTCTGAAAATTGACCCAAATCTAAAAAAGTCATCGGATGCAGATGGAGATATTTCCGCAACCAAGGCTCGTAACGAGTTACAGTTTTCAATTCTGAATAGAGAATTAACAGACCTTTCCAACGATGTGCCAAACTCAAAAATTTATTTTTTATTAATTTTGGGAAAAATCATGGGCTAACCACTTGTCTTTAAAAATCATTATATTTTCGAAGTTCACCAATCGCACCGAAATGTACATCAAACGAAAGGTCTGTTCAATACCTACACACGCATGCAAACCAAATTGTCCTGCGTGGTCTGGTTATCGAAATATGGCCATCCAAAGTGATTTCAGTGATTCCACAGATTTTTCAGCTTTAACTACTCGACAATGTGTTTGGGTGGCGATATTTCTGAAACCAGGCATTGTAAAAGGTTGCGGTTTTCAAAATCCCTGGTTAACTTTTCAAGAGCTATTCGCTGGTGAAAACCAGAAGGTTCTGCGATATCTGGTTATCGAGATATGACCACCCAAAGTGATTTTTCTGAAAATTGACCCAAATCTAAAAAAGTCATCGGATGCAGATGGAGATATTTCCGCAACCAAGGCTCGTAACGAGTTACAGTTTTCAATTCTGAATAGAGAATTAACAGACCTTTCCAACGATGTGCCAAACTCAAAAATTTATTTTTTATTAATTTTGGGAAAAATCATGGGCTAACCACTTGTCTTTAAAAATCATTATATTTTCGAAGTTCACCAATCGCACCGAAATGTACATCAAACGAAAGGTCTGTTCAATACCTACACACACATGCAAACCAAATTGTCCTGCGTGGTCTGGTTATCGAAATATGGCCATCCAAAGTGATTTCAGTGATTCCACAGATTTTTCAGCTTTAACTACTCGACAATGTGTTTGGGTGGCGATATTTCTGAAACCAGGCATTGTAAAAGGTTGCGGTTTTCAAAATCCCTGGTTAACTTTTCAAGAGCTATTCGCTGGTGAAAACCAGAAGGTTCTGCGATATCTGGTTATCGAGATATGACCACCCAAAGTGATTTTTCTGAAAATTGACCCAAATCTAAAAAAGTCATCGGATGCAGATGGAGATATTTCCGCAACCAAGGCTCGTAACGAGTTACAGTTTTCAATTCTGAATAGAGAATTAACAGACCTTTCCAACGATGTGCCAAACTCAAAAATTTATTTTTTATTAATTTTGGGAAAAATCATGGGCTAACCACTTGTCTTTAAAAATCATTATATTTTCGAAGTTCACCAATCGCACCGAAATGTACATCAAACGAAAGGTCTGTTCAATACCTACACACGCATGCAAACCAAATTGTCCTGCGTGGTCTGGTTATCGAAATATGGCCATCCAAAGCGATTTCAGTGATTCCACAGATTTTTCAGCTTTAACTACTCGACAATGTGTTTGGGTGGCGATATTTCTGAAACCAGGCATTGTAAAAGGTTGCGGTTTTCAAAATCCCTGGTTAACTTTTCAAGAGCTATTCGCTGGTGAAAACCAGAAGGTTCTGCGATATCTGGTTATCGAGATATGACCACCCAAAGTGATTTTTCTGAAAATTGACCCAAATCTAAAAAAGTCATCGGATGCAGATGGAGATATTTCCGCAACCAAGGCTCGTAACGAGTTACAGTTTTCAATTCTGAATAGAGAATTAACAGACCTTTCCAACGATGTGCCAAACTCAAAAATTTATTTTTTATTAATTTTGGGAAAAATCATGGGCTAACCACTTGTCTTTAAAAATCATTATATTTTCGAAGTTCACCAATCGCACAGAAATGTACATCAAACGAAAGGTCTGTTCAATACCTACACACACATGCAAACCAAATTGTCCTGCGTGGTCTGGTTATCGAAATATGGCCATCCAAAGTGATTTCAGTGATTCCACAGATTTTTCAGCTTTAACTACTCGACAATGTGTTTGGGTGGCGATATTTCTGAAACCAGGCATTGTAAAAGGTTGCGGTTTTCTAAATCCCTGGTTAACTTTTCAAGAGCTATTCGCTGGTGAAAACCAGAAGGTTCTGCGATATCTGGTTATCGAGATATGACCACCCAAAGTGATTTTTCTGAAAATTGACCCAAATCTAAAAAAGTCATCGGATGCAGATGGAGATATTTCCGCAACCAAGGCTCGTAACGAGTTACAGTTTTCAATTCTGAATAGAGAATTAACAGACCTTTCCAACGATGTGCCAAACTCAAAAATTTATTTTTTATTAATTTTGGGAAAAATCATGGGCTAACCACTTGTCTTTAAAAATCATTATATTTTCGAAGTTCACCAATCGCACCGAAATGTACATCAAACGAAAGGTCTGTTCAATACCTACACACACATGCAAACCAAATTGTCCTGCGTGGTCTGGTTATCGAAATATGGCCATCCAAAGTGATTTCAGTGATTCCACAGATTTTTCAGCTTTAACTACTCGACAATGTGTTTGGGTGGCGATATTTCTGAAACCAGGCATTGTAAAAGGTTGCGGTTTTCAAAATCCCTGGTTAACTTTTCAAGAGCTATTCGCTGGTGAAAACCAGAAGGTTCTGCGATATCTGGTTATCGAGATATGACCACCCAAAGTGATTTTTCTGAAAATTGACCCAAATCTAAAAAAGTCATCGGATGCAGATGGAGATATTTCCGCAACCAAGGCTCGTAACGAGTTACAGTTTTCAATTCTGAATAGAGAATTAACAGACCTTTCCAACGATGTGCCAAACTCAAAAATTTATTTTTTATTAATTTTGGGAAAAATCATGGGCTAACCACTTGTCTTTAAAAATCATTATATTTTCGAAGTTCACCAATCGCACAGAAATGTACATCAAACGAAAGGTCTGTTCAATACCTACACACACATGCAAACCAAATTGTCCTGCGTGGTCTGGTAATCGAAATATGGCCATCCAAAGTGATTTCAGTGATTCCACAGATTTTTCAGCTTTAACTACTCGACAATGTGTTTGGGTGGCGATATTTCTGAAACCAGGCATTGTAAAAGGTTGCGGTTTTCAAAATCCCTGGTTAACTTTTCAAGAGCTATTCGCTGGTGAAAACCAGAAGGTTCTGCGATATCTGGTTATCGAGATATGACCACCCAAAGTGATTTTTCTGAAAATTGATATTTCCGCAACCAAGGCTCGTAACGAGTTACAGTTTTCAATTCTGAATAGAGAATTAACAGACCTTTCCAACGATGTGCCAAACTCAAAAATTTATTTTTTATTAATTTTGGGAAAAATCATGGGCTAACCACTTGTCTTTAAAAATCATTATATTTTCGAAGTTCACCAATCGCACAGAAATGTACATCAAACGAAAGGTCTGTTCAATACCTACACACACATGCAAACCAAATTGTCCTGCGTGGTCTGGTTATCGAAATATGGCCATCCAAAGTGATTTCAGTGATTCCACAGATTTTTCAGCTTTAACTACTCGACAATGTGTTTGGGTGGCGATATTTCTGAAACCAGGCATTGTAAAAGGTTGCGGTTTTCAAAATCCCTAGTTAACTTTTCAAGAGCTATTCGCTGGTGAAAACCAGAAGGTTCTGCGATATCTGGTTATCGAGATATGACCACCCAAAGTGATTTTTCTGAAAATTGACCCAAATCTAAAAAAGTCATCGGATGCAGATGGAGATATTTCCGCAACCAAGGCTCGTAACGAGTTACAGTTTTCAATTCTGAATAGAGAATTAACAGACCTTTCCAACGATGTGCCAAACTCAAAAATTTATTTTTTATTAATTTTGGGAAAAATCATGGGCTAACCACTTGTCTTTAAAAATCATTATATTTTCGAAGTTCACCAATCGCACCGAAATGTACATCAAACGAAAGGTCTGTTCAATACCTACACACACATGCAAACCAAATTGTCCTGCGTGGTCTGGTTATCGAAATATGGCCATCCAAAGTGATTTCAGTGATTCCACAGATTTTTCAGCTTTAACTACTCGACAATGTGTTTGGGTGGCGATATTTCTGAAACCAGGCATTGTAAAAGGTTGCGGTTTTCAAAATCCCTGGTTAACTTTTCAAGAGCTATTCGCTGGTGAAAACCAGAAGGTTCTGCGATATCTGGTTATCGAGATATGACCACCCAAAGTGATTTTTCTGAAAATTGACCCAAATCTAAAAAAGTCATCGGATGCAGATGGAGATATTTCCGCAACCAAGGCTCGTAACGAGTTACAGTTTTCAATTCTGAATAGATAATTAACAGACCTTTCCAACGATGTGCCAAACTCAAAAATTTATTTTTTATTAATTTTGGGAAAAATCATGGGCTAACCACTTGTCTTTAAAAATCATTATATTTTCGAAGTTCACCAATCGCACAGAAATGTACATCAAACGAAAGGTCTGTTCAATACCTACACACACATGCAAACCAAATTGTCCTGCGTGGTCTGGTTATCGAAATATGGCCATCCAAAGTGATTTCAGTGATTCCACAGATTTTTCAGCTTTAACTACTCGACAATGTGTTTGGGTGGCGATATTTCTGAAACCAGGCATTGTAAAAGGTTGCGGTTTTCAAAATCCCTAGTTAACTTTTCAAGAGCTATTCGCTGGTGAAAACCAGAAGGTTCTGCGATATCTGGTTATCGAGATATGACCACCCAAAGTGATTTTTCTGAAAATTGACCCAAATCTAAAAAAGTCATCGGATGCAGATGGAGATATTTCCGCAACCAAGGCTCGTAACGAGTTACAGTTTTCAATTCTGAATAGAGAATTAACAGACCTTTCCAACGATGTGCCAAACTCAAAAATTTATTTTTTATTAATTTTGGGAAAAATCATGGGCTAACCACTTGTCTTTAAAAATCATTATATTTTCGAAGTTCACCAATCGCACCGAAATGTACATCAAACGAAAGGTCTGTTCAATACCTACACACGCATGCAAACCAAATTGTCCTGCGTGGTCTGGTTATCGAAATATGGCCATCCAAAGTGATTTCAGTGATTCCACAGATTTTTCAGCTTTAACTACTCGACAATGTGTTTGGGTGGCGATATTTCTGAAACCAGGCATTGTTAAAGGTTGCGGTTTTCAAAATCCCTGGTTAACTTTTCAAGAGCTATTCGCTGGTGAAAACCAGAAGGTTCTGCGATATCTGGTTATCGAGATATGACCACCCAAAGTGATTTTTCTGAAAATTGACCCAAATCTAAAAAAGTCATCGGATGCAGATGGAGATATTTCCGCAACCAAGGCTCGTAACGAGTTACAGTTTTCAATTCTGAATAGAGAATTAACAGACCTTTCCAACGATGTGCCAAACTCAAAAATTTATTTTTTATTAATTTTGGGAAAAATCATGGGCTAACCACTTGTCTTTAAAAATCATTATATTTTCGAAGTTCACCAATCGCACCGAAATGTACATCAAACGAAAGGTCTGTTCAATACCTACACACGCATGCAAACCAAATTGTCCTGCGTGGTCTGGTTATCGAAATATGGCCATCCAAAGTGATTTCAGTGATTCCACAGATTTTTCAGCTTTAACTACTCGACAATGTGTTTGGGTGGCGATATTTCTGAAACCAGGCATTGTAAAAGGTTGCGGTTTTCAAAATCCCTGGTTAACTTTTCAAGAGCTATTCGCTGGTGAAAACCAGAAGGTTCTGCGATATCTGGTTATCGAGATATGACCACCCAAAGTGATTTTTCTGAAAATTGACCCAAATCTAAAAAAGTCATCGGATGCAGATGGAGATATTTCCGCAACCAAGGCTCGTAACGAGTTACAGTTTTCAATTCTGAATAGATAATTAACAGACCTTTCCAACGATGTGCCAAACTCAAAAATTTATTTTTTATTAATTTTGGGAAAAATCATGGGCTAACCACTTGTCTTTAAAAATCATTATATTTTCGAAGTTCACCAATCGCACAGAAATGTACATCAAACGAAAGGTCTGTTCAATACCTACACACACATGCAAACCAAATTGTCCTGCGTGGTCTGGTTATCGAAATATGGCCATCCAAAGTGATTTCAGTGATTCCACAGATTTTTCAGCTTTAACTACTCGACAATGTGTTTGGGTGGCGATATTTCTGAAACCAGGCATTGTAAAAGGTTGCGGTTTTCAAAATCCCTGGTTAACTTTTCAAGAGCTATTCGCTGGTGAAAACCAGAAGGTTCTGCGATATCTGGTTATCGAGATATGACCACCCAAAGTGATTTTTCTGAAAATTGACCCAAATCTAAAAAAGTCATCGGATGCAGATGGAGATATTTCCGCAACCAAGGCTCGTAACGAGTTACAGTTTTCAATTCTGAATAGAGAATTAACAGACCTTTCCAACGATGTGCCAAACTCAAAAATTTATTTTTTATTAATTTTGGGAAAAATCATGGGCTAACCACTTGTCTTTAAAAATCATTATATTTTCGAAGTTCACCAATCGCACCGAAATGTACATTAAACGAAAGGTCTGTTCAATACCTACACACACATGCAAACCAAATTGTCCTGCGTGGTCTGGTTATCAAATGATTTTTCTGAAAATTGACCCAAATCTAAAAAAGTCATCGGATGCAGATAAAGATATTTCCGCAACCAAGGCTCGTAACGAGTTACAGTTTTCAATTCTGAATAGAGAATTAACAGACCTTTCCAACGATGTGCCAAACTCAAAAATTTATTTTTTATTAATTTTGGGAAAAATCATGGGCTAACCACTTGTCTTTAAAAATCATTATATTTTCGAAGTTCACCAATCGCACAGAAATGTACATCAAACGAAAGGTCTGTTCAATACCTACACACACATGCAAACCAAATTGTCCTGCGTGGTCTGGTTATCGAAATATGGCCATCCAAAGTGATTTCAGTGATTCCACAGATTTTTCAGCTTTAACTACTCGACAATGTGTTTGGGTGGCGATATTTCTGAAACCAGGCATTGTAAAAGGTTGCGGTTTTCAAAATCCCTGGTTAACTTTTCAAGAGCTATTCGCTGGTGAAAACCAGAAGGTTCTGCGATATCTGGTTATCGAGATATGACCACCCAAAGTGATTTTTCTGAAAATTGACCCAAATCTAAAAAAGTCATCGGATGCAGATGGAGATATTTCCGCAACCAAGGCTCGTAACGAGTTACAGTTTTCAATTCTGAATAGAGAATTAACAGACCTTTCCAACGATGTGCCAAACTCAAAAATTTATTTTTTATTAATTTTGGGAAAAATCATGGGCTAACCACTTGTCTTTAAAAATCATTATATTTTCGAAGTTCACCAATCGCACCGAAATGTACATCAAACGAAAGGTCTGTTCAATACCTACACACGCATGCAAACCAAATTGTCCTGCGTGGTCTGGTTATCGAAATATGGCCATCCAAAGTGATTTCAGTGATTCCACAGATTTTTCAGCTTTAACTACTCGACAATGTGTTTGGGTGGCGATATTTCTGAAACCAGGCATTGTAAAAGGTTGCGGTTTTCAAAATCCCTGGTTAACTTTTCAAGAGCTATTCGCTGGTGAAAACCAGAAGGTTCTGCGATATCTGGTTATCGAGATATGACCACCCAAAGTGATTTTTCTGAAAATTGACCCAAATCTAAAAAAGTCATCGGATGCAGATGGAGATATTTCCGCAACCAAGGCTCGTAACGAGTTACAGTTTTCAATTCTGAATAGAGAATTAACAGACCTTTCCAACGATGTGCCAAACTCAAAAATTTATTTTTTATTAATTTTGGGAAAAATCATGGGCTAACCACTTGTCTTTAAAAATCATTATATTTTCGAAGTTCACCAATCGCACAGAAATGTACATCAAACGAAAGGTCTGTTCAATACCTACACACACATGCAAACCAAATTGTCCTGCGTGGTCTGGTTATCGAAATATGGCCATCCAAAGTGATTTCAGTGATTCCACAGATTTTTCAGCTTTTACTACTCGACAATGTGTTTGGGTGGCGATATTTCTGAAACCAGGCATTGTAAAAGGTTGCGGTTTTCAAAATCCCTGGTTAACTTTTCAAGAGCTATTCGCTGGTGAAAACCAGAAGGTTCTGCGATATCTGGTTATCGAGATATCACCACCCAAAGTGATTTTTCTGAAAATTGACCGAAATCTAAAAAAGTCATCGGATGCAGATGGAGATATTTCCGCAACCAAGGCTCGTAACGAGTTACAGTTTTCAATTCTGAATAGATAATTAACAGACCTTTCCAACGATGTGCCAAACTCAAAAATTTATTTTTTATTAATTTTGGGAAAAATCATGGGCTAACCACTTGTCTTTAAAAATCATTATATTTTCGAAGTTCACCAATCGCACAGAAATGTACATCAAACGAAAGGTCTGTTCAATACCTACACACACATGCAAACCAAATTGTCCTGCGTGGTCTGGTTATCGAAATATGGCCATCCAAAGTGATTTCAGTGATTCCACAGATTTTTCAGCTTTAACTACTCGACAATGTGTTTGGGTGGCGATATTTCTGAAACCAGGCATTGTAAAAGGTTGCGGTTTTCAAAATCCCTGGTTAACTTTTCAAGAGCTATTCGCTGGTGAAAACCAGAAGGTTCTGCGATATCTGGTTATCGAGATATGACCACCCAAAGTGATTTTTCTGAAAATTGACCCAAATCTAAAAAAGTCATCGGATGCAGATGGAGATATTTCCGCAACCAAGGCTCGTAACGAGTTACAGTTTTCAATTCTGAATAGAGAATTAACAGACCTTTCCAACGATGTGCCAAACTCAAAAATTTATTTTTTATTAATTTTGGGAAAAATCATGGGCTAACCACTTGTCTTTAAAAATCATTATATTTTCGAAGTTCACCAATCGCACCGAAATGTACATTAAACGAAAGGTCTGTTCAATACCTACACACACATGCAAACCAAATTGTCCTGCGTGGTCTGGTTATCAAATGATTTTTCTGAAAATTGACCCAAATCTAAAAAAGTCATCGGATGCAGATAAAGATATTTCCGCAACCAAGGCTCGTAACGAGTTACAGTTTTCAATTCTGAATAGAGAATTAACAGACCTTTCCAACGATGTGCCAAACTCAAAAATTTATTTTTTATTAATTTTGGGAAAAATCATGGGCTAACCACTTGTCTTTAAAAATCATTATATTTTCGAAGTTCACCAATCGCACAGAAATGTACATCAAACGAAAGGTCTGTTCAATACCTACACACACATGCAAACCAAATTGTCCTGCGTGGTCTGGTTATCGAAATATGGCCATCCAAAGTGATTTCAGTGATTCCACAGATTTTTCAGCTTTAACTACTCGACAATGTGTTTGGGTGGCGATATTTCTGAAACCAGGCATTGTAAAAGGTTGCGGTTTTCAAAATCCCTGGTTAACTTTTCAAGAGCTATTCGCTGGTGAAAACCAGAAGGTTCTGCGATATCTGGTTATCGAGATATGACCACCCAAAGTGATTTTTCTGAAAATTGACCCAAATCTAAAAAAGTCATCGGATGCAGATGGAGATATTTCCGCAACCAAGGCTCGTAACGAGTTACAGTTTTCAATTCTGAATAGAGAATTAACAGACCTTTCCAACGATGTGCCAAACTCAAAAATTTATTTTTTATTAATTTTGGGAAAAATCATGGGCTAACCACTTGTCTTTAAAAATCATTATATTTTCGAAGTTCACCAATCGCACCGAAATGTACATCAAACGAAAGGTCTGTTCAATACCTACACACGCATGCAAACCAAATTGTCCTGCGTGGTCTGGTTATCGAAATATGGCCATCCAAAGTGATTTCAGTGATTCCACAGATTTTTCAGCTTTAACTACTCGACAATGTGTTTGGGTGGCGATATTTCTGAAACCAGGCATTGTAAAAGGTTGCGGTTTTCAAAATCCCTGGTTAACTTTTCAAGAGCTATTCGCTGGTGAAAACCAGAAGGTTCTGCGATATCTGGTTATCGAGATATGACCACCCAAAGTGATTTTTCTGAAAATTGACCCAAATCTAAAAAAGTCATCGGATGCAGATGGAGATATTTCCGCAACCAAGGCTCGTAACGAGTTACAGTTTTCAATTCTGAATAGAGAATTAACAGACCTTTCCAACGATGTGCCAAACTCAAAAATTTATTTTTTATTAATTTTGGGAAAAATCATGGGCTAACCACTTGTCTTTAAAAATCATTATATTTTCGAAGTTCACCAATCGCACAGAAATGTACATCAAACGAAAGGTCTGTTCAATACCTACACACACATGCAAACCAAATTGTCCTGCGTGGTCTGGTTATCGAAATATGGCCATCCAAAGTGATTTCAGTGATTCCACAGATTTTTCAGCTTTTACTACTCGACAATGTGTTTGGGTGGCGATATTTCTGAAACCAGGCATTGTAAAAGGTTGCGGTTTTCAAAATCCCTGGTTAACTTTTCAAGAGCTATTCGCTGGTGAAAACCAGAAGGTTCTGCGATATCTGGTTATCGAGATATCACCACCCAAAGTGATTTTTCTGAAAATTGACCGAAATCTAAAAAAGTCATCGGATGCAGATGGAGATATTTCCGCAACCAAGGCTCGTAACGAGTTACAGTTTTCAATTCTGAATAGAGAATTAACAGACCTTTCCAACGATGTGCCAAACTCAAAAATTTATTTTTTATTAATTTTGGGAAAAATCATGGGCTAACCACTTGTCTTTAAAAATCATATTTTCGAAGTTCACCAATCGCACAGAAATGTACATCAAACGAAAGGTCTGTTCAATACCTACACACACATGCAAACCAAATTGTCCTGCGTGGTCTGGTTATCGAAATATGGCCATCCAAAGTGATTTCAGTGATTCCACAGATTTTTCAGCTTTAACTACTCGACAATGTGTTTGGGTGGCGATATTTCTGAAACCAGGCATTGTAAAAGGTTGCGGTTTTCAAAATCCCTGGTTAACTTTTCAAGAGCTATTCGCTGGTGAAAACCAGAAGGTTCTGCGATATCTGGTTATCGAGATATGACCACCCAAAGTGATTTTTCTGAAAATTGACCCAAATCTAAAAAAGTCATCGGATGCAGATAGAGATATTTCCGCAACCAAGGCTCGTAACGAGTTACAGTTTTCAATTCTGAATAGAGAATTAACAGACCTTTCCAACGATGTGCCAAACTCAAAAATTTATTTTTTATTAATTTTGGGAAAAATCATGGGCTAACCACTTGTCTTTAAAAATCATTATATTTTCGAAGTTCACCAATCGCACAGAAATGTACATCAAACGAAAGGTCTGTTCAATACCTACACACACATGCAAACCAAATTGTCCTGCGTGGTCTGGTTATCGAAATATGGCCATCCAAAGTGATTTCAGTGATTCCACAGATTTTTCAGCTTTAACTACTCGACAATGTGTTTGGGTGGCGATATTTCTGAAACCAGGCATTGTAAAAGGTTGCGGTTTTCAAAATCCCTGGTTAACTTTTCAAGAGCTATTCGCTGGTGAAAACCAGAAGGTTCTGCGATATCTGGTTATCGAGATATGACCACCCAAAGTGATTTTTCTGAAAATTGACCCAAATCTAAAAAAGTCATCGGATGCAGATGGAGATATTTCCGCAACCAAGGCTCGTAACGAGTTACAGTTTTCAATTCTGAATAGAGAATTAACAGACCTTTCCAACGATGTGCCAAACTCAAAAATTTATTTTTTATTAATTTTGGGAAAAATCATGGGCTAACCACTTGTCTTTAAAAATCATTATATTTTCGAAGTTCACCAATCGCACAGAAATGTACATCAAACGAAAGGTCTGTTCAATACCTACACACACATGCAAACCAAATTGTCCTGCGTGGTCTGGTTATCGAAATATGGCCATCCAAAGTGATTTCAGTGATTCCACAGATTTTTCAGCTTTAACTACTCGACAATGTGTTTGGGTGGCGATATTTCTGAAACCAGGCATTGTAAAAGGTTGCGGTTTTCAAAATCCCTGGTTAACTTTTCAAGAGCTATTCGCTGGTGAAAACCAGAAGGTTCTGCGATATCTGGTTATCGAGATATGACCACCCAAAGTGATTTTTCTGAAAATTGACCCAAATCTAAAAAAGTCATCGGATGCAGATGGAGATATTTCCGCAACCAAGGCTCGTAACGAGTTACAGTTTTCAATTCTGAATAGAGAATTAACAGACCTTTCCAACGATGTGCCAAACTCAAAAATTTATTTTTTATTAATTTTGGGAAAAATCATGGGCTAACCACTTGTCTTTAAAAATCATTATATTTTCGAAGTTCACCAATCGCACCGAAATGTACATCAAACGAAAGGTCTGTTCAATACCTACACACGCATGCAAACCAAATTGTCCTGCGTGGTCTGGTTATCGAAATATGGCCATCCAAAGTGATTTCAGTGATTCCACAGATTTTTCAGCTTTAACTACTCGACAATGTGTTTGGGTGGCGATATTTCTGAAACCAGGCATTGTAAAAGGTTGCGGTTTTCAAAATCCCTGGTTAACTTTTCAAGAGCTATTCGCTGGTGAAAACCAGAAGGTTCTGCGATATCTGGTTATCGAGATATGACCACCCAAAGTGATTTTTCTGAAAATTGACCCAAATCTAAAAAAGTCATCGGATGCAGATGGAGATATTTCCGCAACCAAGGCTCGTAACGAGTTACAGTTTTCAATTCTGAATAGAGAATTAACAGACCTTTCCAACGATGTGCCAAACTCAAAAATTTATTTTTTATTAATTTTGGGAAAAATCATGGGCTAACCACTTGTCTTTAAAAATCATTATATTTTCGAAGTTCACCAATCGCACCGAAATGTACATTAAACGAAAGGTCTGTTCAATACCTACACACACATGCAAACCAAATTGTCCTGCGTGGTCTGGTTATCAAATGATTTTTCTGAAAATTGACCCAAATCTAAAAAAGTCATCGGATGCAGATAAAGATATTTCCGCAACCAAGGCTCGTAACGAGTTACAGTTTTCAATTCTGAATAGAGAATTAACAGACCTTTCCAACGATGTGCCAAACTCAAAAATTTATTTTTTATTAATTTTGGGAAAAATCATGGGCTAACCACTTGTCTTTAAAAATCATTATATTTTCGAAGTTCACCAATCGCACAGAAATGTACATCAAACGAAAGGTCTGTTCAATACCTACACACACATGCAAACCAAATTGTCCTGCGTGGTCTGGTTATCGAAATATGGCCATCCAAAGTGATTTCAGTGATTCCACAGATTTTTCAGCTTTAACTACTCGACAATGTGTTTGGGTGGCGATATTTCTGAAACCAGGCATTGTAAAAGGTTGCGGTTTTCAAAATCCCTGGTTAACTTTTCAAGAGCTATTCGCTGGTGAAAACCAGAAGGTTCTGCGATATCTGGTTATCGAGATATGACCACCCAAAGTGATTTTTCTGAAAATTGACCCAAATCTAAAAAAGTCATCGGATGCAGATAGAGATATTTCCGCAACCAAGGCTCGTAACGAGTTACAGTTTTCAATTCTGAATAGAGAATTAACAGACCTTTCCAACGATGTGCCAAACTCAAAAATTTATTTTTTATTAATTTTGGGAAAAATCATGGGCTAACCACTTGTCTTTAAAAATCATTATATTTTCGAAGTTCACCAATCGCACAGAAATGTACATCAAACGAAAGGTCTGTTCAATACCTACACACACATGCAAACCAAATTGTCCTGCGTGGTCTGGTTATCGAAATATGGCCATCCAAAGTGATTTCAGTGATTCCACAGATTTTTCAGCTTTAACTACTCGACAATGTGTTTGGGTGGCGATATTTCTGAAACCAGGCATTGTAAAAGGTTGCGGTTTTCAAAATCCCTGGTTAACTTTTCAAGAGCTATTCGCTGGTGAAAACCAGAAGGTTCTGCGATATCTGGTTATCGAGATATGACCACCCAAAGTGATTTTTCTGAAAATTGACCCAAATCTAAAAAAGTCATCGGATGCAGATGGAGATATTTCCGCAACCAAGGCTCGTAACGAGTTACAGTTTTCAATTCTGAATAGAGAATTAACAGACCTTTCCAACGATGTGCCAAACTCAAAAATTTATTTTTTATTAATTTTGGGAAAAATCATGGGCTAACCACTTGTCTTTAAAAATCATTATATTTTCGAAGTTCACCAATCGCACCGAAATGTACATTAAACGAAAGGTCTGTTCAATACCTACACACACATGCAAACCAAATTGTCCTGCGTGGTCTGGTTATCAAATGATTTTTCTGAAAATTGACCCAAATCTAAAAAAGTCATCGGATGCAGATAAAGATATTTCCGCAACCAAGGCTCGTAACGAGTTACAGTTTTCAATTCTGAATAGAGAATTAACAGACCTTTCCAACGATGTGCCAAACTCAAAAATTTATTTTTTATTAATTTTGGGAAAAATCATGGGCTAACCACTTGTCTTTAAAAATCATTATATTTTCGAAGTTCACCAATCGCACAGAAATGTACATCAAACGAAAGGTCTGTTCAATACCTACACACACATGCAAACCAAATTGTCCTGCGTGGTCTGGTTATCGAAATATGGCCATCCAAAGTGATTTCAGTGATTCCACAGATTTTTCAGCTTTAACTACTCGACAATGTGTTTGGGTGGCGATATTTCTGAAACCAGGCATTGTAAAAGGTTGCGGTTTTCAAAATCCCTGGTTAACTTTTCAAGAGCTATTCGCTGGTGAAAACCAGAAGGTTCTGCGATATCTGGTTATCGAGATATGACCACCCAAAGTGATTTTTCTGAAAATTGACCCAAATCTAAAAAAGTCATCGGATGCAGATAGAGATATTTCCGCAACCAAGGCTCGTAACGAGTTACAGTTTTCAATTCTGAATAGAGAATTAACAGACCTTTCCAACGATGTGCCAAACTCAAAAATTTATTTTTTATTAATTTTGGGAAAAATCATGGGCTAACCACTTGTCTTTAAAAATCATTATATTTTCGAAGTTCACCAATCGCACAGAAATGTACATCAAACGAAAGGTCTGTTCAATACCTACACACACATGCAAACCAAATTGTCCTGCGTGGTCTGGTTATCGAAATATGGCCATCCAAAGTGATTTCAGTGATTCCACAGATTTTTCAGCTTTAACTACTCGACAATGTGTTTGGGTGGCGATATTTCTGAAACCAGGCATTGTAAAAGGTTGCGGTTTTCAAAATCCCTGGTTAACTTTTCAAGAGCTATTCGCTGGTGAAAACCAGAAGGTTCTGCGATATCTGGTTATCGAGATATGACCACCCAAAGTGATTTTTCTGAAAATTGACCCAAATCTAAAAAAGTCATCGGATGCAGATGGAGATATTTCCGCAACCAAGGCTCGTAACGAGTTACAGTTTTCAATTCTGAATAGAGAATTAACAGACCTTTCCAACGATGTGCCAAACTCAAAAATTTATTTTTTATTAATTTTGGGAAAAATCATGGGCTAACCACTTGTCTTTAAAAATCATTATATTTTCGAAGTTCACCAATCGCACAGAAATGTACATCAAACGAAAGGTCTGTTCAATACCTACACACACATGCAAACCAAATTGTCCTGCGTGGTCTGGTTATCGAAATATGGCCATCCAAAGTGATTTCAGTGATTCCACAGATTTTTCAGCTTTAACTACTCGACAATGTGTTTGGGTGGCGATATTTCTGAAACCAGGCATTGTAAAAGGTTGCGGTTTTCAAAATCCCTGGTTAACTTTTCAAGAGCTATTCGCTGGTGAAAACCAGAAGGTTCTGCGATATCTGGTTATCGAGATATGACCACCCAAAGTGATTTTTCTGAAAATTGACCCAAATCTAAAAAAGTCATCGGATGCAGATGGAGATATTTCCGCAACCAAGGCTCGTAACGAGTTACAGTTTTCAATTCTGAATAGAGAATTAACAGACCTTTCCAACGATGTGCCAAACTCAAAAATTTATTTTTTATTAATTTTGGGAAAAATCATGGGCTAACCACTTGTCTTTAAAAATCATTATATTTTCGAAGTTCACCAATCGCACCGAAATGTACATCAAACGAAAGGTCTGTTCAATACCTACACACGCATGCAAACCAAATTGTCCTGCGTGGTCTGGTTATCGAAATATGGCCATCCAAAGTGATTTCAGTGATTCCACAGATTTTTCAGCTTTAACTACTCGACAATGTGTTTGGGTGGCGATATTTCTGAAACCAGGCATTGTAAAAGGTTGCGGTTTTCAAAATCCCTGGTTAACTTTTCAAGAGCTATTCGCTGGTGAAAACCAGAAGGTTCTGCGATATCTGGTTATCGAGATATGACCACCCAAAGTGATTTTTCTGAAAATTGACCCAAATCTAAAAAAGTCATCGGATGCAGATGGAGATATTTCCGCAACCAAGGCTCGTAACGAGTTACAGTTTTCAATTCTGAATAGAGAATTAACAGACCTTTCCAACGATGTGCCAAACTCAAAAATTTATTTTTTATTAATTTTGGGAAAAATCATGGGCTAACCACTTGTCTTTAAAAATCATTATATTTTCGAAGTTCACCAATCGCACCGAAATGTACATTAAACGAAAGGTCTGTTCAATACCTACACACACATGCAAACCAAATTGTCCTGCGTGGTCTGGTTATCAAATGATTTTTCTGAAAATTGACCCAAATCTAAAAAAGTCATCGGATGCAGATAAAGATATTTCCGCAACCAAGGCTCGTAACGAGTTACAGTTTTCAATTCTGAATAGAGAATTAACAGACCTTTCCAACGATGTGCCAAACTCAAAAATTTATTTTTTATTAATTTTGGGAAAAATCATGGGCTAACCACTTGTCTTTAAAAATCATTATATTTTCGAAGTTCACCAATCGCACAGAAATGTACATCAAACGAAAGGTCTGTTCAATACCTACACACACATGCAAACCAAATTGTCCTGCGTGGTCTGGTTATCGAAATATGGCCATCCAAAGTGATTTCAGTGATTCCACAGATTTTTCAGCTTTAACTACTCGACAATGTGTTTGGGTGGCGATATTTCTGAAACCAGGCATTGTAAAAGGTTGCGGTTTTCAAAATCCCTGGTTAACTTTTCAAGAGCTATTCGCTGGTGAAAACCAGAAGGTTCTGCGATATCTGGTTATCGAGATATGACCACCCAAAGTGATTTTTCTGAAAATTGACCCAAATCTAAAAAAGTCATCGGATGCAGATAGAGATATTTCCGCAACCAAGGCTCGTAACGAGTTACAGTTTTCAATTCTGAATAGAGAATTAACAGACCTTTCCAACGATGTGCCAAACTCAAAAATTTATTTTTTATTAATTTTGGGAAAAATCATGGGCTAACCACTTGTCTTTAAAAATCATTATATTTTCGAAGTTCACCAATCGCACAGAAATGTACATCAAACGAAAGGTCTGTTCAATACCTACACACACATGCAAACCAAATTGTCCTGCGTGGTCTGGTTATCGAAATATGGCCATCCAAAGTGATTTCAGTGATTCCACAGATTTTTCAGCTTTAACTACTCGACAATGTGTTTGGGTGGCGATATTTCTGAAACCAGGCATTGTAAAAGGTTGCGGTTTTCAAAATCCCTGGTTAACTTTTCAAGAGCTATTCGCTGGTGAAAACCAGAAGGTTCTGCGATATCTGGTTATCGAGATATGACCACCCAAAGTGATTTTTCTGAAAATTGACCCAAATCTAAAAAAGTCATCGGATGCAGATGGAGATATTTCCGCAACCAAGGCTCGTAACGAGTTACAGTTTTCAATTCTGAATAGAGAATTAACAGACCTTTCCAACGATGTGCCAAACTCAAAAATTTATTTTTTATTAATTTTGGGAAAAATCATGGGCTAACCACTTGTCTTTAAAAATCATTATATTTTCGAAGTTCACCAATCGCACCGAAATGTACATTAAACGAAAGGTCTGTTCAATACCTACACACACATGCAAACCAAATTGTCCTGCGTGGTCTGGTTATCAAATGATTTTTCTGAAAATTGACCCAAATCTAAAAAAGTCATCGGATGCAGATAAAGATATTTCCGCAACCAAGGCTCGTAACGAGTTACAGTTTTCAATTCTGAATAGAGAATTAACAGACCTTTCCAACGATGTGCCAAACTCAAAAATTTATTTTTTATTAATTTTGGGAAAAATCATGGGCTAACCACTTGTCTTTAAAAATCATTATATTTTCGAAGTTCACCAATCGCACAGAAATGTACATCAAACGAAAGGTCTGTTCAATACCTACACACACATGCAAACCAAATTGTCCTGCGTGGTCTGGTTATCGAAATATGGCCATCCAAAGTGATTTCAGTGATTCCACAGATTTTTCAGCTTTAACTACTCGACAATGTGTTTGGGTGGCGATATTTCTGAAACCAGGCATTGTAAAAGGTTGCGGTTTTCAAAATCCCTGGTTAACTTTTCAAGAGCTATTCGCTGGTGAAAACCAGAAGGTTCTGCGATATCTGGTTATCGAGATATGACCACCCAAAGTGATTTTTCTGAAAATTGACCCAAATCTAAAAAAGTCATCGGATGCAGATAGAGATATTTCCGCAACCAAGGCTCGTAACGAGTTACAGTTTTCAATTCTGAATAGAGAATTAACAGACCTTTCCAACGATGTGCCAAACTCAAAAATTTATTTTTTATTAATTTTGGGAAAAATCATGGGCTAACCACTTGTCTTTAAAAATCATTATATTTTCGAAGTTCACCAATCGCACAGAAATGTACATCAAACGAAAGGTCTGTTCAATACCTACACACACATGCAAACCAAATTGTCCTGCGTGGTCTGGTTATCGAAATATGGCCATCCAAAGTGATTTCAGTGATTCCACAGATTTTTCAGCTTTAACTACTCGACAATGTGTTTGGGTGGCGATATTTCTGAAACCAGGCATTGTAAAAGGTTGCGGTTTTCAAAATCCCTGGTTAACTTTTCAAGAGCTATTCGCTGGTGAAAACCAGAAGGTTCTGCGATATCTGGTTATCGAGATATGACCACCCAAAGTGATTTTTCTGAAAATTGACCCAAATCTAAAAAAGTCATCGGATGCAGATGGAGATATTTCCGCAACCAAGGCTCGTAACGAGTTACAGTTTTCAATTCTGAATAGAGAATTAACAGACCTTTCCAACGATGTGCCAAACTCAAAAATTTATTTTTTATTAATTTTGGGAAAAATCATGGGCTAACCACTTGTCTTTAAAAATCATTATATTTTCGAAGTTCACCAATCGCACAGAAATGTACATCAAACGAAAGGTCTGTTCAATACCTACACACACATGCAAACCAAATTGTCCTGCGTGGTCTGGTTATCGAAATATGGCCATCCAAAGTGATTTCAGTGATTCCACAGATTTTTCAGCTTTAACTACTCGACAATGTGTTTGGGTGGCGATATTTCTGAAACCAGGCATTGTAAAAGGTTGCGGTTTTCAAAATCCCTGGTTAACTTTTCAAGAGCTATTCGCTGGTGAAAACCAGAAGGTTCTGCGATATCTGGTTATCGAGATATGACCACCCAAAGTGATTTTTCTGAAAATTGACCCAAATCTAAAAAAGTCATCGGATGCAGATGGAGATATTTCCGCAACCAAGGCTCGTAACGAGTTACAGTTTTCAATTCTGAATAGAGAATTAACAGACCTTTCCAACGATGTGCCAAACTCAAAAATTTATTTTTTATTAATTTTGGGAAAAATCATGGGCTAACCACTTGTCTTTAAAAATCATTATATTTTCGAAGTTCACCAATCGCACCGAAATGTACATCAAACGAAAGGTCTGTTCAATACCTACACACGCATGCAAACCAAATTGTCCTGCGTGGTCTGGTTATCGAAATATGGCCATCCAAAGTGATTTCAGTGATTCCACAGATTTTTCAGCTTTAACTACTCGACAATGTGTTTGGGTGGCGATATTTCTGAAACCAGGCATTGTAAAAGGTTGCGGTTTTCAAAATCCCTGGTTAACTTTTCAAGAGCTATTCGCTGGTGAAAACCAGAAGGTTCTGCGATATCTGGTTATCGAGATATGACCACCCAAAGTGATTTTTCTGAAAATTGACCCAAATCTAAAAAAGTCATCGGATGCAGATGGAGATATTTCCGCAACCAAGGCTCGTAACGAGTTACAGTTTTCAATTCTGAATAGAGAATTAACAGACCTTTCCAACGATGTGCCAAACTCAAAAATTTATTTTTTATTAATTTTGGGAAAAATCATGGGCTAACCACTTGTCTTTAAAAATCATTATATTTTCGAAGTTCACCAATCGCACCGAAATGTACATTAAACGAAAGGTCTGTTCAATACCTACACACACATGCAAACCAAATTGTCCTGCGTGGTCTGGTTATCAAATGATTTTTCTGAAAATTGACCCAAATCTAAAAAAGTCATCGGATGCAGATAAAGATATTTCCGCAACCAAGGCTCGTAACGAGTTACAGTTTTCAATTCTGAATAGAGAATTAACAGACCTTTCCAACGATGTGCCAAACTCAAAAATTTATTTTTTATTAATTTTGGGAAAAATCATGGGCTAACCACTTGTCTTTAAAAATCATTATATTTTCGAAGTTCACCAATCGCACAGAAATGTACATCAAACGAAAGGTCTGTTCAATACCTACACACACATGCAAACCAAATTGTCCTGCGTGGTCTGGTTATCGAAATATGGCCATCCAAAGTGATTTCAGTGATTCCACAGATTTTTCAGCTTTAACTACTCGACAATGTGTTTGGGTGGCGATATTTCTGAAACCAGGCATTGTAAAAGGTTGCGGTTTTCAAAATCCCTGGTTAACTTTTCAAGAGCTATTCGCTGGTGAAAACCAGAAGGTTCTGCGATATCTGGTTATCGAGATATGACCACCCAAAGTGATTTTTCTGAAAATTGACCCAAATCTAAAAAAGTCATCGGATGCAGATGGAGATATTTCCGCAACCAAGGCTCGTAACGAGTTACAGTTTTCAATTCTGAATAGAGAATTAACAGACCTTTCCAACGATGTGCCAAACTCAAAAATTTATTTTTTATTAATTTTGGGAAAAATCATGGGCTAACCACTTGTCTTTAAAAATCATTATATTTTCGAAGTTCACCAATCGCACCGAAATGTACATCAAACGAAAGGTCTGTTCAATACCTACACACGCATGCAAACCAAATTGTCCTGCGTGGTCTGGTTATCGAAATATGGCCATCCAAAGTGATTTCAGTGATTCCACAGATTTTTCAGCTTTAACTACTCGACAATGTGTTTGGGTGGCGATATTTCTGAAACCAGGCATTGTAAAAGGTTGCGGTTTTCAAAATCCCTGGTTAACTTTTCAAGAGCTATTCGCTGGTGAAAACCAGAAGGTTCTGCGATATCTGGTTATCGAGATATGACCACCCAAAGTGATTTTTCTGAAAATTGACCCAAATCTAAAAAAGTCATCGGATGCAGATGGAGATATTTCCGCAACCAAGGCTCGTAACGAGTTACAGTTTTCAATTCTGAATAGAGAATTAACAGACCTTTCCAACGATGTGCCAAACTCAAAAATTTATTTTTTATTAATTTTGGGAAAAATCATGGGCTAACCACTTGTCTTTAAAAATCATTATATTTTCGAAGTTCACCAATCGCACAGAAATGTACATCAAACGAAAGGTCTGTTCAATACCTACACACACATGCAAACCAAATTGTCCTGCGTGGTCTGGTTATCGAAATATGGCCATCCAAAGTGATTTCAGTGATTCCACAGATTTTTCAGCTTTAACTACTCGACAATGTGTTTGGGTGGCGATATTTCTGAAACCAGGCATTGTAAAAGGTTGCGGTTTTCAAAATCCCTGGTTAACTTTTCAAGAGCTATTCGCTGGTGAAAACCAGAAGGTTCTGCGATATCTGGTTATCGAGATATGACCACCCAAAGTGATTTTTCTGAAAATTGACCCAAATCTAAAAAAGTCATCGGATGCAGATAGAGATATTTCCGCAACCAAGGCTCGTAACGAGTTACAGTTTTCAATTCTGAATAGAGAATTAACAGACCTTTCCAACGATGTGCCAAACTCAAAAATTTATTTTTTATTAATTTTGGGAAAAATCATGGGCTAACCACTTGTCTTTAAAAATCATTATATTTTCGAAGTTCACCAATCGCACAGAAATGTACATCAAACGAAAGGTCTGTTCAATACCTACACACACATGCAAACCAAATTGTCCTGCGTGGTCTGGTTATCGAAATATGGCCATCCAAAGTGATTTCAGTGATTCCACAGATTTTTCAGCTTTAACTACTCGACAATGTGTTTGGGTGGCGATATTTCTGAAACCAGGCATTGTAAAAGGTTGCGGTTTTCAAAATCCCTGGTTAACTTTTCAAGAGCTATTCGCTGGTGAAAACCAGAAGGTTCTGCGATATCTGGTTATCGAGATATGACCACCCAAAGTGATTTTTCTGAAAATTGACCCAAATCTAAAAAAGTCATCGGATGCAGATGGAGATATTTCCGCAACCAAGGCTCGTAACGAGTTACAGTTTTCAATTCTGAATAGAGAATTAACAGACCTTTCCAACGATGTGCCAAACTCAAAAATTTATTTTTTATTAATTTTGGGAAAAATCATGGGCTAACCACTTGTCTTTAAAAATCATTATATTTTCGAAGTTCACCAATCGCACCGAAATGTACATCAAACGAAAGGTCTGTTCAATACCTACACACGCATGCAAACCAAATTGTCCTGCGTGGTCTGGTTATCGAAATATGGCCATCCAAAGTGATTTCAGTGATTCCACAGATTTTTCAGCTTTAACTACTCGACAATGTGTTTGGGTGGCGATATTTCTGAAACCAGGCATTGTAAAAGGTTGCGGTTTTCAAAATCCCTGGTTAACTTTTCAAGAGCTATTCGCTGGTGAAAACCAGAAGGTTCTGCGATATCTGGTTATCGAGATATGACCACCCAAAGTGATTTTTCTGAAAATTGACCCAAATCTAAAAAAGTCATCGGATGCAGATGGAGATATTTCCGCAACCAAGGCTCGTAACGAGTTACAGTTTTCAATTCTGAATAGAGAATTAACAGACCTTTCCAACGATGTGCCAAACTCAAAAATTTATTTTTTATTAATTTTGGGAAAAATCATGGGCTAACCACTTGTCTTTAAAAATCATTATATTTTCGAAGTTCACCAATCGCACAGAAATGTACATCAAACGAAAGGTCTGTTCAATACCTACACACACATGCAAACCAAATTGTCCTGCGTGGTCTGGTTATCGAAATATGGCCATCCAAAGTGATTTCAGTGATTCCACAGATTTTTCAGCTTTTACTACTCGACAATGTGTTTGGGTGGCGATATTTCTGAAACCAGGCATTGTAAAAGGTTGCGGTTTTCAAAATCCCTGGTTAACTTTTCAAGAGCTATTCGCTGGTGAAAACCAGAAGGTTCTGCGATATCTGGTTATCGAGATATCACCACCCAAATTGATTTTTCTGAAAATTGACCGAAATCTAAAAAAGTCATCGGATGCAGATGGAGATATTTCCGCAACCAAGGCTCGTAACGAGTTACAGTTTTCAATTCTGAATAGAGAATTAACAGACCTTTCCAACGATGTGCCAAACTCAAAAATTTATTTTTTATTAATTTTGGGAAAAATCATGGGCTAACCACTTGTCTTTAAAAATCATATTTTCGAAGTTCACCAATCGCACAGAAATGTACATCAAACGAAAGGTCTGTTCAATACCTACACACACATGCAAACCAAATTGTCCTGCGTGGTCTGGTTATCGAAATATGGCCATCCAAAGTGATTTCAGTGATTCCACAGATTTTTCAGCTTTAACTACTCGACAATGTGTTTGGGTGGCGATATTTCTGAAACCAGGCATTGTAAAAGGTTGCGGTTTTCAAAAGCCCTGGTTAACTTTTCAAGAGCTATTCGCTGGTGAAAACCAGAAGGTTCTGCGATATCTGGTTATCGAGATATGACCACCCAAAGTGATTTTTCTGAAAATTGACCCAAATCTAAAAAAGTCATCGGATGCAGATAGAGATATTTCCGCAACCAAGGCTCGTAACGAGTTACAGTTTTCAATTCTGAATAGAGAATTAACAGACCTTTCCAACGATGTGCCAAACTCAAAAATTTATTTTTTATTAATTTTGGGAAAAATCATGGGCTAACCACTTGTCTTTAAAAATCATTATATTTTCGAAGTTCACCAATCGCACAGAAATGTACATCAAACGAAAGGTCTGTTCAATACCTACACACACATGCAAACCAAATTGTCCTGCGTGGTCTGGTTATCGAAATATGGCCATCCAAAGTGATTTCAGTGATTCCACAGATTTTTCAGCTTTAACTACTCGACAATGTGTTTGGGTGGCGATATTTCTGAAACCAGGCATTGTAAAAGGTTGCGGTTTTCAAAATCCCTGGTTAACTTTTCAAGAGCTATTCGCTGGTGAAAACCAGAAGGTTCTGCGATATCTGGTTATCGAGATATGACCACCCAAAGTGATTTTTCTGAAAATTGACCCAAATCTAAAAAAGTCATCGGATGCAGATGGAGATATTTCCGCAACCAAGGCTCGTAACGAGTTACAGTTTTCAATTCTGAATAGAGAATTAACAGACCTTTCCAACGATGTGCCAAACTCAAAAATTTATTTTTTATTAATTTTGGGAAAAATCATGGGCTAACCACTTGTCTTTAAAAATCATTATATTTTCGAAGTTCACCAATCGCACCGAAATGTACATCAAACGAAAGGTCTGTTCAATACCTACACACGCATGCAAACCAAATTGTCCTGCGTGGTCTGGTTATCGAAATATGGCCATCCAAAGTGATTTCAGTGATTCCACAGATTTTTCAGCTTTAACTACTCGACAATGTGTTTGGGTGGCGATATTTCTGAAACCAGGCATTGTAAAAGGTTGCGGTTTTCAAAATCCCTGGTTAACTTTTCAAGAGCTATTCGCTGGTGAAAACCAGAAGGTTCTGCGATATCTGGTTATCGAGATATGACCACCCAAAGTGATTTTTCTGAAAATTGACCCAAATCTAAAAAAGTCATCGGATGCAGATGGAGATATTTCCGCAACCAAGGCTCGTAACGAGTTACAGTTTTCAATTCTGAATAGAGAATTAACAGACCTTTCCAACGATGTGCCAAACTCAAAAATTTATTTTTTATTAATTTTGGGAAAAATCATGGGCTAACCACTTGTCTTTAAAAATCATTATATTTTCGAAGTTCACCAATCGCACCGAAATGTACATCAAACGAAAGGTCTGTTCAATACCTACACACGCATGCAAACCAAATTGTCCTGCGTGGTCTGGTTATCGAAATATGGCCATCCAAAGTGATTTCAGTGATTCCACAGATTTTTCAGCTTTAACTACTCGACAATGTGTTTGGGTGGCGATATTTCTGAAACCAGGCATTGTAAAAGGTTGCGGTTTTCAAAATCCCTGGTTAACTTTTCAAGAGCTATTCGCTGGTGAAAACCAGAAGGTTCTGCGATATCTGGTTATCGAGATATCACCACCCAAAGTGATTTTTCTGAAAATTGACCGAAATCTAAAAAAGTCATCGGATGCAGATGGAGATATTTCCGCAACCAAGGCTCGTAACGAGTTACAGTTTTCAATTCTGAATAGAGAATTAACAGACCTTTCCAACGATGTGCCAAACTCAAAAATTTATTTTTTATTAATTTTGGGAAAAATCATGGGCTAACCACTTGTCTTTAAAAATCATATTTTCGAAGTTCACCAATCGCACAGAAATGTACATCAAACGAAAGGTCTGTTCAATACCTACACACACATGCAAACCAAATTGTCCTGCGTGGTCTGGTTATCGAAATATGGCCATCCAAAGTGATTTCAGTGATTCCACAGATTTTTCAGCTTTAACTACTCGACAATGTGTTTGAGTGGCGATATTTCTGAAACCAGGCATTGTAAAAGGTTGCGGTTTTCAAAATCCCTGGTTAACTTTTCAAGAGCTATTCGCTGGTGAAAACCAGAAGGTTCTGCGATATCTGGTTATCGAGATATGACCACCCAAAGTGATTTTTCTGAAAATTGACCCAAATCTAAAAAAGTCATCGGATGCAGATAGAGATATTTCCGCAACCAAGGCTCGTAACGAGTTACAGTTTTCAATTCTGAATAGAGAATTAACAGACCTTTCCAACGATGTGCCAAACTCAAAAATTTATTTTTTATTAATTTTGGGAAAAATCATGGGCTAACCACTTGTCTTTAAAAATCATTATATTTTCGAAGTTCACCAATCGCACAGAAATGTACATCAAACGAAAGGTCTGTTCAATACCTACACACACATGCAAACCAAATTGTCCTGCGTGGTCTGGTTATCGAAATATGGCCATCCAAAGTGATTTCAGTGATTCCACAGATTTTTCAGCTTTAACTACTCGACAATGTGTTTGGGTGGCGATATTTCTGAAACCAGGCATTGTAAAAGGTTGCGGTTTTCAAAATCCCTGGTTAACTTTTCAAGAGCTATTCGCTGGTGAAAACCAGAAGGTTCTGCGATATCTGGTTATCGAGATATGACCACCCAAAGTGATTTTTCTGAAAATTGACCCAAATCTAAAAAAGTCATCGGATGCAGATGGAGATATTTCCGCAACCAAGGCTCGTAACGAGTTACAGTTTTCAATTCTGAATAGAGAATTAACAGACCTTTCCAACGATGTGCCAAACTCAAAAATTTATTTTTTATTAATTTTGGGAAAAATCATGGGCTAACCACTTGTCTTTAAAAATCATTATATTTTCGAAGTTCACCAATCGCACCGAAATGTACATCAAACGAAAGGTCTGTTCAATACCTACACACGCATGCAAACCAAATTGTCCTGCGTGGTCTGGTTATCGAAATATGGCCATCCAAAGTGATTTCAGTGATTCCACAGATTTTTCAGCTTTAACTACTCGACAATGTGTTTGGGTGGCGATATTTCTGAAACCAGGCATTGTTAAAGGTTGCGGTTTTCAAAATCCCTGGTTAACTTTTCAAGAGCTATTCGCTGGTGAAAACCAGAAGGTTCTGCGATATCTGGTTATCGAGATATGACCACCCAAAGTGATTTTTCTGAAAATTGACCCAAATCTAAAAAAGTCATCGGATGCAGATGGAGATATTTCCGCAACCAAGGCTCGTAACGAGTTACAGTTTTCAATTCTGAATAGAGAATTAACAGACCTTTCCAACGATGTGCCAAACTCAAAAATTTATTTTTTATTAATTTTGGGAAAAATCATGGGCTAACCACTTGTCTTTAAAAATCATTATATTTTCGAAGTTCACCAATCGCACCGAAATGTACATCAAACGAAAGGTCTGTTCAATACCTACACACACATGCAAACCAAATTGTCCTGCGTGGTCTGGTTATCGAAATATGGCCATCCAAAGTGATTTCAGTGATTCCACAGATTTTTCAGCTTTAACTACTCGACAATGTGTTTGGGTGGCGATATTTCTGAAACCAGGCATTGTAAAAGGTTGCGGTTTTCAAAATCCCTGGTTAACTTTTCAAGAGCTATTCGCTGGTGAAAACCAGAAGGTTCTGCGATATCTGGTTATCGAGATATGACCACCCAAAGTGATTTTTCTGAAAATTGACCCAAATCTAAAAAAGTCATCGGATGCAGATGGAGATATTTCCGCAACCAAGGCTCGTAACGAGTTACAGTTTTCAATTCTGAATAGAGAATTAACAGACCTTTCCAACGATGTGCCAAACTCAAAAATTTATTTTTTATTAATTTTGGGAAAAATCATGGGCTAACCACTTGTCTTTAAAAATCATTATATTTTCGAAGTTCACCAATCGCACCGAAATGTACATCAAACGAAAGGTCTGTTCAATACCTACACACGCATGCAAACCAAATTGTCCTGCGTGGTCTGGTTATCGAAATATGGCCATCCAAAGTGATTTTTCTGAAAATTGACCCAAATCTAAAAAAGTCATCGGATGCAGATGGAGATATTTCCGCAACCAAGGCTCGTAACGAGTTACAGTTTTCAATTCTGAATAGAGAATTAACAGACCTTTCCAACGATGTGCCAAACTCAAAAATTTATTTTTTATTAATTTTGGGAAAAATCATGGGCTAACCACTTGTCTTTAAAAATCATTATACTTTCGAGGTTCACCAATCGCACCGAAATATACATCAAACGAAAGGTCTGTTCAATGCCTACACACACATGCAAGCTAAATTGTCCTGCGTGGTCTGGTTATCGAAATATGGCCATCCAAAGCAATTTAAGTGATTCCACAGATTTTTGAGCTTTAACTAATCAACAATGTGTTTGGGTGGCGATATTTCCAAAACCAGGCATTGGAAAAGGTCGCGGTTTTCAAAATCCCTGGTTAACTTTTCAAGAGCTATTCACTGGTGAAAACCATAAGGTTCTGCGATATCTGGTTATCGAGATATGACCACCCAAAGTAATTTTTCTGAAAATTGACCCAAATCTAAAAAAGTCATCGGATGCAGATGGAGATATTTCCGCAACCAAGGCTCGTAAGGAGTTATAGTTTTCAATTCTAAATAGAGAATTAACAGACCTTTCCATGGATGTGCCAAACTCAAAACTTTATTTTTTTATTAATTTTGGGAAAAATCATGGACTACACTTGTCTTTAAAAATCATTATATTTTCGAGGTTCACCAATCGCACCGAAATATACATCAAACGAAAGGTCTGTTCAATACCTATACACACATGCAAGCTAAATTGTCCTGCGTGGTCTGGTTATCGAAATATGGCCATCCAAAGCAATTTCAGTGATTCCACAGATTTTTGAGCTTTAACTAATCAACAATGTGTTTGGGTGGCGATATTTCCAAAACCAGGCATTGGAAAAGGTCGCGGCTTTCAAAATCCCTGGTTTACTTTTCAAGAGCTATTCACTGGTGAAAACCAGAAGGTTCTGCGATATCTGGTTATCGAGATATGACCACCCAAAGTAATTTTTCTGAAAATTGACCCAAATCTAAAAAAGTCATCGGATGCAGATGGAGATATTTCCGCAACCAAGGCTCGTAAGGAGTTATAGTTTTCAATTCTAAATAGAGAATTAACAGACCTTTCCATGGATGTGCCAAACTCAAAACTTTATTTTTTATTAATTTTGGGAAAAATCATGGACTAACCACTTGTCTTTAAAAATCATTATATTTTCGAGGTTCACCAATCGCACCGAAATATACATCAAACGAAAGGTCTGTTCAATGCCTACACACACATGCAAGCTAAATTGTCCTGCGTGGTCTGGTTATCGAAATATGGCCATCCAAAGCAATTTCAGTGATTCCACAGATTTTTGAGCTTTAACTTGTTACACTTTTTATTCGCGAATAATTAATCAAAAAAAGTATAAAGAGAAAAAAAGGAAACGAGATGATCGTTCGCGACGAAGACAACGATTACGAACGTTTAGGGAGAGATTATATAGCCGAACTGTCAATCGAGTCGGCGAAGTAGGGCGAATTAAAAAGTGTAACAGCAGCGACAATAGGCGTTGCCACCACAGCTAGCTCAACGGGGGTGGGTTCACCAATTAATTTAATTGTGGGGAATTAAGTTATTTGGATTTCGATTGAATACTCAATCGAATTAATATAAATATATTAATTGCAGGTCCGTATACACGATTTGAAATAAAAATGAAAAAAAAAAAGGGCGCCAGCAATTTTTTTTTTGAATTAAGGAAATTGCAAACCTTTGAAGCGGAAACCGACGATGCAAAATTATTATGAAGAAAATAATAACACTAAGTTTTAATCCCAAATAGGGAGTTGGAAAAAAGTTATATTTAATTTTTAACAGTTTGGGAAACCTTTAAATATAGGGTAAAAACCCAAAATCTTTTCATACAATAGAAATGGAACAGTGTAAAAAAAATACGTAAGATGAACCGCTAACGCTCGGTCCCGAATTATTTAAACGGAAAATTTTAAAGAAACGGGGCGCGAGTTCCGCAATTTCGGAAATGAACGGGGGGCAAAAGCCAAACGATTTTTCTTTTGCAACAAAAATGCACTTTACACGCAAAAAATTTTTTACCAAAAAAATTTAACCACCAAACAATTTTCAATATACTTAGCTTTTTTTTTTTGTCTATTTCTCCTTCCTTTAAACAAAGTGAAATCTCCTCCACTAATTTTTCCTCAATCCAGATTTTGTATCCTCCTTTTTTTTTTTTTTGACTCAAAGTTTCCAGAATTATCTCAAAAAAATCCTCTTCTTTTTCCCAAAATTTTCCTTTTTTTATATATATATCTTCGCTTTTTTTCCAATTAATCGGTAATGAGCTCTGCTCTCTAACTTTATCAAAACCAAAGTGAACTTCCAGACACTTTTTCGTGCCTGGATGATCTCTTATTTTTCAGCGACCCCAGTGCTTTCGGCCAATGAGCGACCGTGGGTTTCGGTCACGTCATCTTTCAGCAACACTCAGCATATTTGCGTGAGTGAGCCAAACGTAGTTGAAACCCAGCGGCCTTCCTACTCGCACTTTAAAAACCCACAATTTTTGCCAGTCATCATGGAATTCGCCGACCCTTAGTTTTCCATCCAGGAGTGGCGAATCCGATGAACGCATTCAGCTGTCTGACCGATTTTTTTTCTACAAACTAAAAAAAGAAAACTTTCGGAATTAAAAGAGGATTTTCACAAGTGCCGTGCATTTTCCCCCTCGAGTTTAGATTTAGATAGTTGTTTGGGGAAACTTAGTGGAGGATTATCTCAATACTAAAATGAGGAAGGCGAGATAGGCAATAATATGTTATTTCGCGAATACTCTACTTCGTTTGACTTTTGCGCAGATTTGGGGGACACCTAAAGGGACTTGCCGTTAGCGTTCCATCTTTTACAACCAATAACACAATTAGGGTGGGCGTTTAGCCATTATGTAAGCAAATATCATCCAGTATGTTGCAATCCACTCTCGTTTTCATTTCTATTGGGATCAGATCTAGGTTGTTGAACGTCGGTCGATTTCTTATCCACGTTTAGGCTGTGACCACTTTAAGGGCCACTAAGTGTCATCCATCTTGTTTCTTCAAAGTACTGAGAGAGTGTACCAATGGCTGATGGACCATGGTTGCCCTACTCTCTCCCAGTATTTTGAAGGAAACACCTGTATGAAAAGAATAAAAAGGTGGGAACAAGGATTGGGAATGCCATAAAGAATAGTTTTTGTCACGGCGATTTCTCACCGTGACAAACTCCACCCTTTCCTCCCTGGAAATGATTTCACTTTTGGTAAAAGTAAACCATTTCCTGTGGAACAGCTGGGTAAGGAAAAAGGAAGAAAAACCATCAGACCAAATATGGTAGTCTATTCAAAAAGGGATACGCAAGCAAGAAAAAAAAATCAAAAGTTAAAAAAAATTACTTTACTTGGGACTTTAGACTCAATCATTTTCGGATGAATTATTAAAAGGTTTAAGATCTTTAGTGTGCCAAGTGCCACGATCTTTTCCATTTTCGTCTTCTAGGACATAAGTCCAAGGAGACAGTCTTTTTCGAATTTTGAATGGCCCTATGTACTTAGGGGCCAATTTAGCTGCATAGTAATTAGCGGCGTCTGACAAAACAAAGTTTCTTCTCCATACAATATCATTCGTAAAGTATTGTACGTCTCTCCTCCTGAGGTTGTAAGTTTCCGCTGACTTTTTTGTCGCAACCTGAATTTTCTTAGCTATATCTGCTCTAAGTCTCCTAAACCTTTCACCTATATTTTCAGTTAAGTTACTTCTATCCGTGTCAATTATGTGGTCACTGGGGAGTACATCCTCTCTCCCACTTGTTGACATCTCCTTCCCAAAGTTTGCGTAATATGGGGTTACGCCTAAAACCTCATGCTGAGATGTCCGAATAGCACAAGCAACTTTGGCTAATTGAGCATCCCAAATACGGTGGTTCTCAGAAACATAAGCCCTCAACGTAGTTTTGATTATCTGATTTATTCTCTCAGCCGGGTTGGCCTGTGGGTGGTAATGGGGGGTAAATCTAATTTTTGAAGAGTATTCTTCACATAATGCCTTCAGCTCTCTACTACGGAATTGAGGACCATTGTCACAAATGACGATCTTTGGGACTCCAAAAAGAAGGAAAACGTTGTCCTCCAATTCCTTGCATATCGATCTTGCTGTTGCGGATCTCAACGGAAATAAAAGTGGGAATTTTGTCAGATAATCAACAACCGTGAGTATAAAAATGAATCCCTTACTAGACTTGGGTAAAGGACCCACCAGATCTAATCATCTCCCATGGTGAAGAAACCCCTATCCTCTCTGTCATAAGACCGGCTGGTTTATCGTTTACTGGTTTCACTGATTGACAAGTGCTACATCTCCTAACGTACCTAGTAACATCTCCTCTCATCTTCGGCCAATAGTATTTAGATCCTACCCTAGCGAACGTCTTTCTTACTCCCATATGTCCGGCCAATGGACTATCATGACACTCCTTGAGTATAGTTAACCTATCTTTCCTACCTATAACTAACTTCCATTCCTCATTATTCTCATGAACTATTAAGTGATTTGATTTAACATACTTAAACAGGCGACCGTTCTCGACCCTCCATGCTGGATAAGCTAATGGGTTCGACTCAACACTTGATATCATTTTTCCCACCCAAGGGTCCATATCCTCTTCCGAGATCTCGGCCAACACCGGAACTCCTCGAGACAACATGTCAGGTACGACATGATCTTTCCCTTTGCGATGAATGATCTCATAATCAAATTGTTGTAACCTAACAGCCCAGCGAGCTAACCTACCCTGTGGGTCTTTGAGGTTACTCAACCAGATTAACGAGTAGTGATCGGTTACGACTGTAAATCGAACACCTTCGATGTACGGTCGTAACTTCTCAACTGCCCACAGGACGGCTAAACATTCCTTTTCCGTTGTCGAATAGTTCCTTTCTGACCTATTCAACGACCTGCTTAAATAGCAAATCACTTTTTCTCCATCATCAAAGTTTTGAGATAGAACAGCACCAATGCCAAAATCAGATGCGTCTGTCTGTACTACAAAAGGCAGCTTATAATCGGGGCAAGTTAAAATTGGTGCGGTAATGAGGCACTCTTTCGATCTCCTAAAACTATCCTCACATTCGGGTGTCCAGATAAATCTTTTGGATTTTTTGAGTAAATCCGTTAAAGGCCTAACTAAACTAGCAAAGTTTGGTACGAAGCGTCTATACCATGAGACAGTTCCTATAAAGCTCCTAACCTCCTTAACACTTCTTGGTGCGGGTATATTGACCATGCTCTCTACTTTTTCCGGATCCACATGTAATCCGTTCCTATCTACTACATATCCTAAAAACTTAAGTGATGGTCTACAAAAGTGACATTTGTCACGCCCTACTTTTAATCCTACCTCTTGTAATCTTTGTAAAACTTCTCTAAGTATCTCTAAGTGCTTTTCAAAAGTGTCTGAGATGATAATTATATCATCCAGATAAACGAAGACGTAAGGTTCAAGCTCAGGACCTAATACACTATCTATGAATCTCTGCCAAGTGGCAGGAGCGTTATGTAAGCCAAAAGGCATACGCTTGAATTGAAAAAGACCCCTATTTGGCACTGTAAAGGCCGTAAACTTCTTAGATTCCTCTGCCATAGGAATCTGCCAGTAGGCCGACTTGACATCCAAAGATGTCAAAAATTTTGCGTTCCTAAGCTTATCCAATATTGATGAAATTATCGGTAACGGGTAAGCATCTCTTTCCGTTACTTGATTCAATTTACGGTAGTCTACACAAAACCTAAAAGTACCATCTTTTTTTTTAATCAAAACAATTGGGGAGGCCCAAGGACTATTTGATTTTTCAATAACGTCGTCATCCAACATTTCCTTAAGGGATTTGTCGATGTGGATCTACATCGCAGGCGAAACCGGATAGTATCTTTGCTTAATGGGGTCCGACGAAGTCCTGATTACATGTTCTACTTCACTTGTTTTCCCTAAACCCTCAGGTATATCTCTAAACAAATCATCGATTAGATTACTTAGTTTCCCTTTCTGCTCATTGTTCAAATCCGATTCTTCTATAATCGATGTAATTCCGACCGAAGCCACCATCTCTTGGTTTGAAAAGCTCCACATTCGAGATCGAAGATCCGGAACGATTCCCGATTGTGCCCAAAAGTCAGCACCTAATATCATCGCATGTGGAAGTGAGGGAATGACTAAGCATTCAATCAGAATTGACCTGTTTTCGATAACTATTGGTACATTTACCACACCCAAAACTCCTATCCCCGCACCATTTGCTAAACAAACCTGCCTAACCTCACTTGTCTCTAAATGTAAACCTAAGTCTTTTACAATTTTCCATCCGTCCCTACAAATTATCGTTCGCGACGCTCCTGAATCTAACAATCCTAAAATCTTCACTCCATATATATTGATCCCCAAATATGGCCGTCTATCATCCCCACTTGTCTCTAATGTGAAACCTAATCGTACTCTATCCACCAGCTGGTCGTCAGCAGGCGACCTCTCTAAATCCGCCGGCGCTCTTGCCCTGCTGGCCCAAGAGTCCGCTGCCCGTTTCCCGAGCATCGACGACATTCACGACGTGTTGTACCTGTGGCCCCACATCCAAAACAACGCCTAGGAGCGGAACAGGTATTAGAAAAATGGCCTTCCCGATTGCAATTGAAGCAGCGAACGATCCTATTAGGCGGCGGGCCATGATTAGCAGCGACTGTTGCTGTTACTTCCCGAACTGAAGCAACATAGGCAACATCAGGTTCTAAAGCTTGTCTTGAACGATTGTTAGGAGGAGGGACGAATGCTTCTACATTGGTCCGAATTGTTTCCAGTTTTCTTCCTAACGCGACCAGTTCGTTAACCGATTTTATATCGGCCAACCCAAGCTGCGTTTGGTAGAAAGGCGCAATATTTTTTTGTAAAATAGCTAATTTCCTTCTTTCTGACAAGGGTTCCGAGAGTCTCTTGAATAGGGTTTGCATCAACGCGATATACATTCCCATAGACTCATCCTTTCCTTGAGTACGTCGCCTAATTTCGTCGAGCAGAAGATCATCGTAATTGGATGGTAGAAACTCCAATTTCAATTCTCTAACAAGTTCCTGCCAAGTACAAATTGAGTCCCTAATTGCTCTAAACCATAGAAGTGCCTTCCCAGTGAAAAGATCGACAGCTGATTTGAAAAGTCGCGCCTCCGAAACGTCCCTTGATTCCCTTAATTCCTGAACTCTTTCTAGGAATGAATTCACCGATGAGCCACATCGCTCACCGGAGAACTTCACACCCCAATTTTCAATTTTTTCAGTACGCTCAGAGTGCCGGTCACAGGCTTCGACTGGTTTCTCAACAGCTTCCACCTGCCGTTGACACTCAGAACTCGCATTGTTTCCAGATCCAGTTGGCAACGCTACCAAGACTGGTGATGACGCAGAATGTGTTCCTTTTTCATTTTCATTTTCCTTTTCAATTCTTTCTTCCTCTTCCCCCTCGGTTAGTGTTGCCAAAAGCAACAAAACCTCTCCCCGCAAATCAGCCATTTCATTTACCTCATCAGCTGATTCAGCCTTTGCTCTACCAATCCTACCAATTGTCCATTCTATTTTTGTCCTAATCTTTAAAAACTCCATAGACTTAGGATTTTTCGGAGGTTCTTTCAAAAGGTTCTTAATATCCACTATTTTTGTCCTAATCGCTTTTAAATCCTCATCGTATGAAAACGGGTACTTATAAGATTCAGTCCCAATTGTATGGTTAAGCTCTAACGTCAGCGATGCTCTAAGCGTCCTCCTCATATCATCGACCGAACCTTCCTTAAGTCCACGAGCCTTAATCTCGTACGCGAGTTCGTCTTTCGAAAGTCGATAAATATTCATCTTGGGGTTTTACCAATATCAACAAAACGTTAAAACTATATCAAGCTAACGAAATAATAAAACAAAAAAAAACTAAAAAAGTAAAATTCCAAAAGAAAGTCAAAACGAAAAAAGGAATAGCCCAAAAACTGAATAACCAATATCAAAGTTGAAATTTAACTTTTCGAATCACAACTCTCACAAAATCTCACACAAAATATTATTATTGTAAAATAAAATAAAACAATCGGATACAAAATTAAAACTTGGTATGGTCACCCCAAGAGTATAGTCACACCGTAGTTTTACGCCAAAACTTTTATCTACAAAATATTTTTCCCCGCACAAAACAAATTTCTTAAAAATCTCTCAACAACCTGGCCTTAGAAAAGAAACCTTTCAATTTTCCAATTTTACAGATCTCCGCCAAGCCAACAGTAATGACAAAACAACAATAATAACCAAATCCACAATGAGCAATATTCACAATCTCTTTTCCACAGAATTTATTTATGTATTTTTTTTGACTCGAAAACTCAACCAAAATGTATTTTAAATCAAAGGCTCCGAATTCCTATAAAACAATGTCGTTTTTTTTTTTTTTTTTTTTTTTTTTTTTTTTAAGACACTTCCCCGAATTATTTTAAAACCAGGCAAACTAGATGAAAACACTCGACAAAAACAGGGATTAAATCCACTTTTCGTATAGACAAAAACAGAAACACCCTCTACTCTCTTGTATAACCACTTCACTAAATCGCAGCAAAAATATATTTCTCACAATGATAATAAAACAAACAGAATCAAAACTCGAAAGGAAATTCTAAATCAAAATATGTATAGGCCAAAAACAACGACAGATTTTTAAAAAGGGTAGGTATGTATTTATATATATATGTATATGGATGAATGTCAATATATATATGTATATATGAAATTAAAACAAATTATGATTCTATCTTTTTTTTGTTAACGTATGAAATTTGGCGTTCAATAAAAAAATATAAAAACAACAACTTACTTTTAATCCACACTGTTTTTTTTTCCAAGTTTGTTTGTTCGTTTATATGTATGTATGTATGCACTGATGTAAGTATATGGGTAATCCAAAGATAATCACCAACCAACGGAAGCAACGGATTCAACGGGACTCGAAAGAACTGCACCAAATTTTATTCAATTTAATTAATTACCACCAGATAAAACGAATTAATCTTCAAAAGGATTATTAGGGTAGATCATGAAATAAAATAGAAAAACCAGAAAAGTAAAAATATTACCACAGATTAATCAAAAATTTAAACTTCCCTAAACACAACGAGAATGACACCACAAGCACAGTCACTAGACAATCAATCAATTTTTTGATGGTTATGGATATTTTTTTTGTTTCACCGCGCAGAATCGATTAAGTTATATTTATCACTTGTATAAATCGAAAAGCCCCACGATCGGGTGCCAATTGTTACACTTTTTATTCGCGAATAATTAATCAAAAAAAGTATAAAGAGAAAAAAAGGAAACGAGATGATCGTTCGCGACGAAGACAACGATTACGAACGTTTAGGGAGAGATTATATAGCCGAACTGTCAATCGAGTCGGCGAAGTAGGGCGAATTAAAAAGTGTAACAGCAGCGACAATAGGCGTTGCCACCACAGCTAGCTCAACGGGGGTGGGTTCACCAATTAATTTAATTGTGGGGAATTAAGTTATTTGGATTTCGATTGAATACTCAATCGAATTAATATAAATATATTAATTGCAGGTCCGTATACACGATTTGAAATAAAAATGAAAAAAAAAAGGGCGCCAGCACTTTTTCGTGCCAACACTTTTTCGTGCCTGGATGATCTCTTATTTTTCAGCGACCCCAGTGCTTTCGGCCAATGAGCGACCGTGGGTTTCGGTCACGTCATCTTTCAGCAACACTCAGCATATTTGCGTGAGTGAGCCAAACGTAGTTGAAACCCAGCGGCCTTCCTACTCGCACTTTAAAAACCCACAATTTTTGCCAGTCATCATGGAATTCGCCGACCCTTAGTTTTCCATCCAGGAGTGGCGAATCCGATGAACGCATTCAGCTGTCTGACCGATTTTTTTTCTACAAACTAAAAAAAGAAAACTTTCGGAATTAAAAGAGGATTTTCACAAGTGCCGTGCATTTTCCCCCTCGAGTTTAGATTTAGATAGTTGTTTGGGGAAACTTAGTGGAGAATATTCTCAATACTAAAATGAGGAAGGCGAGATAGGCAATAATATGTTATTTCGCGAATACTCTACTTCGTTTGACTTTTGCGCAGATTTGGGGGACACCTAAAGGGACTTGCCGTTAGCGTTCCATCTTTTACAACCAATAACACAATTAGGGTGGGCGTTTAGCCATTATGTAAGCAAATATCATCCAGTATGTTGCAATCCACTCTCGTTTTCATTTCTATTGGGATCAGATCTAGGTTGTTGAACGTCGGTCGATTTCTTATCCACGTTTAGGCTGTGACCACTTTAAGGGCCACTAAGTGTCATCCATCTTGTTTCTTCAAAGTACTGAGAGAGTGTACCAATGGCTGATGGACCATGGTTGCCCTACTCTCTCCCAGTATTTTGAAGGAAACACCTGTATGAAAAGAATAAAAAGGTGGGAACAAGGATTGGGAATGCCATAAAGAATAGTTTTTGTCAGGGCGATTTCTCACCGTGACAAACTAATCAACAATGTGTTTGGGTGGCGATATTTCCAAAACCAGGCATTGGAAAAGGTCGCGCCTTTCAAAATCCCTGGTTATCTTTTCAAGAGCTATTCACTGGTGAAAACCAGAAGGTTCTGCGATATCTGGTTATCGAGATATGACCACCCAAAGTAATTTTTCTGAAAATTGACCCAAATCTAAAAAAGTCATCGGATGCAGATGGAGATATTTCCGCAACCAAGGCTCGTAAGGGGTTATAGTTTTCAATTCTAAATAGAGAATTAACAGACCTTTCCATGGATGTGCCAAACTCAAAACTTTATTTTTTTATTAATTTTGGGAAAAATCATGGACTACACTTGTCTTTAAAAATCATTATATTTTCGAGGTTCACCAATCGCACCGAAATATATCTACATCAAACGAAAGGTCTGTTCAATACCTACACACACATGCAAGCTAAATTTGATATGTATGAATTCGTTTACCTTCTCTCTCTCTTACTTAACTGTACCAATTTATACCTTAGTCTTAAGTATGTGAAATGTACTTGCCATACAGAAGAATAAAGTCAGTCTAAAGCTGAATTCGGACTCATACATTTCATTGGCGACGAGGAAAAAAAAAAAAAAAGAAAAAAAAAAAAAAAAAAAAAAAAAAAAAAAGAAGTTCATGGCAGAAAGTGACAGTGACATTGAAATAAAAGCAAAAAAAAGAAAGTTTAATTCTAAAACGAGAAACGATAAAAACAGAAGTGAAAATGACAAATTTTGTTGGAAGAATAGAATTCTTCAACATAGGAGATGATTTTAAATCATATATTGAACGCATGCAGCATTTGTTAAAATTAAATAAAATCGATGACAGTGCAAGTAAAATTTCGTTTATGATCGGGGTCGGGGGTGCGGAACTTTACAAAGTTGCCAAAACGCTGGTGGCCCCAAGGAAACCAGAAGACTTAACTTTCGATGAAATTATTTGCTTACGGCACATTTTTCTCCGAAAAGGAATGTGACCGCAGAAAGATTCAAATTTTTAAATCGAAATCAAGAGAGTGATGAAACCTTGTCCGACTACATAGTGGTACTTAAGACCTTAGCCGATTCATGCGCATATGGAACCTTCTTGGATGATGCTCTCAAAGACCGTTTCCTTATGGGAATACACAACAAAAAAATTCAATCCAAGTTAATTGACACGACACCAAAATCATTTGAAGAGTGCTGTCAAACGGCACTTAACATGGAGATGATTCAACAAGAGCTTACTGTAATGGGGGGCACGGCAACCAATAGTCATATGGTGAACAGTACATTCAGCAAAAAGAAAGGCTACATGAGCCAAAAGAAAGAGATCAGACCAGAACTTCAACAAGAACAGCATCAACAACGGCAACAGCATCAACGGAGCAGGGAGGTGAATTCTCAGAGTAGACGAGCGGATTATCTAAGGCAGCCTAACTTCAATCAACACAGTAATTATTATAGTTATCGTGGTGGTGGTAGAAATATGAATATTCAATGTTATTGTTGTAATCAATTTGGGCATTTTGCCAGAGATTGCTTTGTAACTAAAGATTATTTAAACAAACAAAATTCTAACTTTGTTAAAGGTAAAAGACCTCCAAATAATAATATACGTCACATAAACGCAAGCTCAGATTCAGATGACAATTCTGATGAATTAAATTGTATTAACAATCTTAAACTTGAAACTACTAATTACTAATAAAAACTATGGAATGTACATAAATGGCGTTAGTTCTTTTAAATTAGGGAATATGCCTTTACATATAAAATTATTTTGTGACGGGAAATTGCTGAGTTTTGAAGTTGATACGGGTGCATGTACATCGGTTATACACAAAACCACATACAATAAGTATTTCAAAGGTCACGAAATACAAACACTAGACCAAAGATTACATTTGATTTCTGGAGGACAGGTCGATATTATTGGATACATTTCGATTTTAGTGAAAACCACGAACCAAGATACGGATGTTATGTTAGATTTGACAGTTATAGACAGCCGAAAATATTTCACGCCTCTTTTAGGACGCTCGTGGCTAGATATTCTTTTCACAGGGTGGAGAAACAATTTTGTCAATCTGATGGTAGTTAGTGTACCGCAAATCGATTCATCGATTTCATTAAAATCATTATTAGACAAATATAAAAACGTATTTGAGAAAAAAACAACACCAATTAAAGTATTTAAAGCTAGTATTGTCTGCGAGGATAATAGCAGTCCTATATTTTGTAAACCATATAGCTTACCTTACGGTATGAAAGATGTTGTAGAGGAAGAGTTGGACAGATTGGTTTCTGAAGGTATTATTTATCCCGTACGTCACAGCAAGTGGGCCTCGCCGATTGTTGTGGTGAAAAAACCAGATGGGGGTATAAGAATTTGTGCCGACTGTAAAGTGTCAATCAACAAATATGTGAAAGACGATCACTATCCGTTAAATAAACCAGAGGATATTTTCTCTGATTTATCTGGTCGTGAATGTTTTTGCGTACTTGACCTTCAAGGAGCATTTCAACAGCTGGAAGTTGAAAAGGATTGTCAAGAACTTTTGACTATAAACACCCACAAGGGGTTATTCAGGCATCGAAGACTTATTTTTGGTGTTAAGTCTGCACCTGCAATTTTTCAAGCCACTATGGACGAAATTTTGAAGGGTATACGAAAAACAAAAGTGTTTATAGACGACATTTTGATAGGTGGAAAGGATTCGAGAGAATGTCTGATAATTTTAAAATCGGTTTTGGAAAGGTTGGCTGAATATAATGTCACGGTAAATTTAAAAAAATGCCAATTTCTCAAAGAGGAAATCCAATATTTGGGCCACGTTATTTGTAAGGAGGGAATAAAGCCAAACCCCGAAAAGGTAGATGCTATTAAGAATGCGCCAGTTCCCTCAGATCTAGAACAATTAAGGTCATATTTGGGACTTATAAATTATTACTCTAAATTCGTTCCTAATTTGTCATCCGAATTAAGTGTGTTATATGACCTTACGAAGAAAAATATTAAGTTTATTTGGTCCGATGATTGTAATTCGGCTTTTATGCGGAGTAAGAAACTTTTATTAGAAAATAATTTACTTGTACATTACGATCCAAAAAAAGAGATTGTACTTCACTGCGATGCCAGTCCCTACGGTGTGGGAGGAATTTTATCACATATGATTGATGGAGTTGATCGTCCGGTTATGTTTGTTTCGAGTACTCTCACTTCCGCAGAGCAAAATTATTCGCAGCTTCAACGAGAAGCTTTAGCGATAGTTTTCAGCGTCAAAAAGTTCCATAAGTATATATATGGGAAACAAATAACAATATATTCTGATGCTCAATCATTGAAGGAAATTTTTAGTCCTACAAAGTCCTTACCTCCTGTTGCAGCTGCTAGAATACAAAGATGGGCTATATTCCTAAGTATGTATCAGTATACCTTAAAATACCGCAAGGGAACATTGATGACAAATGCGGATGCTATGTCACGATTGCCTCTTCCTAGTCCAACAGGGTTGAATAATTATTCAATAAATAGCTTACATCAGCCATTTTTAAAAGAAAACATTAACATTAAAATAGTTGAACAAGAAACTTCAAATGATCGAATATTACAGGAAGTTAAAAATTTGGTTAAAAGCGGGTGGCCAAGAACTACACCAATACACCTTAAAAATTATTTTCGTAGGCGAAATGAAATAAATTTTGAAAATGGATGTCTTTATTATGTAGATAGACTTATTATTCCTTCTGTTCTGGGTTTAAAGATTTTAGAACTTTTACACGAATCTCACATTGGGATTGTTCGTATGAAGGTTTTAGCGCGTCAGTATTTTTGGTGGGATGGCATGGAAAACGACATTGAAGATCATGTTAACAGGTGTGATGTATGCTCTGTTTCCAACAACAAGTCTTGTTCGACTTACAAAAGGCCTTGGCCAGAATCAAAATTTTTTTTTGAAAGGATTCATGTAGATTTTTTCTACTTTAAAGAAAAATATTTTTTAATCCTTGTGGACAGTTTTAGCAAGTGGATCGATGTAAAACTAATGCGGAGTACGACGGCAGATTGTTTAATAACGACTCTTAGGACCATATTTTCTTATTATGGGTTACCAAAAACATTAATGTCGGATAACGGTCCACCTTACAATTCTGAAGCATTTTTAAAGTTTTGTGAATCCAATAATATAAAATGTATGAAAAGTCCTGCCTATCACCCTCAGTCAAACGGCTTGGCGGAAAGGGCTGCGCAGACAGTTAAGAACGCTTTAAAGAAAATGTTATTTGATAATATAAGAATAGACCAAATTGTACCTTTACAGAAGCTAATCGATCGATTTTTACTCAAATATCGTACAACCCCAGGAAGCACAAATTTAGTATCCCCAAATGACTTAATATTCAAACACAAAACGAAAACACTTATTGATGATATAAACCCTAAAATTAAAGAAAATATACCAAATAAAAAGAATTTTCACAAACAAACTAACACAGCAATTTCCCGAGATATTTTTACATTTAAGCAAGGAGATAACATTTATTATAAGCAAAAAGTTGGTATAACTTACAAATGGGTACCAGGAATAGTTGTAAATAGAGTTGGAAATGTCATGTATTTAGTTAATATTGATGGGTACAAACGTACAGCACATATAAATCAATTAAGACGTATGAAAAATGTAAAAGTATTAAATTTCTCGCCTAGCAATATTGTTTTAAGTAATAATTCAAATACCTCTACTGTCAAACCACCTAGGAAAAGAAAAAGATCTTCCGATACGGAATTTGCAGATTTTTTGGTTCGAAGATCAAGCCGTATAAAGCAAAAGAATGCTACGAAATAGCTTCCTATTTACATAAAATACTCAAATGTTGAAATATGTATGAATTTATTTATGTATTATTATTATGTATTTTATCATAAATTATTATTCAACGATTATTTCGTAAATGTATATATACTGTTTTGTGTGATTATCTTAAATATTTTTAGTATATAAGTAAGATACATTTATTTAAGGGGGAGAGAGTGATATGTATGAATTCGTTTACCTTCTCTCTCTCTTACTTAACTGTACCAATTTATACCTTAGTCTTAAGTATGTGAAATGTACTTGCCATACAGAAGAATAAAGTCAGTCTAAAGCTGAATTCGGACTCATACATTTCAAAATTGTCCTGCGTGGTCTGGTTATCGAAATATGGCCATCCAAAGCAATTTCAGTGATTCCACAGATTTTTGAGCTTTAACTAATCAACAATGTGTTTGGGTGGCGATATTTCCAAAACCAGGCATTGGAAAAGGTCGCGGCTTTCAAAATCCCTGGTTTACTTTTCAAGAGCTATTCACTGGTGAAAACCAGAAGGTTCTGCGATATCTGGTTATCGAGATATGACCACCCAAAGTAATTTTTCTGAAAATTGACCCAAATCTAAAAAAGTCATCGGATGCAGATGGAGATATTTCCGCAACCAAGGCTCGTAAGGAGTTATAGTTTTCAATTCTAAATAGAGAATTAACAGACCTTTCAATGGATGTGCCAAACTCAAAACTTTATTTTTTTATTAATTTTGGGAAAAATCATGGACTACACTTGTCTTTAAAAATCATTATATTTTCGAGGTTCACCAATCGCACCGAAATATACATCAAACGAAAGGTCTGTTCAATACCTACACACACATGCAAGCTAAATTGTCCTGCGTGGTCTGGTTATCGAAATATGGCCATCCAAAGCAATTTCAGTGATTCCACAGATTTTTGAGCTTTAACTAATCAACAATGTGTTTGGGTGGCGATATTTCCAAAACCAGGCATTGGAAAAGGTCGCGGCTTTCAAAATCCCTGGTTTACTTTTCAAGAGCTATTCACTGGTGAAAACCAGAAGGTTCTGCGATATCTGGTTATCGAGATATGACCACCCAAAGTAATTTTTCTGAAAATTGACCCAAATCTAAAAAAGTCATCGGATGCAGATGGAGATATTTCCGCAACCAAGGCTCGTAACGAGTTATAGTTTTCAATTCTGAATAGAGAATTAACAGACCTTTCCATGGATGTGCCAAACTCAAAACTTTATTTTTTTATTAATTTTGGGAAAAATCATGGACACCACTTGTCTTTAAAAATCATTATATTTTCGAGGTTCACCAATCGCACCGAAATATACATCAAACGAAAGGTCTGTTCAATACCTACACACACATGCAAGCTAAATTGTCCTGCGTGGTCTGGTTATCGAAATATGGCCATCCAAAGCAATTTCAGTGATTCCACAGATTTTTGAGCTTTAACTAATCAACAATGTGTTTGGGTGGCGATATTTCCAAAACCAGGCATTGGAAAAGGTCGCGGCTTTCAAAATCCCTGGTTTACTTTTCAAGAGCTATTCACTGGTGAAAACCAGAAGGTTCTGCGATATCTGGTTATCGAGATATGACCACCCAAAGTAATTTTTCTGAAAATTGATCCAAATCTAAAAAAGTCATCGGATGCAGATGGAGATATTTCCGCAACCAAGGCTCGTAACGAGTTATAGTTTTCAATTCTGAATAGAGAATTAACAGACCTTTCCATGGATGTGCCAAACTCAAAACTTTATTTTTTTATTAATTTTGGGAAAAATCATGGACTAACCACTTGTCTTTAAAAATCATTATATTTTCGAGGTTCACCAATCGCACCGAAATATACATCAAACGAAAGGTCTGTTCAATGCCTACACACACATGCAAGCTAAATTGTCCTGCGTGGTCTGGTTATCGAAATATGGCCATCCAAAGCAATTTAAGTGATTCCACAGATTTTTGAGCTTTAACTAATCAACAATGTGTTTGGGTGGCGATATTTCCAAAACCAGGCATTGGAAAAGGTCGCGGCTTTCAAAATCCCTGGTTAACTTTTCAAGAGCTATTCACTGGTGAAAACCATAAAGTTCTGCGATATCTGGTTATCGAGATATGACCACCCAAAGTAATTTTTCTGAAAATTGATCCAAATCTAAAAAAGTCATCGGATGCAGATGGAGATATTTCCGCAACCAAGGCTCGTAACGAGTTATAGTTTTCAATTCTAAATAGAGAATTAACAGACCTTTCCATGGATGTGACAAACTCAAAAATTTGTTTTTATTAATTTTGGGAAAAATCATGGACTAACCACTTGTCTTTAAAAATCATTATATTTTCGAGGTTCACCAATCGCACCGAAATATACATCAAACGAAAGGTCTGTTCAATGCCTACACACACATGCAAGCTAAATTGTCCTGCGTGGTCTGGTTATCGAAATATGGCCATCCAAAGCAATTTCAGTGATTCCACAGATTTTTGAGCTTTAACTAATCAACAATGTGTTTGGGTGGCGATATTTCCAAAACCAGGCATTGGAAAAGGTCGCGGCTTTCAAAATCCCTGGTTAACTTTTCAAGAGCTATTCACTGGTGAAAACCAGAAGGTTCTGCGATATCTGGTTATCGAGATATGACCACCCAAAGTAATTTTTCTGAAAATTGACCCAAATCTAAAAAAGTCATCGGATGCAGATGGAGATATTTCCGCAACCAAGGCTCGTAACGAGTTATAGTTTTCAATTCTGAATAGAGAATTAACAGACCTTTCCATGGATGTGCCAAACTCAAAACTTTATTTTTTTATTAATTTTGGGAAAAATCATGGACACCACTTGTCTTTAAAAATCATTATATTTTCGAGGTTCACCAATCGCACCGAAATATACATCAAACGAAAGGTCTGTTCAATACCTACACACACATGCAAGCTAAATTGTCCTGCGTGGTCTGGTTATCGAAATATGGCCATCCAAAGCAATTTCAGTGATTCCACAGATTTTTGAGCTTTAACTAATCAACAATGTGTTTGGGTGGCGATATTTCCAAAACCAGGCATTGGAAAAGGTCGCGGCTTTCAAAATCCCTGGTTAACTTTTCAAGAGCTATTCACTGGTGAAAACCATAAGGTTCTGCGATATCTGGTTATCGAGATATGACCACCCAAAGTAATTTTTCTGAAAATTGACCCAAATCTAAAAAAGTCATCGGATGCAGATGGAGATATTTCCGCAACCAAGGCTCGTAAGGAGTTATAGTTTTCAATTCTAAATAGAGAATTAACAGACCTTTCCATGGATGTGCCAAACTCAAAACTTTATTTTTTTATTAATTTTGGGAAAAATCATGGACTAACCACTTGTCTTTAAAAATCATTATATTTTCGAGGTTCACCAATCGCACCGAAATATACATCAAACGAAAGGTCTGTTCAATGCCTACACACACATGCAAGCTAAATTGTCCTGCGTGGTCTGGTTATCGAAATATGGCCATCCAAAGCAATTTCAGTGATTCCACAGATTTTTGAGCTTTAACTAATCAACAATGTGTTTGGGTGGCGATATTTCCAATTCTAAATAGAGAATTAACAGACCTTTCCATGGTTGTGCCAAACTCAAAAATTTATTTTTATTAATTTTGGGAAAAATCATGGACTAACCACTTGTCTTTAAAAATCATTATATTTTCGAGGTTCACCAATCGCACCGAAATATACATCAAACGAAAGGTCTGTTCAATGCCTACACACACATGCAAGCTAAATTGTCCTGCGTGGTCTGGTTATCGAAATATGGCCATCCAAAGCAATTTCAGTGATTCCACAGATTTTTGAGCTTTAACTAATCAACAATGTGTTTGGGTGGCGATATTTCCAAAACCAGGCATTGGAAAAGGTCGCGGCTTTCAAAATCCCTGGTTAACTTTTCAAGAGCTATTCACTGGTGAAAACCAGAAGGTTCTGCGATATCTGGTTATCGAGATATGACCACCCAAAATAATTTTTCTGAAAATTTACCCAAATCTAAAAAAGTCATCGGATGCAGATGGAGATATTTCCGCAACCAAGGCTCGTAACGAGTTATAGTTTTCAATTCTGAATAGAGAATTAACAGACCTTTCCATGGATGTGCCAAACTCAAAAATTTATTTTTATTAATTTTGAGAAAAATCATGGACTAACCACTTGTCTTTAAAAATCATTATATTTTCGAGGTTCACCAATCGCACCGAAATATACATCAAACGAAAAAAATCATGGACTAACCACTTGTCTTTAAAAATCATTATATTTTCGAGGTTCACCAATCGCACCGAAATATACATCAAACGAAAGGTCTGTTCAATACCTATACACACATGCAAGCTAAATTGTCCTGCGTGGTCTGGTTATCGAAATATGGCCATCCAAAGCAATTTCAGTGATTCCACAGATTTTTGAGCTTTAACTAATCAACAATGTGTTTGGGTGGCGATATTTCCAAAACCAGGCATTGGAAAAGGTCACGGCTTTCAAAATCCCTGGTTTACTTTTCAAGAGCTATTCACTGGTGAAAACCAGAAGGTTCTGCGATATCTGGTTATCGAGATATGACCACCCAAAGTAATTTTTCTGAAAATTGATCCAAATCTAAAAAAGTCATCGGATGCAGATGGAGATATTTCCGCAACCAAGGCTCGTAACGAGTTATAGTTTTCAATTCTAAATAGAGAATTAACAGACCTTTCCATGGTTGTGCCAAACTCAAAAATTTATTTTTATTAATTTTGGGAAAAATCATGGACTAACCACTTGTCTTTAAAAATCATTATATTTTCGAGGTTCACCAATCGCACCGAATATACATCAAACGAAAGGTCTGTTCAATGCCTACACACACATGCAAGCTAAATTGTCCTGCGTGGTCTGGTTATCGAAATACGGCCATCCAAAGCAATTTCAGTGATTCCACAGATTTTTGAGCTTTAACTAATCAACAATGTGTTTGGGTGGCGATATTTCCAAAACCAGGCATTGGAAAAGGTCGCGGCTTTCAAAATCCCTGGTTTACTTTTCAAGAGCTATTCACTGGTGAAAACCAGAAGGTTCTGCGATATCTGGTTATCGAGATATGACCACCCAAAGTAATTTTTCTGAAAATTGACCCAAATCTAAAAAAGTCATCGGATGCAGATGGAGATATTTCCGCAACCAAGGCTCGTAAGGAGTTATAGTTTTCAATTCTAAATAGAGAATTAACAGACCTTTCCATGGATGTGCCAAACTCAAAACTTTATTTTTTTATTAATTTTGGGAAAAATCATGGACACCACTTGTCTTTAAAAATCATTATATTTTCGAGGTTCACCAATCGCACCGAAATATACATCAAACGAAAGGTCTGTTCAATGCCTACACACACATGCAAGCTAAATTGTCCTGCGTGGTCTGGTTATCGAAATATGGCCATCCAAAGCAATTTCAGTGATTCCACAGATTTTTGAGCTTTAACTAATCAACAATGTGTTTGGGTGGCGATATTTCCAAAACCAGGCATTGGAAAAGGTCGCGGCTTTCAAAATCCCTGGTTTACTTTTCAAGAGCTATTCACTGGTGAAAACCAGAAGGTTCTGCGATATCTGGTTATCGAGATATGACCACCCAAATTAATTTTTCTGAAAATTGATCCAAATCTAAAAAAGTCATCGGATGTAGATGGAGATATTTCCGCAACCAAGGCTCGTAACGAGTTATAGTTTTCAATTCTAAATAGAGAATTAACAGACCTTTCCATGGATGTGCCAAACTCAAAAATTTATTTTTATTAATTTTGAGAAAAATCATGGACTAACCACTTGTCTTTAAAAATCATTATATTTTCGAGGTTCACCAATCGCACCGAAATATACATCAAACGAAAGGTCTGTTCAATACCTACACACACATGCAAGCTAAATTGTCCTGCGTGGTCTGGTTATCGAAATATGGCCATCCAAAGCAATTTCAGTGATTCCACAGATTTTTGAGCTTTAACTAATCAACAATGTGTTTGGGTGGCGATATTTCCAAAACCAGGCATTGGAAAAGGTCGCGGCTTTCAAAATCCCTGGTTTACTTTTCAAGAGCTATTCACTGGTGAAAACCAGAAGGTTCTGCGATATCTGGTTATCGAGATATGACCACCCAAAGTAATTTTTCTGAAAATTGATCCAAATCTAAAAAAGTCATCGGATGCAGATGGAGATATTTCCGCAACCAAGGCTCGTAACGAGTTATAGTTTTCAATTCTAAATAGAGAATTAACAGACCTTTCAATGGTTGTGCCAAACTCAAAAATTTATTTTTATTAATTTTGGGAAAAATCATGAACCACTTGTCTTTAAAAATCATTATATTTTCGAGGTTCACCAATCGCACCGAAATATACATCAAACGAAAGGTCTGTTCAATACCTACACACACATGCAAGCTAAATTGTCCTGCGTGGTCTGGTTATCGAAATATGGCCATCCAAAGCAATTTCAGTGATTCCACAGATTTTTGAGCTTTAACTAATCAACAATGTGTTTGGGTGGCGATATTTCCAAAACCAGGCATTGGAAAAGGTCGCGGCTTTCAAAATCCCTGGTTAACTTTTCAAGAGCTATTCACTGGTGAAAACCAGAAGGTTCTGCGATATCTGGTTATCGAGATATGACCACCCAAAGTAATTTTTCTGAAAATTGACCCAAATCTAAAAAAGTCATCGGATGCAGATGGAGATATTTCCGCAACCAAGGCTCGTAACGAGTTATAGTTTTCAATTCTGAATAGAGAATTAACAGACCTTTCCATGGATGTGCCAAACTCAAAACTTTATTTTTTTATTAATTTTGGGAAAAATCATGGACACCACTTGTCTTTAAAAATCATTATATTTTCGAGGTTCACCAATCGCACCGAAATATACATCAAACGAAAGGTCTGTTCAATACCTACACACACATGCAAGCTAAATTGTCCTGCGTGGTCTGGTTATCGAAATATGGCCATCCAAAGCAATTTCAGTGATTCCACAGATTTTTGAGCTTTAACTAATCAACAATGTGTTTGGGTGGCGATATTTCCAAAACCAGGCATTGGAAAAGGTCGCGGCTTTCAAAATCCCTGGTTAACTTTTCAAGAGCTATTCACTGGTGAAAACCATAAGGTTCTGCGATATCTGGTTATCGAGATATGACCACCCAAAGTAATTTTTCTGAAAATTGACCCAAATCTAAAAAAGTCATCGGATGCAGATGGAGATATTTCCGCAACCAAGGCTCGTAAGGAGTTATAGTTTTCAATTCTAAATAGAGAATTAACAGACCTTTCCATGGATGTGCCAAACTCAAAACTTTATTTTTTTATTAATTTTGGGAAAAATCATGGACTAACCACTTGTCTTTAAAAATCATTATATTTTCGAGGTTCACCAATCGCACCGAAATATACATCAAACGAAAGGTCTGTTCAATGCCTACACACACATGCAAGCTAAATTGTCCTGCGTGGTCTGGTTATCGAAATATGGCCATCCAAAGCAATTTCAGTGATTCCACAGATTTTTGAGCTTTAACTAATCAACAATGTGTTTGGGTGGCGATATTTCCAATTCTAAATAGAGAATTAACAGACCTTTCCATGGTTGTGCCAAACTCAAAAATTTATTTTTATTAATTTTGGGAAAAATCATGGACTAACCACTTGTCTTTAAAAATCATTATATTTTCGAGGTTCACCAATCGCACCGAAATATACATCAAACGAAAGGTCTGTTCAATGCCTACACACACATGCAAGCTAAATTGTCCTGCGTGGTCTGGTTATCGAAATATGGCCATCCAAAGCAATTTCAGTGATTCCACAGATTTTTGAGCTTTAACTAATCAACAATGTGTTTGGGTGGCGATATTTCCAAAACCAGGCATTGGAAAAGGTCGCGGCTTTCAAAATCCCTGGTTAACTTTTCAAGAGCTATTCACTGGTGAAAACCAGAAGGTTCTGCGATATCTGGTTATCGAGATATGACCACCCAAAATAATTTTTCTGAAAATTTACCCAAATCTAAAAAAGTCATCGGATGCAGATGGAGATATTTCCGCAACCAAGGCTCGTAACGAGTTATAGTTTTCAATTCTGAATAGAGAATTAACAGACCTTTCCATGGATGTGCCAAACTCAAAAATTTATTTTTATTAATTTTGAGAAAAATCATGGACTAACCACTTGTCTTTAAAAATCATTATATTTTCGAGGTTCACCAATCGCACCGAAATATACATCAAACGAAAAAAATCATGGACTAACCACTTGTCTTTAAAAATCATTATATTTTCGAGGTTCACCAATCGCACCGAAATATACATCAAACGAAAGGTCTGTTCAATACCTATACACACATGCAAGCTAAATTGTCCTGCGTGGTCTGGTTATCGAAATATGGCCATCCAAAGCAATTTCAGTGATTCCACAGATTTTTGAGCTTTAACTAATCAACAATGTGTTTGGGTGGCGATATTTCCAAAACCAGGCATTGGAAAAGGTCACGGCTTTCAAAATCCCTGGTTTACTTTTCAAGAGCTATTCACTGGTGAAAACCAGAAGGTTCTGCGATATCTGGTTATCGAGATATGACCACCCAAAGTAATTTTTCTGAAAATTGATCCAAATCTAAAAAAGTCATCGGATGCAGATGGAGATATTTCCGCAACCAAGGCTCGTAACGAGTTATAGTTTTCAATTCTAAATAGAGAATTAACAGACCTTTCCATGGTTGTGCCAAACTCAAAAATTTATTTTTATTAATTTTGGGAAAAATCATGGACTAACCACTTGTCTTTAAAAATCATTATATTTTCGAGGTTCACCAATCGCACCGAATATACATCAAACGAAAGGTCTGTTCAATGCCTACACACACATGCAAGCTAAATTGTCCTGCGTGGTCTGGTTATCGAAATACGGCCATCCAAAGCAATTTCAGTGATTCCACAGATTTTTGAGCTTTAACTAATCAACAATGTGTTTGGGTGGCGATATTTCCAAAACCAGGCATTGGAAAAGGTCGCGGCTTTCAAAATCCCTGGTTTACTTTTCAAGAGCTATTCACTGGTGAAAACCAGAAGGTTCTGCGATATCTGGTTATCGAGATATGACCACCCAAAGTAATTTTTCTGAAAATTGACCCAAATCTAAAAAAGTCATCGGATGCAGATGGAGATATTTCCGCAACCAAGGCTCGTAAGGAGTTATAGTTTTCAATTCTAAATAGAGAATTAACAGACCTTTCCATGGATGTGCCAAACTCAAAACTTTATTTTTTTATTAATTTTGGGAAAAATCATGGACACCACTTGTCTTTAAAAATCATTATATTTTCGAGGTTCACCAATCGCACCGAAATATACATCAAACGAAAGGTCTGTTCAATGCCTACACACACATGCAAGCTAAATTGTCCTGCGTGGTCTGGTTATCGAAATATGGCCATCCAAAGCAATTTCAGTGATTCCACAGATTTTTGAGCTTTAACTAATCAACAATGTGTTTGGGTGGCGATATTTCCAAAACCAGGCATTGGAAAAGGTCGCGGCTTTCAAAATCCCTGGTTTACTTTTCAAGAGCTATTCACTGGTGAAAACCAGAAGGTTCTGCGATATCTGGTTATCGAGATATGACCACCCAAAGTAATTTTTCTGAAAATTGATCCAAATCTAAAAAAGTCATCGGATGCAGATGGAGATATTTCCGCAACCAAGGCTCGTAACGAGTTATAGTTTTCAATTCTAAATAGAGAATTAACAGACCTTTCAATGGTTGTGCCAAACTCAAAAATTTATTTTTATTAATTTTGGGAAAAATCATGAACCACTTGTCTTTAAAAATCATTATATTTTCGAGGTTCACCAATCGCACCGAAATATACATCAAACGAAAGGTCTGTTCAATACCTACACACACATGCAAGCTAAATTGTCCTGCGTGGTCTGGTTATCGAAATATGGCCATCCAAAGCAATTTCAGTGATTCCACAGATTTTTGAGCTTTAACTAATCAACAATGTGTTTGGGTGGCGATATTTCCAAAACCAGGCATTGGAAAAGGTCGCGGCTTTCAAAATCCCTGGTTAACTTTTCAAGAGCTATTCACTGGTGAAAACCAGAAGGTTCTGCGATATCTGGTTATCGAGATATGACCACCCAAAGTAATTTTTCTGAAAATTGACCCAAATCTAAAAAAGTCATCGGATGCAGATGGAGATATTTCCGCAACCAAGGCTCGTAAGGAGTTATAGTTTTCAATTCTAAATAGAGAATTAACAGACCTTTCCATGGATGTGCCAAACTCAAAACTTTATTTTTTTATTAATTTTGGGAAAAATCATGGACTAACCACTTGTCTTTAAAAATCATTATATTTTCGAGGTTCACCAATCGCACCGAAATATACATCAAACGAAAGGTCTGTTCAATGCCTACACACACATGCAAGCTAAATTGTCCTGCGTGGTCTGGTTATCGAAATATGGCCATCCAAAGCAATTTCAGTGATTCCACAGATTTTTGAGCTTTAACTAATCAACAATGTGTTTGGGTGGCGATATTTCCAAAACCAGGCATTGGAAAAGGTCGCGGCTTTCAAAATCCCTGGTTTACTTTTCAAGAGCTATTCACTGGTGAAAACCAGAAGGTTCTGCGATATCTGGTTATCGAGATATGACCACCCAAAGTAATTTTTCTGAAAATTGATCCAAATCTAAAAAAGTCATCGGATGCAGATGGAGATATTTCCGCAACCAAGGCTCGTAACGAGTTATAGTTTTCAATTCTGAATAGAGAATTAACAGACCTTTCCATGGATGTGCCAAACTCAAAACTTTATTTTTTTATTAATTTTGGGAAAAATCATGGACTAACCACTTGTCTTTAAAAATCATTATATTTTCGAGGTTCACCAATCGCACCGAAATATACATCAAACGAAAGGTCTGTTCAATGCCTACACACACATGCAAGCTAAATTGTCCTGCGTGGTCTGGTTATCGAAATATGGCCATCCAAAGCAATTTAAGTGATTCCACAGATTTTTGAGCTTTAACTAATCAACAATGTGTTTGGGTGGCGATATTTCCAAAACCAGGCATTGGAAAAGGTCGCGGCTTTCAAAATCCCTGGTTAACTTTTCAAGAGCTATTCACTGGTGAAAACCATAAAGTTCTGCGATATCTGGTTATCGAGATATGACCACCCAAAGTAATTTTTCTGAAAATTGATCCAAATCTAAAAAAGTCATCGGATGCAGATGGAGATATTTCCGCAACCAAGGCTCGTAACGAGTTATAGTTTTCAATTCTAAATAGAGAATTAACAGACCTTTCCATGGATGTGCCAAACTCAAAAATTTGTTTTTATTAATTTTGGGAAAAATCATGGACTAACCACTTGTCTTTAAAAATCATTATATTTTCGAGGTTCACCAATCGCACCGAAATATACATCAAACGAAAGGTCTGTTCAATGCCTACACACACATGCAAGCTAAATTGTCCTGCGTGGTCTGGTTATCGAAATATGGCCATCCAAAGCAATTTCAGTGATTCCACAGATTTTTGAGCTTTAACTAATCAACAATGTGTTTGGGTGGCGATATTTCCAAAACCAGGCATTGGAAAAGGTCGCGGCTTTCAAAATCCCTGGTTAACTTTTCAAGAGCTATTCACTGGTGAAAACCAGAAGGTTCTGCGATATCTGGTTATCGAGATATGACCACCCAAAGTAATTTTTCTGAAAATTGACCCAAATCTAAAAAAGTCATCGGATGCAGATGGAGATATTTCCGCAACCAAGGCTCGTAACGAGTTATAGTTTTCAATTCTGAATAGAGAATTAACAGACCTTTCCATGGATGTGCCAAACTCAAAACTTTATTTTTTTATTAATTTTGGGAAAAATCATGGACACCACTTGTCTTTAAAAATCATTATATTTTCGAGGTTCACCAATCGCACCGAAATATACATCAAACGAAAGGTCTGTTCAATACCTACACACACATGCAAGCTAAATTGTCCTGCGTGGTCTGGTTATCGAAATATGGCCATCCAAAGCAATTTCAGTGATTCCACAGATTTTTGAGCTTTAACTAATCAACAATGTGTTTGGGTGGCGATATTTCCAAAACCAGGCATTGGAAAAGGTCGCGGCTTTCAAAATCCCTGGTTAACTTTTCAAGAGCTATTCACTGGTGAAAACCATAAGGTTCTGCGATATCTGGTTATCGAGATATGACCACCCAAAGTAATTTTTCTGAAAATTGACCCAAATCTAAAAAAGTCATCGGATGCAGATGGAGATATTTCCGCAACCAAGGCTCGTAAGGAGTTATAGTTTTCAATTCTAAATAGAGAATTAACAGACCTTTCCATGGATGTGCCAAACTCAAAACTTTATTTTTTTATTAATTTTGGGAAAAATCATGGACTAACCACTTGTCTTTAAAAATCATTATATTTTCGAGGTTCACCAATCGCACCGAAATATACATCAAACGAAAGGTCTGTTCAATGCCTACACACACATGCAAGCTAAATTGTCCTGCGTGGTCTGGTTATCGAAATATGGCCATCCAAAGCAATTTCAGTGATTCCACAGATTTTTGAGCTTTAACTAATCAACAATGTGTTTGGGTGGCGATATTTCCAATTCTAAATAGAGAATTAACAGACCTTTCCATGGTTGTGCCAAACTCAAAAATTTATTTTTATTAATTTTGGGAAAAATCATGGACTAACCACTTGTCTTTAAAAATCATTATATTTTCGAGGTTCACCAATCGCACCGAAATATACATCAAACGAAAGGTCTGTTCAATGCCTACACACACATGCAAGCTAAATTGTCCTGCGTGGTCTGGTTATCGAAATATGGCCATCCAAAGCAATTTCAGTGATTCCACAGATTTTTGAGCTTTAACTAATCAACAATGTGTTTGGGTGGCGATATTTCCAAAACCAGGCATTGGAAAAGGTCGCGGCTTTCAAAATCCCTGGTTAACTTTTCAAGAGCTATTCACTGGTGAAAACCAGAAGGTTCTGCGATATCTGGTTATCGAGATATGACCACCCAAAATAATTTTTCTGAAAATTTACCCAAATCTAAAAAAGTCATCGGATGCAGATGGAGATATTTCCGCAACCAAGGCTCGTAACGAGTTATAGTTTTCAATTCTGAATAGAGAATTAACAGACCTTTCCATGGATGTGCCAAACTCAAAAATTTATTTTTATTAATTTTGAGAAAAATCATGGACTAACCACTTGTCTTTAAAAATCATTATATTTTCGAGGTTCACCAATCGCACCGAAATATACATCAAACGAAAAAAATCATGGACTAACCACTTGTCTTTAAAAATCATTATATTTTCGAGGTTCACCAATCGCACCGAAATATACATCAAACGAAAGGTCTGTTCAATACCTATACACACATGCAAGCTAAATTGTCCTGCGTGGTCTGGTTATCGAAATATGGCCATCCAAAGCAATTTCAGTGATTCCACAGATTTTTGAGCTTTAACTAATCAACAATGTGTTTGGGTGGCGATATTTCCAAAACCAGGCATTGGAAAAGGTCACGGCTTTCAAAATCCCTGGTTTACTTTTCAAGAGCTATTCACTGGTGAAAACCAGAAGGTTCTGCGATATCTGGTTATCGAGATATGACCACCCAAAGTAATTTTTCTGAAAATTGATCCAAATCTAAAAAAGTCATCGGATGCAGATGGAGATATTTCCGCAACCAAGGCTCGTAACGAGTTATAGTTTTCAATTCTAAATAGAGAATTAACAGACCTTTCCATGGTTGTGCCAAACTCAAAAATTTATTTTTATTAATTTTGGGAAAAATCATGGACTAACCACTTGTCTTTAAAAATCATTATATTTTCGAGGTTCACCAATCGCACCGAATATACATCAAACGAAAGGTCTGTTCAATGCCTACACACACATGCAAGCTAAATTGTCCTGCGTGGTCTGGTTATCGAAATACGGCCATCCAAAGCAATTTCAGTGATTCCACAGATTTTTGAGCTTTAACTAATCAACAATGTGTTTGGGTGGCGATATTTCCAAAACCAGGCATTGGAAAAGGTCGCGGCTTTCAAAATCCCTGGTTTACTTTTCAAGAGCTATTCACTGGTGAAAACCAGAAGGTTCTGCGATATCTGGTTATCGAGATATGACCACCCAAAGTAATTTTTCTGAAAATTGACCCAAATCTAAAAAAGTCATCGGATGCAGATGGAGATATTTCCGCAACCAAGGCTCGTAAGGAGTTATAGTTTTCAATTCTAAATAGAGAATTAACAGACCTTTCCATGGATGTGCCAAACTCAAAACTTTATTTTTTTATTAATTTTGGGAAAAATCATGGACACCACTTGTCTTTAAAAATCATTATATTTTCGAGGTTCACCAATCGCACCGAAATATACATCAAACGAAAGGTCTGTTCAATGCCTACACACACATGCAAGCTAAATTGTCCTGCGTGGTCTGGTTATCGAAATATGGCCATCCAAAGCAATTTCAGTGATTCCACAGATTTTTGAGCTTTAACTAATCAACAATGTGTTTGGGTGGCGATATTTCCAAAACCAGGCATTGGAAAAGGTCGCGGCTTTCAAAATCCCTGGTTTACTTTTCAAGAGCTATTCACTGGTGAAAACCAGAAGGTTCTGCGATATCTGGTTATCGAGATATGACCACCCAAAGTAATTTTTCTGAAAATTGATCCAAATCTAAAAAAGTCATCGGATGTAGATGGAGATATTTCCGCAACCAAGGCTCGTAACGAGTTATAGTTTTCAATTCTAAATAGAGAATTAACAGACCTTTCCATGGATGTGCCAAACTCAAAAATTTATTTTTATTAATTTTGGGAAAAATCATGGACTAACCACTTGTCTTTAAAAATCATTATATTTTCGAGGTTCACCAATCGCACCGAAATATACATCAAACGAAAGGTCTGTTCAATACCTACACACACATGCAAGCTAAATTGTCCTGCGTGGTCTGGTTATCGAAATATGGCCATCCAAAGCAATTTCAGTGATTCCACAGATTTTTGAGCTTTAACTAATCAACAATGTGTTTGGGTGGCGATATTTCCAAAACCAGGCATTGGAAAAGGTCGCGGCTTTCAAAATCCCTGGTTTACTTTTCAAGAGCTATTCACTGGTGAAAACCAGAAGGTTCTGCGATATCTGGTTATCGAGATATGACCACCCAAAGTAATTTTTCTGAAAATTGATCCAAATCTAAAAAAGTCATCGGATGCAGATGGAGATATTTCCGCAACCAAGGCTCGTAACGAGTTATAGTTTTCAATTCTAAATAGAGAATTAACAGACCTTTCAATGGTTGTGCCAAACTCAAAAATTTATTTTTATTAATTTTGGGAAAAATCATGAACCACTTGTCTTTAAAAATCATTATATTTTCGAGGTTCACCAATCGCACCGAAATATACATCAAACGAAAGGTCTGTTCAATACCTACACACACATGCAAGCTAAATTGTCCTGCGTGGTCTGGTTATCGAAATATGGCCATCCAAAGCAATTTCAGTGATTCCACAGATTTTTGAGCTTTAACTAATCAACAATGTGTTTGGGTGGCGATATTTCCAAAACCAGGCATTGGAAAAGGTCGCGGCTTTCAAAATCCCTGGTTAACTTTTCAAGAGCTATTCACTGGTGAAAACCAGAAGGTTCTGCGATATCTGGTTATCGAGATATGACCACCCAAAGTAATTTTTCTGAAAATTGACCCAAATCTAAAAAAGTCATCGGATGCAGATGGAGATATTTCCGCAACCAAGGCTCGTAAGGAGTTATAGTTTTCAATTCTAAATAGAGAATTAACAGACCTTTCCATGGATGTGCCAAACTCAAAACTTTATTTTTTTATTAATTTTGGGAAAAATCATGGACTAACCACTTGTCTTTAAAAATCATTATATTTTCGAGGTTCACCAATCGCACCGAAATATACATCAAACGAAAGGTCTGTTCAATGCCTACACACACATGCAAGCTAAATTGTCCTGCGTGGTCTGGTTATCGAAATATGGCCATCCAAAGCAATTTCAGTGATTCCACAGATTTTTGAGCTTTAACTAATCAACAATGTGTTTGGGTGGCGATATTTCCAAAACCAGGCATTGGAAAAGGTCGCGGCTTTCAAAATCCCTGGTTAACTTTTCAAGAGCTATTCACTGGTGAAAACCATAAGGTTCTGCGATATCTGGTTATCGAGATATGACCACCCAAAGTAATTTTTCTGAAAATTGACCCAAATCTAAAAAAGTCATCGGATGCAGATGGAGATATTTCCGCAACCAAGGCTCGTAAGGAGTTATAGTTTTCAATTCTAAATAGAGAATTAACAGACCTTTCCATGGATGTGCCAAACTCAAAACTTTATTTTTTTATTAATTTTGGGAAAAATCATGGACTAACCACTTGTCTTTAAAAATCATTATATTTTCGAGGTTCACCAATCGCACCGAAATATACATCAAACGAAAGGTCTGTTCAATGCCTACACACACATGCAAGCTAAATTGTCCTGCGTGGTCTGGTTATCGAAATATGGCCATCCAAAGCAATTTCAGTGATTCCACAGATTTTTGAGCTTTAACTAATCAACAATGTGTTTGGGTGGCGATATTTCCAATTCTAAATAGAGAATTAACAGACCTTTCCATGGTTGTGCCAAACTCAAAAATTTATTTTTATTAATTTTGGGAAAAATCATGGACTAACCACTTGTCTTTAAAAATCATTATATTTTCGAGGTTCACCAATCGCACCGAAATATACATCAAACGAAAGGTCTGTTCAATGCCTACACACACATGCAAGCTAAATTGTCCTGCGTGGTCTGGTTATCGAAATATGGCCATCCAAAGCAATTTCAGTGATTCCACAGATTTTTGAGCTTTAACTAATCAACAATGTGTTTGGGTGGCGATATTTCCAAAACCAGGCATTGGAAAAGGTCGCGGCTTTCAAAATCCCTGGTTAACTTTTCAAGAGCTATTCACTGGTGAAAACCAGAAGGTTCTGCGATATCTGGTTATCGAGATATGACCACCCAAAATAATTTTTCTGAAAATTTACCCAAATCTAAAAAAGTCATCGGATGCAGATGGAGATATTTCCGCAACCAAGGCTCGTAACGAGTTATAGTTTTCAATTCTGAATAGAGAATTAACAGACCTTTCCATGGATGTGCCAAACTCAAAAATTTATTTTTATTAATTTTGAGAAAAATCATGGACTAACCACTTGTCTTTAAAAATCATTATATTTTCGAGGTTCACCAATCGCACCGAAATATACATCAAACGAAAAAAATCATGGACTAACCACTTGTCTTTAAAAATCATTATATTTTCGAGGTTCACCAATCGCACCGAAATATACATCAAACGAAAGGTCTGTTCAATACCTATACACACATGCAAGCTAAATTGTCCTGCGTGGTCTGGTTATCGAAATATGGCCATCCAAAGCAATTTCAGTGATTCCACAGATTTTTGAGCTTTAACTAATCAACAATGTGTTTGGGTGGCGATATTTCCAAAACCAGGCATTGGAAAAGGTCACGGCTTTCAAAATCCCTGGTTTACTTTTCAAGAGCTATTCACTGGTGAAAACCAGAAGGTTCTGCGATATCTGGTTATCGAGATATGACCACCCAAAGTAATTTTTCTGAAAATTGATCCAAATCTAAAAAAGTCATCGGATGCAGATGGAGATATTTCCGCAACCAAGGCTCGTAACGAGTTATAGTTTTCAATTCTAAATAGAGAATTAACAGACCTTTCCATGGTTGTGCCAAACTCAAAAATTTATTTTTATTAATTTTGGGAAAAATCATGGACTAACCACTTGTCTTTAAAAATCATTATATTTTCGAGGTTCACCAATCGCACCGAATATACATCAAACGAAAGGTCTGTTCAATGCCTACACACACATGCAAGCTAAATTGTCCTGCGTGGTCTGGTTATCGAAATACGGCCATCCAAAGCAATTTCAGTGATTCCACAGATTTTTGAGCTTTAACTAATCAACAATGTGTTTGGGTGGCGATATTTCCAAAACCAGGCATTGGAAAAGGTCGCGGCTTTCAAAATCCCTGGTTTACTTTTCAAGAGCTATTCACTGGTGAAAACCAGAAGGTTCTGCGATATCTGGTTATCGAGATATGACCACCCAAAGTAATTTTTCTGAAAATTGACCCAAATCTAAAAAAGTCATCGGATGCAGATGGAGATATTTCCGCAACCAAGGCTCGTAAGGAGTTATAGTTTTCAATTCTAAATAGAGAATTAACAGACCTTTCCATGGATGTGCCAAACTCAAAACTTTATTTTTTTATTAATTTTGGGAAAAATCATGGACACCACTTGTCTTTAAAAATCATTATATTTTCGAGGTTCACCAATCGCACCGAAATATACATCAAACGAAAGGTCTGTTCAATGCCTACACACACATGCAAGCTAAATTGTCCTGCGTGGTCTGGTTATCGAAATATGGCCATCCAAAGCAATTTCAGTGATTCCACAGATTTTTGAGCTTTAACTAATCAACAATGTGTTTGGGTGGCGATATTTCCAAAACCAGGCATTGGAAAAGGTCGCGGCTTTCAAAATCCCTGGTTTACTTTTCAAGAGCTATTCACTGGTGAAAACCAGAAGGTTCTGCGATATCTGGTTATCGAGATATGACCACCCAAAGTAATTTTTCTGAAAATTGATCCAAATCTAAAAAAGTCATCGGATGTAGATGGAGATATTTCCGCAACCAAGGCTCGTAACGAGTTATAGTTTTCAATTCTAAATAGAGAATTAACAGACCTTTCCATGGATGTGCCAAACTCAAAAATTTATTTTTATTAATTTTGAGAAAAATCATGGACTAACCACTTGTCTTTAAAAATCATTATATTTTCGAGGTTCACCAATCGCACCGAAATATACATCAAACGAAAGGTCTGTTCAATACCTACACACACATGCAAGCTAAATTGTCCTGCGTGGTCTGGTTATCGAAATATGGCCATCCAAAGCAATTTCAGTGATTCCACAGATTTTTGAGCTTTAACTAATCAACAATGTGTTTGGGTGGCGATATTTCCAAAACCAGGCATTGGAAAAGGTCGCGGCTTTCAAAATCCCTGGTTTACTTTTCAAGAGCTATTCACTGGTGAAAACCAGAAGGTTCTGCGATATCTGGTTATCGAGATATGACCACCCAAAGTAATTTTTCTGAAAATTGATCCAAATCTAAAAAAGTCATCGGATGCAGATGGAGATATTTCCGCAACCAAGGCTCGTAACGAGTTATAGTTTTCAATTCTAAATAGAGAATTAACAGACCTTTCAATGGTTGTGCCAAACTCAAAAATTTATTTTTATTAATTTTGGGAAAAATCATGAACCACTTGTCTTTAAAAATCATTATATTTTCGAGGTTCACCAATCGCACCGAAATATACATCAAACGAAAGGTCTGTTCAATACCTACACACACATGCAAGCTAAATTGTCCTGCGTGGTCTGGTTATCGAAATATGGCCATCCAAAGCAATTTCAGTGATTCCACAGATTTTTGAGCTTTAACTAATCAACAATGTGTTTGGGTGGCGATATTTCCAAAACCAGGCATTGGAAAAGGTCGCGGCTTTCAAAATCCCTGGTTAACTTTTCAAGAGCTATTCACTGGTGAAAACCAGAAGGTTCTGCGATATCTGGTTATCGAGATATGACCACCCAAAGTAATTTTTCTGAAAATTGACCCAAATCTAAAAAAGTCATCGGATGCAGATGGAGATATTTCCGCAACCAAGGCTCGTAAGGAGTTATAGTTTTCAATTCTAAATAGAGAATTAACAGACCTTTCCATGGATGTGCCAAACTCAAAACTTTATTTTTTTATTAATTTTGGGAAAAATCATGGACTAACCACTTGTCTTTAAAAATCATTATATTTTCGAGGTTCACCAATCGCACCGAAATATACATCAAACGAAAGGTCTGTTCAATGCCTACACACACATGCAAGCTAAATTGTCCTGCGTGGTCTGGTTATCGAAATATGGCCATCCAAAGCAATTTCAGTGATTCCACAGATTTTTGAGCTTTAACTAATCAACAATGTGTTTGGGTGGCGATATTTCCAAAACCAGGCATTGGAAAAGGTCGCGGCTTTCAAAATCCCTGGTTTACTTTTCAAGAGCTATTCACTGGTGAAAACCAGAAGGTTCTGCGATATCTGGTTATCGAGATATGACCACCCAAAGTAATTTTTCTGAAAATTGATCCAAATCTAAAAAAGTCATCGGATGCAGATGGAGATATTTCCGCAACCAAGGCTCGTAACGAGTTATAGTTTTCAATTCTGAATAGAGAATTAACAGACCTTTCCATGGATGTGCCAAACTCAAAACTTTATTTTTGTATTAATTTTGGGAAAAATCATGGACTAACCACTTGTCTTTAAAAATCATTATATTTTCGAGGTTCACCAATCGCACCGAAATATACATCAAACGAAAGGTCTGTTCAATGCCTACACACACATGCAAGCTAAATTGTCCTGCGTGGTCTGGTTATCGAAATATGGCCATCCAAAGCAATTTAAGTGATTCCACAGATTTTTGAGCTTTAACTAATCAACAATGTGTTTGGGTGGCGATATTTCCAAAACCAGGCATTGGAAAAGGTCGCGGCTTTCAAAATCCCTGGTTAACTTTTCAAGAGCTATTCACTGGTGAAAACCATAAAGTTCTGCGATATCTGGTTATCGAGATATGACCACCCAAAGTAATTTTTCTGAAAATTGATCCAAATCTAAAAAAGTCATCGGATGCAGATGGAGATATTTCCGCAACCAAGGCTCGTAACGAGTTATAGTTTTCAATTCTAAATAGAGAATTAACAGACCTTTCCATGGATGTGCCAAACTCAAAAATTTGTTTTTATTAATTTTGGGAAAAATCATGGACACCACTTGTCTTTAAAAATCATTATATTTTCGAGGTTCACCAATCGCACCGAAATATACATCAAACGAAAGGTCTGTTCAATACCTACACACACATGCAAGCTAAATTGTCCTGCGTGGTCTGGTTATCGAAATATGGCCATCCAAAGCAATTTCAGTGATTCCACAGATTTTTGAGCTTTAACTAATCAACAATGTGTTTGGGTGGCGATATTTCCAAAACCAGGCATTGGAAAAGGTCGCGGCTTTCAAAATCCCTGGTTAACTTTTCAAGAGCTATTCACTGGTGAAAACCATAAGGTTCTGCGATATCTGGTTATCGAGATATGACCACCCAAAGTAATTTTTCTGAAAATTGACCCAAATCTAAAAAAGTCATCGGATGCAGATGGAGATATTTCCGCAACCAAGGCTCGTAAGGAGTTATAGTTTTCAATTCTAAATAGAGAATTAACAGACCTTTCCATGGATGTGCCAAACTCAAAACTTTATTTTTTTATTAATTTTGGGAAAAATCATGGACTAACCACTTGTCTTTAAAAATCATTATATTTTCGAGGTTCACCAATCGCACCGAAATATACATCAAACGAAAGGTCTGTTCAATGCCTACACACACATGCAAGCTAAATTGTCCTGCGTGGTCTGGTTATCGAAATATGGCCATCCAAAGCAATTTCAGTGATTCCACAGATTTTTGAGCTTTAACTAATCAACAATGTGTTTGGGTGGCGATATTTCCAATTCTAAATAGAGAATTAACAGACCTTTCCATGGTTGTGCCAAACTCAAAAATTTATTTTTATTAATTTTGGGAAAAATCATGGACTAACCACTTGTCTTTAAAAATCATTATATTTTCGAGGTTCACCAATCGCACCGAAATATACATCAAACGAAAGGTCTGTTCAATGCCTACACACACATGCAAGCTAAATTGTCCTGCGTGGTCTGGTTATCGAAATATGGCCATCCAAAGCAATTTCAGTGATTCCACAGATTTTTGAGCTTTAACTAATCAACAATGTGTTTGGGTGGCGATATTTCCAAAACCAGGCATTGGAAAAGGTCGCGGCTTTCAAAATCCCTGGTTAACTTTTCAAGAGCTATTCACTGGTGAAAACCAGAAGGTTCTGCGATATCTGGTTATCGAGATATGACCACCCAAAATAATTTTTCTGAAAATTTACCCAAATCTAAAAAAGTCATCGGATGCAGATGGAGATATTTCCGCAACCAAGGCTCGTAACGAGTTATAGTTTTCAATTCTGAATAGAGAATTAACAGACCTTTCCATGGATGTGCCAAACTCAAAAATTTATTTTTATTAATTTTGAGAAAAATCATGGACTAACCACTTGTCTTTAAAAATCATTATATTTTCGAGGTTCACCAATCGCACCGAAATATACATCAAACGAAAAAAATCATGGACTAACCACTTGTCTTTAAAAATCATTATATTTTCGAGGTTCACCAATCGCACCGAAATATACATCAAACGAAAGGTCTGTTCAATACCTATACACACATGCAAGCTAAATTGTCCTGCGTGGTCTGGTTATCGAAATATGGCCATCCAAAGCAATTTCAGTGATTCCACAGATTTTTGAGCTTTAACTAATCAACAATGTGTTTGGGTGGCGATATTTCCAAAACCAGGCATTGGAAAAGGTCACGGCTTTCAAAATCCCTGGTTTACTTTTCAAGAGCTATTCACTGGTGAAAACCAGAAGGTTCTGCGATATCTGGTTATCGAGATATGACCACCCAAAGTAATTTTTCTGAAAATTGATCCAAATCTAAAAAAGTCATCGGATGCAGATGGAGATATTTCCGCAACCAAGGCTCGTAACGAGTTATAGTTTTCAATTCTAAATAGAGAATTAACAGACCTTTCCATGGTTGTGCCAAACTCAAAAATTTATTTTTATTAATTTTGGAAAAAATCATGGACTAACCACTTGTCTTTAAAAATCATTATATTTTCGAGGTTCACCAATCGCACCGAATATACATCAAACGAAAGGTCTGTTCAATGCCTACACACACATGCAAGCTAAATTGTCCTGCGTGGTCTGGTTATCGAAATACGGCCATCCAAAGCAATTTCAGTGATTCCACAGATTTTTGAGCTTTAACTAATCAACAATGTGTTTGGGTGGCGATATTTCCAAAACCAGGCATTGGAAAAGGTCGCGGCTTTCAAAATCCCTGGTTTACTTTTCAAGAGCTATTCACTGGTGAAAACCAGAAGGTTCTGCGATATCTGGTTATCGAGATATGACCACCCAAAGTAATTTTTCTGAAAATTGACCCAAATCTAAAAAAGTCATCGGATGCAGATGGAGATATTTCCGCAACCAAGGCTCGTAAGGAGTTATAGTTTTCAATTCTAAATAGAGAATTAACAGACCTTTCCATGGATGTGCCAAACTCAAAACTTTATTTTTTTATTAATTTTGGGAAAAATCATGGACACCACTTGTCTTTAAAAATCATTATATTTTCGAGGTTCACCAATCGCACCGAAATATACATCAAACGAAAGGTCTGTTCAATGCCTACACACACATGCAAGCTAAATTGTCCTGCGTGGTCTGGTTATCGAAATATGGCCATCCAAAGCAATTTCAGTGATTCCACAGATTTTTGAGCTTTAACTAATCAACAATGTGTTTGGGTGGCGATATTTCCAAAACCAGGCATTGGAAAAGGTCGCGGCTTTCAAAATCCCTGGTTTACTTTTCAAGAGCTATTCACTGGTGAAAACCAGAAGGTTCTGCGATATCTGGTTATCGAGATATGACCACCCAAAGTAATTTTTCTGAAAATTGATCCAAATCTAAAAAAGTCATCGGATGTAGATGGAGATATTTCCGCAACCAAGGCTCGTAACGAGTTATAGTTTTCAATTCTAAATAGAGAATTAACAGACCTTTCCATGGATGTGCCAAACTCAAAAATTTATTTTTATTAATTTTGAGAAAAATCATGGACTAACCACTTGTCTTTAAAAATCATTATATTTTCGAGGTTCACCAATCGCACCGAAATATACATCAAACGAAAGGTCTGTTCAATACCTACACACACATGCAAGCTAAATTGTCCTGCGTGGTCTGGTTATCGAAATATGGCCATCCAAAGCAATTTCAGTGATTCCACAGATTTTTGAGCTTTAACTAATCAACAATGTGTTTGGGTGGCGATATTTCCAAAACCAGGCATTGGAAAAGGTCGCGGCTTTCAAAATCCCTGGTTTACTTTTCAAGAGCTATTCACTGGTGAAAACCAGAAGGTTCTGCGATATCTGGTTATCGAGATATGACCACCCAAAGTAATTTTTCTGAAAATTGATCCAAATCTAAAAAAGTCATCGGATGCAGATGGAGATATTTCCGCAACCAAGGCTCGTAACGAGTTATAGTTTTCAATTCTAAATAGAGAATTAACAGACCTTTCAATGGTTGTGCCAAACTCAAAAATTTATTTTTATTAATTTTGGGAAAAATCATGAACCACTTGTCTTTAAAAATCATTATATTTTCGAGGTTCACCAATCGCACCGAAATATACATCAAACGAAAGGTCTGTTCAATACCTACACACACATGCAAACCAAATTGTCCTGCGTGGTCTGGTTATCGAAATATGGCCATCCAAAGTGATTTCAGTGATTCCACAGATTTTTCAGCTTTTACTACTCGACAATGTGTTTGGGTGGCGATATTTCTGAAACCAGGCATTGTAAAAGGTTGCGGTTTTCAAAATCCCTGGTTAACTTTTCAAGAGCTATTCGCTGGTGAAAACCAGAAGGTTCTGCGATATCTGGTTATCGAGATATGACCACCCAAAGTAATTTTTCTGAAAATTGATCCAAATCTAAAAAAGTCATCGGATGCAGATGGAGATATTTCCGCAACCAAGGCTCGTAACGAGTTATAGTTTTCAATTCTAAATAGAGAATTAACAGACCTTTCCATGGATGTGCCAAACTCAAAAATTTATTTTTATTAATTTTGAGAAAAATCATGGACTAACCACTTGTCTTTAAAAATCATTATATTTTCGAGGTTCACCAATCGCACCGAAATATACATCAAACGAAAGGTCTGTTCAATACCTACACACACATGCAAGCTAAATTGTCCTGCGTGGTCTGGTTATCGAAATATGGCCATCCAAAGCAATTTCAGTGATTCCACAGATTTTTGAGCTTTAACTAATCAACAATGTGTTTGGGTGGCGATATTTCCAAAACCAGGCATTGGAAAAGGTCGCGGCTTTCAAAATCCCTGGTTAACTTTTCAAGAGCTATTCACTGGTGAAAACCATAAGGTTCTGCGATATCTGGTTATCGAGATATGACCACCCAAAGTAATTTTTCTGAAAATTGACCCAAATCTAAAAAAGTCATCGGATGCAGATGGAGATATTTCCGCAACCAAGGCTCGTAAGGAGTTATAGTTTTCAATTCTAAATAGAGAATTAACAGACCTTTCCATGGATGTGCCAAACTCAAAACTTTATTTTTTTATTAATTTTGGGAAAAATCATGGACTAACCACTTGTCTTTAAAAATCATTATATTTTCGAGGTTCACCAATCGCACCGAAATATACATCAAACGAAAGGTCTGTTCAATACCTACACACACATGCAAGCTAAATTGTCCTGCGTGGTCTGGTTATCGAAATATGGCCATCCAAAGCAATTTCAGTGATTCCACAGATTTTTGAGCTTTAACTAATCAACAATGTGTTTGGGTGGCGATATTTCCAAAACCAGGCATTGGAAAAGGTCGCGGCTTTCAAAATCTTTACTTTTCAAGAGCTATTCACTGGTGAAAACCAGAAGGTTCTGCGATATCTGGTTATCGAGATATGACCACCCAAAGTAATTTTTCTGAAAATTGATCCAAATCTAAAAAAGTCATCGGATGCAGATGGAGATATTTCCGCAACCAAGGCTCGTAACGAGTTATAGTTTTCAATTCTAAATAGAGAATTAACAGACCTTTCCATGGTTGTGCCAAACTCAAAAATTTATTTTTATTAATTTTGGGAAAAATCATGAACCACTTGTCTTTAAAAATCATTATATTTTCGAGGTTCACCAATCGCACCGAAATATACATCAAACGAAAGGTCTGTTCAATACCTACACACACATGCAAGCTAAATTGTCCTGCGTGGTCTGGTTATCGAAATATGGCCATCCAAAGCAATTTCAGTGATTCCACAGATTTTTGAGCTTTAACTAATCAACAATGTGTTTGGGTGGCGATATTTCCAAAACCAGGCATTGGAAAAGGTCACGGCTTTCAAAATCCCTGGTTTACTTTTCAAGAGCTATTCACTGGTGAAAACCAGAAGGTTCTGCGATATCTGGTTATCGAGATATGACCACCCAAAGTAATTTTTCTGAAAATTGATCCAAATCTAAAAAAGTCATCGGATGCAGATGGAGATATTTCCGCAACCAAGGCTCGTAACGAGTTATAGTTTTCAATTCTAAATAGAGAATTAACAGACCTTTCCATGGTTGTGCCAAACTCAAAAATTTATTTTTATTAATTTTGGGAAAAATCATGGACTAACCACTTGTCTTTAAAAATCATTATATTTTCGAGGTTCACCAATCTCACCGAAATATACATCAAACGAAAGGTCTGTTCAATACCTATACACACATGCAAGCTAAATTGTCCTGCGTGGTCTGGTTATCGAAATATGGCCATCCAAAGCAATTTCAGTGATTCCACAGATTTTTGAGCTTTAACTAATCAACAATGTGTTTGGGTGGCGATATTTCCAAAACCAGGCATTGGAAAAGGTCGCGGCTTTCAAAATCCCTGGTTTACTTTTCAAGAGCTATTCACTGGTGAAAACCAGAAGGTTCTGCGATATCTGGTTATCGAGATATGACCACCCAAAATAATTTTTCTGAAAATTTACCCAAATCTAAAAAAGTCATCGGATGCAGATGGAGATATTTCCGCAACCAAGGCTCGTAACGAGTTATAGTTTTCAATTCTGAATAGAGAATTAACAGACCTTTCCATGGATGTGCCAAACTCAAAAATTTATTTTTATTAATTTTGAGAAAAATCATGGACTAACCACTTGTCTTTAAAAATCATTATATTTTCGAGGTTCACCAATCGCACCGAAATATACATCAAACGAAAAAAATCATGGACTAACCACTTGTCTTTAAAAATCATTATATTTTCGAGGTTCACCAATCGCACCGAAATATACATCAAACGAAAGGTCTGTTCAATACCTATACACACATGCAAGCTAAATTGTCCTGCGTGGTCTGGTTATCGAAATATGGCCATCCAAAGCAATTTCAGTGATTCCACAGATTTTTGAGCTTTAACTAATCAACAATGTGTTTGGGTGGCGATATTTCCAAAACCAGGCATTGGAAAAGGCCACGGCTTTCAAAATCCCTGGTTTAGTTTTCAAGAGCTATTCACTGGTGAAAACCAGAAGGTTCTGCGATATCTGGTTATCGAGATATGACCACCCAAAGTAATTTTTCTGAAAATTGATCCAAATCTAAAAAAGTCATCGGATGCAGATGGAGATATTTCCGCAACCAAGGCTCGTAACGAGTTATAGTTTTCAATTCTAAATAGAGAATTAACAGACCTTTCCATGGTTGTGCCAAACTCAAAAATTTATTTTTATTAATTTTGGGAAAAATCATGGACTAACCACTTGTCTTTAAAAATCATTATATTTTCGAGGTTCACCAATCGCACCGAATATACATCAAACGAAAGGTCTGTTCAATGCCTACACACACATGCAAGCTAAATTGTCCTGCGTGGTCTGGTTATCGAAATATGGCCATCCAAAGCAATTTCAGTGATTCCACAGATTTTTGAGCTTTAACTAATCAACAATGTGTTTGGGTGGCGATATTTCCAAAACCAGGCATTGGAAAAGGTCGCGGCTTTCAAAATCCCTGGTTTACTTTTCAAGAGCTATTCACTGGTGAAAACCAGAAGGTTCTGCGATATCTGGTTATCGAGATATGACCACCCAAAGTAATTTTTCTGAAAATTGATCCAAATCTAAAAAAGTCATCGGATGCAGATGGAGATATTTCCGCAACCAAGGCTCGTAACGAGTTATAGTTTTCAATTCTAAATAGAGAATTAACAGACCTTTCCATGGTTGTGCCAAACTCAAAAATTTATTTTTATTAATTTTGGGAAAAATCATGAACCACTTGTCTTTAAAAATCATTATATTTTCGAGGTTCACCAATCGCACCGAAATATACATCAAACGAAAGGTCTGTTCAATACCTACACACACATGCAAGCTAAATTGTCCTGCGTGGTCTGGTTATCGAAATATGGCCATCCAAAGCAATTTCAGTGATTCCACAGATTTTTGAGCTTTAACTAATCAACAATGTGTTTGGGTGGCGATATTTCCAAAACCAGGCATTGGAAAAGGTCGCGGCTTTCAAAATCCCTGGTTAACTTTTCAAGAGCTATTCACTGGTGAAAACCATAAGGTTCTGCGATATCTGGTTATCGAGATATGACCACCCAAAGTAATTTTTCTGAAAATTGACCCAAATCTAAAAAAGTCATCGGATGCAGATGGAGATATTTCCGCAACCAAGGCTCGTAAGGAGTTATAGTTTTCAATTCTAAATAGAGAATTAACAGACCTTTCCATGGATGTGCCAAACTCAAAACTTTATTTTTTTATTAATTTTGGGAAAAATCATGGACTAACCACTTGTCTTTAAAAATCATTATATTTTCGAGGTTCACCAATCGCACCGAAATATACATCAAACGAAAGGTCTGTTCAATGCCTACACACACATGCAAGCTAAATTGTCCTGCGTGGTCTGGTTATCGAAATATGGCCATCCAAAGCAATTTCAGTGATTCCACAGATTTTTGAGCTTTAACTAATCAACAATGTGTTTGGGTGGCGATATTTCCAATTCTAAATAGAGAATTAACAGACCTTTCCATGGTTGTGCCAAACTCAAAAATTTATTTTTATTAATTTTGGGAAAAATCATGGACTAACCACTTGTCTTTAAAAATCATTATATTTTCGAGGTTCACCAATCGCACCGAAATATACATCAAACGAAAGGTCTGTTCAATGCCTACACACACATGCAAGCTAAATTGTCCTGCGTGGTCTGGTTATCGAAATATGGCCATCCAAAGCAATTTCAGTGATTCCACAGATTTTTGAGCTTTAACTAATCAACAATGTGTTTGGGTGGCGATATTTCCAAAACCAGGCATTGGAAAAGGTCGCGGCTTTCAAAATCCCTGGTTAACTTTTCAAGAGCTATTCACTGGTGAAAACCAGAAGGTTCTGCGATATCTGGTTATCGAGATATGACCACCCAAAATAATTTTTCTGAAAATTTACCCAAATCTAAAAAAGTCATCGGATGCAGATGGAGATATTTCCGCAACCAAGGCTCGTAACGAGTTATAGTTTTCAATTCTGAATAGAGAATTAACAGACCTTTCCATGGATGTGCCAAACTCAAAAATTAATTTTTATTAATTTTGAGAAAAATCATGGACTAACCACTTGTCTTTAAAAATCATTATATTTTCGAGGTTCACCAATCGCACCGAAATATACATCAAACGAAAAAAATCATGGACTAACCACTTGTCTTTAAAAATCATTATATTTTCGAGGTTCACCAATCGCACCGAAATATACATCAAACGAAAGGTCTGTTCAATACCTATACACACATGCAAGCTAAATTGTCCTGCGTGGTCTGGTTATCGAAATATGGCCATCCAAAGCAATTTCAGTGATTCCACAGATTTTTGAGCTTTAACTAATCAACAATGTGTTTGGGTGGCGATATTTCCAAAACCAGGCATTGGAAAAGGTCACGGCTTTCAAAATCCCTGGTTTACTTTTCAAGAGCTATTCACTGGTGAAAACCAGAAGGTTCTGCGATATCTGGTTATCGAGATATGACCACCCAAAGTAATTTTTCTGAAAATTGATCCAAATCTAAAAAAGTCATCGGATGCAGATGGAGATATTTCCGCAACCAAGGCTCGTAACGAGTTATAGTTTTCAATTCTAAATAGAGAATTAACAGACCTTTCCATGGTTGTGCCAAACTCAAAAATTTATTTTTATTAATTTTGGGAAAAATCATGGACTAACCACTTGTCTTTAAAAATCATTATATTTTCGAGGTTCACCAATCGCACCGAATATACATCAAACGAAAGGTCTGTTCAATGCCTACACACACATGCAAGCTAAATTGTCCTGCGTGGTCTGGTTATCGAAATATGGCCATCCAAAGCAATTTCAGTGATTCCACAGATTTTTGAGCTTTAACTAATCAACAATGTGTTTGGGTGGCGATATTTCCAAAACCAGGCATTGGAAAAGGTCGCGGCTTTCAAAATCCCTGGTTAACTTTTCAAGAGCTATTCACTGGTGAAAACCAGAAGGTTCTGCGATATCTGGTTATCGAGATATGACCACCCAAAGTAATTTTTCTGAAAATTGACCCAAATCTAAAAAAGTCATCGGATGCAGATGGAGATATTTCCGCAACCAAGGCTCGTAAGGAGTTATAGTTTTCAATTCTAAATAGAGAATTAACAGACCTTTCCATGGATGTGCCAAACTCAAAACTTTATTTTTTTATTAATTTTGGGAAAAATCATGGACTAACCACTTGTCTTTAAAAATCATTATATTTTCGAGGTTCACCAATCGCACCGAAATATACATCAAACGAAAGGTCTGTTCAATGCCTACACACACATGCAAGCTAAATTGTCCTGCGTGGTCTGGTTATCGAAATATGGCCATCCAAAGCAATTTCAGTGATTCCACAGATTTTTGAGCTTTAACTAATCAACAATGTGTTTGGGTGGCGATATTTCCAAAACCAGGCATTGGAAAAGGTCGCGGCTTTCAAAATCCCTGGTTTACTTTTCAAGAGCTATTCACTGGTGAAAACCAGAAGGTTCTGCGATATCTGGTTATCGAGATATGACCACCCAAAGTAATTTTTCTGAAAATTGATCCAAATCTAAAAAAGTCATCGGATGCAGATGGAGATATTTCCGCAACCAAGGCTCGTAACGAGTTATAGTTTTCAATTCTAAATAGAGAATTAACAGACCTTTCCATGGTTGTGCCAAACTCAAAAATTTATTTTTATTAATTTTGGGAAAACTCATGAACCACTTGTCTTTAAAAATCATTATATTTTCGAGGTTCACCAATCGCACCGAAATATACATCAAACGAAAGGTCTGTTCAATGCCTACACACACATGCAAGCTAAATTGTCCTGCGTGGTCTGGTTATCGAAATATGGCCATCCAAAGCAATTTCAGTGATTCCACAGATTTTTGAGCTTTAACTAATCAACAATGTGTTTGGGTGGCGATATTTCCAAAACCAGGCATTGGAAAAGGTCGCGGCTTTCAAAATCCCTGGGTAACTTTTCAAGAGCTATTCACTGGTGAAAACCAGAAGGTTCTGCGATATCTGGTTATCGAGATATGACCACCCAAAGTAATTTTTCTGAAAATTGATCCAAATCTAAAAAAGTCATCGGATGCAGATGGAGATATTTCCGCAACCAAGGCTCGTAACGAGTTATAGTTTTCAATTCTAAATAGAGAATTAACAGACCTTTCCATGGATGTGCCAAACTCAAAAATTTATTTTTATTAATTTTGAGAAAAATCATGGACTAACCACTTGTCTTTAAAAATCATTATATTTTCGAGGTTCACCAATCGCACCGAAATATACATCAAACGAAAGGTCTGTTCAATACCTACACACACATGCAAGCTAAATTGTCCTGCGTGGTCTGGTTATCGAAATATGGCCATCCAAAGCAATTTCAGTGATTCCACAGATTTTTGAGCTTTAACTAATCAACAATGTGTTTGGGTGGCGATATTTCCAAAACCAGGCATTGGAAAAGGTCGCGGCTTTCAAAATCCCTGGGTAACTTTTCAAGAGCTATTCACTGGTGAAAACCAGAAGGTTCTGCGATATCTGGTTATCGAGATATGACCACCCAAAATAATTTTTCTGAAAATTGACCCAAATCTAAAAAAGTCATCGGATGCAGATGGAGATATTTCCGCAACCAAGGCTCGTAACGAGTTATAGTTTTCAATTCTGAATAGAGAATTAACAGACCTTTCCATGGATGTGCCAAACTCAAAAATTTATTTTTATTAATTTTGGGAAAAATCATGGACTAACCACTTGTCTTTAAAAATCATTATATTTTCGAGGTTCACCAATCGCACCGAAATATACATCAAACGAAAGGTCTGTTCAATGCCTACACACACATGCAAGCTAAATTGTCCTGCGTGGTCTGGTTATCGAAATATGGCCATCCAAAGCAATTTCAGTGATTCCACAGATTTTTGAGCTTTAACTAATCAACAATGTGTTTGGGTGGCGATATTTCCAAAACCAGGCATTGGAAAAGGTCACGGCTTTCAAAATCCCTGGTTAACTTTTCAAGAGCTATTCACTGGTGAAAACCAGAAGGTTCTGCGATATCTGGTTATCGAGATATGACCACCCAAAGTAATTTTTCTGAAAATTGACCCAAATCTAAAAAAGTCATCGGATGCAGATGGAGATATTTCCGCAACCAAGGCTCGTAAGGAGTTATAGTTTTCAATTCTAAATAGAGAATTAACAGACCTTTCCATGGATGTGCCAAACTCAAAACTTTATTTTTTTATTAATTTTGGGAAAAATCATGGACTAACCACTTGTCTTTAAAAATCATTATATTTTCGAGGTTCACCAATCGCACCGAAATATACATCAAACGAAAGGTCTGTTCAATGCCTACACACACATGCAAGCTAAATTGTCCTGCGTGGTCTGGTTATCGAAATATGGCCATCCAAAGCAATTTCAGTGATTCCACAGATTTTTGAGCTTTAACTAATCAACAATGTGTTTGGGTGGCGATATTTCCAAAACCAGGCATTGGAAAAGGTCGCGGCTTTCAAAATCCCTGGTTTACTTTTCAAGAGCTATTCACTGGTGAAAACCAGAAGGTTCTGCGATATCTGGTTATCGAGATATGACCACCCAAAGTAATTTTTCTGAAAATTGATCCAAATCTAAAAAAGTCATCGGATGCAGATGGAGATATTTCCGCAACCAAGGCTCGTAACGAGTTATAGTTTTCAATTCTAAATAGAGAATTAACAGACCTTTCCATGGTTGTGCCAAACTCAAAAATTTATTTTTATTAATTTTGGGAAAAATCATGAACCACTTGTCTTTAAAAATCATTATATTTTCGAGGTTCACCAATCGCACCGAAATATACATCAAACGAAAGGTCTGTTCAATGCCTACACACACATGCAAGCTAAATTGTCCTGCGTGGTCTGGTTATCGAAATATGGCCATCCAAAGCAATTTCAGTGATTCCACAGATTTTTGAGCTTTAACTAATCAACAATGTGTTTGGGTGGCGATATTTCCAAAACCAGGCATTGGAAAAGGTCGCGGCTTTCAAAATCCCTGGGTAACTTTTCAAGAGCTATTCACTGGTGAAAACCAGAAGGTTCTGCGAAATCTGGTTATCGAGATATGACCACCCAAAATAATTTTTCTGAAAATTGACCCAAATCTAAAAAAGTCATCGGATGCAGATGGAGATATTTCCGCAACCAAGGCTCGTAACGAGTTATAGTTTTCAATTCTAAATAGAGAATTAACAGACCTTTCCATGGATGTGCCAAACTCAAAAATTTATTTTTATTAATTTTGAGAAAAATCATGGACTAACCACTTGTCTTTAAAAATCATTATATATTCGAGGTTCACCAATCGCACCGAAATATACATCAAACGAAAGGTCTGTTCAATACCTACACACACATGCAAGCTAAATTGTCCTGCGTGGTCTGGTTATCGAAATATGGCCATCCAAAGCAATTTCAGTGATTCCACAGATTTTTGAGCTTTAACTAATCAACAATGTGTTTGGGTGGCGATATTTCCAAAACCAGGCATTGGAAAAGGTCGCGGCTTTCAAAATCCCTGGGTAACTTTTCAAGAGCTATTCACTGGTGAAAACCAGAAGGTTCTGCGAAATCTGGTTATCGAGATATGACCACCCAAAATAATTTTTCTGAAAATTGACCCAAATCTAAAAAAGTCATCGGATGCAGATGGAGATATTTCCGCAACCAAGGCTCGTAACGAGTTATAGTTTTCAATTCTGAATAGAGAATTAACAGACCTTTCCATGGATGTGCCAAACTCAAAACTTTATTTTTTTATTAATTTTGGGAAAAATCATGGACACCACTTGTCTTTAAAAATCATTATATTTTCGAGGTTCACCAATCGCACCGAAATATACATCAAACGAAAGGTCTGTTCAATACCTACACACACATGCAAGCTAAATTGTCCTGCGTGGTCTGGTTATCGAAATATGGCCATCCAAAGCAATTTCAGTGATTCCACAGATTTTTGAGCTTTAACTATTCAACAATGTGTTTGGGTGGCGATATTTCCAAAACCAGGCATTGGAAAAGGTCGCGGCTTTCAAAATCCCTGGGTAACTTTTCAAGAGCTATTCACTGGTGAAAACCAGAAGGTTCTGCGATATCTGGTTATCGAGATATGACCACCCAAAGTAATTTTTCTGAAAATTGATCCAAATCTAAAAAAGTCATCGGATGCAGATGGAGATATTTCCGCAACCAAGGCTCGTAACGAGTTATAGTTTTCAATTCTGAATAGAGAATTAACAGACCTTTCCATGGATGTGCCAAACTCAAAAATTTATTTTTTATTAATTTTGGGAAAAATCATGGACTAACCACTTGTCTTTAAAAATCATTATATTTTCGAGGTTCACCAATCGCACCGAAATATACATCAAACGAAAGGTCTGTTCAATGCCTACACACACATGCAAGCTAAATTGTCCTGCGTGGTCTGGTTATCGAAATATGGCCATCCAAAGCAATTTAAGTGATTCCACAGATTTTTGAGCTTTAACTAATCAACAATGTGTTTGGGTGGCGATATTTCCAAAACCAGGCATTGGAAAAGGTCGCGGCTTTCAAAATCCCTGGTTAACTTTTCAAGAGCTATTCACTGGTGAAAACCATAAGGTTCTGCGATATCTGGTTATCGAGATATGACCACCCAAAGTAATTTTTCTGAAAATTGACCCAAATCTAAAAAAGTCATCGGATGCAGATGGAGATATTTCCGCAACCAAGGCTCGTAACGAGTTATAGTTTTCAATTCTAAATAGAGAATTAACAGACCTTTCCATGGATGTGCCAAACTCAAAACTTTATTTTTTTATTAATTTTGGGAAAAATCATGGACTACACTTGTCTTTAAAAATCATTATATTTTCGAGGTTCACCAATCGCACCGAAATATACATCAAACGAAAGGTCTGTTCAATACCTACACACACATGCAAGCTAAATTGTCCTGCGTGGTCTGGTTATCGAAATATGGCCATCCAAAGCAATTTCAGTGATTCCACAGATTTTTGAGCTTTAACTAATCAACAATGTGTTTGGGTGGCGATATTTCCAAAACCAGGCATTGGAAAAGGTCGCGGCTTTCAAAATCCCTGGTTTACTTTTCAAGAGCTATTCACTGGTGAAAACCAGAAGGTTCTGCGATATCTGGTTATCGAGATATGACCACCCAAAGTAATTTTTCTGAAAATTGATCCAAATCTAAAAAAGTCATCGGATGCAGATGGAGATATTTCCGCAACCAAGGCTCGTAACGAGTTATAGTTTTCAATTCTAAATAGAGAATTAACAGACCTTTCCATGGTTGTGCCAAACTCAAAAATTTATTTTTATTAATTTTGGGAAAAATCATGGACTAACCACTTGTCTTTAAAAATCATTATATTTTCGAGGTTCACCAATCGCACCGAAATATACATCAAACGAAAGGTCTGTTCAATGCCTACACACACATGCAAGCTAAATTGTCCTGCGTGGTCTAGTTATCGAAATATGGCCATCCAAAGCAATTTCAGTGATTCCACAGATTTTTGAGCTTTAACTAATCAACAATGTGTTTGGGTGGCGATATTTCCAAAACCAGGCATTGGAAAAGGTCACGGCTTTCAAAATCCCTGGTTTACTTTTCAAGAGCTATTCACTGGTGAAAACCAGAAGGTTCTGCGATATCTGGTTATCGAGATATGACCACCCAAAGTAATTTTTCTGAAAATTGATCCAAATCTAAAAAAGTCATCGGATGCAGATGGAGATATTTCCGCAACCAAGGCTCGTAACGAGTTATAGTTTTCAATTCTAAATAGAGAATTAACAGACCTTTCCATGGTTGTGCCAAACTCAAAAATTTATTTTTATTAATTTTGGGAAAAATCATGGACTAACCACTTGTCTTTAAAAATCATTATATTTTCGAGGTTCACCAATCGCACCGAAATATACATCAAACGAAAGGTCTGTTCAATGCCTACACACACATGCAAGCTAAATTGTCCTGCGTGGTCTGGTTATCGAAATATGGCCATCCAAAGCAATTTCAGTGATTCCACAGATTTTTGAGCTTTAACTAATCAACAATGTGTTTGGGTGGCGATATTTCCAAAACCAGGCATTGGAAAAGGTCGCGGCTTTCAAAATCCCTGGTTAACTTTTCAAGAGCTATTCACTGGTGAAAACCAGAAGGTTCTGCGATATCTGGTTATCGAGATATGACCACCCAAAATAATTTTTCTGAAAATTTACCCAAATCTAAAAAAGTCATCGGATGCAGATGGAGATATTTCCGCAACCAAGGCTCGTAACGAGTTATAGTTTTCAATTCTGAATAGAGAATTAACAGACCTTTCCATGGATGTGCCAAACTCAAAAATTTATTTTTATTAATTTTGAGAAAAATCATGGACTAACCACTTGTCTTTAAAAATCATTATATTTTCGAGGTTCACCAATCGCACCGAAATATACATCAAACGAAAAAAATCATGGACTAACCACTTGTCTTTAAAAATCATTATATTTTCGAGGTTCACCAATCGCACCGAAATATACATCAAACGAAAGGTCTGTTCAATACCTATACACACATGCAAGCTAAATTGTCCTGCGTGGTCTGGTTATCGAAATATGGCCATCCAAAGCAATTTCAGTGATTCCACAGATTTTTGAGCTTTAACTAATCAACAATGTGTTTGGGTGGCGATATTTCCAAAACCAGGCATTGGAAAAGGCCACGGCTTTCAAAATCCCTGGTTTACTTTTCAAGAGCTATTCACTGGTGAAAACCAGAAGGTTCTGCGATATCTGGTTATCGAGATATGACCACCCAAAGTAATTTTTCTGAAAATTGATCCAAATCTAAAAAAGTCATCGGATGCAGATGGAGATATTTCCGCAACCAAGGCTCGTAACGAGTTATAGTTTTCAATTCTAAATAGAGAATTAACAGACCTTTCCATGGTTGTGCCAAACTCAAAAATTTATTTTTATTAATTTTGGGAAAAATCATGGACTAACCACTTGTCTTTAAAAATCATTATATTTTCGAGGTTCACCAATCGCACCGAAATATACATCAAACGAAAGGTCTGTTCAATGCCTACACACACATGCAAGCTAAATTGTCCTGCGTGGTCTGGTTATCGAAATATGGCCATCCAAAGCAATTTCAGTGATTCCACAGATTTTTGAGCTTTAACTAATCAACAATGTGTTTGGGTGGCGATATTTCCAAAACCAGGCATTGGAAAAGGTCGCGGCTTTCAAAATCCCTGGTTAACTTTTCAAGAGCTATTCACTGGTGAAAACCAGAAGGTTCTGCGATATCTGGTTATCGAGATATGACCACCCAAAGTAATTTTTCTGAAAATTGACCCAAATCTAAAAAAGTCATCGGATGCAGATGGAGATATTTCCGCAACCAAGGCTCGTAAGGAGTTATAGTTTTCAATTCTAAATAGAGAATTAACAGACCTTTCCATGGATGTGCCAAACTCAAAACTTTATTTTTTTATTAATTTTGGGAAAAATCATGGACTAACCACTTGTCTTTAAAAATCATTATATTTTCGAGGTTCACCAATCGCACCGAAATATACATCAAACGAAAGGTCTGTTCAATGCCTACACACACATGCAAGCTAAATTGTCCTGCGTGGTCTGGTTATCGAAATATGGCCATCCAAAGCAATTTCAGTGATTCCACAGATTTTTGAGCTTTAACTAATCAACAATGTGTTTGGGTGGCGATATTTCCAAAACCAGGCATTGGAAAAGGTCGCGGCTTTCAAAATCCCTGGTTTACTTTTCAAGAGCTATTCACTGGTGAAAACCAGAAGGTTCTGCGATATCTGGTTATCGAGATATGACCACCCAAAGTAATTTTTCTGAAAATTGATCCAAATCTAAAAAAGTCATCGGATGCAGATGGAGATATTTCCGCAACCAAGGCTCGTAACGAGTTATAGTTTTCAATTCTAAATAGAGAATTAACAGACGTTTCCATGGATGTGCCAAACTCAAAAATTTATTTTTATTAATTTTGAGAAAAATCATGGACTAACCACTTGTCTTTAAAAATCATTATATTTTCGAGGTTCACCAATCGCACCGAAATATACATCAAACGAAAGGTCTGTTCAATACCTACACACACATGCAAGCTAAATTGTCCTGCGTGGTCTGGTTATCGAAATATGGCCATCCAAAGCAATTTCAGTGATTCCACAGATTTTTGAGCTTTAACTAATCAACAATGTGTTTGGGTGGCGATATTTCCAAAACCAGGCATTGGAAAAGGTCGCGGCTTTCAAAATCCCTGGTTTACTTTTCAAGAGCTATTCACTGGTGAAAACCAGAAGGTTCTGCGATATCTGGTTATCGAGATATGACCACCCAAAGTAATTTTTCTGAAAATTGATCCAAATCTAAAAAAGTCATCGGATGCAGATGGAGATATTTCCGCAACCAAGGCTCGTAACGAGTTATAGTTTTCAATTCTAAATAGAGAATTAACAGACCTTTCCATGGTTGTGCCAAACTCAAAAATTTATTTTTATTAATTTTGGGAAAAATCATGAACCACTTGTCTTTAAAAATCATTATATTTTCGAGGTTCACCAATCGCACCGAAATATACACTGCCGCTCATCTGAATAGGTTCACTGTTTTTCGTAACTTACTGTAAGACTATCTGCATATATATGGCAATGACTCGTCTGTGTTATGTATGTAATGAAAGAGCATTATTATGCGCTTAGTTTGGGAAAAAAGTTTTCTCTTAAAGCTTACCGTTATTCTCACACGCTAGCTAAACTTAATTCATTAAAAAAAACTAAGTGTTTTTTTGGCTCATCTGAATAGGTTCGAAAGCAAAAAAATCATTTTTAATTGATGTGCGCGGCGGATGTGTACTGAAAGTTAAGTTTTTTGGTAAATCGAATTGTTTTAAACCGTTTAACAAGAAAAATGGGTCGCGGAAAATCCTTAAAATAGGAAGAAAAATGCAAAATAAAAGCATTTATTGAATTAGGGATAAGCCAAAGAAAAATCGCAAGAAAAAATAGAAAGAAGCCAAAATTTAGTGGGTAAATATTTGCGGAACATCGAAAACTACGGGAAAAATATGAAAGGTTTCACTTATAAGGCCACATCAATGGCCGATAGACGCGCAATCATAACAGCTGCTTCTAATTCGCATGATTCCGCGTCAAAAATTAGACTCAAAACTGGTGTTAAGTGTAGGTTGGTGATGGTGAAACGCGTTAATAAGAGTACTAAGCATTCAAAAAGAAAAAAATACCAAAAAAACACCTTTGAACGAAAAACGAAAAGAAAATCGTCTCCAATTTTGCAAAAAAAATACATGTCGTTGAAATCGGAGTGGAGGCGAGTTATATTTTCAGATGAAAAAAATACAACTTAGAGGGCCCAGATGGCTACAACTATTACTTTCATGACCTTCGTAAAGAAGAACATTATATAAGCCGTCTGTATAGCTGTGAAGGCAGTGTCATGGTGTGGGGAGCAATTTCATATTATGAAACCTTTGAGCTGCAAATTCTTACATCGCGAATGAATGTCGATGTGTACAAAATGTGTACAAAGGTGTGCTGGAAAAGGTCTTCACTCAAGTCTCTGATCTTTTAGAACCAATACCATTGTCATTCCAGCATTATAATGCCCCTATCCATACAGCGAGGTCGGTAAAACAATGGATCGAGAACCAAAATGTAGAGGTGTTGGAATGGCTTCCATACTCACCTGACCTTAACATAATTGAAAATGTTTGGGGACTTCTTTTCCGTAAGGTGTATGAGTCGGGGAGACAATATGAAGACAAGTTGTCCTTAATCGAGGGAATTAAGAAAGCGTGGGCAGAGATTTCGCTGCAATAGCAATATCTATAGAAAAACTGTATGACTTCATTCCAATTCCAATTTTCGAAACAGTTTCAAAAAAAAGGTGGCGATACACATTATTAATATGAATTATTATGTCTCTACCTATATTCAATGTGCAAAATAAATCATTTAATTACAGTTATTTTTCTTGTTTTCCTCCATTTTTTGCTTTTGAACCTATTCAGATGAGCCAAAAAAACACTTAGTTTTTTTTTAATGAATTAAGTTTAGCTAGCGTGTGAGAATAACGGTAAGCTTTAAGAGAAAACTTTTTTCCCAAACTAAGCGCATAATAATGCTCTTTCATTACATACATAACACAGACGAGTCATTGCCATATATATGCAGATAGTCTTACAGTAAGTTACGAAAAACAGTGAACCTATTCAGATGAGCGGCAGTGTACATCAAACGAAAGGTCTGTTCAATGCCTACACACACATGCAAGCTAAATTGTCCTGCGTGGTCTGGTTATCGAAATATGGCCATCCAAAGCAATTTCAGTGATTCCACAGATTTTTGAGCTTTAACTAATCAACAATGTGTTTGGGTGGCGATATTTCCAAAACCAGGCATTGGAAAAGGTCGCGGCTTTCAAAATCCCTGGTTTACTTTTCAAGAGCTATTCACTGGTGAAAACCAGAAGGTTCTGCGATATCTGGTTATCGAGATATGACCACCCAAAGTAATTTTTCTGAAAATTGATCCAAATCTAAAAAAGTCATCGGATGCAGATGGAGATATTTCCGCAACCAAGGCTCGTAACGAGTTATAGTTTTCAATTCTAAATAGAGAATTAACAGACCTTTCCATGGATGTGCCAAACTCAAAAATTTATTTTTATTAATTTTGAGAAAAATCATGGACTAACCACTTGTCTTTAAAAATCATTATATTTTCGAGGTTCACCAATCGCACCGAAATATACATCAAACGAAAGGTCTGTTCAATACCTACACACACATGCAAGCTAAATTGTCCTGCGTGGTCTGGTTATCGAAATATGGCCATCCAAAGCAATTTCAGTGATTCCACAGATTTTTGAGCTTTAACTAATCAACAATGTGTTTGGGTGGCGATATTTCCAAAACCAGGCATTGGAAAAGGTCGCGGCTTTCAAAATCCCTGGTTAACTTTTCAAGAGCTATTCACTGGTGAAAACCAGAAGGTTCTGCGATATCTGGTTATCGAGATATGACCACCCAAAGTAATTTTTCTGAAAATTGATCCAAATCTAAAAAAGTCATCGGATGCAGATGGAGATATTTCCGCAACCAAGGCTCGTAACGAGTTATAGTTTTCAATTCTAAATAGAGAATTAACAGACGTTTCCATGGATGTGCCAAACTCAAAAATTTATTTTTATTAATTTTGAGAAAAATCATGGACTAACCACTTGTCTTTAAAAATCATTATATTTTCGAGGTTCACCAATCGCACCGAAATATACATCAAACGAAAGGTCTGTTCAATACCTACACACACATGCAAGCTAAATTGTCCTGCGTGGTCTGGTTATCGAAATATGGCCATCCAAAGCAATTTCAGTGATTCCACAGATTTTTGAGCTTTAACTAATCAACAATGTGTTTGGGTGGCGATATTTCCAAAACCAGGCATTGGAAAAGGTCGCGGCTTTCAAAATCCCTGGTTTACTTTTCAAGAGCTATTCACTGGTGAAAACCAGAAGGTTCTGCGATATCTGGTTATCGAGATATGACCACCCAAAGTAATTTTTCTGAAAATTGATCCAAATCTAAAAAAGTCATCGGATGCAGATGGAGATATTTCCGCAACCAAGGCTCGTAACGAGTTATAGTTTTCAATTCTAAATAGAGAATTAACAGACCTTTCCATGGTTGTGCCAAACTCAAAAATTTATTTTTATTAATTTTGGGAAAAATCATGAACCACTTGTCTTTAAAAATCATTATATTTTCGAGGTTCACCAATCGCACCGAAATATACATCAAACGAAAGGTCTGTTCAATGCCTACACACACATGCAAGCTAAATTGTCCTGCGTGGTCTGGTTATCGAAATATGGCCATCCAAAGCAATTTCAGTGATTCCACAGATTTTTGAGCTTTAACTAATCAACAATGTGTTTGGGTGGCGATATTTCCAAAACCAGGCATTGGAAAAGGTCGCGGCTTTCAAAATCCCTGGTTTACTTTTCAAGAGCTATTCACTGGTGAAAACCAGAAGGTTCTGCGATATCTGGTTATCGAGATATGACCACCCAAAGTAATTTTTCTGAAAATTGATCCAAATCTAAAAAAGTCATCGGATGCAGATGGAGATATTTCCGCAACCAAGGCTCGTAACGAGTTATAGTTTTCAATTCTAAATAGAGAATTAACAGACCTTTCCATGGATGTGCCAAACTCAAAAATTTATTTTTATTAATTTTGAGAAAAATCATGGACTAACCACTTGTCTTTAAAAATCATTATATTTTCGAGGTTCACCAATCGCACCGAAATATACATCAAACGAAAGGTCTGTTCAATACCTACACACACATGCAAGCTAAATTGTCCTGCGTGGTCTGGTTATCGAAATATGGCCATCCAAAGCAATTTCAGTGATTCCACAGATTTTTGAGCTTTAACTAATCAACAATGTGTTTGGGTGGCGATATTTCCAAAACCAGGCATTGGAAAAGGTCGCGGCTTTCAAAATCCCTGGTTAACTTTTCAAGAGCTATTCACTGGTGAAAACCAGAAGGTTCTGCGATATCTGGTTATCGAGATATGACCACCCAAAATAATTTTTCTGAAAATTGACCCAAATCTAAAAAAGTCATCGGATGCAGATGGAGATATTTCCGCAACCAAGGCTCGTAACGAGTTATAGTTTTCAATTCTGAATAGAGAATTAACAGACCTTTCCATGGATGTGCCAAACTCAAAACTTTATTTTTTTATTAATTTTGGGAAAAATCATGGACACCACTTGTCTTTAAAAATCATTATATTTTCGAGGTTCACCAATCGCACCGAAATATACATCAAACGAAAGGTCTGTTCAATACCTACACACACATGCAAGCTAAATTGTCCTGCGTGGTCTGGTTATCGAAATATGGCCATCCAAAGCAATTTCAGTGATTCCACAGATTTTTGAGCTTTAACTAATCAACAATGTGTTTGGGTGGCGATATTTCCAAAACCAGGCATTGGAAAAGGTCGCGGCTTTCAAAATCCCTGGTTTACTTTTCAAGAGCTATTCACTGGTGAAAACCAGAAGGTTCTGCGATATCTGGTTATCGAGATATGACCACCCAAAGTAATTTTTCTGAAAATTGATCCAAATCTAAAAAAGTCATCGGATGCAGATGGAGATATTTCCGCAACCAAGGCTCGTAACGAGTTATAGTTTTCAATTCTAAATAGAGAATTAACAGACCTTTCCATGGTTGTGCCAAACTCAAAAATTTATTTTTATTAATTTTGGGAAAAATCATGGACTAACCACTTGTCTTTAAAAATCATTATATTTTCGAGGTTCACCAATCGCACCGAAATATACATCAAACGAAAGGTCTGTTCAATGCCTACACACACATGCAAGCTAAATTGTCCTGCGTGGTCTGGTTATCGAAATATGGCCATCCAAAGCAATTTCAGTGATTCCACAGATTTTTGAGCTTTAACTAATCAACAATGTGTTTGGGTGGCGATATTTCCAAAACCAGGCATTGGAAAAGGTCGCGGCTTTCAAAATCCCTGGTTAACTTTTCAAGAGCTATTCACTGGTGAAAACCAGAAGGTTCTGCGATATCTGGTTATCGAGATATGACCACCCAAAATAATTTTTCTGAAAATTTACCCAAATCTAAAAAAGTCATCGGATGCAGATGGAGATATTTCCGCAACCAAGGCTCGTAACGAGTTATAGTTTTCAATTCTGAATAGAGAATTAACAGACCTTTCCATGGATGTGCCAAACTCAAAAATTTATTTTTATTAATTTTGAGAAAAATCATGGACTAACCACTTGTCTTTAAAAATCATTATATTTTCGAGGTTCACCAATCGCACCGAAATATACATCAAACGAAAGGTCTGTTCAATACCTACACACACATGCAAGCTAAATTGTCCTGCGTGGTCTGGTTATCGAAATATGGCCATCCAAAGCAATTTCAGTGATTCCACAGATTTTTGAGCTTTAACTAATCAACAATGTGTTTGGGTGGCGATATTTCCAAAACCAGGCATTGGAAAAGGTCGCGGCTTTCAAAATCCCTGGTTTACTTTTCAAGAGCTATTCACTGGTGAAAACCAGAAGGTTCTGCGATATCTGGTTATCGAGATATGACCACCCAAAGTAATTTTTCTGAAAATTGATCCAAATCTAAAAAAGTCATCGGATGCAGATGGAGATATTTCCGCAACCAAGGCTCGTAACGAGTTATAGTTTTCAATTCTAAATAGAGAATTAACAGACCTTTCCATGGTTGTGCCAAACTCAAAAATTTATTTTTATTAATTTTGGGAAAAATCATGAACCACTTGTCTTTAAAAATCATTATATTTTCGAGGTTCACCAATCGCACCGAAATATACATCAAACGAAAGGTCTGTTCAATGCCTACACACACATGCAAGCTAAATTGTCCTGCGTGGTCTGGTTATCGAAATATGGCCATCCAAAGCAATTTCAGTGATTCCACAGATTTTTGAGCTTTAACTAATCAACAATGTGTTTGGGTGGCGATATTTCCAAAACCAGGCATTGGAAAAGGTCGCGGCTTTCAAAATCCCTGGTTAACTTTTCAAGAGCTATTCACTGGTGAAAACCAGAAGGTTCTGCGATATCTGGTTATCGAGATATGACCACCCAAAATAATTTTTCTGAAAATTTACCCAAATCTAAAAAAGTCATCGGATGCAGATGGAGATATTTCCGCAACCAAGGCTCGTAACGAGTTATAGTTTTCAATTCTGAATAGAGAATTAACAGACCTTTCCATGGATGTGCCAAACTCAAAAATTTATTTTTATTAATTTTGAGAAAAATCATGGACTAACCACTTGTCTTTAAAAATCATTATATTTTCGAGGTTCACCAATCGCACCGAAATATACATCAAACGAAAGGTCTGTTCAATACCTACACACACATGCAAGCTAAATTGTCCTGCGTGGTCTGGTTATCGAAATATGGCCATCCAAAGCAATTTCAGTGATTCCACAGATTTTTGAGCTTTAACTAATCAACAATGTGTTTGGGTGGCGATATTTCCAAAACCAGGCATTGGAAAAGGTCGCGGCTTTCAAAATCCCTGGTTTACTTTTCAAGAGCTATTCACTGGTGAAAACCAGAAGGTTCTGCGATATCTGGTTATCGAGATATGACCACCCAAAGTAATTTTTCTGAAAATTGATCCAAATCTAAAAAAGTCATCGGATGCAGATGGAGATATTTCCGCAACCAAGGCTCGTAACGAGTTATAGTTTTCAATTCTAAATAGAGAATTAACAGACCTTTCCATGGTTGTGCCAAACTCAAAAATTTATTTTTATTAATTTTGGGAAAAATCATGAACCACTTGTCTTTAAAAATCATTATATTTTCGAGGTTCACCAATCGCACCGAAATATACATCAAACGAAAGGTCTGTTCAATGCCTACACACACATGCAAGCTAAATTGTCCTGCGTGGTCTGGTTATCGAAATATGGCCATCCAAAGCAATTTCAGTGATTCCACAGATTTTTGAGCTTTAACTAATCAACAATGTGTTTGGGTGGCGATATTTCCAAAACCAGGCATTGGAAAAGGTCGCGGCTTTCAAAATCCCTGGTTTACTTTTCAAGAGCTATTCACTGGTGAAAACCAGAAGGTTCTGCGATATCTGGTTATCGAGATATGACCACCCAAAGTAATTTTTCTGAAAATTGATCCAAATCTAAAAAAGTCATCGGATGCAGATGGAGATATTTCCGCAACCAAGGCTCGTAACGAGTTATAGTTTTCAATTCTAAATAGAGAATTAACAGACCTTTCCATGGATGTGCCAAACTCAAAAATTTATTTTTATTAATTTTGAGAAAAATCATGGACGAACCACTTGTCTTTAAAAATCATTATATTTTCGAGGTTCACCAATCGCACCGAAATATACATCAAACGAAAGGTCTGTTCAATACCTACACACACATGCAAGCTAAATTGTCCTGCGTGGTCTGGTTATCGAAATATGGCCATCCAAAGCAATTTCAGTGATTCCACAGATTTTTGAGCTTTAACTAATCAACAATGTGTTTGGGTGGCGATATTTCCAAAACCAGGCATTGGAAAAGGTCGCGGCTTTCAAAATCCCTGGTTAACTTTTCAAGAGCTATTCACTGGTGAAAACCAGAAGGTTCTGCGATATCTGGTTATCGAGATATGACCACCCAAAATAATTTTTCTGAAAATTGACCCAAATCTAAAAAAGTCATCGGATGCAGATGGAGATATTTCCGCAACCAAGGCTCGTAACGAGTTATAGTTTTCAATTCTGAATAGAGAATTAACAGACCTTTCCATGGATGTGCCAAACTCAAAACTTTATTTTTTATTAATTTTGGGAAAAATCATGGACTAACCACTTGTCTTTAAAAATCATTATATTTTCGAGGTTCACCAATCGCACCGAAATATACATCAAACGAAAGGTCTGTTCAATGCCTACACACACATGCAAGCTAAATTGTCCTGCGTGGTCTGGTTATCGAAATATGGCCATCCAAAGCAATTTAAGTGATTCCACAGATTTTTGAGCTTTAACTAATCAACAATGTGTTTGGGTGGCGATATTTCCAAAACCAGGCATTGGAAAAGGTCGCGGCTTCCAAAATCCCTGGTTAACTTTTCAAGAGCTATTCACTGGTGAAAACCATAAGGTTCTGCGATATCTGGTTATCGAGATATGACCACCCAAATTAATTTTTCTGAAAATTGACCCAAATCTAAAAAAGTCATCGGATGCAGATGGAGATATTTCCGCAACCAAGGCTCGTAAGGAGTTATAGTTTTCAATTCTAAATAGAGATTTAACAGACCTTTCCATGGATGTGCCAAACTCAAAACTTTATTTTTTTATTGATTTTGGGAAAAATCATGGACTACACTTGTCTTTAAAAATCATTATATTTTCGAGGTTCACCAATCGCACCGAAATATACATCAAACGAAAGGTCTGTTCAATACCTACACACACATGCAAGCTAAATTGTCCTGCGTGGTCTGGTTATCGAAATATGGCCATCCAAAGCAATTTCAGTGATTCCACAGATTTTTGAGCTTTAACTAATCAACAATGTGTTTGGGTGGCGATATTTCCAAAACCAGGCATTGGAAAAGGTCGCGGCTTTCAAAATCCCTGGTTTACTTTTCAAGAGCTATTCACTGGTGAAAACCAGAAGGTTCTGCGATATCTGGTTATCGAGATATGACCACCCAAAGTAATTTTTCTGAAAATTGACCCAAATCTAAAAAAGTCATCGGATGCAGATGGAGATATTTCCGCAACCAAGGCTCGTAACGAGTTATAGTTTTCAATTCTAAATAGAGAATTAACAGACCTTTCCATGGATGTGCCAAACTCAAAACTTTATTTTTTTATTAATTTTGGGAAAAATCATGGACACCACTTGTCTTTAAAAATCATTATATTTTCGAGGTTCACCAATCGCACCGAAATATACATCAAACGAAAGGTCTCTTCAATACCTACACACACATGCAAGCTAAATTGTCCTGCGTGGTCTGGTTATCGAAATATGGCCATCCAAAGCAATTTAAGTGATTCCACAGATTTTTGAGCTTTAACTAATCAACAATGTGTTTGGGTGGCGATATTTCCAAAACCAGGCATTGGAAAAGGTCGCGGCTTTCAAAATCCCTGGTTAACTTTTCAAGAGCTATTCACTGGTGAAAACCATAAGGTTCTGCGATATCTGGTTATCGAGATATGACCACCCAAAGTAATTTTTCTGAAAATTGACCCAAATCTAAAAAAGTCATCGGATGCAGATGGAGATATTTCCGCAACCAAGGCTCGTAAGGAGTTATAGTTTTCAATTCTAAATAGAGAATTAACAGACCTTTCCATGGATGTGCCAAACTCAAAACTTTATTTTTTTATTGATTTTGGGAAAAATCATGGACTACACTTGTCTTTAAAAATCATTATATTTTCGAGGTTCACCAATCGCACCGAATATACATCAAACGAAAGGTCTGTTCAATACCTACACACACATGCAAGCTAAATTGTCCTGCGTGGTCTGGTTATCGAAATATGGCCATCCAAAGCAATTTCAGTGATTCCACAGATTTTTGAGCTTTAACTAATCAACAATGTGTTTGGGTGGCGATATTTCCAAAACCAGGCATTGGAAAAGGTCGCGGCTTTCAAAATCCCTGGTTTACTTTTCAAGAGCTATTCACTGGTGAAAACCAGAAGGTTCTGCGATATCTGGTTATCGAGATATGACCACCCAAAGTAATTTTTCTGAAAATTGATCCAAATCTAAAAAAGTCATCGGATGCAGATAGAGATATTTCCGCAACCAAGGCTCGTAACGAGTTATAGTTTTCAATTCTAAATAGAGAATTAACAGACCTTTCCATGGATGTGCCAAACTCAAAACTTTATTTTTTTATTAATTTTGGGAAAAATCATGGACACCACTTGTCTTTAAAAATCATTATATTTTCGAGGTTCACCAATCGCACCGAAATATACATCAAACGAAAGGTCTGTTCAATGCCTACACACACATGCAAGCTAAATTGTCCTGCGTGGTCTGGTTATCGAAATATGGCCATCCAAAGCAATTTAAGTGATTCCACAGATTTTTGAGCTTTAACTAATCAACAATGTGTTTGGGTGGCGATATTTCCAAAACCAGGCATTGGAAAAGGTCGCGGCTTTCAAAATCCCTGGTTAACTTTTCAAGAGCTATTCACTGGTGAAAACCATAAGGTTCTGCGATATCTGGTTATCGAGATATGACCACCCAAAGTAATTTTTCAGAAAATTGACCCAAATCTAAAAAAGTCATCGGATGCAGATGGAGATATTTCCGCAACCAAGGCTCGTAAGGAGTTATAGTTTTCAATTCTAAATAGAGAATTAACAGACCTTTCCATGGATGTGCCAAACTCAAAACTTTATTTTTTTATTGATTTTGGGAAAAATCATGGACTACACTTGTCTTTAAAAATCATTATATTTTCGAGGTTCACCAATCGCACCGAAATATACATCAAACGAAAGGTCTGTTCAATACCTACACACACATGCAAGCTAAATTGTCCTGCGTGGTCTGGTTATCGAAATATGGCCATCCAAAGCAATTTCAGTGATTCCACAGATTTTTGAGCTTTAACTAATCAACAATGTGTTTGGGTGGCGATATTTCCAAAACCAGGCATTGGAAAAGGTCGCGGCTTTCAAAATCCCTGGTTAACTTTTCAAGAGCTATTCACTGGTGAAAACCATAAGGTTCTGCGATATCTGGTTATCGAGATATGACCACCCAAAGTAATTTTTCTGAAAATTGACCCAAATCTAAAAAAGTCATCGGATGCAGATGGAGATATTTCCGCAACCAAGGCTCGTAAGGGGTTATAGTTTTAAATTCTAAATAGAGAATTAACAGACCTTTCCATGGATGTGCCAAACTCAAAACTTTATTTTTTTATTGATTTTGGGAAAAATCATGGACTACACTTGTCTTTAAAAATCATTATATTTTCGAGGTTCACCAATCGCACCGAAATATACATCAAACGAAAGGTCTGTTCAATACCTACACACACATGCAAGCTAAATTGTCCTGCGTGGTCTGGTTATCGAAATATGGCCATCCAAAGCAATTTCAGTGATTCCACAGATTTTTGAGCTTTAACTAATCAACAATGTGTTTGGGTGGCGATATTTCCAAAACCAGGCATTGGAAAAGGTCGCGGCTTTCAAAATCCCTGGTTTACTTTTCAAGAGCTATTCACTGGTGAAAACCAGAAGGTTCTGCGATATCTGGTTATCGAGATATGACCACCCAAAGTAATTTTTCTGAAAATTGACCCAAATCTAAAAAAGTCATCGGATGCAGATGGAGATATTTCCGCAACCAAGGCTCGTAACGAGTTATAGTTTTCAATTCTAAATAGAGAATTAACAGACCTTTCCATGGATGTGCCAAACTCAAAACTTTATTTTTTTATTAATTTTGGGAAAAATCATGGACACCACTTGTCTTTAAAAATCATTATATTTTCGAGGTTCACCAATCGCACCGAAATATACATCAAACGAAAGGTCTCTTCAATACCTACACACACATGCAAGCTAAATTGTCCTGCGTGGTCTGGTTATCGAAATATGGCCATCCAAAGCAATTTCAGTGATTCCACAGATTTTTGAGCTTTAACTAATCAACAATGTGTTTGGGTGGCGATATTTCCAAAACCAGGCATTGGAAAAGGTCGCGGCTTTCAAAATCCCTGGTTTACTTTTCAAGAGCTATTCACTGGTGAAAACCAGAAGGTTCTGCGATATCTGGTTATCGAGATATGACCACCCAAAGTAATTTTTCTGAAAATTGACCCAAATCTAAAAAAGTCATCGGATGCAGATGGAGATATTTCCGCAACCAAGGCTCGTAACGAGTTATAGTTTTCAATTCTAAATAGAGAATTAACAGACCTTTCCATGGATGTGCCAAACTCAAAACTTTATTTTTTTATTAATTTTGGGAAAAATCATGGACACCACTTGTCTTTAAAAATCATTATATTTTCGAGGTTCACCAATCGCACCGAAATATACATCAAACGAAAGGTCTGTTCAATGCCTACACACACATGCAAGCTAAATTGTCCTGCGTGGTCTGGTTATCGAAATATGGCCATCCAAAGCAATTTAAGTGATTCCACAGATTTTTGAGCTTTAACTAATCAACAATGTGTTTGGGTGGCGATATTTCCAAAACCAGGCATTGGAAAAGGTCGCGGCTTTCAAAATCCCTGGTTAACTTTTCAAGAGCTATTCACTGGTGAAAACCATAAGGTTCTGCGATATCTGGTTATCGAGATATGACCACCCAAAGTAATTTTTCTGAAAATTGACCCAAATCTAAAAAAGTCATCGGATGCAGATGGAGATATTTCCGCAACCAAGGCTCGTAAGGGGTTATAGTTTTCAATTCTAAATAGAGAATTAACAGACCTTTCCATGGATGTGCCAAACTCAAAACTTTATTTTTTTATTGATTTTGGGAAAAATCATGGACTACACTTGTCTTTAAAAATCATTATATTTTCGAGGTTCACCAATCGCACCGAAATATACATCAAACGAAAGGTCTGTTCAATACCTACACACACATGCAAGCTAAATTGTCCTGCGTGGTCTGGTTATCGAAATATGGCCATCCAAAGCAATTTCAGTGATTCCACAGATTTTTGAGCTTTAACTAATCAACAATGTGTTTGGGTGGCGATATTTCCAAAACCAGGCATTGGAAAAGGTCGCGGCTTTCAAAATCCCTGGTTTACTTTTCAAGAGCTATTCACTGGTGAAAACCAGAAGGTTCTGCGATATCTGGTTATCGAGATATGACCACCCAAAGTAATTTTTCTGAAAATTGACCCAAATCTAAAAAAGTCATCGGATGCAGATGGAGATATTTCCGCAACCAAGGCTCGTAACGAGTTATAGTTTTCAATTCTAAATAGAGAATTAACAGACCTTTCCATGGATGTGCCAAACTCAAAACTTTATTTTTTTATTAATTTTGGGAAAAATCATGGACACCACTTGTCTTTAAAAATCATTATATTTTCGAGGTTCACCAATCGCACCGAAATATACATCAAACGAAAGGTCTGTTCAATGCCTACACACACATGCAAGCTAAATTGTCCTGCGTGGTCTGGTTATCGAAATATCGCCACCCAAAGCAATTTAAGTGATTCCACAGATTTTTGAGCTTTAACTAATCAACAATGTGTTTGGGTGGCGATATTTCCAAAACCAGGCATTGGAAAAGGTCGCGGCTTTCAAAATCCCTGGTTAACTTTTCAAGAGCTATTCACTGGTGAAAACCATAAGGTTCTGCGATATCTGGTTATCGAGATATGACCACCCAAAGTAATTTTTCTGAAAATTGACCCAAATCTAAAAAAGTCATCGGATGCAGATGGAGATATTTCCGCAACCAAGGCTCGTAAGGAGTTATAGTTTTCAATTCTAAATAGAGAATTAACAGACCTTTCCATGGATGTGCCAAACTCAAAACTTTATTTTTTTATTGATTTTGGGAAAAATCATGGACTACATTTGTCTTTAAAAATCATTATATTTTCGAGGTTCACCAATCGCACCGAAATATACATCAAACGAAAGGTCTGTTCAATGCCTACACACACATGCAAGCTAAATTGTCCTGCGTGGTCTGGTTATCGAAATATGGCCATCCAAAGCAATTTAAGTGATTCCACAGATTTTTGAGCTTTAACTAATCAACAATGTGTTTGGGTGGCGATATTTCCAAAACCAGGCATTGGAAAAGGTCGCGGCTTTCAAAATCCCTGGTTAACTTTTCAAGAGCTATTCACTGGTGAAAACCATAAGGTTCTGCGATATCTGGTTATCGAGATATGACCACCCAAAGTAATTTTTCTGAAAATTGACCCAAATCTAAAAAAGTCATCGGATGCAGATGGAGATATTTCCGCAACCAAGGCTCGTAACGAGTTATAGTTTTCAATTCTAAATAGAGAATTAACAGACCTTTCCATGGATGTGCCAAACTCAAAACTTTATTTTTTTATTAATTTTGGGAAAAATCATGGACACCACTTGTCTTTAAAAATCATTATATTTTCGAGGTTCACCAATCGCACCGAAATATACATCAAACGAAAGGTCTGTTCAATGCCTACACACACATGCAAGCTAAATTGTCCTGCGTGGTCTGGTTATCGAAATATGGCCATCCAAAGCAATTTAAGTGATTCCACAGATTTTTGAGCTTTAACTAATCAACAATATGTTTGGGTGGCGATATTTCCAAAACCAGGCATTGGAAAAGGTCGCGGCTTTCAAAATCCCTGGTTAACTTTTCAAGAGCTATTCACTGGTGAAAACCATAAGGTTCTGCGATATCTGGTTATCGAGATATGACCACCCAAAGTAATTTTTCTGAAAATTGACCCAAATCTAAAAAAGTCATCGGATGCAGATGGAGATATTTCCGCAACCAAGGCTCGTAAGGGGTTATAGTTTTCAATTCTAAATAGAGAATTAACAGACCTTTCCATGGATGTGCCAAACTCAAAACTTTATTTTTTTATTGATTTTGGGAAAAATCATGGACTACACTTGTCTTTAAAAATCATTATATTTTCGAGGTTCACCAATCGCACCGAAATATACATCAAACGAAAGGTCTGTTCAATACCTACACACACATGCAAGCTAAATTGTCCTGCGTGGTCTGGTTATCGAAATATGGCCATCCAAAGCAATTTCAGTGATTCCACAGATTTTTGAGCTTTAACTAATCAACAATGTGTTTGGGTGGCGATATTTCCAAAACCAGGCATTGGAAAAGGTCGCGGCTTTCAAAATCCCTGGTTTACTTTTCAAGAGCTATTCACTGGTGAAAACCAGAAGGTTCTGCGATATCTGGTTATCGAGATATGACCACCCAAAGTAATTTTTCTGAAAATTGATCCAAATCTAAAAAAGTCATCGGATGCAGATGGAGATATTTCCGCAACCAAGGCTCGTAACGAGTTATAGTTTTCAATTCTAAATAGAGAATTAACAGACCTTTCCATGGATGTGCCAAACTCAAAACTTTATTTTTTTATTAATTTTGGGAAAAATCATGGACACCACTTGTCTTTAAAAATCATTATATTTTCGAGGTTCACCAATCGCACCGAAATATACATCAAACGAAAGGTCTGTTCAATACCTACACACACATGCAAGCTAAATTGTCCTGCGTGGTCTGGTTATCGAAATATGGCCATCCAAAGCAATTTCAGTGATTCCACAGATTTTTGAGCTTTAACTAATCAACAATGTGTTTGGGTGGCGATATTTCCAAAACCAGGCATTGGAAAAGGTCGCGGCTTTCAAAATCCCTGGTTTACTTTTCAAGAGCTATTCACTGGTGAAAACCAGAAGGTTCTGCGATATCTGGTTATCGAGATATGACCACCCAAAGTAATTTTTCTGAAAATTGACCCAAATCTAAAAAAGTCATCGGATGCAGATGGAGATATTTCCGCAACCAAGGCTCGTAACGAGTTATAGTTTTCAATTCTAAATAGAGAATTAACAGACCTTTCCATGGATGTGCCAAACTCAAAACTTTATTTTTTTATTAATTTTGGGAAAAATCATGGACACCACTTGTCTTTAAAAATCATTATATTTTCGAGGTTCACCAATCGCACCGAAATATACATCAAACGAAAGGTCTGTTCAATGCCTACACACACATGCAAGCTAAATTGTCCTGCGTGGTCTGGTTATCGAAATATGGCCATCCAAAGCAATTTAAGTGATTCCACAGATTTTTGAGCTTTAACTAATCAACAATGTGTTTGGGTGGCGATATTTCCAAAACCAGGCATTGGAAAAGGTCGCGGCTTTCAAAATCCCTGGTTAACTTTTCAAGAGCTATTCACTGGTGAAAACCATAAGGTTCTGCGATATCTGGTTATCGAGATATGACCACCCAAAGTAATTTTTCTGAAAATTGATCCAAATCTAAAAAAGTCATCGGATGCAGATGGAGATATTTCCGCAACCAAGGCTCGTAACGAGTTATAGTTTTCAATTCTAAATAGAGAATTAACAGACCTTTCCATGGATGTGCCAAACTCAAAACTTTATTTTTTTATTAATTTTGGGAAAAATCATGGACACCACTTGTCTTTAAAAATCATTATATTTTCGAGGTTCACCAATCGCACCGAAATATACATCAAACGAAAGGTCTGTTCAATACCTACACACACATGCAAGCTAAATTGTCCTGCGTGGTCTGGTTATCGAAATATGGCCATCCAAAGCAATTTCAGTGATTCCACAGATTTTTGAGCTTTAACTATTCAACAATGTGTTTGGGTGGCGATATTTCCAAAACCAGGCATTGGAAAAGGTCGCGGCTTTCAAAATCCCTGGTTTACTTTTCAAGAGCTATTCACTGGTGAAAACCAGAAGGTTCTGCGATATCTGGTTATCGAGATATGACCACCCAAAGTAATTTTTCTGAAAATTGATCCAAATCTAAAAAAGTCATCGGATGCAGATGGAGATATTTCCGCAACCAAGGCTCGTAACGAGTTATAGTTTTCAATTCTAAATAGAGAATTAACAGACCTTTCCATGGATGTGCCAAACTCAAAACTTTATTTTTTTATTAATTTTGGGAAAAATCATGGACTAACCACTTGTCTTTAAAAATCATTATATTTTCGAGGTTCACCAATCGCACCGAAATATACATCAAACGAAAGGTCTGTTCAATACCTACACACACATGCAAGCTAAATTGTCCTGCGTGGTCTGGTTATCGAAATATGGCCATCCAAAGCAATTTCAGTGATTTCACAGATTTTTGAGCTTTAACTAATCAACAATGTGTTTGGGTGGCGATATTTCCAAAACCAGGCATTGGAAAAGGTCGCGGCTTTCAAAATTCCTGGTTTACTTTTCAAGAGCTATTCACTGGTGAAAACCAGAAGGTTCTGCGATATCTGGTTATCGAGATATGACCACCCAAAGTAATTTTTCTGAAAATTGATCCAAATCTAAAAAAGTCATCGGATGCAGATGGAGATATTTCCGCAACCAAGGCTCGTAACGAGTTATAGTTTTCAATTCTAAATAGAGAATTAACAGACCTTTCCATGGATGTGCCAAACTCAAAAATTTATTTTTTATTAATTTTGGGAAAAATCATGGACTAACCACTTGTCTTTAAAAATCATTATATTTTCGAGGTTCACCAATCGCACCGAAATATACATCAAACGAAAGGTCTGTTCAATGCCTACACACACATGCAAGCTAAATTGTCCTGCGTGGTCTGGTTATCGAAATATGGCCATCCAAACAATTTAAGTGATTCCACAGATTTTTGAGCTTTAACTAATCAACAATGTGTTTGGGTGGCGATATTTCCAAAACCAGGCATTGGAAAAGGTCGCGGCTTTCAAAATCCCTGGTTAACTTTTCAAGAGCTATTCACTGGTGAAAACCAGAAGGTTCTGCGATATCTGGTTATCGAGATATGACCACCCAAATTAATTTTTCTGAAAATTGACCCAAATCTAAAAAAGTCATCGGATGCAGATGGAGATATTTCCGCAACCAAGGCTCGTAACGAGTTATAGTTTTCAATTCTGAATAGAGAATTAACAGACCTTTCCATGGATGTGCCAAACTCAAAACTTTATTTTTTTATTAATTTTGGGAAAAATCATGGACTAACCACTTGTCTTTAAAAATCATTATATTTTCGAGGTTCACCAATCGCACCGAAATATACATCAAACGAAAGGTCTGTTCAATGCCTACACACACATGCAAGCTAAATTGTCCTGCGTGGTCTGGTTATCGAAATATGGCCATCCAAAGCAATTTAAGTGATTCCACAGATTTTTGAGCTTTAACTAATCAACAATGTGTTTGGGTGGCGATATTTCCAAAACCAGGCATTGGAAAAGGTCGCGGCTTTCAAAATCCCTGGTTAACTTTTCAAGAGCTATTCACTGGTGAAAACCATAAGGTTCTGCGATATCTGGTTATCGAGATATGACCACCCAAAGTAATTTTTCTGAAAATTGATCCAAATCTAAAAAAGTCATCGGATGCAGATGGAGATATTTCCGCAACCAAGGCTCGTAACGAGTTATAGTTTTCAATTCTAAATAGAGAATTAACAGACCTTTCCATGGATGTGCCAAACTCAAAACTTTATTTTTTTATTAATTTTGGGAAAAATCATGGACACCACTTGTCTTTAAAAATCATTATATTTTCGAGGTTCACCAATCGCACCGAAATATACATCAAACGAAAGGTCTGTTCAATACCTACACACACATGCAAGCTAAATTGTCCTGCGTGGTCTGGTTATCGAAATATGGCCATCCAAAGCAATTTCAGTGATTCCACAGATTTTTGAGCTTTAACTATTCAACAATGTGTTTGGGTGGCGATATTTCCAAAACCAGGCATTGGAAAAGGTCGCGGCTTTCAAAATCCCTGGTTTACTTTTCAAGAGCTATTCACTGGTGAAAACCAGAAGGTTCTGCGATATCTGGTTATCGAGATATGACCACCCAAAGTAATTTTTCTGAAAATTGATCCAAATCTAAAAAAGTCATCGGATGCAGATGGAGATATTTCCGCAACCAAGGCTCGTAACGAGTTATAGTTTTCAATTCTAAATAGAGAATTAACAGACCTTTCCATGGATGTGCCAAACTCAAAACTTTATTTTTTTATTAATTTTGGGAAAAATCATGGACTAACCACTTGTCTTTAAAAATCATTATATTTTCGAGGTTCACCAATCGCACCGAAATATACATCAAACGAAAGGTCTGTTCAATACCTACACACACATGCAAGCTAAATTGTCCTGCGTGGTCTGGTTATCGAAATATGGCCATCCAAAGCAATTTCAGTGATTTCACAGATTTTTGAGCTTTAACTAATCAACAATGTGTTTGGGTGGCGATATTTCCAAAACCAGGCATTGGAAAAGGTCGCGGCTTTCAAAATTCCTGGTTTACTTTTCAAGAGCTATTCACTGGTGAAAACCAGAAGGTTCTGCGATATCTGGTTATCGAGATATGACCACCCAAAGTAATTTTTCTGAAAATTGATCCAAATCTAAAAAAGTCATCGGATGCAGATGGAGATATTTCCGCAACCAAGGCTCGTAACGAGTTATAGTTTTCAATTCTAAATAGAGAATTAACAGACCTTTCCATGGATGTGCCAAACTCAAATTTTATTTTTTATTAATTTTGGGAAAAATCATGGACTAACCACTTGTCTTTAAAAATCATTATATTTTCGAGGTTCACCAATCGCACCGAAATATACATCAAACGAAAGGTCTGTTCAATGCCTACACACACATGCAAGCTAAATTGTCCTGCGTGGTCTGGTTATCGAAATATGGCCATCCAAACAATTTAAGTGATTCCACAGATTTTTGAGCTTTAACTAATCAACAATGTGTTTGGGTGGCGATATTTCCAAAACCAGGCATTGGAAAAGGTCGCGGCTTTCAAAATCCCTGGTTAACTTTTCAAGAGCTATTCACTGGTGAAAACCAGAAGGTTCTGCGATATCTGGTTATCGAGATATGACCACCCAAAGTAATTTTTCTGAAAATTGACCCAAATCTAAAAAAGTCATCGGATGCAGATGGAGATATTTCCGCAACCAAGGCTCGTAACGAGTTATAGTTTTCAATTCTGAATAGAGAATTAACAGACCTTTCCATGGATGTGCCAAACTCAAAACTTTATTTTTTTATTAATTTTGGGAAAAATCATGGACTAACCACTTGTCTTTAAAAATCATTATATTTTCGAGGTTCACCAATCGCACCGAAATATACATCAAACGAAAGGTCTGTTCAATGCCTACACACACATGCAAGCTAAATTGTCCTGCGTGGTCTGGTTATCGAAAAATGGCCATCCAAAGCAATTTAAGTGATTCCACAGATTTTTGAGCTTTAACTAATCAACAATGTGTTTGGGTGGCGATATTTCCAAAACCAGGCATTGGAAAAGGTCGCGGCTTTCAAAATCCCTGGTTAACTTTTCAAGAGCTATTCACTGGTGAAAACCATAAGGTTCTGCGATATCTGGTTATCGAGATATGACCACCCAAAGTAATTTTTCTGAAAATTGATCCAAATCTAAAAAAGTCATCGGATGCAGATGGAGATATTTCCGCAACCAAGGCTCGTAACGAGTTATAGTTTTCAATTCTAAATAGAGAATTAACAGACCTTTCCATGGATGTGCCAAACTCAAAACTTTATTTTTTTATTAATTTTGGGAAAAATCATGGACACCACTTGTCTTTAAAAATCATTATATTTTCGAGGTTCACCAATCGCACCGAAATATACATCAAACGAAAGGTCTGTTCAATACCTACACACACATGCAAGCTAAATTGTCCTGCGTGGTCTGGTTATCGAAATATGGCCATCCAAAGCAATTTCAGTGATTCCACAGATTTTTGAGCTTTAACTATTCAACAATGTGTTTGGGTGGCGATATTTCCAAAACCAGGCATTGGAAAAGGTCGCGGCTTTCAAAATCCCTGGTTTACTTTTCAAGAGCTATTCACTGGTGAAAACCAGAAGGTTCTGCGATATCTGGTTATCGAGATATGACCACCCAAAGTAATTTTTCTGAAAATTGATCCAAATCTAAAAAAGTCATCGGATGCAGATGGAGATATTTCCGCAACCAAGGCTCGTAACGAGTTATAGTTTTCAATTCTAAATAGAGAATTAACAGACCTTTCCATGGATGTGCCAAACTCAAAACTTTATTTTTTTATTAATTTTGGGAAAAATCATGGACTAACCACTTGTCTTTAAAAATCATTATATTTTCGAGGTTCACCAATCGCACCGAAATATACATCAAACGAAAGGTCTGTTCAATGCCTACACACACATGCAAGCTTAATTGTCCTGCGTGGTCTGGTTATCGAAATATGGCCATCCAAAGCAATTTCAGTGATTTCACAGATTTTTGAGCTTTAACTAATCAACAATGTGTTTGGGTGGCGATATTTCCAAAACCAGGCATTGGAAAAGGTCGCGGCTTTCAAAATTCCTGGTTTACTTTTCAAGAGCTATTCACTGGTGAAAACCAGAAGGTTCTGCGATATCTGGTTATCGAGATATGACCACCCAAAGTAATTTTTCTGAAAATTGATCCAAATCTAAAAAAGTCATCGGATGCAGATGGAGATATTTCCGCAACCAAGGCTCGTAACGAGTTATAGTTTTCAATTCTAAATAGAGAATTAACAGACCTTTCCATGGATGTGCCAAACTCAAATTTTATTTTTTATTAATTTTGGGAAAAATCATGGACTAACCACTTGTCTTTAAAAATCATTATATTTTCGAGGTTCACCAATCGCACCGAAATATACATCAAACGAAAGGTCTGTTCAATGCCTACACACACATGCAAGCTAAATTGTCCTGCGTGGTCTGGTTATCGAAATATGGCCATCCAAACAATTTAAGTGATTCCACAGATTTTTGAGCTTTAACTAATCAACAATGTGTTTGGGTGGCGATATTTCCAAAACCAGGCATTGGAAAAGGTCGCGGCTTTCAAAATTCCTGGTTTACTTTTCAAGAGCTATTCACTGGTGAAAACCAGAAGGTTCTGCGATATCTGGTTATCGAGATATGACCACCCAAAGTAATTTTTCTGAAAATTGATCCAAATCTAAAAAAGTCATCGGATGCAGATGGAGATATTTCCGCAACCAAGGCTCGTAACGAGTTATAGTTTTCAATTCTAAATAGAGAATTAACAGACCTTTCCATGGATGTGCCAAACTCAAAAATTTATTTTTTATTAATTTTGGGAAAAATCATGGACTAACCACTTGTCTTTAAAAATCATTATATTTTCGAGGTTCACCAATCGCACCGAAATATACATCAAACGAAAGGTCTGTTCAATGCCTACACACACATGCAAGCTAAATTGTCCTGCGTGGTCTGGTTATCGAAATATGGCCATCCAAACAATTTCAGTGATTCCACAGATTTTTGAGCTTTAACTAATCAACAATGTGTTTGGGTGGCGATATTTCCAAAACCAGGCATTGGAAAAGGTCGCGGCTTTCAAAATTCCTGGTTAACTTTTCAAGAGCTATTCACTGGTGAAAACCAGAAGGTTCTGCGATATCTGGTTATCGAGATATGACCACCCAAAGTAATTTTTCTGAAAATTGACCCAAATCTAAAAAAGTCATCGGATGCAGATGGAGATATTTCCGCAACCAAGGCTCGTAACGAGTTATAGTTTTCAATTCTGAATAGAGAATTAACAGACCTTTCCATGGATGTGCCAAACTCAAAACTTTATTTTTTTATTAATTTTGGGAAAAATCATGGACCACTTGTCTTTAAAAATCATTATATTTTCGAGGTTCACCAATCGCACCGAAATATACATCAAACGAAAGGTCTGTTCAATACCTATACACACATGCAAGCTAAATTGTCCTGCGTGGTCTGGTTATCGAAATATGGCCATCCAAAGCAATTTCAGTGATTCCACAGATTTTTGAGCTTTAACTAATCAACAATGTGTTTGGGTGGCGATATTTCCAAAACCAGGCATTGGAAAAGGTCGCGGCTTTCAAAATCCCTGGTTTACTTTTCAAGAGCTATTCACTGGTGAAAACCAGAAGGTTCTGCGATATCTGGTTATCGAGATATGACCACCCAAAGTAATTTTTCTGAAAATTGATCCAAATCTAAAAAAGTCATCGGATGCAGATGGAGATATTTCCGCAACCAAGGCTCGTAACGAGTTATAGTTTTCAATTCTAAATAGAGAATTAACAGACCTTTCCATGGATGTGCCAAACTCAAAAATTTATTTTTTATTAATTTTGGGAAAAATCATGGACTAACCACTTGTCTTTAAAAATCATTATATTTTCGAGGTTCACCAATCGCACCGAAATATACATCAAACGAAAGATCTGTTCAATGCCTACACACACATGCAAGCTAAATTGTCCTGCGTGGTCTGGTTATCGAAATATGGCCATCCAAAGCAATTTAAGTGATTCCACAGATTTTTGAGCTTTAACTAATCAACAATGTGTTTGGGTGGCGATATTTCCAAAACCAGGCATTGGAAAAGGTCGCGGCTTTCAAAATCCCTGGTTAACTTTTCAAGAGCTATTCACTGGTGAAAACCATAAGGTTCTGCGATATTTGGTTATCGAGATATGACCACCCAAAGTAATTTTTCTGAAAATTGACCCAAATCTAAAAAAGTCATCGGATGCAGATGGAGATATTTCCGCAACCAAGGCTCGTAAGGAGTTATAGTTTTCAATTCTAAATAGAGAATTAACAGACCTATCCATGGATGTGCCAAACTCAAAACTTTATTTTTTTATTGATTTTGGGAAAAATCATGGACTACACTTGTCTTTAAAAATCATTATATTTTCGAGGTTCACCAATCGCACCGAAATATACATCAAACGAAAGGTCTGTTCAATACCTACACACACATGCAAGCTAAATTGTCCTGCGTGGTCTGGTTATCGAAATATGGCCATCCAAAGCAATTTCAGTGATTCCACAGATTTTTGAGCTTTAACTAATCAACAATGTGTTTGGGTGGCGATATTTCCAAAACCAGGCATTGGAAAAGGTCGCGGCTTTCAAAATCCCTGGTTTACTTTTCAAGAGCTATTCACTGGTGAAAACCAGAAGGTTCTGCGATATCTGGTTATCGAGATATGACCACCCAAAGTAATTTTTCTGAAAATTGACCCAAATCTAAAAAAGTCATCGGATGCAGATGGAGATATTTCCGCAACCAAGGCTCGTAACGAGTTATAGTTTTCAATTCTAAATAGAGAATTAACAGACCTTTCCATGGATGTGCCAAACTCAAAACTTTATTTTTTTATTAATTTTGGGAAAAATCATGGACTAACCACTCTTGTCTTTAAAAATCATTATATTTTCGAGGTTCACCAATCGCACCGAAATATACATCAAACGAAAGGTCTGTTCAATACCTACACACACATGCAAGCTAAATTGTCCTGCGTGGTCTGGTTATCGAAATATGGCCATCCAAAGCAATTTCAGTGATTTCACAGATTTTTGAGCTTTAACTAATCAACAATGTGTTTGGGTGGCGATATTTCCAAAACCAGGCATTGGAAAAGGTCGCGGCTTTCAAAATCCCTGGTTTACTTTTCAAGAGCTATTCACTGGTGAAAACCAGAAGGTTCTGCGATATCTGGTTATCGAGATATGACCACCCAAAGTAATTTTTCTGAAAATTGATCCAAATCTAAAAAAGTCATCGGATGCAGATGGAGATATTTCCGCAACCAAGGCTCGTAACGAGTTATAGTTTTCAATTCTAAATAGAGAATTAACAGACCTTTCCATGGATGTGCCAAACTCAAAAATTTATTTTTATTAATTTTGGGAAAAATCATGGACTAACCACTTGTCTTTAAAAATCATTATATTTTCGAGGTTCACCAATCGCACCGAAATATACATCAAACGAAAGGTCTGTTCAATGCCTACACACACATGCAAGCTAAATTGTCCTGCGTGGTCTGGTTATCGAAATATGGCCATCCAAAGCAATTTAAGTGATTCCACAGATTTTTGAGCTTTAACTAATCAACAATGTGTTTGGGTGGCGATATTTCCAAAACCAGGCATTGGAAAAGGTCGCGGCTTTCAAAATCCCTGGTTAACTTTTCAAGAGCTATTCACTGGTGAAAACCATAAGGTTCTGCGATATCTGGTTATCGAGATATGACCACCCAAAGTAATTTTTCTGAAAATTGACCCAAATCTAAAAAAGTCATCGGATGCAGATGGAGATATTTCCGCAACCAAGGCTCGTAACGAGTTATAGTTTTCAATTCTAAATAGAGAATTAACAGACCTTTCCATGGATGTGCCAAACTCAAAACTTTATTTTTTTATTGATTTTGGGAAAAATCATGGACTACACTTGTCTTTAAAAATCATTATATTTTCGAGGTTCACCAATCGCACCGAAATATACATCAAACGAAAGGTCTGTTCAATACCTACACACACATGCAAGCTAAATTGTCCTGCGTGGTCTGGTTATCGAAATATGGCCATCCAAAGCAATTTAAGTGATTCCACAGATTTTTGAGCTTTAACTAATCAACAATGTGTTTGGGTGGCGATATTTCCAAAACCAGGCATTGGAAAAGGTCGCGGCTTTCAAAATCCCTGGTTTACTTTTCAAGAGCTATTCACTGGTGAAAACCAGAAGGTTCTGCGATATCTGGTTATCGAGATATGACCACCCAAAGTAATTTTTCTGAAAATTGATCCAAATCTAAAAAAGTCATCGGATGCAGATGGAGATATTTCCGCAACCAAGGCTCGTAACGAGTTATAGTTTTCAATTCTAAATAGAGAATTAACAGACCTTTCCATGGATGTGCCAAACTCAAAAATTTATTTTTATTAATTTTGGGAAAAATCATGGACTAACCACTTGTCTTTAAAAATCATTATATTTTCGAGGTTCACCAATCGCACCGAAATACAGTGAAAGCTCTAATAAGCGGACACTCATGGTCCCCCAATTTTTGTCCGGTTATGAGAACTGTCCGGTTAAGGGAAAGCAATAAAAAAAACATTTTTTTTAACTTCATATTAATTCTGATTAATATTGGATCTACGATCTACCTTGCCATTTTCCACGAACATCTTCTTTATTTCTTGAAATCTCTGCAGCTTGTGTTTTTCCAATATTAAATCTAAAAAAATTTGCATAGATAAAATATTTCATGTCGTGGCTGAAAAAAAAACAAACCTTTTTGCCAAAGCGCGAACCAATAAGTTTTTGTTGCCCAATGCATTGGCAATTTACAACTATTCTTGCCTCACCCTTTTTTACCGTTATTTTAACGGACTATGCTCTAGTGAAATAGCCAGCTGCATTCTTCCCCTTAAACAATTCAACCGTAATATTCGCACTTCTAGGAATGCCCATCAGTTTACCCTTGAGCCCAACTTCGGACGTACTGTGAAGTACAGAGATTCGTTCTTCTACGCTAATGTGGAATTCTTTGCCACGCTCTGTCTTTCCCAGTCATTGCTATGTTCAAAAATTCAAAACCAATATACACCGACACCTCCTTTCTGACCCCTCCCTTTTTTCCTATTGCTCACACTGTGACTCTGACATATTAAGGGTATACAAAAAACTTTTGAGTGTGATGAATGAGTAGCCGAAGGAAACGAAATGACATGTGTAAAAACGAAACGCGATGAAAAAAGGGTACCATACCCTCTCAAAATCACACCAACTACCCCCAGTAACTAACTAGGGAAATCCCCTAATAACCTTTCAACATAACATCGCACTGTCCAGTTATTAGAGCTTCGCGTCCGGTTATCGGAGATTTTCTATAGATTTACTTACGTATTAAACATAAACTGTACTTAGAACAGATCTGCTGTTCTTTTTTGTTACATTTTTAAGAAAAAATTATCCCTAAATAAAATAATGTGTCCGCGTATGGGAGGTTTTCTATCTAAAATGGGCAAGAAAACGTGTCCGCGTCCGTTTATGAGAGTGTCCGTTTAAAGGAAAGTTATTTGTATGAGATTTTCGAAAAAGAAGTTCGTTCCCGAAAATGTGTCCGTTTAAGGGAGCTGTCCGCTTATTGGAGCTGTCCGCAAGTAGAGCTTTCACTGTATACATCAAACGAAAGGTCTGTTCAATGCCTACACACACATGCAAGCTAAATTGTCCTGCGTGGTCTGGTTATCGAAATATGGCCATCCAAAGCAATTTCAGTGATTCCACAGATTTTTGAGCTTTAACTAATCAACAATGTGTTTGGGTGGCGATATTTCCAAAACCAGGCATTGGAAAAGGTCGCGGCTTTCAAAATCCCTGGTTTACTTTTCAAGAGATATTCACTGGTGAAAACCAGAAGGTTCTGCGATATCTGGTTATCGAGATATGACCACCCAAAGTAATTTTTCTGAAAATTGACCCAAATCTAAAAAAGTCATCGGATGCAGATGGAGATATTTCCGCAACCAAGACTCGTAAGGAGTTATAGTTTTCAATTCTAAATAGAGAATTAACAGACCTTTCCATGGATGTGCCAAACTCAAAACTTTATTTTTTTATTAATTTTGGGAAAAATCATGGACTAACCACTTGTCTTTAAAAATCATTATATTTTCGAGGTTCACCAATCGCACCGAAATATACATCAAACGAAAGGTCTGTTCAATGCCTACACACACATGCAAGCTAAATTGTCCTGCGTGGTCTGGTTATCGAAATATGGCCATCCAAAGCAATTTAAGTGATTCCACAGATTTTTGAGCTTTAACTAATCAACAATGTGTTTGGGTGGCGATATTTCCAAAACCAGGCATTGGAAAAGGTCGCGGCTTTCAAAATCCCTGGTTAACTTTTCAAGAGCTATTCACTGGTGAAAACCATAAGGTTCTGCGATATCTGGTTATCGAGATATGACCACCCAAAGTAATTTTTCTGAAAATTGACCCAAATCTAAAAAAGTCATCGGATGCAGATGGAGATATTTCCGCAACCAAGGCTCGTAACGAGTTATAGTTTTCAATTCTAAATAGAGAATTAACAGACCTTTCCATGGATGTGCCAAACTCAAAACTTTATTTTTTTATTAATTTTGGGAAAAATCATGGACTAACCACTTGTCTTTAAAAATCATTATATTTTCGAGGTTCACCAATCGCACCGAAATATACATCAAACGAAAGGTCTGTTCAATGCCTACACACACATGCAAGCTAAATTGTCCTGCGTGGTCTGGTTATCGAAATATGGCCATCCAAAGCAATTTCAGTGATTCCACAGATTTTTGAGCTTTAACTAATCAACAATGTGTTTGGGTGGCGATATTTCCAAAACCAGGCATTGGAAAAGGTCGCGGCTTTCAAAATCCCTGGTTAACTTTTCAAGAGCTATTCACTGGTGAAAACCAGAAGGTTCTGCGATATCTGGTTATCGAGATATGACCACCCAAAGTAATTTTTCTGAAAATTGACCCAAATCTAAAAAAGTCATCGGATGCAGATGGAGATATTTCCGCAACCAAGGCTCGTAACGAGTTATAGTTTTCAATTCTGAATAGAGAATTAACAGACCTTTCCATGGATGTGCCAAACTCAAAACTTTATTTTTTTATTAATTTTGGGAAAAATCATGGACTAACCACTTGTCTTTAAAAATCATTATATTTTCGAGGTTCACCAATCGCACCGAAATATACATCAAACGAAAGGTCTGTTCAATGCCTACACACACATGCAAGCTAAATTGTCCTGCGTGGTCTGGTTATCGAAATATGGCCATCCAAAGCAATTTAAGTGATTCCACAGATTTTTGAGCTTTAACTAATCAACAATGTGTTTGGGTGGCGATATTTCCAAAACCAGGCATTGGAAAAGGTCGCGGCTTTCAAAATCCCTGGTTAACTTTTCAAGAGCTATTCACTGGTGAAAACCATAAGGTTCTGCGATATCTGGTTATCGAGATATGACCACCCAAAGTAATTTTTCTGAAAATTGACCCAAATCTAAAAAAGTCATCGGATGCAGATGGAGATATTTCCGCAACCAAGGCTCGTAAGGAGTTATAGTTTTCAATTCTAAATAGAGAATTAACAGACCTTTCCATGGATGTGCCAAACTCAAAACTTTATTTTTTTATTAATTTTGGGAAAAATCATGGACTAACCACTTGTCTTTAAAAATCATTATATTTTCGAGGTTCACCAATCGCACCGAAATATACATCAAACGAAAGGTCTGTTCAATGCCTACACACACATGCAAGCTAAATTGTCCTGCGTGGTCTGGTTATCGAAATATGGCCATCCAAAGCAATTTAAGTGATTCCACAGATTTTTGAGCTTTAACTAATCAACAATGTGTTTGGGTGGCGATATTTCCAAAACCAGGCATTGGAAAAGGTCGCGGCTTTCAAAATCCCTGGTTAACTTTTCAAGAGCTATTCACTGGTGAAAACCATAAGGTTCTGCGATATCTGGTTATCGAGATATGACCACCCAAAGTAATTTTTCTGAAAATTGACCCAAATCTAAAAAAGTCATCGGATGCAGATGGAGATATTTCCGCAACCAAGGCTCGTAAGGAGTTATAGTTTTCAATTCTAAATAGAGAATTAACAGACCTTTCCATGGATGTGCCAAACTCAAAACTTTATTTTTTTATTAATTTTGGGAAAAATCATGGACTAACCACTTGTCTTTAAAAATCATTATATTTTCGAGGTTCACCAATCGCACCGAAATATACATCAAACGAAAGGTCTGTTCAATGCCTACACACACATGCAAGCTAAATTGTCCTGCGTGGTCTGGTTATCGAAATATGGCCATCCAAAGCAATTTCAGTGATTCCACAGATTTTTGAGCTTTAACTAATCAACAATGTGTTTGGGTGGCGATATTTCCAAAACCAGGCATTGGAAAAGGTCGCGGCTTTCAAAATCCCTGGTTAACTTTTCAAGAGCTATTCACTGGTGAAAACCAGAAGGTTCTGCGATATCTGGTTATCGAGATATGACCACCCAAAATAATTTTTCTGAAAATTGACCCAAATCTAAAAAAGTCATCGGATGCAGATGGAGATATTTCCGCAACCAAGGCTCGTAACGAGTTATAGTTTTCAATTCTGAATAGAGAATTAACAGACCTTTCCATGGATGTGCCAAACTCAAAACTTTATTTTTTTATTAATTTTGGGCAAAATCATGGACACCACTTGTCTTTAAAAATCATTATATTTTCGAGGTTCACCAATCGCACCGAAATATACATCAAACGAAAGGTCTGTTCAATACCTACACACACATGCAAGCTAAATTGTCCTGCGTGGTCTGGTTATCGAAATATGGCCATCCAAAGCAATTTCAGTGATTCCACAGATTTTTGAGCTTTAACTAATCAACAATGTGTTTGGGTGGCGATATTTCCAAAACCAGGCATTGGAAAAGGTCGCGGCTTTCAAAATCCCTGGTTTACTTTTCAAGAGCTATTCACTGGTGAAAACCAGAAGGTTCTGCGATATCTGGTTATCGAGATATGACCACCCAAAGTAATTTTTCTGAAAATTGACCCAAATCTAAAAAAGTCATCGGATGCAGATGGAGATATTTCCGCAACCAACGCTCGTAACGAGTTATAGTTTTCAATTCTGAATAGAGAATTAACAGACCTTTCCATGGATGTGCCAAACTCAAAACTTTATTTTTTTATTAATTTTGGGAAAAATCATGGACTACACTTGTCTTTAAAAATCATTATATTTTCGAGGTTCACCAATCGCACCGAAATATACATCAAACGAAAGGTCTGTTCAATACCTACACACACATGCAAGCTAAATTGTCCTGCGTGGTCTGGTTATCGAAATATGGCCATCCAAAGCAATTTAAGTGATTCCACAGATTTTCGAGCTTTAACTACCTAACAATGTGCTTGGGTGGCGATATTTCCGAAACCACGAGTTGTAAAAGGTTGCGGTTTCCAAAATTTGTAGTCAATTTTGTAAGAGCTATTCACGGGTGAAAACCAGAAGGTTCTGCGAGGTCTGGTTATCGAAATATGGCCACCCAAAGTGATTTTACTGAAAATTGGCCCAAATCTAAAAAAGTCATCGGATGCGGATGGCGATATTTTCGCAACCAAGGCTCGTAACGCGTTGCGGTTTTCAATTCTGAATAGAGAATTAACAGACCTTTCCATGGATGTGCCAAACTCAAAATTTTTTTTTTCAATTAATTTTGGGAAAAATCATGGACTACACTTGTCTATAAAAATCATTATTTTTTCGAAGTTCACCAATCCCATCGACATATACATCAAACGAAAGGTCTGTTCAATACCTACACACACCTGTAAGCCAAATCGTCCTGCGTGGTCTGGTTAGCGAAATATGGCCATCCAAAGTGATTTCAGTGATTCCACAGATTTTTGAGCTTTAACTAATCAACAATGTGTTTGGGTGGCGATATTTCCAAAACCAGGCATTGGAAAAGGTCGCGGCTTTCAAAATCCCTGGTTTACTTTTCAAGAGCTATTCACTGGTGAAAACCAGAAGGTTCTGCGATATCTGGTTATCGAGATATGACCACCCAAAGTAATTTTTCTGAAAATTGATCCAAATCTAAAAAAGTCATCGGATGCAGATGGAGATATTTCCGCAACCAAGGCTCGTAACGAGTTATAGTTTTCAATTCTGAATAGAGAATTAACAGACCTTTCCATGGATGTGCCAAACTCAAAACTTTATTTTTTTATTAATTTTGGGAAAAATCATGGACTAACCACTTGTCTTTAAAAATCATTATATTTTCGAGGTTCACCAATCGCACCGAAATATACATCAAACGAAAGGTCTGTTCAATGCCTACACACACATGCAAGCTAAATTGTCCTGCGTGGTCTGGTTATCGAAATATGGCCATCCAAAGCAATTTCAGTTATTCCACAGATTTTTGAGCTTTAACTAATCAACAATGTGTTTGGGTGGCGATATTTCCAAAACCAGGCATTGGAAAAGGTCGCGGCTTTCAAAATCCCTGGTTTACTTTTCAAGAGCTATTCACTGGTGAAAACCAGAAGGTTCTGCGATATCTGGTTATCGAGATATGACCACCCAAAGTAATTTTTCTGAAAATTGACCCAAATCTAAAAAAGTCATCGGATGCAGATGGAGATATTTCCGCAACCAAGGCTCGTAACGAGTTATAGTTTTCAATTCTAAATAGAGAATTAACAGACCTTTCCATGGATGTGCCAAACTCAAAAATTTATTTTTTATTAATTTTGGGAAAAATCATGGACTAACCACTTGTCTTTAAAAATCATTATATTTTCGAGGTTCACCAATCGCACCGAAATATACATCAAACGAAAGGTCTGTTCAATGCCTACACACACATGCAAGCTAAATTGTCCTGCGTGGTCTGGTTATCGAAATATGGCCATCCAAAGCAATTTAAGTGATTCCACAGATTTTTGAGCTTTAACTAATCAACAATGTGTTTGGGTGGCGATATTTCCAAAACCAGGCATTGGAAAAGGTCGCGGCTTTCAAAATCCCTGGTTAACTTTTCAAGAGCTATTCACTGGTGAAAACCATAAGGTTCTGCGATATCTGGTTATCGAGATATGACCACCCAAAGTAATTTTTCTGAAAATTGACCCAAATCTAAAAAAGTCATCGGATGCAGATGGAGATATTTCCGCAACCAAGGCTCGTAAGGAGTTATAGTTTTCAATTCTAAATAGAGAATTAACAGACCTTTCCATGGATGTGCCAAACTCAAAACTTTATTTTTTTATTAATTTTGGGAAAAATCATGGACTAACCACTTGTCTTTAAAAATCATTATATTTTCGAGGTTCACCAATCGCACCGAAATATACATCAAACGAAAGGTCTGTTCAATGCCTACACACACATGCAAGCTAAATTGTCCTGCGTGGTCTGGTTATCGAAATATGGCCATCCAAAGCAATTTAAGTGATTCCACAGATTTTTGAGCTTTAACTAATCAACAATGTGTTTGGGTGGCGATATTTCCAAAACCAGGCATTGGAAAAGGTCGCGGCTTTCAAAATCCCTGGTTTACTTTTCAAGAGCTATTCACTGGTGAAAACCAGAAGGTTCTGCGATATCTGGTTATCGAGATATGACCACCCAAAGTAATTTTTCTGAAAATTGACCCAAATCTAAAAAAGTCATCGGATGCAGATGGAGATATTTCCGCAACCAAGGCTCGTAACGAGTTATAGTTTTCAATTCTAAATAGAGAATTAACAGACCTTTCCATGGATGTGCCAAACTCAAAAATTTATTTTTATTAATTTTGAGAAAAATCATGGACTAACCACTTGTCTTTAAAAATCATTATATTTTCGAGGTTCACCAATCGCGCCGAAATATACATCAAACGAAAGGTCTGTTCAATACCTACACACACATGCAAGCTAAATTGTCCTGCGTGGTCTGGTTATCGAAATATGGCCATCCAAAGCAATTTCAGTGATTCCACAGATTTTTGAGCTTTAACTAATCAACAATGTGTTTGGGTGGCGATATTTCCAAAACCAGGCATTGGAAAAGGTCGCGGCTTTCAAAATCCCTGGTTAACTTTTCAAGAGCTATTCACTGGTGAAAACCAGAAGGTTCTGCGATATCTGGTTATCGAGATATGACCACCCAAAGTAATTTTTCTGAAAATTGACCCAAATCTAAAAAAGTCATCGGATGCAGATGGAGATATTTCCGCAACCAAGGCTCGTAACGAGTTATAGTTTTCAATTCTGAATAGAGAATTAACAGACCTTTCCATGGATGTGCCAAACTCAAAACTTTATTTTTTTATTAATTTTGGGCAAAATCATGGACACCACTTGTCTTTAAAAATCATTATATTTTCGAGGTTCACCAATCGCACCGAAATATACATCAAACGAAAGGTCTGTTCAATGCCTACACACACATGCAAGCTAAATTGTCCTGCGTGGTCTGGTTATCGAAATATGGCCATCCAAAGCAATTTCAGTGATTCCACAGATTTTTGAGCTTTAACTAATCAACAATGTGTTTGGGTGGCGATATTTCCAAAACCAGGCATTGGAAAAGGTCGCGGCTTTCAAAATCCCTGGTTTACTTTTCAAGAGCTATTCACTGGTGAAAACCAGAAGGTTCTGCGATATCTGGTTATCGAGATATGACCACCCAAAGTAATTTTTCTGAAAAGTGACCCAAATCTAAAAAAGTCATCGGATGCAGATGGAGATATTTCCGCAACCAAGGCTCGTAACGAGTTATAGTTTTCAATTCTGAATAGAGAATTAACAGACCTTTCCATGGATGTGCCAAACTCAAAACTTTATTTTTTTATTAATTTTGGGAAAAATCATGGACTACACTTGTCTTTAAAAATCATTATATTTTCGAAGTTCACCAATCCCATCGAGATATACATCAAACGAAAGGTCTGTTCAATACCTACACACACCTGTAAGCCAAATCGTCCTGCGTGGTCTGGTTAGCGAAATATGGCCATCCAAAGTGATTTCGCTGATTCCACAGATTTTCGAGCTTTAACTACCTAACAATGTGCTTGGGTGGCGATATTTCCGAAACCACGAGTTGTAAAAGGTTGCGGTTTCCAAAATTTGTAGTCAATTTTGTAAGAGCTATTCACGGGTGAAAACCAGAAGGTTCTGCGAGGTCTGGTTATCGAAATATGGCCACCCAAAGTAATTTTTCTGAAAATTGACCCAAATCTAAAAAAGTCATCGGATGCAGATGGAGATATTTCCGCAACCAAGGCTCGTAACGAGTTATAGTTTTCAATTCTAAATAGAGAATTAACAGACCTTTCCATGGATGTGCCAAACTCAAAACTTTATTTTTTTATTAATTTTGGGAAAAATCATGGACTACACTTGTCTTTAAAAATCATTATATTTTCGAGGTTCACCAATCGCACCGAAATATACATCAAACGAAAGGTCTGTTCAATACCTACACACACATGCAAGCTAAATTGTCCTGCGTGGTCTGGTTATCGAAATATGGCCATCCAAAGCAATTTCAGTGATTTCACAGATTTTTGAGCTTTAACTAATCAACAATGTGTTTGGGTGGCGATATTTCCAAAACCAGGCATTGGAAAAGGTCGCGGCTTTCAAAATCCCTGGTTAACTTTTCAAGAGCTATTCACTGGTGAAAACCATAAGGTTCTGCGATATCTGGTTATCGAGATATGACCACCCAAAGTAATTTTTCTGAAAATTGACCCAAATCTAAAAAAGTCATCGGATGCAGATGGAGATATTTCCGCAACCAAGGCTCGTAAGGAGTTATAGTTTTCAATTCTAAATAGAGAATTAACAGACCTTTCCATGGATGTGCCAAACTCAAAACTTTATTTTTTTATTGATTTTGGGAAAAATCATGGACTACACTTGTCTTTAAAAATCATTATATTTTCGAGGTTCACCAATCGCACCGAAATATACATCAAACGAAAGGTCTGTTCAATACCTACACACACATGCAAGCTAAATTGTCCTGCGTGGTCTGGTTATCGAAATATGGCCATCCAAAGCAATTTCAGTGATTCCACAGATTTTTGAGCTTTAACTATTCAACAATGTGTTTGGGTGGCGATATTTCCAAAACCAGGTATTGGAAAAGGTCGCGGCTTTCAAAATCCCTGGTTTACTTTTCAAGAGCTATTCACTGGTGAAAACCAGAAGGTTCTGCGATATCTGGTTATCGAGATATGACCACCCAAAGTAATTTTTCTGAAAATTGACCCAAATCTAAAAAAGTCATCGGATGCAGATGGAGATATTTCCGCAACCAAGGCTCGTAACGAGGTATAGTTTTCAATTCTAAATAGAGAATTAACAGACCTTTCCATGGATGTGCCAAACTCAAAACTTTATTTTTTTATTAATTTTGGGAAAAATCATGGACTAACCACTTGTCTTTAAAAATCATTATATTTTCGAGGTTCACCAATCGCACCGAAATATACATCAAACGAAAGGTCTGTTCAATACCTACACACACATGCAAGCTAAATTGTCCTGCGTGGTCTGGTTATCGAAATATGGCCATCCAAAGCAATTTCAGTGATTTCACAGATTTTTGAGCTTTAACTAATCAACAATGTGTTTGGGTGGCGATATTTCCAAAACCAGGCATTGGAAAAGGTCGCGGCTTTCAAAATCCCTGGTTAACTTTTCAAGAGCTATTCACTGGTGAAAACCAGAAGGTTCTGCGATATCTGGTTATCGAGATATGACCACCCAAAGTAATTTTTCTGAAAATTGACCCAAATCTAAAAAAGTCATCGGATGCAGATGGAGATATTTCCGCAACCAAGGCTCGTAACGAGTTATAGTTTTCAATTCTGAATAGAGAATTAACAGACCTTTCCATGGATGTGCCAAACTCAAAACTTTATTTTTTTATTAATTTTGGGAAAAATCATGGACTAACCACTTGTCTTTAAAAATCATTATATTTTCGAGGTTCACCAATCGCACCGAAATATACATCAAACGAAAGGTCTGTTCAATGCCTACACACACATGCAAGCTAAATTGTCCTGCGTGGTCTGGTTATCGAAATATGGCCATCCAAAGCAATTTAAGTGATTCCACAGATTTTTGAGCTTTAACTAATCAACAATGTGTTTGGGTGGCGATATTTCCAAAACCAGGCATTGGAAAAGGTCGCGGCTTTCAAAATCCCTGGTTAACTTTTCAAGAGCTATTCACTGGTGAAAACCATAAGGTTCTGCGATATCTGGTTATCCAGATATGACCACCCAAAGTAATTTTTCTGAAAATTGACCCAAATCTAAAAAAGTCATCGGATGCAGATGGAGATATTTCCGCAACCAAGGCTCGTAAGGAGTTATAGTTTTCAATTCTAAATAGAGAATTAACAGACCTTTCCATGGATGTGCCAAACTCAAAACTTTATTTTTTTATTAATTTTGGGAAAAATCATGGACTAACCACTTGTCTTTAAAAATCATTATATTTTCGAGGTTCACCAATCGCACCGAAATATACATCAAACGAAAGGTCTGTTCAATGCCTACACACACATGCAAGCTAAATTGTCCTGCGTGGTCTGGTTATCGAAATATGGCCATCCAAAGCAATTTAAGTGATTCCACAGATTTTTGAGCTTTAACTAATCAACAATGTGTTTGGGTGGCGATATTTCCAAAACCAGGCATTGGAAAAGGTCGCGGCTTTCAAAATCCCTGGTTAACTTTTCAAGAGCTATTCACTGGTGAAAACCATAAGGTTCTGCGATATCTGGTTATCGAGATATGACCACCCAAAGTAATTTTTCTGAAAATTGACCCAAATCTAAAAAAGTCATCGGATGCAGATGGAGATATTTCCGCAACCAAGGCTCGTAAGGAGTTATAGTTTTCAATTCTAAATAGAGAATTAACAGACCTTTCCATGGATGTGCCAAACTCAAAACTTTATTTTTTTATTAATTTTGGGAAAAATCATGGACTAACCACTTGTCTTTAAAAATCATTATATTTTCGAGGTTCACCAATCGCACCGAAATATACATCAAACGAAAGGTCTGTTCAATACCTACACACACATGCAAGCTAAATTGTCCTGCGTGGTCTGGTTATCGAAATATGGCCATCCAAAGCAATTTAAGTGATTCCACAGATTTTTGAGCTTTAACTAATCAACAATGTGTTTGGGTGGCGATATTTCCAAAACCAGGCATTGGAAAAGGTCGCGGCTTTCAAAATCCCTGGTTTACTTTTCAAGAGCTATTCACTGGTGAAAACCAGAAGGTTCTGCGATATCTGGTTATCGAGATATGACCACCCAAAGTAATTTTTCTGAAAATTGACCCAAATCTAAAAAAGTCATCGGATGCAGATGGAGATATTTCCGCAACCAAGGCTCGTAACGAGTTATAGTTTTCAATTCTAAATAGAGAATTAACAGACCTTTCCATGGATGTGCCAAACTCAAAACTTTATTTTTTTATTAATTTTGGGAAAAATCATGGACTAACCACTTGTCTTTAAAAATCATTATATTTTCGAGGTTCACCAATCGCACCGAAATATACATCAAACGAAAGGTCTGTTCAATGCCTACACACACATGCAAGCTAAATTGTCCTGCGTGGTCTGGTTATCGAAATATGGCCATCCAAAGCAATTTCAGTGATTTCACAGATTTTTGAGCTTTAACTAATCAACAATGTGTTTGGGTGGCGATATTTCCAAAACCAGGCATTGGAAAAGGTCGCGGCTTTCAAAATCCCTGGTTAACTTTTCAAGAGCTATTCACTGGTGAAAACCAGAAGGTTCTGCGATATCTGGTTATCGAGATATGACCACCCAAAGTAATTTTTCTGAAAATTGACCCAAATCTAAAAAAGTCATCGGATGCAGATGGAGATATTTCCGCAACCAAGGCTCGTAACGAGTTATAGTTTTCAATTCTGAATAGAGAATTAACAGACCTTTCCATGGATGTGCCAAACTCAAAACTTTATTTTTTTATTAATTTTGGGAAAAATCATGGACTAACCACTTGTCTTTAAAAATCATTATATTTTCGAGGTTCACCAATCGCACCGAAATATACATCAAACGAAAGGTCTGTTCAATGCCTACACACACATGCAAGCTAAATTGTCCTGCGTGGTCTGGTTATCGAAATATGGCCATCCAAAGCAATTTAAGTGATTCCACAGATTTTTGAGCTTTAACTAATCAACAATGTGTTTGGGTGGCGATATTTCCAAAACCAGGCATTGGAAAAGGTCGCGGCTTTCAAAATCCCTGGTTAACTTTTCAAGAGCTATTCACTGGTGAAAACCATAAGGTTCTGCGATATCTGGTTATCCAGATATGACCACCCAAAGTAATTTTTCTGAAAATTGACCCAAATCTAAAAAAGTCATCGGATGCAGATGGAGATATTTCCGCAACCAAGGCTCGTAAGGAGTTATAGTTTTCAATTCTAAATAGAGAATTAACAGACCTTTCCATGGATGTGCCAAACTCAAAACTTTATTTTTTTATTAATTTTGGGAAAAATCATGGACTAACCACTTGTCTTTAAAAATCATTATATTTTCGAGGTTCACCAATCGCACCGAAATATACATCAAACGAAAGGTCTGTTCAATGCCTACACACACATGCAAGCTAAATTGTCCTGCGTGATCTGGTTATCGAAATATGGCCATCCAAAGCAATTTAAGTGATTCCACAGATTTTTGAGCTTTAACTAATCAACAATGTGTTTGGGTGGCGATATTTCCAAAACCAGGCATTGGAAAAGGTCGCGGCTTTCAAAATCCCTGGTTAACTTTTCAAGAGCTATTCACTGGTGAAAACCATAAGGTTCTGCGATATCTGGTTATCGAGATATGACCACCCAAAGTAATTTTTCTGAAAATTGACCCAAATCTAAAAAAGTCATCGGATGCAGATGGAGATATTTCCGCAACCAAGGCTCGTAAGGAGTTATAGTTTTCAATTCTAAATAGAGAATTAACAGACCTTTCCATGGATGTGCCAAACTCAAAACTTTATTTTTTTATTAATTTTGGGAAAAATCATGGACTAACCACTTGTCTTTAAAAATCATTATATTTTCGAGGTTCACCAATCGCACCGAAATATACATCAAACGAAAGGTCTGTTCAATGCCTACACACACATGCAAGCTAAATTGTCCTGCGTGGTCTGGTTATCGAAATATGGACATCCAAAGCAATTTCAGTGATTCCACAGATTTTTGAGCTTTAACTAATCAACAATGTGTTTGGGTGGCGATATTTCCAAAACCAGGCATTGGAAAAGGTCGCGGCTTTCAAAATCCCCGGTTAACTTTTCAAGAGCTATTCACTGGTGAAAACCAGAAGGTTCTGCGATATTTGGTTATCGAGATATGACCACCCAAAGTAATTTTTCTGAAAATTGACCCAAATCTAAAAAAGTCATCGGATGCAGATGGAGATATTTCCGCAACCAAGGCTCGTAACGAGTTATAGTTTTCAATTCTGAATAGAGAATTAACAGACCTTTCCATGGATGTGCCAAACTCAAAACTTTATTTTTTTATTAATTTTGGGCAAAATCATGGACACCACTTGTCTTTAAAAATCATTATATTTTCGAGGTTCACCAATCGCACCGAAATATACATCAAACGAAAGGTCTGTTCAATACCTACACACACATGCAAGCTAAATTGTCCTGCGTGGTCTGGTTATCGAAATATGGCCATCCAAAGCAATTTCAGTGATTCCACAGATTTTTGAGCTTTAACTAATCAACAATGTGTTTGGGTGGCGATATTTCCAAAACCAGGCATTGGAAAAGGTCGCGGCTTTCAAAATCCCTGGTTTACTTTTCAAGAGCTATTCACTGGTGAAAACCAGAAGGTTCTGCGATATCTGGTTATCGAGATATGACCACCCAAAGTAATTTTTCTGAAAATTGACCCAAATCTAAAAAAGTCATCGGATGCAGATGGAGATATTTCCGCAACCAAGGCTCGTAACGAGTTATAGTTTTCAATTCTGAATAGAGAATTAACAGACCTTTCCATGGATGTGCCAAACTCAAAACTTTATTTTTTTATTAATTTTGGGAAAAATCATGGACTACACTTGTCTTTAAAAATCATTATATTTTCGAGGTTCACCAATCGCACCGAAATATACATCAAACGAAAGGTCTGTTCAATACCTACACACACATGCAAGCTAAATTGTCCTGCGTGGTCTGGTTATCGAAATATGGCCATCCAAAGCAATTTAAGTGATTCCACAGATTTTCGAGCTTTAACTACCTAACAATGTGCTTGGGTGGCGATATTTCCGAAACCACGAGTTGTAAAAGGTTGCGGTTTCCAAAATTTGTAGTCAATTTTGTAAGAGCTATTCACGGGTGAAAACCAGAAGGTTCTGCGAGGTCTGGTTATCGAAATATGGCCACCCAAAGTGATTTTACTGAAAATTGGCCCAAATCTAAAAAAGTCATCGGATGCGGATGGCGATATTTTCGCAACCAAGGCTCGTAACGCGTTGCGGTTTTCAATTCTGAATAGAGAATTAACAGACCTTTCCATGGATGTGCCAAACTCAAAAATTTATTTTTTATTAATTTTGGGAAAAATCATGGACTAACCACTTGTCTTTAAAAATCATTATATTTTCGAGGTTCACCAATCGCACCGAAATATACATCAAACGAAAGGTCTGTTCAATGCCTACACACACATGCAAGCTAAATTGTCCTGCGTGGTCTGGTTATCGAAATATGGCCATCCAAAGCAATTTCAGTGATTCCACAGATTTTTGAGCTTTAACTAATCAACAATGTGTTTGGGTGGCGATATTTCCAAAACCAGGCATAGGAAAAGGTCGGGGCTTTCAAAATCCCTGGTTTACTTTTCAAGAGCTATTCACTGGTGAAAACCAGAAGGTTCTGCGATATCTGGTTATCGAGATATGACCACCCAAAGTAATTTTTCTGAAAATTGACCCAAATCTAAAAAAGTCATCGGATGCAGATGGAGATATTTCCGCAACCAAGGCTCGTAACGAGTTATAGTTTTCAATTCTAAATAGAGAATTAACAGACCTTTCCATGGATGTGCCAAACTCAAAACTTTATTTTTTTATTAATTTTGGGAAAAATCATGGACTAACCACTTGTCTTTAAAAATCATTATATTTTCGAGGTTCACCAATCGCACCGAAATATACATCAAACGAAAGGTCTGTTCAATACCTACACACACATGCAAGCTAAATTGTCCTGCGTGGTCTGGTTATCGAAATATGGCCATCCAAAGCAATTTCAGTGATTCCACAGATTTTTGAGCTTTAACTAATCAACAATGTGTTTGGGTGGCGATATTTCCAAAACCAGGCATTGGAAAAGGTCGCGGCTTTCAAAATCCCCGGTTAACTTTTCAAGAGCTATTCACTGGTGAAAACCAGAAGGTTCTGCGATATCTGGTTATCGAGATATGACCACCCAAAGTAATTTTTCTGAAAATTGACCCAAATCTAAAAAAGTCATCGGATGCAGATGGAGATATTTCCGCAACCAAGGCTCGTAACGAGTTATAGTTTTCAATTCTGAATAGAGAATTAACAGACCTTTCCATGGATGTGCCAAACTCAAAACTTTATTTTTTTATTAATTTTGGGCAAAATCATGGACACCACTTGTCTTTAAAAATCATTATATTTTCGAGGTTCACCAATCGCACCGAAATATACATCAAACGAAAGGTCTGTTCAATACCTACACACACATGCAAGCTAAATTGTCCTGCGTGGTCTGGTTATCGAAATATGGCCATCCAAAGCAATTTCAGTGATTCCACAGATTTTTGAGCTTTAACTAATCAACAATGTGTTTGGGTGGCGATATTTCCAAAACCAGGCATTGGAAAAGGTCGCGGCTTTCAAAATCCCTGGTTTACTTTTCAAGAGCTATTCACTGGTGAAAACCAGAAGGTTCTGCGATATCTGGTTATCGAGATATGACCACCCAAAGTAATTTTTCTGAAAATTGACCCAAATCTAAAAAAGTCATCGGATGCAGATGGAGATATTTCCGCAACCAAGGCTCGTAACGAGTTATAGTTTTCAATTCTGAATAGAGAATTAACAGACCTTTCCATGGATGTGCCAAACTCAAAACTTTATTTTTTTATTAATTTTGGGAAAAATCATGGACTACACTTGTCTTTAAAAATCATTATATTTTCGAGGTTCACCAATCGCACCGAAATATACATCAAACGAAAGGTCTGTTCAATACCTACACACACATGCAAGCTAAATTGTCCTGCGTGGTCTGGTTATCGAAATATGGCCATCCAAAGCAATTTAAGTGATTCCACAGATTTTCGAGCTTTAACTACCTAACAATGTGCTTGGGTGGCGATATTTCCGAAACCACGAGTTGTAAAAGGTTGCGGTTTCCAAAATTTGTAGTCAATTTTGTAAGAGCTATTCACGGGTGAAAACCAGAAGGTTCTGCGAGGTCTGGTTATCGAAATATGGCCACCCAAAGTGATTTTACTGAAAATTGGCCCAAATCTAAAAAAGTCATCGGATGCGGATGGCGATATTTTCGCAACCAAGGCTCGTAACGCGTTGCGGTTTTCAATTCTGAATAGAGAATTAACAGACCTTTCCATGGATGTGCCAAACTCAAAAATTTATTTTTTATTAATTTTGGGAAAAATCATGGACTAACCACTTGTCTTTAAAAATCATTATATTTTCGAGGTTCACCAATCGCACCGAAATATACATCAAACGAAAGGTCTGTTCAATGCCTACACACACATGCAAGCTAAATTGTCCTGCGTGGTCTGGTTATCGAAATATGGCCATCCAAAGCAATTTCAGTGATTCCACAGATTTTTGAGCTTTAACTAATCAACAATGTGTTTGGGTGGCGATATTTCCAAAACCAGGCATAGGAAAAGGTCGGGGCTTTCAAAATCCCTGGTTTACTTTTCAAGAGCTATTCACTGGTGAAAACCAGAAGGTTCTGCGATATCTGGTTATCGAGATATGACCACCCAAAGTAATTTTTCTGAAAATTGACCCAAATCTAAAAAAGTCATCGGATGCAGATGGAGATATTTCCGCAACCAAGGCTCGTAACGAGTTATAGTTTTCAATTCTAAATAGAGAATTAACAGACCTTTCCATGGATGTGCCAAACTCAAAACTTTATTTTTTTATTAATTTTGGGAAAAATCATGGACTAACCACTTGTCTTTAAAAATCATTATATTTTCGAGGTTCACCAATCGCACCGAAATATACATCAAACGAAAGGTCTGTTCAATACCTACACACACATGCAAGCTAAATTGTCCTGCGTGGTCTGGTTATCGAAATATGGCCATCCAAAGCAATTTCAGTGATTCCACAGATTTTTGAGCTTTAACTAATCAACAATGTGTTTGGGTGGCGATATTTCCAAAACCAGGCATTGGAAAAGGTCGCGGCTTTCAAAATCCCTGGTTTACTTTTCAAGAGCTATTCACTGGTGAAAACCAGAAGGTTCTGCGAGGTCTGGTTATCGAAATATGGCCACCCAAAGTGATTTTACTGAAAATTGGCCCAAATCTAAAAAAGTCATCGGATGCGGATGGCGATATTTTCGCAACCAAGGCTCGTAACGCGTTGCGGTTTTCAATTCTGAATAGAGAATTAACAGACCTTTCCATGGATGTGCCAAACTCAAAAATTTATTTTTTATTAATTTTGGGAAAAATCATGGACTAACCACTTGTCTTTAAAAATCATTATATTTTCGAGGTTCACCAATCGCACCGAAATATACATCAAACGAAAGGTCTGTTCAATGCCTACACACACATGCAAGCTAAATTGTCCTGCGTGGTCTGGTTATCGAAATATGGCCATCCAAAGCAATTTCAGTGATTCCACAGATTTTTGAGCTTTAACTAATCAACAATGTGTTTGGGTGGCGATATTTCCAAAACCAGGCATTGGAAAAGGTCGGGGCTTTCAAAATCCCTGGTTTACTTTTCAAGAGCTATTCACTGGTGAAAACCAGAAGGTTCTGCGATATCTGGTTATCGAGATATGACCACCCAAAGTAATTTTTCTGAAAATTGACCCAAATCTAAAAAAGTCATCGGATGCAGATGGAGATATTTCCGCAACCAAGGCTCGTAACGAGTTATAGTTTTCAATTCTAAATAGAGAATTAACAGACCTTTCCATGGATGTGCCAAACTCAAAACTTTATTTTTTTATTAATTTTGGGAAAAATCATGGACTAACCACTTGTCTTTAAAAATCATTATATTTTCGAGGTTCACCAATCGCACCGAAATATACATCAAACGAAAGGTTTGTTCAATACCTACACACACATGCAAGCTAAATTGTCCTGCGTGGTCTGGTTATCGAAATATGGCCATCCAAAGCAATTTCAGTGATTCCACAGATTTTTGAGCTTTAACTAATCAACAATGTGTTTGGGTGGCGATATTTCCAAAACCAGGCATTGGAAAAGGTCGCGGCTTTCAAAATCCCTGGTTAACTTTTCAAGAGCTATTCACTGGTGAAAACCAGAAGGTTCTGCGATATCTGGTTATCGAGATATGACCACCCAAAGTAATTTTTCTGAAAATTGACCCAAATCTAAAAAAGTCATCGGATGCAGATGGAGATATTTCCGCAACCAAGGCTCGTAACGAGTTATAGTTTTCAATTCTGAATAGAGAATTAACAGACCTTTCCATGGATGTGCCAAACTCAAAACTTTATTTTTTTATTAATTTTGGGAAAAATCATGGACTAACCACTTGTCTTTAAAAATCATTATATTTTCGAGGTTCACCAATCGCACCGAAATATACATCAAACGAAAGGTCTGTTCAATGCCTACACACACATGCAAGCTAAATTGTCCTGCGTGGTCTGGTTATCGAAATATGGCCATCCAAAGCAATTTAAGTGATTCCACAGATTTTTGAGCTTTAACTAATCAACAATGTGTTTGGGTGGCGATATTTCCAAAACCAGGCATTGGAAAAGGTCGCGGCTTTCAAAATCCCTGGTTAACTTTTCAAGAGCTATTCACTGGTGAAAACCATAAGGTTCTGCGATATCTGGTTATCCAGATATGACCACCCAAAGTAATTTTTCTGAAAATTGACCCAAATCTAAAAAAGTCATCGGATGCAGATGGAGATATTTCCGCAACCAAGGCTCGTAAGGAGTTATAGTTTTCAATTCTAAATAGAGAATTAACAGACCTTTCCATGGATGTGCCAAACTCAAAACTTTATTTTTTTATTAATTTTGGGAAAAATCATGGACTAACCACTTGTCTTTAAAAATCATTATATTTTCGAGGTTCACCAATCGCACCGAAATATACATCAAACGAAAGGTCTGTTCAATGCCTACACACACATGCAAGCTAAATTGTCCTGCGTGGTCTGGTTATCGAAATATGGCCATCCAAAGCAATTTCAGTGATTCCACAGATTTTTGAGCTTTAACTAATCAACAATGTGTTTGGGTGGCGATATTTCCAAAACCAGGCATTGGAAAAGGTCGCGGCTTTCAAAATCCCTGGTTAACTTTTCAAGAGCTATTCACTGGTGAAAACCAGAAGGTTCTGCGATATCTGGTTATCGAGATATGACCACCCAAAGTAATTTTTCTGAAAATTGACCCAAATCTAAAAAAGTCATCGGATGCAGATGGAGATATTTCCGCGACCAAGGCTCGTAACGAGTTATAGTTTTCAATTCTGAATAGAGAATTAACAGACCTTTCCATGGATGTGCCAAACTCAAAACTTTATTTTTTTATTAATTTTGGGCAAAATCATGGACACCACTTGTCTTTAAAAATCATTATATTTTCGAGGTTCACCAATCGCACCGAAATATACATCAAACGAAAGGTCTGTTCAATACCTACACACACATGCAAGCTAAATTGTCCTGCGTGGTCTGGTTATCGAAATATGGCCATCCAAAGCAATTTCAGTGATTCCACAGATTTTTGAGCTTTAACTAATCAACAATGTGTTTGGGTGGCGATATTTCCAAAACCAGGCATTGGAAAAGGTCGCGGCTTTCAAAATCCCTGGTTTACTTTTCAAGAGCTATTCACTGGTGAAAACCAGAAGGTTCTGCGATATCTGGTTATCGAGATATGACCACCCAAAGTAATTTTTCTGAAAATTGACCCAAATCTAAAAAAGTCATCGGATGCAGATGGAGATATTTCCGCAACCAAGGCTCGTAACGAGTTATAGTTTTCAATTCTGAATAGAGAATTAACAGACCTTTCCATGGATGTGCCAAACTCAAAACTTTATTTTTTTATTAATTTTGGGAAAAATCATGGACTACACTTGTCTTTAAAAATCATTATATTTTCGAGGTTCACCAATCGCACCGAAATATACATCAAACGAAAGGTCTGTTCAATACCTACACACACATGCAAGCTAAATTGTCCTGCGTGGTCTGGTTATCGAAATATGGCCATCCAAAGCAATTTAAGTGATTCCACAGATTTTCGAGCTTTAACTACCTAACAATGTGCTTGGGTGGCGATATTTCCGAAACCACGAGTTGTAAAAGGTTGCGGTTTCCAAAATTTGTAGTCAATTTTGTAAGAGCTATTCACGGGTGAAAACCAGAAGGTTCTGCGAGGTCTGGTTATCGAAATATGGCCACCCAAAGTGATTTTACTGAAAATTGGCCCAAATCTAAAAAAGTCATCGGATGCGGATGGCGATATTTTCGCAACCAAGGCTCGTAACGCGTTGCGGTTTTCAATTCTGAATAGAGAATTAACAGGCCTTTCCATGGATGTGCCAAACTCAAAAATTTATTTTTTATTAATTTTGGGAAAAATCATGGACTAACCACTTGTCTTTAAAAATCATTATATTTTCGAGGTTCACCAATCGCACCGAAATATACATCAAACGAAAGGTCTGTTCAATGCCTACACACACATGCAAGCTAAATTGTCCTGCGTGGTCTGGTTATCGAAATATGGCCATCCAAAGCAATTTCAGTGATTCCACAGATTTTTGAGCTTTAACTAATCAACAATGTGTTTGGGTGGCGATATTTCCAAAACCAGGCATTGGAAAAGGTCGGGGCTTTCAAAATCCCTGGTTTACTTTTCAAGAGCTATTCACTGGTGAAAACCAGAAGGTTCTGCGATATCTGGTTATCGAGATATGACCACCCAAAGTAATTTTTCTGAAAATTGACCCAAATCTAAAAAAGTCATCGGATGCAGATGGAGATATTTCCGCAACCAAGGCTCGTAACGAGTTATAGTTTTCAATTCTAAATAGAGAATTAACAGACCTTTCCATGGATGTGCCAAACTCAAAACTTTATTTTTTTATTAATTTTGGGAAAAATCATGGACTAACCACTTGTCTTTAAAAATCATTATATTTTCGAGGTTCACCAATCGCACCGAAATATACATCAAACGAAAGGTCTGTTCAATACCTACACACACATGCAAGCTAAATTGTCCTGCGTGGTCTGGTTATCGAAATATGGCCATCCAAAGCAATTTCAGTGATTTCACAGATTTTTGAGCTTTAACTAATCAACAATGTGTTTGGGTGGCGATATTTCCAAAACCAGGCATTGGAAAAGGTCGCGGCTTTCAAAATCCCTGGTTTACTTTTCAAGAGCTATTCACTGCTGAAAACCAGAAGGTTCTGCGATATCTGGTTATCGAGATATGACCACCCAAAGTAATTTTTCTGAAAATTGATCCAAATCTAAAAAAGTCATCGGATGCAGATGGAGATATTTCCGCAACCAAGGCTCGTAACGAGTTATAGTTTTCAATTCTGAATAGAGAATTAACAGACCTTTCCATGGATGTGCCAAACTCAAAACTTTATTTTTTTATTAATTTTGGGAAAAATCATGGACTAACCACTTGTCTTTAAAAATCATTATATTTTCGAGGTTCACCAATCGCACCGAAATATACATCAAACGAAAGGTCTGTTCAATGCCTACACACACATGCAAGCTAAATTGTCCTGCGTGGTCTGGTTATCGAAATATGGCCATCCAAAGCAATTTCAGTTATTCCACAGATTTTTGAGCTTTAACTAATCAACAATGTGTTTGGGTGGCGATATTTCCAAAACCAGGCATTGGAAAAGGTCGCGGCTTTCAAAATCCCTGGTTAACTTTTCAAGAGCTATTCACTGGTGAAAACCAGAAGGTTCTGCGATATCTGGTTATCGAGATATGACCACCCAACGTAATTTTTCTGAAAATTGACCCAAATCTAAAAAAGTCATCGGATGCAGATGGAGATATTTCCGCAACCAAGGCTCGTAACGAGTTATAGTTTTCAATTCTAAATAGAGAATTAACAGACCTTTCCATGGATGTGCCAAACTCAAAAATTTATTTTTTATTAATTTTGGGAAAAATCATGGACTAACCACTTGTCTTTAAAAATCATTATATTTTCGAGGTTCACCAATCGCACCGAAATATACATCAAACGAAAGGTCTGTTCAATGCCTACACACACATGCAAGCTAAATTGTCCTGCGTGGTCTGGTTATCGAAATATGGCCATCCAAAGCAATTTAAGTGATTCCACAGATTTTTGAGCTTTAACTAATCAACAATGTGTTTGGGTGGCGATATTTCCAAAACCAGGCATTGGAAAAGGTCGCGGCTTTCAAAATCCCTGGTTAACTTTTCAAGAGCTATTCACTGGTGAAAACCATAAGGTTCTGCGATATCTGGTTATCGAGATATGACCACCCAAAGTAATTTTTCTGAAAATTGACCCAAATCTAAAAAAGTCATCGGATGCAGATGGAGATATTTCCGCAACCAAGGCTCGTAAGGAGTTATAGTTTTCAATTCTAAATAGAGAATTAACAGACCTTTCCATGGATGTGCCAAACTCAAAACTTTATTTTTTTATTAATTTTGGGAAAAATCATGGACTAACCACTTGTCTTTAAAAATCATTATATTTTCGAGGTTCACCAATCGCACCGAAATATACATCAAACGAAAGGTCTGTTCAATGCCTACACACACATGCAAGCTAAATTGTCCTGCGTGGTCTGGTTATCGAAATATGGCCATCCAAAGCAATTTCAGTTATTCCACAGATTTTTGAGCTTTAACTAATCAACAATGTGTTTGGGTGGCGATATTTCCAAAACCAGGCATTGGAAAAGGTCGCGGCTTTCAAAATCCCTGGTTTACTTTTCAAGAGCTATTCACTGGTGAAAACCAGAAGGTTCTGCGATATCTGGTTATCGAGATATGACCACCCAAAGTAATTTTTCTGAAAATTGATCCAAATCTAAAAAAGTCATCGGATGCAGATGGAGATATTTCCGCAACCAAGGCTCGTAACGAGTTATAGTTTTCAATTCTGAATAGAGAATTAACAGACCTTTCCATGGATGTGCCAAACTCAAAACTTTATTTTTTTATTAATTTTGGGAAAAATCATGGACTAACCACTTGTCTTTAAAAATCATTATATTTTCGAGGTTCACCAATCGCACCGAAATATACATCAAACGAAAGGTCTGTTCAATGCCTACACACACATGCAAGCTAAATTGTCCTGCGTGGTCTGGTTATCGAAATATGGCCATCCAAAGCAATTTAAGTGATTCCACAGATTTTTGAGCTTTAACTAATCAACAATGTGTTTGGGTGGCGATATTTCCAAAACCAGGCATTGGAAAAGGTCGCGGCTTTCAAAATCCCTGGTTAACTTTTCAAGAGCTATTCACTGGTGAAAACCATAAGGTTCTGCGATATCTGGTTATCGAGATATGACCACCCAAAGTAATTTTTCTGAAAATTGACCCAAATCTAAAAAAGTCATCGGATGCAGATGGAGATATTTCCGCAACCAAGGCTCGTAAGGAGTTATAGTTTTCAATTCTGAATAGAGAATTAACAGACCTTTCCATGGATGTGCCAAACTCAAAACTTTATTTTTTTATTAATTTTGGGAAAAATCATGGACTAACCACTTGTCTTTAAAAATCATTATATTTTCGAGGTTCACCAATCGCACCGAAATATACATCAAACGAAAGGTCTGTTCAATGCCTACACACACATGCAAGCTAAATTGTCCTGCGTGGTCTGGTTATCGAAATATGGCCATCCAAAGCAATTTCAGTGATTCCACAGATTTTTGAGCTTTAACTAATCAACAATGTGTTTGGGTGGCGATATTTCCAAAACCAGGCATTGGAAAAGGTCGCGGCTTTCAAAATCCCTGGTTAACTTTTCAAGAGCTATTCACTGGTGAAAACCAGAAGGTTCTGCGATATCTGGTTATCGAGATATGACCACCCAAAGTAATTTTTCTGAAAATTGACCCAAATCTAAAAAAGTCATCGGATGCAGATGGAGATATTTCCGCAACCAAGGCTCGTAAGGAGTTATAGTTTTCAATTCTAAATAGAGAATTAACAGACCTTTCCATGGATGTGCCAAACTCAAAACTTTATTTTTTTATTAATTTTGGGAAAAATCATGGACTAACCACTTGTCTTTAAAAATCATTATATTTTCGAGGTTCACCAATCGCACCGAAATATACATCAAACGAAAGGTCTGTTCAATGCCTACACACACATGCAAGCTAAATTGTCCTGCGTGGTCTGGTTATCGAAATATGGCCATCCAAAGCAATTTCAGTTATTCCACAGATTTTTGAGCTTTAACTAATCAACAATGTGTTTGGGTGGCGATATTTCCAAAACCAGGCATTGGAAAAGGTCGCGGCTTTCAAAATCCCTGGTTTACTTTTCAAGAGCTATTCACTGGTGAAAACCAGAAGGTTCTGCGATATCTGGTTATCGAGATATGACCACCCAAAGTAATTTTTCTGAAAATTGATCCAAATCTAAAAAAGTCATCGGATGCAGATGGAGATATTTCCGCAACCAAGGCTCGTAACGAGTTATAGTTTTCAATTCTGAATAGAGAATTAACAGACCTTTCCATGGATGTGCCAAACTCAAAACTTTATTTTTTTATTAATTTTGGGAAAAATCATGGACTAACCACTTGTCTTTAAAAATCATTATATTTTCGAGGTTCACCAATCGCACCGAAGTATACATCAAACGAAAGGTCTGTTCAATGCCTACACACACATGCAAGCTAAATTGTCCTGCGTGGTCTGGTTATCGAAATATGGCCATCCAAAGCAATTTCAGTTATTCCACAGATTTTTGAGCTTTAACTAATCAACAATGTGTTCGGGTGGCGATATTTCCAAAACCAGGCATTGGAAAAGGTCGCGGCTTTCAAAATCCCTGGTTAACTTTTCAAGAGCTATTCACTGGTGAAAACCAGAAGGTTCTGCGATATCTGGTTATCGAGATATGACCACCCAAAGTAATTTTTCTGAAAATTGACCCAAATCTAAAAAAGTCATCGGATGCAGATGGAGATATTTCCGCAACCAAGGCTCGTAACGAGTTATAGTTTTCAATTCTAAATAGAGAATTAACAGACCTTTCCATGGATGTGCCAAACTCAAAAATTTATTTTTTATTAATTTTGGGAAAAATCATGGACTAACCACTTGTCTTTAAAAATCATTATATTTTCGAGGTTCACCAATCGCACCGAAATATACATCAAACGAAAGGTCTGTTCAATGCCTACACACACATGCAAGCTAAATTGTCCTGCGTGGTCTGGTTATCGAAATATGGCCATCCAAAGCAATTTAAGTGATTCCACAGATTTTTGAGCTTTAACTAATCAACAATGTGTTTGGGTGGCGATATTTCCAAAACCAGGCATTGGAAAAGGTCGCGGCTTTCAAAATCCCTGGTTAACTTTTCAAGAGCTATTCACTGGTGAAAACCATAAGGTTCTGCGATATCTGGTTATCGAGATATGACCACCCAAAGTAATTTTTCTGAAAATTGACCCAAATCTAAAAAAGTCATCGGATGCAGATGGAGATATTTCCGCAACCAAGGCTCGTAAGGAGTTATAGTTTTCAATTCTGAATAGAGAATTAACAGACCTTTCCATGGATGTGCCAAACTCAAAACTTTATTTTTTTATTAATTTTGGGAAAAATCATGGACTAACCACTTGTCTTTAAAAATCATTATATTTTCGAGGTTCACCAATCGCACCGAAATATACATCAAACGAAAGGTCTGTTCAATGCCTACACACACATGCAAGCTAAATTGTCCTGCGTGGTCTGGTTATCGAAATATGGCCATCCAAAGCAATTTCAGTTATTCCACAGATTTTTGAGCTTTAACTAATCAACAATGTGTTTGGGTGGCGATATTTCCAAAACCAGGCATTGGAAAAGGTCGCGGCTTTCAAAATCCCTGGTTAACTTTTCAAGAGCTATTCACTGGTGAAAACCAGAAGGTTCTGCGATATCTGGTTATCGAGATATGACCACCCAACGTAATTTTTCTGAAAATTGACCCAAATCTAAAAAAGTCATCGGATGCAGATGGAGATATTTCCGCAACCAAGGCTCGTAACGAGTTATAGTTTTCAATTCTAAATAGAGAATTAACAGACCTTTCCATGGATGTGCCAAACTCAAAAATTTATTTTTTATTAATTTTGGGAAAAATCATGGACTAACCACTTGTCTTTAAAAATCATTATATTTTCGAGGTTCACCAATCGCACCGAAATATACATCAAACGAAAGGTCTGTTCAATGCCTACACACACATGCAAGCTAAATTGTCCTGCGTGGTCTGGTTATCGAAATATGGCCATCCAAAGCAATTTAAGTGATTCCACAGATTTTTGAGCTTTAACTAATCAACAATGTGTTTGGGTGGCGATATTTCCAAAACCAGGCATTGGAAAAGGTCGCGGCTTTCAAAATCCCTGGTTAACTTTTCAAGAGCTATTCACTGGTGAAAACCATAAGGTTCTGCGATATCTGGTTATCGAGATATGACCACCCAAAGTAATTTTTCTGAAAATTGACCCAAATCTAAAAAAGTCATCGGATGCAGATGGAGATATTTCCGCAACCAAGGCTCGTAAGGAGTTATAGTTTTCAATTCTAAATAGAGAATTAACAGACCTTTCCATGGATGTGCCAAACTCAAAACTTTATTTTTTTATTAATTTTGGGAAAAATCATGGACTAACCACTTGTCTTTAAAAATCATTATATTTTCGAGGTTCACCAATCGCACCGAAATATACATCAAACGAAAGGTCTGTTCAATGCCTACACACACATGCAAGCTAAATTGTCCTGCGTGGTCTGGTTATCGAAATATGGCCATCCAAAGCAATTTCAGTTATTCCACAGATTTTTGAGCTTTAACTAATCAACAATGTGTTTGGGTGGCGATATTTCCAAAACCAGGCATTGGAAAAGGTCGCGGCTTTCAAAATCCCTGGTTTACTTTTCAAGAGCTATTCACTGGTGAAAACCAGAAGGTTCTGCGATATCTGGTTATCGAGATATGACCACCCAAAGTAATTTTTCTGAAAATTGATCCAAATCTAAAAAAGTCATCGGATGCAGATGGAGATATTTCCGCAACCAAGGCTCGTAACGAGTTATAGTTTTCAATTCTGAATAGAGAATTAACAGACCTTTCCATGGATGTGCCAAACTCAAAACTTTATTTTTTTATTAATTTTGGGAAAAATCATGGACTAACCACTTGTCTTTAAAAATCATTATATTTTCGAGGTTCACCAATCGCACCGAAATATACATCAAACGAAAGGTCTGTTCAATGCCTACACACACATGCAAGCTAAATTGTCCTGCGTGGTCTGGTTATCGAAATATGGCCATCCAAAGCAATTTCAGTTAATCCACAGATTTTTGAGCTTTAACTAATCAACAATGTGTTCGGGTGGCGATATTTCCAAAACCAGGCATTGGAAAAGGTCGCGGCTTTCAAAATCCCTGGTTAACTTTTCAAGAGCTATTCACTGGTGAAAACCAGAAGGTTCTGCGATATCTGGTTATCGAGATATGACCACCCAAAGTAATTTTTCTGAAAATTGACCCAAATCTAAAAAAGTCATCGGATGCAGATGGAGATATTTCCGCAACCAAGGCTCGTAAGGAGTTATAGTTTTCAATTCTAAATAGAGAATTAACAGACCTTTCCATGGATGTGCCAAACTCAAAACTTTATTTTTTTATTAATTTTGGGAAAAATCATGGACTAACCACTTGTCTTTAAAAATCATTATATTTTCGAGGTTCACCAATCGCACCGAAATATACATCAAACGAAAGGTCTGTTCAATGCCTACACACACATGCAAGCTAAATTGTCCTGCGTGGTCTGGTTATCGAAATATGGCCATCCAAAGCAATTTCAGTTATTCCACAGATTTTTGAGCTTTAACTAATCAACAATGTGTTTGGGTGGCGATATTTCCAAAACCAGGCATTGGAAAAGGTCGCGGCTTTCAAAATCCCTGGTTTACTTTTCAAGAGCTATTCACTGGTGAAAACCAGAAGGTTCTGCGATATCTGGTTATCGAGATATGACCACCCAAAGTAATTTTTCTGAAAATTGATCCAAATCTAAAAAAGTCATCGGATGCTGTTTTGAAACGAAAAAAAAATTTATCAAAACCTAAAAGCGACTGTACACTAGGTAAACTCCAAATATATGCAGCAACAAGAAAAAAATAAGCGAATGTTACCACGTTATAATAATTATTTATTGATGTTACCCTTAGTATGGTTTCGATCCAAGTGAACGAGTATAAAATTAATTTTACATGATTAGCTTAAGAAGAAGAATTTAAGAGAGCATAGATTAACAGATAAGTAAAACATACGATACAACAGCTATGCCCTTGAATTTGAATTCAAATATGTATACAAAAAAATAGAAGAAAATTTTAACTGTTGATAGATAGAGAAAATTATGAGAATAGAGAAATTTATAGGGTAAATAAACAAAGTTTTGCAAATTCAAGCAAATCTGATAAAGAATATAAACATTCGTAATATAAATAGTTTTCGAATAAAATAAATTAATTTAATCTCAAACATTCCGCCACCCCTGGAACAACGTTTCAGCACACGGGTAGTATTGCCAGTTTATGAATTGGTCTAACAAGATTACCAGTTGATGTTCTCAAGGTGACAACACGGACATGACCATCCTTGCCTGGATGAATTGCGATGACTCGACCCAATGCCCATTTGCCTGGCGGTAGATTGGGTTCTTTGATCACAACCAAGTCATTAAGTTTGATATTGGGCTGCACATTCTGCCAGCGAGGACGGTTTTGAAGCGACGTCAGGTACTCTGTGTTCCATCGTTTCCAGTACCCTTGGATCTTTTGTTGCAAGTTTTGCCAACATGATAAACGATTTGTTGGAATCTCCATGGTGGGCTCTGGAACAGCTGCATATGATTCACCTAGAAAGAAATGAGCAGGTGTTAGAGGATCTAAGTCAGAGTCAGAGAGTTGACACAACGGTCGCGAATTAAGCATAGCTTCGATTTGTGTTAACAGGGTATAGAGTTCTTCGAATGTCAGATTGTCTGTTCCGATAACTCGACGTAAATGTTGCTTGACAGATTTTACCCCTGCTTCCCACAAACCGCCGAAATGTGGTGCCGAAGGAGGGTTAAAATGCCAGGAAATACCGTCACGAGCCAATGATTCCGCGACAACCGAATTATGCTGCTCAGAAAGGAGTAGTTCATACATTTCAGAAACTGAACGAGCTGCACCACGAAAGTTCGTTCCATTGTCGGAATACATATGCGAAGGTTTTCCTCGGCGAGCTACAAACCGACGAAAAGCGGCCAGAAAGGCATCAGTCGTCAAGTCACTAACGATTTCGAGGTGTATCGCTTTTGACACAAGGCACACAAATAAAGATATATAGCACTTGGTTAATGTTGTTTTGCGACCGATTTTCACTTTTAGTGGTAACGGACCAGCGTAATCACAACCGCAGTGCGCGAATGGTCGGCATTGGGCAATTCGTTGCGGAGGTAGATTACCCATTTGTTGGGTTATGGTAGCCTTTCGTTGTCGAAAACATTCTATGCAATCATGAGTTATTTTTCGAAGAAGATTGCGACAACCGATTACCCAGTATTCTTGCCTAATCAACGCGAAAAGAGTGGATACACCCGGGTGTAGAAATCGATTATGACCGTCAATGAGAATCAGTTTTACAACAACATGATCCTTGGGCAATATTATGGGGTGTTTGGCATTAAACGAAAGGTTAGCGTTGTCAATTCTGCCACCAACGCGAAGAATGTTGCAATCATCTAAAAACGGAGATAAATTAATAAGTTTGCAATTTTTCGAAAAAAATCCGTGTTTTTTATAAAATTTTATATAGTCACCAAAGTATTTATCCTGTAACCACTTTATTATTCGTACTTTAGCACCAAAAATCTCATCTGTACCGAAAAAAGACGAAGAACGTTTATTTCCGCGGCAACGGTCAATAACTCGATTTATTTGGGCTACAGTTCTGATCAAAGTATACCACGACGATATTCGACTCGAAAGGATTTCGAAAGGATGGTCTTCATACGTTGTTAGATACGAGGTCGTTAGATGTTTTTTCTCCTCAACTTTACAGAGTGGATCATCTTCCATGTTATTTATTATTGGCCAGTCTTTTGAATCCTTTTGAAGCCAATGGGGGCCTGTCCACCAAAGCGAATGCTCTAGCAGCTGAGATGGTGGGATTCCTCGCGAAGCACAATCAGCTGGGTTGCACTCTGACCTAACGTGAAACCATCTGTTCCTTGGGATCGCGTTAAGAATTTCAGAGGTACGATTTCCTACAAAAATATTCCAGCGACGAGGAGGTGAGGACAACCAAGACAAAACAACCTTCGAATCGGACCAGGCGTAGACATCGGAAAAGGTAAAATTTAATGCCTTTTGTACAGAAACAAGTAACCTAGCCAAAAGGAGAGCTCCACATAGCTCTAATCGGGGTATAGTAAGCTGTTTCAATGGTGCCACACGAGATTTGGAAGCTACTATGTTGGTAACAAAAGTTCCATCGGATAGCTGGTAGCGCGAATATATCACAGCGGCGTACGCAGATGCCGATGCATCGGAAAATCCATGAATTTGGAATGATTTGTTGGTGAGACCAATGTTTCGAGGAATATTAATTTTGGTAAGAATCGGGAGTTCGTTTCGATAATTACTCCATTGAGTCGATATTCCACCAGGAAGTTCTTCATCCCAGTCTAATTTCCTATGCCAGAGTTCTTGAAATAGAATTTTTAACAGGACGACCGAAGGGGCAAGGAAACCGAGGGGATCAAAGATACGAGCCACGTCGCGAAGGATTTGCCGTTTTGTAATTGGTTCGTTGGGGGTATAATTTAAACGAAAACTAAATAAATCACACTTCGAATTCCAGTATAGTCCGAGCACTTTTATCCACGAATCAGCTTCAGTATCAAGCGAAATAAGAGAGCTATGGGTAGAACTAGTGTTTGGAATAAGTTCTTTTGAATTACTTTCCCACTTACTGAGTTCCATACCGCATTTTAATAAAAGCTCGATTAAGGATTTTTGCTTAAATAACGCTTCACTTAAAGTGTCACCACCCGATACGACATCATCAACATAAAAATCGTTTAGCAAGATTTCCGAAGCGACGGGAAACTCTTCTTTATAGTCATTTGCTAGTTGTTGTAAGACCCGAACCGATAAAAAGGGAGCACAAGAAGTTCCGTATGTCACCGTGCGTAATCGAAAGTGTTCTACTGGTTGCGAGGGTGACTTTCGCCACAAAATCCGTTGAAAATCTGAATCCTTATCAGATACCCAGATTTGGCGGAACATTTTCACGATATCCGCAGTAAAAACAAATGAATGACGGCGAAACCGAAGGCAAACAGCGAACAGATTTCTTTGAATAGGTGGACCTATCATCAACGAATCATTTAAAGACCGACCATTTGAATCCTTGAAAGATCCATCAAATACGACCCGAAGTTTAGTCGTTGCGCTATCAGGCTTCAAAACCGCATGATGCGGCAAATAAAAAACATTTGGTTTTTCAATTTCCGAGCTAGGAATTTTTTTCATATGTCCTAATGCAATATACTCATCAAGAAACGAAGAGTAACTTTCAAAAAAGTTTTTGTTGTTGGAAAACTTCCTTTCCATAGATTTAAGTCGCGACAATGCCCCATTAAACGAATTAGCGAACTGTGGAGGCGAATTAAAAGGAAGGTCGACTATATACTTTCCGTTTGAATCGCGACGATGAGTATGAATGAAATGTTCTTCAATTTCCTGATCTTCCTTGGAAATTGATAGTTTAGGATCAACTTCTTCAATTGTCCAAAACGCTTGAAGAATTGAGTCCACATCTATAATGGTGTGGTGTGACAAGACGTTTTCCTCATTATGTGATGGCAATGATCCTGCCAGTACCCAACCAAAAATAGTTTTTTGGGCTATAGGATAGCCTTGTTTGCTATAAACAACACTTCCAAGCAAAATTTCCCAAGCTTTGTCCGATCCTAGTAAAATATCAACGGAATTGGATTTATTAAATGAAGGATCAGCTAAATCTAAACGATGTAAATGATCCCAGTCATCGACGTTAAATGATGTGGTTGGCAAGTTTGAAGTGACGCTTGATAATATATATGTATCAACTGTAATACTGAATAAATCACAGCGTGATGATATTGCCAACGATAAAAGGCCTCTAGATTTACCAGCATTGGTAGATCCAATGCCGCTAATGGGAATACGAGCGTTTCTCCTTTTTAGGCCAAGTCGTTGGACACAAGACTCCGTAACGAAAGAAACTTGTGAGCCAAAATCTACGAGGATCCGAACTTCCTTATATACACCGTGTATATCTTTAACCTTACCGATAGCAGTTGGCAGCAAAGTCTGCGGTATATATTCTCCGAAGTTGAGCGAATAGTTGTTGACGAGAAATGCATTTGAAGTCGAAGAATTATTTAAATTACTTTGAGGAATAAACTCACGAATCTGACTTGCATTAGAGGAATTGCTCACAGCTGTATTGGCAGGTTGATTTGCATTATGGTTTACGTACACCGAATCGTCGTGCACTAAACTATGGTGGCGAGATTTGCAGACCGAGCACCGAAATTTAGATAAGCACTTCTGTGAAGAATGGCCAGGTCGCAAACAGTTGAAACAAACCTTGTTAGATTTAACGAAATCTCTTCGAAAATTTACTTGCATAGCAAGAAAGTCTGGGCATTGAAAAAGCCCATGAGAAGCATTACATTTAATGCAAGAGGATGACGAAACATGCATACTTTTAACACCGGAATTCCTAGGCTTATGATTTTCGCGAGAGCTAGAGTGTGCGCTTTCTAAAGCATCACAACGACGTTCCAAAAAATCCAGGAACTCATCGATCGTAGGATTGTCTGAGGTACTACTATCTTCTGACCACGCTTTGCGAGTTTCAGAGTCTAGTTTATTTAATAAAATATAAATAATCCACGGATCTCTGGTCAGTGAATTTATCGCCGTAAGACCTCTTACGATTTCATCTGCTCCATTAGATATTTTGCGCAGGCCACTGACACTAGAGACTGTTGTAGTTGGTAATTCCATAAATGATTTTATGTACCCGTTCACGATATAACGAGGTCGATCATAGCGCTTTACTAGCCTGTTCCAAGCTTCTTCGTATGTAGAATTGGTAAGCGGAAGATGGTTAAGAAGACCTAACGCAGTGTTACGAAGACAAGATTTTAAGAAAAGAAATTTCTGAATCTGTGACAAATTTGTTTTGGTATGAACGGCGCTTTCGAACATGTCCCTGAAGGACGGCCACTCCTGATATTCACCGGAAAATGGTTCGATGTGGATTTTGGGAAGAAAGAAATCCGATTTGGATTCCGAAGAATGCGTTTTTCCCAAAGTTTCCAATAAAAGTTTTTGCTGATCAGCTAAATGGCCTACCACGTCTCTGTTCTTCTCAATATTGTTACGTTCTCTTATCGACGAAACTAAAATAGACTGCACCATCAAATATTTCGTTTCAAACTCTTCATATTCTGGGACTGGGTCTACGTAGCCCTCCTCCTCTGCGAATTCGTATATGCTTGATTGGGAAGCATTGAATTCATCCCATAAACTTGTTGCCTTGGTCAAACGAACGTCTAAATCTCCAAGCGATACATTCTCATCAATGGTTTCTGTGAACTTGACAAGCTTTGTCAAGGAACCCTTGAGGTGACCACGAATTAACCGAAGCGCGGAAAGCGAAGGCATTGTATATGGAGAGTATAAATTCGAAACAATGAAAATGGATTGCAATTATTTAAATAATTGGTTATTTCAATCAATGCTCGTAAGCAAAAGATTATTACGCACTAAACAACGAAGCCTCGAATTTTGTAAGGAAAAGAAACGCACTGGAAATTTGAAGCCAATTCGAAGTTTAATCTAATTCCCATGAATACAATTTTTGTTCAGCTACGCGAAAATACGTCACAGTTTTTCCTAATTTTCACAAAATAATCCGCTCCGAAATGAATAAATGGACTGTATAATTATTAAAAAACGAAATGTGGAAAAATATCCGAAAAGAAATATATATCCGGCTCGAATTTAGGACCATGAAATGTTTTGAAACGAAAAAAAAATTTATCAAAACCTAAAAGCGACTGTACACTAGGTAAACTCCAAATATATGCAGCAACAAGAAAAAAATAAGCGAATGTTACCACGTTATAATAATTATTTATTGATGTTACCCTTAGTATGGTTTCGATCCAAGTGAACGAGTATAAAATTAATTTTACATGATTAGCTTAAGAAGAAGAATTTAAGAGAGCATAGATTAACAGATAAGTAAAACATACGATACAACAGCTATGCCCTTGAATTTGAATTCAAATATGTATACAAAAAAATAGAAGAAAATTTTAACTGTTGATAGATAGAGAAAATTATGAGAATAGAGAAATTTATAGGGTAAATAAACAAAGTTTTGCAAATTCAAGCAAATCTGATAAAGAATATAAACATTCGTAATATAAATAGTTTTCGAATAAAATAAATTAATTTAATCTCAAACAGATGCAGATGGAGATATTTCCGCAACCAAGGCTCGTAACGAGTTATAGTTTTCAATTCTGAATAGAGAATTAACAGACCTTTCCATGGATGTGCCAAACTCAAAACTTTATTTTTTTATTAATTTTGGGAAAAATCATGGACTAACCACTTGTCTTTAAAAATCATTATATTTTCGAGGTTCACCAATCGCACCGAAGTATACATCAAACGAAAGGTCTGTTCAATGCCTACACACACATGCAAGCTAAATTGTCCTGCGTGGTCTGGTTATCGAAATATGGCCATCCAAAGCAATTTCAGTTATTCCACAGATTTTTGAGCTTTAACTAATCAACAATGTGTTCGGGTGGCGATATTTCCAAAACCAGGCATTGGAAAAGGTCGCGGCTTTCAAAATCCCTGGTTAACTTTTCAAGAGCTATTCACTGGTGAAAACCAGAAGGTTCTGCGATATCTGGTTATCGAGATATGACCACCCAAAGTAATTTTTCTGAAAATTGACCCAAATCTAAAAAAGTCATCGGATGCAGATGGAGATATTTCCGCAACCAAGGCTCGTAACGAGTTATAGTTTTCAATTCTAAATAGAGAATTAACAGACCTTTCCATGGATGTGCCAAACTCAAAAATTTATTTTTTATTAATTTTGGGAAAAATCATGGACTAACCACTTGTCTTTAAAAAATCATTATATTTTCGAGGTTCACCAATCGCACCGAAATATACATCAAACGAAAGGTCTGTTCAATGCCTACACACACATGCAAGCTAAATTGTCCTGCGTGGTCTGGTTATCGAAATATGGCCATCCAAAGCAATTTAAGTGATTCCACAGATTTTTGAGCTTTAACTAATCAACAATGTGTTTGGGTGGCGATATTTCCAAAACCAGGCATTGGAAAAGGTCGCGGCTTTCAAAATCCCTGGTTAACTTTTCAAGAGCTATTCACTGGTGAAAACCATAAGGTTCTGCGATATCTGGTTATCGAGATATGACCACCCAAAGTAATTTTTCTGAAAATTGACCCAAATCTAAAAAAGTCATCGGATGCAGATGGAGATATTTCCGCAACCAAGGCTCGTAAGGAGTTATAGTTTTCAATTCTGAATAGAGAATTAACAGACCTTTCCATGGATGTGCCAAACTCAAAACTTTATTTTTTTATTAATTTTGGGAAAAATCATGGACTAACCACTTGTCTTTAAAAATCATTATATTTTCGAGGTTCACCAATCGCACCGAAATATACATCAAACGAAAGGTCTGTTCAATGCCTACACACACATGCAAGCTAAATTGTCCTGCGTGGTCTGGTTATCGAAATATGGCCATCCAAAGCAATTTCAGTGATTCCACAGATTTTTGAGCTTTAACTAATCAACAATGTGTTTGGGTGGCGATATTTCCAAAACCAGGCATTGGAAAAGGTCGCGGCTTTCAAAATCCCTGGTTAACTTTTCAAGAGCTATTCACTGGTGAAAACCAGAAGGTTCTGCGATATCTGGTTATCGAGATATGACCACCCAAAGTAATTTTTCTGAAAATTGACCCAAATCTAAAAAAGTCATCGGATGCAGATGGAGATATTTCCGCAACCAAGGCTCGTAACGAGTTATAGTTTTCAATTCTGAATAGAGAATTAACAGACCTTTCCATGGATGTGCCAAACTCAAAACTTTATTTTTTTATTAATTTTGGGAAAAATCATGGACACCACTTGTCTTTAAAAATCATTATATTTTCGAGGTTCACCAATCGCACCGAAATATACATCAAACGAAAGGTCTGTTCAATACCTACACACACATGCAAGCTAAATTGTCCTGCGTGGTCTGGTTATCGAAATATGGCCATCCAAAGCAATTTCAGTGATTCCACAGATTTTTGAGCTTTAACTAATCAACAATGTGTTTGGGTGGCGATATTTCCAAAACCAGGCATTGGAAAAGGTCGCGGCTTTCAAAATCCCTGGTTTACTTTTCAAGAGCTATTCACTGGTGAAAACCAGAAGGTTCTGCGATATCTGGTTATCGAGATATGACCAGCCAAAGTAATTTTTCTGAAAATTGACCCAAATCTAAAAAAGTCATCGGATGCAGATGGAGATATTTCCGCAACCAAGGCTCGTAACGAGTTATAGTTTTCAATTCTAAATAGAGAATTAACAGACCTTTCCATGGATGTGCCAAACTCAAAAATTTATTTTTATTAATTTTGAGAAAAATCATGGACTAACCACTTGTCTTTAAAAATCATTATATTTTCGAGGTTCACCAATCGCACCGAAATATACATCAAACGAAAGGTCTGTTCAATACCTACACACACATGCAAGCTAAATTGTCCTGCGTGGTCTGGTTATCGAAATATGGCCATCCAAAGCAATTTCAGTGATTCCACAGATTTTTGAGCTTTAACTAATCAACAATGTGTTTGGGTGGCGATATTTCCAAAACCAGGCATTGGAAAAGGTCGCGGCTTTCAAAATCCCTGGTTTACTTTTCAAGAGCTATTCACTGGTGAAAACCAGAAGGTTCTGCGATATCTGGTTATCGAGATATGACCACCCAAAGTAATTTTTCTGAAAATTGATCCAAATCTAAAAAAGTCATCGGATGCAGATGGAGATATTTCCGCAACCAAGGCTCGTAAGGAGTTATAGTTTTCAATTCTAAATAGAGAATTAACAGACCTTTCCATGGATGTGCCAAACTCAAAACTTTATTTTTTTATTAATTTTGGGAAAAATCATGGACTTGTCTTTAAAAATCATTATATTTTCGAGGTTCACCAATCGCACCGAAATATACATCAAACGAAAGGTCTGTTCAATGCCTACACACACATGCAAGCTAAATTGTCCTGCGTGGTCTGGTTATCGAAATATGGCCATCGAAAGCAATTTCAGTGATTCCACAGATTTTTGAGCTTTAACTAATCAACAATGTGTTTGGGTGGCGATATTTCCAAAACCAGGCATTGGAAAAGGTCGCGGCTTTCAAAATCCCTGGTTTACTTTTCAAGAGCTATTCACTGGTGAAAACCAGAAGGTTCTGCGATGTCTGGTTATCGAGATATGACCACCCAAAGTAATTTTTCTGAAAATTGACCCAAATCTAAAAAAGTCATCGGATGCAGATGGAGATATTTCCGCAACCAAGGCTCGTAACGAGTTATAGTTTTCAATTCTGAATAGAGAATTAACAGACCTTTCCATGGATGTGCCAAACTCAAAACTTTATTTTTTTATTAATTTTGGGAAAAATCATGGACACCACTTGTCTTTAAAAATCATTATATTTTCGAGGTTCACCAATCGCACCGAAATATACATCAAACGAAAGGTCTGTTCAATACCTACACACACATGCAAGCTAAATTGTCCTGCGTGGTCTGGTTATCGAAATATGGCCATCCAAAGCAATTTCAGTGATTCCACAGATTTTTGAGCTTTAACTAATCAACAATGTGTTTGGGTGGCGATATTTCCAAAACCAGGCATTGGAAAAGGTCGCGGCTTTCAAAATCCCTGGTTTACTTTTCAAGAGCTATTCACTGGTGAAAACCAGAAGGTTCTGCGATATCTGGTTATCGAGATATGACCACCCAAAGTAATTTTTCTGAAAATTGATCCAAATCTAAAAAAGTCATCGGATGCAGATGGAGATATTTCCGCAACCAAGGCTCGTAACGAGTTATAGTTTTCAATTCTGAATAGAGAATTAACAGACCTTTCCATGGATGTGCCAAACTCAAAACTTTATTTTTTTATTAATTTTGGGAAAAATCATGGACTAACCACTTGTCTTTAAAAATCATTATATTTTCGAGGTTCACCAATCGCACCGAAATATACATCAAACGAAAGGTCTGTTCAATGCCTACACACACATGCAAGCTAAATTGTCCTGCGTGGTCTGGTTATCGAAATATGGCCATCCAAAGCAATTTCAGTTATTCCACAGATTTTTGAGCTTTAACTAATCAACAATGTGTTTGGGTGGCGATATTTCCAAAACCAGGCATTGGAAAAGGTCGCGGCTTTCAAAATCCCTGGTTAACTTTTCAAGAGCTATTCACTGGTGAAAACCAGAAGGTTCTGCGATATCTGGTTATCGAGATATGACCACCCAAAGTAATTTTTCTGAAAATTGACCCAAATCTAAAAAAGTCATCGGATGCAGATGGAGATATTTCCGCAACCAAGGCTCGTAAGGAGTTATAGTTTTCAATTCTAAATAGAGAATTAACAGACCTTTCCATGGATGTGCCAAACTCAAAACTTTATTTTTTTATTAATTTTGGGAAAAATCATGGACTAACCACTTGTCTTTAAAAATCATTATATTTTCGAGGTTCACCAATCGCACCGAAATATACATCAAACGAAAGGTCTGTTCAATGCCTACACACACATGCAAGCTAAATTGTCCTGCGTGGTCTGGTTATCGAAATATGGCCATCCAAAGCAATTTCAGTGATTCCACAGATTTTTGAGCTTTAACTAATCAACAATGTGTTTGGGTGGCGATATTTCCAAAACCAGGCATTGGAAAAGGTCGCGGCTTTCAAAATCCCTGGTTAACTTTTCAAGAGCTATTCACTGGTGAAAACCAGAAGGTTCTGCGATATCTGGTTATCGAGATATGACCACCCAAAGTAATTTTTCTGAAAATTGACCCAAATCTAAAAAAGTCATCGGATGCAGATGGAGATATTTCCGCAACCAAGGCTCGTAACGAGTTATAGTTTTCAATTCTGAATAGAGAATTAACAGACCTTTCCATGGATGTGCCAAACTCAAAACTTTATTTTTTTATTAATTTTGGGAAAAATCATGGACTAACCACTTGTCTTTAAAAATCATTATATTTTCGAGGTTCACCAATCGCACCGAAATATACATCAAACGAAAGGTCTGTTCAATGCCTACACACACATGCAAGCTAAATTGTCCTGCGTGGTCTGGTTATCGAAATATGGCCATCCAAAGCAATTTCAGTTATTCCACAGATTTTTGAGCTTTAACTAATCAACAATGTGTTTGGGTGGCGATATTTCCAAAACCAGGCATTGGAAAAGGTCGCGGCTTTCAAAATCCCTGGTTAACTTTTCAAGAGCTATTCACTGGTGAAAACCAGAAGGTTCTGCGATATCTGGTTATCGAGATATGACCACCCAAAGTAATTTTTCTGAAAATTGACCCAAATCTAAAAAAGTCATCGGATGCAGATGGAGATATTTCCGCAACCAAGGCTCGTAAGGAGTTATAGTTTTCAATTCTAAATAGAGAATTAACAGACCTTTCCATGGATGTGCCAAACTCAAAACTTTATTTTTTTATTAATTTTGGGAAAAATCATGGACTAACCACTTGTCTTTAAAAATCATTATATTTTCGAGGTTCACCAATCGCACCGAAATATACATCAAACGAAAGGTCTGTTCAATGCCTACACACACATGCAAGCTAAATTGTCCTGCGTGGTCTGGTTATCGAAATATGGCCATCCAAAGCAATTTCAGTTATTCCACAGATTTTTGAGCTTTAACTAATCAACAATGTGTTTGGGTGGCGATATTTCCAAAACCAGGCATTGGAAAAGGTCGCGGCTTTCAAAATCCCTGGTTAACTTTTCAAGAGCTATTCACTGGTGAAAACCAGAAGGTTCTGCGATATCTGGTTATCGAGATATGACCACCCAAAGTAATTTTTCTGAAAATTGACCCAAATCTAAAAAAGTCATCGGATGCAGATGGAGATATTTCCGCAACCAAGGCTCGTAACGAGTTATAGTTTTCAATTCTGAATAGAGAATTAACAGACCTTTCCATGGATGTGCCAAACTCAAAACTTTATTTTTTTATTAATTTTGGGAAAAATCATGGACTAACCACTTGTCTTTAAAAATCATTATATTTTCGAGGTTCACCAATCGCACCGAAATATACATCAAACGAAAGGTCTGTTCAATACCTACACACACATGCAAGCTAAATTGTCCTGCGTGGTCTGGTTATCGAAATATGGCCATCCAAAGCAATTTCAGTGATTCCACAGATTTTTGAGCTTTAACTAATCAACAATGTGTTTGGGTGGCGATATTTCCAAAACCAGGCATTGGAAAAGGTCGCGGCTTTCAAAATCCCTGGTTTACTTTTCAAGAGCTATTTACTGGTGAAAACCAGAAGGTTCTGCGATATCTGGTTATCGAGATATGACCACCCAAAGTAATTTTTCTGAAAATTGATCCAAATCTAAAAAAGTCATCGGATGCAGATGGAGATATTTCCGCAACCAAGGCTCGTAACGAGTTATAGTTTTCAATTCTGAATAGAGAATTAACAGACCTTTCCATGGATGTGCCAAACTCAAAACTTTATTTTTTTATTAATTTTGGGAAAAATCATGGACTAACTAACCACTTGTCTTTAAAAATCATTATATTTTCGAGGTTCACCAATCGCACCGAAATATACATCAAACGAAAGGTCTGTTCAATGCCTACACACACATGCAAGCTAAATTGTCCTGCGTGGTCTGGTTATCGAAATATGGCCATCCAAAGCAATTTCAGTTATTCCACAGATTTTTGAGCTTTAACTAATCAACAATGTGTTTGGGTGGCGATATTTCCAAAACCAGGCATTGGAAAAGGTCGCGGCTTTCAAAATCCCTGGTTAACTTTTCAAGAGCTATTCACTGGTGAAAACCAGAAGGTTCTGCGATATCTGGTTATCGAGATATGACCACCCAAAGTAATTTTTCTGAAAATTGACCCAAATCTAAAAAAGTCATCGGATGCAGATGGAGATATTTCCGCAACCAAGGCTCGTAAGGAGTTATAGTTTTCAATTCTAAATAGAGAATTAACAGACCTTTCCATGGATGTGCCAAACTCAAAACTTTATTTTTTTATTAATTTTGGGAAAAATCATGGACTAACCACTTGTCTTTAAAAATCATTATATTTTCGAGGTTCACCAATCGCACCGAAATATACATCAAACGAAAGGTCTGTTCAATACCTACACACACATGCAAGCTAAATTGTCCTGCGTGGTCTGGTTATCGAAATATGGCCATCCAAAGCAATTTCAGTGATTCCACAGATTTTTGAGCTTTAACTATTCAACAATGTGTTTGGGTGGCGATATTTCCAAAACCAGGCATTGGAAAAGGTCGCGGCTTTCAAAATCCCTGGTTTACTTTTCAAGAGCTATTCACTGGTGAAAACCAGAAGGTTCTGCGATATCTGGTTATCGAGATATGACCACCCAAAGTAATTTTTCTGAAAATTGATCCAAATCTAAAAAAGTCATCGGATGCAGATGGAGATATTTCCGCAACCAAGGCTCGTAACGAGTTATAGTTTTCAATTCTAAATAGAGAATTAACAGACCTTTCCAGGGATGTGCCAAACTCAAAAATTTATTTTTTATTAATTTTGGGAAAAATCATGGACTAACCACTTGTCTTTAAAAATCATTATATTTTCGAGGTTCACCAATCGCACCGAAATATACATCAAACGAAAGGTCTGTTCAATGCCTACACACACATGCAAGCTAAATTGTCCTGCGTGGTCTGGTTATCGAAATATGGCCATCCAAAGCAATTTAAGTGATTCCACAGATTTTTGAGCTTTAACTAATCAACAATGTGTTTGGGTGGCGATATTTCCAAAACCAGGCATTGGAAAAGGTCGCGGCTTTCAAAATCCCTGGTTAACTTTTCAAGAGCTATTCACTGGTGAAAACCATAAGGTTCTGCGATATCTGGTTATCGAGATATGACCACCCAAAGTAATTTTTCTGAAAATTGACCCAAATCTAAAAAAGTCATCGGATGCAGATGGAGATATTTCCGCAACCAAGGCTCGTAAGGAGTTATAGTTTTCAATTCTAAATAGAGAATTAACAGACCTTTCCATGGATGTGCCAAACTCAAAACTTTATTTTTTTATTAATTTTGGGAAAAATCATGGACTAACCACTTGTCTTTAAAAATCATTATATTTTCGAGGTTCACCAATCGCACCGAAATATACATCAAACGAAAGGTCTGTTCAATGCCTACACACACATGCAAGCTAAATTGTCCTGCGTGGTCTGGTTATCGAAATATGGCCATCCAAAGCAATTTCAGTGATTCCACAGATTTTTGAGCTTTAACTAATCAACAATGTGTTTGGGTGGCGATATTTCCAAAACCAGGCATTGGAAAAGGTCGCGGCTTTCAAAATCCCTGGTTAACTTTTCAAGAGCTATTCACTGGTGAAAACCAGAAGGTTCTGCGATATCTGGTTATCGAGATATGACCACCCAAAGTAATTTTTCTGAAAATTGACCCAAATCTAAAAAAGTCATCGGATGCAGATGGAGATATTTCCGCAACCAAGGCTCGTAACGAGTTATAGTTTTCAATTCTGAATAGAGAATTAACAGACCTTTCCATGGATGTGCCAAACTCAAAACTTTATTTTTTTATTAATTTTGGGAAAAATCATGGACACCACTTGTCTTTAAAAATCATTATATTTTCGAGGTTCACCAATCGCACCGAAATATACATCAAACGAAAGGTCTGTTCAATACCTACACACACATGCAAGCTAAATTGTCCTGCGTGGTCTGGTTATCGAAATATGGCCATCCAAAGCAATTTCAGTGATTCCACAGATTTTTGAGCTTTAACTAATCAACAATGTGTTTGGGTGGCGATATTTCCAAAACCAGGCATTGGAAAAGGTCGCGGCTTTCAAAATCCCTGGTTTACTTTTCAAGAGCTATTTACTGGTGAAAACCAGAAGGTTCTGCGATATCTGGTTATCGAGATATGACCACCCAAAGTAATTTTTCTGAAAATTGATCCAAATCTAAAAAAGTCATCGGATGCAGATGGAGATATTTCCGCAACCAAGGCTCGTAACGAGTTATAGTTTTCAATTCTGAATAGAGAATTAACAGACCTTTCCATGGATGTGCCAAACTCAAAACTTTATTTTTTTATTAATTTTGGGAAAAATCATGGACTAACCACTTGTCTTTAAAAATCATTATATTTTCGAGGTTCACCAATCGCACCGAAATATACATCAAACGAAAGGTCTGTTCAATGCCTACACACACATGCAAGCTAAATTGTCCTGCGTGGTCTGGTTATCGAAATATGGCCATCCAAAGCAATTTCAGTGATTCCACAGATTTTTGAGCTTTAACTAATCAACAATGTGTTTGGGTGGCGATATTTCCAAAACCAGGCATTGGAAAAGGTCGCGGCTTTCAAAATCCCTGGTTTACTTTTCAAGAGCTATTCACTGGTGAAAACCAGAAGGTTCTGCGATATCTGGTTATCGAGATATGACCACCCAAAGTAATTTTTCTGAAAATTGATCCAAATCTAAAAAAGTCATCGGATGCAGATGGAGATATTTCCGCAACCAAGGCTCGTAACGAGTTATAGTTTTCAATTCTAAATAGAGAATTAACAGACCTTTCCATGGATGTGCCAAACTCAAAAATTTATTTTTATTAATTTTGGGAAAAATCATGGACACCACTTGTCTTTAAAAATCATTATATTTTCGAGGTTCACCAATCGCACCGAAATATACATCAAACGAAAGGTCTGTTCAATACCTACACACACATGCAAGCTAAATTGTCCTGCGTGGTCTGGTTATCGAAATATGGCCATCCAAAGCAATTTCAGTGATTCCACAGATTTTTGAGCTTTAACTAATCAACAATGTGTTTGGGTGGCGATATTTCCAAAACCAGGCATTGGAAAAGGTCGCGGCTTTCAAAATCCCTGGTTAACTTTTCAAGAGCTATTCACTGGTGAAAACCAGAAGGTTCTGCGATATCTGGTTATCGAGATATGACCACCCAAATAATTTTTCTGAAAATTGACCCAAATCTAAAAAAGTCATCGGATGAAGATGGAGATATTTCCGCAACCAAGGCTCGTAACGAGTTACAGTTTTCAGTTCTGAATAGAGAATTAACAGACCTTTCCATGGATGTGCCAAACTCAAAAATTTATTTTTTTTATTAATTTTGGGAAAAATCATGGGCTAACCACTTGTCTTTAAAAATCATTATATTTTCGATACCTACACACACATGCAAGCTAAATTGTCCTGCGTGGTCTGGTTATCGAAATATGGCCATCCAAAGCAATTTAAGTGATTCCACAGATTTTTGAGCTTTAACTAATCAACAATGTGTTTGGGTGGCGATATTTCCAAAACCAGGCATTGGAAAAGGTCGCGGCTTTCAAAATCCCTGGTTAACTTTTCAAGAGCTATTCACTGGTGAAAACCATAAGGTTCTGCGATATCTGGTTATCGAGATATGACCACCCAAAGTAATTTTTCTGAAAATTGACCCAAATCTAAAAAAGTCATCGGATGCAGATGGAGATATTTCCGCAACCAAGGCTCGTAAGGAGTTATAGTTTTCAATTCTAAATAGAGAATTAACAGACCTTTCCATGGATGTGCCAAACTCAAAACTTTATTTTTTTATTAATTTTGGGAAAAATCATGGACTAACCACTTGTCTTTAAAAATCATTATATTTTCGAGGTTCACCAATCGCACCGAAATATACATCAAACGAAAGGTCTGTTCAATGCCTACACACACATGCAAGCTAAATTGTCCTGCGTGGTCTGGTTATCGAAATATGGCCATCCAAAGCAATTTCAGTGATTCCACAGATTTTTGAGCTTTAACTATTCAACAATGTGTTTGGGTGGCGATATTTCCAAAACCAGGCATTGGAAAAGGTCGCGGCTTTCAAAATCCCTGGTTTACTTTTCAAGAGCTATTCACTGGTGAAAACCAGAAGGTTCTGCGATATCTGGTTATCGAGATATGACCACCCAAAGTAATTTTTCTGAAAATTGATCCAAATCTAAAAAAGTCATCGGATGCAGATGGAGATATTTCCGCAACCAAGGCTCGTAACGAGTTATAGTTTTCAATTCTAAATAGAGAATTAACAGACCTTTCCATGGATGTGCCAAACTCAAAAATTTATTTTTTATTAATTTTGGGAAAAATCATGGACTAACCACTTGTCTTTAAAAATCATTATATTTTCGAGGTTCACCAATCGCACCGAAATATACATCAAACGAAAGGTCTGTTCAATGCCTACACACACATGCAAGCTAAATTGTCCTGCGTGGTCTGGTTATCGAAATATGGCCATCCAAAGCAATTTAAGTGATTCCACAGATTTTTGAGCTTTAACTAATCAACAATGTGTTTGGGTGGCGATATTTCCAAAACCAGGCATTGGAAAAGGTCGCGGCTTTAAAAATCCCTGGTTAACTTTTCAAGAGCTATTCACTGGTGAAAACCATAAGGTTCTGCGATATCTGGTTATCGAGATATGACCACCCAAAGTAATTTTTCTGAAAATTGACCCAAATCTAAAAAAGTCATCGGATGCAGATGGAGATATTTCCGCAACCAAGGCTCGTAAGGAGTTATAGTTTTCAATTCTAAATAGAGAATTAACAGACCTTTCCATGGATGTGCCAAACTCAAAACTTTATTTTTTTATTAATTTTGGGAAAAATCATGGACTAACCACTTGTCTTTAAAAATCATTATATTTTCGAGGTTCACCAATCGCACCGAAATATACATCAAACGAAAGGTCTGTTCAATGCCTACACACACATGCAAGCTAAATTGTCCTGCGTGGTCTGGTTATCGAAATATGGCCATCCAAAGCAATTTCAGTGATTCCACAGATTTTTGAGCTTTAACTAATCAACAATGTGTTTGGGTGGCGATATTTCCAAAACCAGGCATTGGAAAAGGTCGCGGCTTTCAAAATCCCTGGTTAACTTTTCAAGAGCTATTCACTGGTGAAAACCAGAAGGTTCTGCGATATCTGGTTATCGAGATATGACCACCCAAAGTAATTTTTCTGAAAATTGACCCAAATCTAAAAAAGTCATCGGATGCAGATGGAGATATTTCCGCAACCAAGGCTCGTAACGAGTTATAGTTTTCAATTCTGAATAGAGAATTAACAGACCTTTCCATGGATGTGCCAAACTCAAAACTTTATTTTTTTATTAATTTTGGGAAAAATCATGGACACCACTTGTCTTTAAAAATCATTATATTTTCGAGGTTCACCAATCGCACCGAAATATACATCAAACGAAAGGTCTGTTCAATACCTACACACACATGCAAGCTAAATTGTCCTGCGTGGTCTGGTTATCGAAATATGGCCATCCAAAGCAATTTCAGTGATTCCACAGATTTTTGAGCTTTAACTAATCAACAATGTGTTTGGGTGGCGATATTTCCAAAACCAGGCATTGGAAAAGGTCGCGGCTTTCAAAATCCCTGGTTTACTTTTCAAGAGCTATTTACTGGTGAAAACCAGAAGGTTCTGCGATATCTGGTTATCGAGATATGACCACCCAAAGTAATTTTTCTGAAAATTGATCCAAATCTAAAAAAGTCATCGGATGCAGATGGAGATATTTCCGCAACCAAGGCTCGTAACGAGTTATAGTTTTCAATTCTGAATAGAGAATTAACAGACCTTTCCATGGATGTGCCAAACTCAAAACTTTATTTTTTTATTAATTTTGGGAAAAATCATGGACTAACCACTTGTCTTTAAAAATCATTATATTTTCGAGGTTCACCAATCGCACCGAAATATACATCAAACGAAAGGTCTGTTCAATGCCTACACACACATGCAAGCTAAATTGTCCTGCGTGGTCTGGTTATCGAAATATGGCCATCCAAAGCAATTTAAGTGATTCCACAGATTTTTGAGCTTTAACTAATCAACAATGTGTTTGGGTGGCGATATTTCCAAAACCAGGCATTGGAAAAGGTCGCGGCTTTCAAAATCCCTGGTTTACTTTTCAAGAGCTATTCACTGGTGAAAACCAGAAGGTTCTGCGATATCTGGTTATCGAGATATGACCACCCAAAGTAATTTTTCTGAAAATTGATCCAAATCTAAAAAAGTCATCGGATGCAGATGGAGATATTTCCGCAACCAAGGCTCGTAACGAGTTATAGTTTTCAATTCTAAATAGAGAATTAACAGACCTTTCCATGGATGTGCCAAACTCAAAAATTTATTTTTATTAATTTTGGGAAAAATCATGGACACCACTTGTCTTTAAAAATCATTATATTTTCGAGGTTCACCAATCGCACCGAAATATACATCAAACGAAAGGTCTGTTCAATACCTACACACACATGCAAGCTAAATTGTCCTGCGTGGTCTGGTTATCGAAATATGGCCATCCAAAGCAATTTCAGTGATTCCACAGATTTTTGAGCTTTAACTAATCAACAATGTGTTTGGGTGGCGATATTTCCAAAACCAGGCATTGGAAAAGGTCGCGGCTTTCAAAATCCCTGGTTAACTTTTCAAGAGCTATTCACTGGTGAAAACCAGAAGGTTCTGCGATATCTGGTTATCGAGATATGACCACCCAAAGTAATTTTTCTGAAAATTGACCCAAATCTAAAAAAGTCATCGGATGCAGATGGAGATATTTCCGCAACCAAGGCTCGTAACGAGTTATAGTTTTCAATTCTGAATAGAGAATTAACAGACCTTTCCATGGATGTGCCAAACTCAAAACTTTATTTTTTTATTAATTTTGGGAAAAATCATGGACTAACTAACCACTTGTCTTTAAAAATCATTATATTTTCGAGGTTCACCAATCGCACCGAAATATACATCAAACGAAAGGTCTGTTCAATACCTACACACACATGCAAGCTAAATTGTCCTGCGTGGTCTGGTTATCGAAATATGGCCATCCAAAGCAATTTCAGTGATTCCACAGATTTTTGAGCTTTAACTAATCAACAATGTGTTTGGGTGGCGATATTTCCAAAACCAGGCATTGGAAAAGGTCGCGGCTTTCAAAATCCCTGGTTAACTTTTCAAGAGCTATTCACTGGTGAAAACCAGAAGGTTCTGCGATATCTGGTTATCGAGATATGACCACCCAAAGTAATTTTTCTGAAAATTGACCCAAATCTAAAAAAGTCATCGGATGCAGATGGAGATATTTCCGCAACCAAGGCTCGTAAGGAGTTATAGTTTTCAATTCTAAATAGAGAATTAACAGACCTTTCCATGGATGTGCCAAACTCAAAACTTTATTTTTTTATTAATTTTGGGAAAAATCATGGACTAACCACTTGTCTTTAAAAATCATTATATTTTCGAGGTTCACCAATCGCACCGAAATATACATCAAACGAAAGGTCTGTTCAATGCCTACACACACATGCAAGCTAAATTGTCCTGCGTGGTCTGGTTATCGAAATATGGCCATCCAAAGCAATTTCAGTGATTCCACAGATTTTTGAGCTTTAACTATTCAACAATGTGTTTGGGTGGCGATATTTCCAAAACCAGGCATTGGAAAAGGTCGCGGCTTTCAAAATCCCTGGTTTAATTTTCAAGAGCTATTCACTGGTGAAAACCAGAAGGTTCTGCGATATCTGGTTATCGAGATATGACCACCCAAAGTAATTTTTCTGAAAATTGATCCAAATCTAAAAAAGTCATCGGATGCAGATGGAGATATTTCCGCAACCAAGGCTCGTAACGAGTTATAGTTTTCAATTCTAAATAGAGAATTAACAGACCTTTCCATGGATGTGCCAAACTCAAAAATTTATTTTTTATTAATTTTGGGAAAAATCATGGACTAACCACTTGTCTTTAAAAATCATTATATTTTCGAGGTTCACCAATCGCACCGAAATATACATCAAACGAAAGGTCTGTTCAATGCCTACACACACATGCAAGCTAAATTGTCCTGCGTGGTCTGGTTATCGAAATATGGCCATCCAAAGCAATTTAAGTGATTCCACAGATTTTTGAGCTTTAACTAATCAACAATGTGTTTGGGTGGCGATATTTCCAAAACCAGGCATTGGAAAAGGTCGCGGCTTTCAAAATCCCTGGTTAACTTTTCAAGAGCTATTCACTGGTGAAAACCATAAGGTTCTGCGATATCTGGTTATCGAGATATGACCACCCAAAGTAATTTTTCTGAAAATTGACCCAAATCTAAAAAAGTCATCGGATGCAGATGGAGATATTTCCGCAACCAAGGCTCGTAAGGAGTTATAGTTTTCAATTCTAAATAGAGAATTAACAGACCTTTCCATGGATGTGCCAAACTCAAAACTTTATTTTTTTATTAATTTTGGGAAAAATCATGGACTAACCACTTGTCTTTAAAAATCATTATATTTTCGAGGTTCACCAATCGCACCGAAATATACATCAAACGAAAGGTCTGTTCAATGCCTACACACACATGCAAGCTAAATTGTCCTGCGTGGTCTGGTTATCGAAATATGGCCATCCAAAGCAATTTAAGTGATTCCACAGATTTTTGAGCTTTAACTAATCAACAATGTGTTTGGGTGGCGATATTTCCAAAACCAGGCATTGGAAAAGGTCGCGGCTTTCAAAATCCCTGGTTAACTTTTCAAGAGCTATTCACTGGTGAAAACCAGAAGGTTCTGCGATATCTGGTTATCGAGATATGACCACCCAAAGTAATTTTTCTGAAAATTGACCCAAATCTAAAAAAGTCATCGGATGCAGATGGAGATATTTCCGCAACCAAGGCTCGTAACGAGTTATAGTTTTCAATTCTGAATAGAGAATTAACAGACCTTTCCATGGATGTGCCAAACTCAAAACTTTATTTTTTTATTAATTTTGGGAAAAATCATGGACACCACTTGTCTTTAAAAATCATTATATTTTCGAGGTTCACCAATCGCACCGAAATATACATCAAACGAAAGGTCTGTTCAATACCTACACACACATGCAAGCTAAATTGTCCTGCGTGGTCTGGTTATCGAAATATGGCCATCCAAAGCAATTTCAGTGATTCCACAGATTTTTGAGCTTTAACTAATCAACAATGTGTTTGGGTGGCGATATTTCCAAAACCAGGCATTGGAAAAGGTCGCGGCTTTCAAAATCCCTGGTTTACTTTTCAAGAGCTATTTACTGGTGAAAACCAGAAGGTTCTGCGATATCTGGTTATCGAGATATGACCACCCAAAGTAATTTTTCTGAAAATTGACCCAAATCTAAAAAAGTCATCGGATGCAGATGGAGATATTTCCGCAACCAAGGCTCGTAAGGAGTTATAGTTTTCAATTCTAAATAGAGAATTAACAGACCTTTCCATGGATGTGCCAAACTCAAAACTTTATTTTTTTATTAATTTTGGGAAAAATCATGGACTAACCACTTGTCTTTAAAAATCATTATATTTTCGAGGTTCACCAATCGCACCGAAATATACATCAAACGAAAGGTCTGTTCAATGCCTACACACACATGCAAGCTAAATTGTCCTGCGTGGTCTGGTTATCGAAATATGGCCATCCAAAGCAATTTAAGTGATTCCACAGATTTTTGAGCTTTAACTAATCAACAATGTGTTTGGGTGGCGATATTTCCAAAACCAGGCATTGGAAAAGGTCGCGGCTTTCAAAATCCCTGGTTTACTTTTCAAGAGCTATTCACTGGTGAAAACCAGAAGGTTCTGCGATATCTGGTTATCGAGATATGACCACCCAAAGTAATTTTTCTGAAAATTGATCCAAATCTAAAAAAGTCATCGGATGCAGATGGAGATATTTCCGCAACCAAGGCTCGTAACGAGTTATAGTTTTCAATTCTAAATAGAGAATTAACAGACCTTTCCATGGATGTGCCAAACTCAAAAATTTATTTTTATTAATTTTGGGAAAAATCATGGACTAACCACTTGTCTTTAAAAATCATTATATTTTCGAGGTTCACCAATCGCACCGAAATATACATCAAACGAAAGGTCTGTTCAATACCTACACACACATGCAAGCTAAATTGTCCTGCGTGGTCTGGTTATCGAAATATGGCCATCCAAAGCAATTTCGAGTTATAGTTTTCAATTCTAAATAGAGAATTAACAGACCTTTCCATGGATGTGCCAAACTCAAAAATTTATTTTTTATTAATTTTGGGAAAAATCATGTCTTTAAAAATCATTATATTTTCGAGGTTCACCAATCGCACCGAAATATACATCAAACGAAAGGTCTGTTCAATACCTACACACACATGCAAGCTAAATTGTCCTGCGTGGTCTGGTTATCGAAATATGGCCATCCAAAGCAATTTAAGTGATTCCACAGATTTTTGAGCTTTAACTAATCAACAATGTGTTTGGGTGGCGATATTTCCAAAACCAGGCATTGGAAAAGGTCGCGGCTTTCAAAATCCCTGGTTAACTTTTCAAGAGCTATTCACTGGTGAAAACCATAAGGTTCTGCGATATCTGGTTATCGAGATATGACCACCCAAAGTAATTTTTCTGAAAATTGACCCAAATCTAAAAAAGTCATCGGATGCAGATGGAGATATTTCCGCAACCAAGGCTCGTAAGGAGTTATAGTTTTCAATTCTAAATAGAGAATTAACAGACCTTTCCATGGATGTGCCAAACTCAAAACTTTATTTTTTTATTAATTTTGGGAAAAATCATGGACTAACCACTTGTCTTTAAAAATCATTATATTTTCGAGGTTCACCAATCGCACCGAAATATACATCAAACGAAAGGTCTGTTCAATGCCTACACACACATGCAAGCTAAATTGTCCTGCGTGGTCTGGTTATCGAAATATGGCCATCCAAAGCAATTTAAGTGATTCCACAGATTTTTGAGCTTTAACTAATCAACAATGTGTTTGGGTGGCGATATTTCCAAAACCAGGCATTGGAAAAGGTCGCGGCTTTCAAAATCCCTGGTTTACTTTTCAAGAGCTATTCACTGGTGAAAACCAGAAGGTTCTGCGATATCTGGTTATCGAGATATGACCACCCAAAGTAATTTTTCTGAAAATTGACCCAAATCTAAAAAAGTCATCGGATGCAGATGGAGATATTTCCGCAACCAAGGCTCGTAACGAGTTATAGTTTTCAATTCTAAATAGAGAATTAACAGACCTTTCCATGGATGTGCCAAACTCAAAAATTTATTTTTATTAATTTTGGGAAAAATCATGGACTAACCACTTGTCTTTAAAAATCATTATATTTTCGAGGTTCACCAATCGCACCGAAATATACATCAAACGAAAGGTCTGTTCAATACCTACACACACATGCAAGCTAAATTGTCCTGCGTGGTCTGGTTATCGAAATATGGCCATCCAAAGCAATTTAAGTGATTCCACAGATTTTTGAGCTTTAACTAATCAACAATGTGTTTGGGTGGCGATATTTCCAAAACCAGGCATTGGAAAAGGTCGCGGCTTTCAAAATCCCTGGTTAACTTTTCAAGAGCTATTCACTGGTGAAAACCAGAAGGTTCTGCGATATCTGGTTATCGAGATATGACCACCCAAAGTAATTTTTCTGAAAATTGATCCAAATCTAAAAAAGTCATCGGATGCAGATGGAGATATTTCCGCAACCAAGGCTCGTAACGAGTTATAGTTTTCAATTCTGAATAGAGAATTAACAGACCTTTCCATGGATGTGCCAAACTCAAAACTTTATTTTTTTATTAATTTTGGGAAAAATCATGGACTAACCACTTGTCTTTAAAAATCATTATATTTTCGAGGTTCACCAATCGCACCGAAATATACATCAAACGAAAGGTCTGTTCAATGCCTACACACACATGCAAGCTAAATTGTCCTGCGTGGTCTGGTTATCGAAATATGGCCATCCAAAGCAATTTCAGTTATTCCACAGATTTTTGAGCTTTAACTAATCAACAATGTGTTTGGGTGGCGATATTTCCAAAACCAGGCATTGGAAAAGGTCGCGGCTTTCAAAATCCCTGGTTAACTTTTCAAGAGCTATTCACTGGTGAAAACCAGAAGGTTCTGCGATATCTGGTTATCGAGATATGACCACCCAAAGTAATTTTTCTGAAAATTGACCCAAATCTAAAAAAGTCATCGGATGCAGATGGAGATATTTCCGCAACCAAGGCTCGTAAGGAGTTATAGTTTTCAATTCTAAATAGAGAATTAACAGACCTTTCCATGGATGTGCCAAACTCAAAACTTAATTTTTTTATTAATTTTGGGAAAAATCATGGACTAACCACTTGTCTTTAAAAATCATTATATTTTCGAGGTTCACCAATCGCACCGAAATATACATCAAACGAAAGGTCTGTTCAATGCCTACACACACATGCAAGCTAAATTGTCCTGCGTGGTCTGGTTATCGAAATATGGCCATCCAAAGCGATTTCAGTGATTCCACAGATTTTTGAGCTTTAACTAATCAACAACGTGTTTGGGTGGCGATATTTCCAAAACCAGGCATTGGAAAAGGTCGCGGCTTTCAAAATCCCTGGTTATCTTTTCAAGAGCTATTCACTGGTGAAAACCAGAAGGTTCTGCGATATCTGGTTATCGAGATATGACCACCCAAAGTAATTTTTCTGAAAATTTACCCAAATCTAAAAAAGTCATCGGATGAAGATGGAGATATGTATTTCCGCAACCAAGGCTCGTAACGAGTTACAGTTTTCAATTCTGAATAGAGAATAAACAGACCTTTCCATGGATGTGCCAAACTCAAAAATTTATTTTTTTATTAATTTGGGGAAAAATCATGGGCTAACCACTTGTCTTTAAAAATCATTATATTTTCGATACCTACACACACATGCAAGCTAAATTGTCCTGCGTGGTCTGGTTATCGAAATATGGCCATCCAAAGTGATTTCAGTGATTCCACAGATTTTTGAGCTTTAACTAATCAACAATGTGTTTGGGTGGCGATATTTCCAAAACCAGGCATTGTAAAAGGTCGCGGCTTTCAAAATCCCTGGTTATCTTTTCAAGAGCTATTCACTGGTGAAAACCAGAAGGTTCTGCGATATCTGGTTATCGAGATATGACCACCCAAATAATTTTTCTGAAAATTGACCCAAATCTAAAAAAGTCATCGGATGCAGATGGAGATATTTCCGCAACCAAGGCTCGTAAGGAGTTATAGTTTTCAATTCTAAATAGAGAATTAACAGACCTTTCCATGGATGTGCCAAACTCAAAAATTTATTTTTTTTATTAATTTTGGGAAAAATCATGGGCTAACCACTTGTCTTTAAAAATCATTATATTTTCGATACCTACACACACATGCAAGCTAAATTGTCCTGCGTGGTCTGGTTATCGAAATATGGCCATCCAAAGCGATTTCAGTGATTCCACAGATTTTTGAGCTTTAACTACTCAACAATGTGTTTGGGTGGCGATATTTCCAAAACCAGGCATTGTAAAAGGTCGCGGCTTTCAAAATCCCTGGTTATCTTTTCAAGAGCTATTCACTGGTGAAAACCAGAAGGTTCTGCGATATCTGGTTATCGAGATATGACCACCCAAAGTAATTTTTCTGAAAATTGGTTAACTTTTCAAGAGCTATTCACTGGTGAAAACCAGAAGGTTCTGCGATATCTGGTTATCGAGATATGACCACCCAAATAATTTTTCTGAAAATTGACCCAAATCTAAAAAAGTCATCGGATGCAGATGGAGATATTTCCGCAACCAAGGCTCGTAACGAGTTACAGTTTTCAATTCTGAATAGACAATTAACAGGCCTTTCCATGGATGTGCCAAACTCAAAAATTTATTTTTATTAATTTTGGGAAAAATCATGGACTAACTAACTTGTCTTTAAAAATCATTATAATTTCGAGGTTCACCAATCGCACCGAAATATACATCAAACGAAAGGTCTGTTCAATACCTACACACACATGCAAGCTAAATTGTCCTGCGTGGTCTAGTTATCGAAATATGGCCATCCAAAGCAATTTCAGTGATTCCACAGATTTTTGAGCTTTAACTAATCAACAATGTGTTTGGGTGGCGATATTTCCAAAACCAGGCATTGGAAAAGGTCGCGGCTTTCAAAATCCCTGGTTAACTTTTCAAGAGCTATTCACTGGTGAAAACCAGAAGGTTCTGCGATATCTGGTTATCGAGATATGACCACCCAAAGTAATTTTTCTGAAAATTGACCCAAATCTAAAAAAGTCATCGGATGAAGATGGAGATATGTATTTCCGCAACCAAGGCTCGTAACGAGTTACAGTTTTCAATTCTGAATAGAGAATTAACAGACCTTTCCATGGATGTGCCAAACTCAAAAATTTATTTTTTTATTAATTTTGGGAAAAATCATGGGCTAACCACTTGTCTTTAAAAATCATTATATTTTCGATACCTACACACACATGCAAGCTAAATTGTCCTGCGTGGTCTGGTTATGGAAATATGGCCATCCAAAGCGATTTCAGTGATTCCACAGATTTTTGAGCTTTAACTAATCAACAACGTGTTTGGGTGGCGATATTTCCAAAACCAGGCATTGTAAAAGGTCGCGGCTTTCAAAATCCCTGGTTATCTTTTCAAGAGCTATTCACTGGTGAAAACCAGAAGGTTCTGCGATATCTGGTTATCGAGATATGACCACCCAAAGTAATTTTTCTGAAAATTGACCCAAATCTAAAAAAGTCATCGGATGCAGATGGAGATATTTCCGCAACCACGGCTCGTAACGAGTTAATTTTGGGAAAAATCATAGACTAACTAACTTGTCTTTAAAAATCATTATAATTTCGAGGTTCACCAATCAAACCGAGATATACATCAACCGAAAGGTCTGTTCAATACCTACACACACATGCAAGCTAAATTGTCCTGCGTGGTCTGGTTATCGAAATATGGCCATCCAAAGTGATTTCAGTGATTCCACAGATTTTTGAGCTTTAACTACTCAACAATGTGTTTGGGTGGCGATATTTCCAAGACCAGGCATTGTAAAAGGTCGCGGCTTTCAAATTCCCTGGTTAACTTTTCTAGAGCTATTCACTGGTGAAAACCAGAAGGTTCTGCGATATCTGGTTATCGAGATATGACCACCCAAAGTAATTTTTCTGAAAATTGACCCAAATCTAAAAAAGTCATCGGATGCAGATGGAGATATTTCCGCAACCACGGCTCGTAACGAGTTACAGTTTTCAATTCTGAATAGAGAATTAACAGGCCTTTCCATGGATGTGCCAAACTCAAAAATTTATTTTTATTAATTTTGGGAAAAATCATGGACTATCTAACCACTTGTCTTTAAAAATCATTATATTTTCGAGGTTCACCAATCGCACCGAAATATACATCAAACGAAAGGTCTGTTCAATACCTACACACACATGCAGGCTAAATTGTCCTGCGTGGTCTGGTTATCGAAATATGGCCATCCAAAGTGATTTCAGTGATTCGACAGATTTTTAAGCTTTAACTACTCAACAATGTGTTTGGGTGGCGATATTTCCAAAACCAGGCATTGTAAAAGGTCGCGGCATTCAAATTCCCTGGGTAACTTTTCTAGAGCTATTCACTGGTGAAAACCAGAAGGTTCTGCGATATCTGGTTATCGAGATATGACCACCCAAAGTAATTTTTCTGAAAATTGACCCAAATCTAAAAAAGTCATCGGATGAAGATGGAGATATGTATTTCCGCAACCAAGGCTCGTAACGAGTTACAGTTTTCAATTCTAAATAGAGAATTAACAGACCTTTCCATGGATGTGCCAAACTCAAAAATTTATTTTTTTATTAATTTTGGGAAAAATCATGGACTATCTAACCACTTGTCTCTAAAAATCATTATATTTTCGAGGTTCACCAATCGCACCGAAATATACATCGAACGAAAGGTCTGTTCAATACCTACACACACATGCAGGCTAAATTGTCCTGCGTGGTCTGGTTATCGAAATATGGCCATCCAAAGTGATTTCAGTGATTCGACAGATTTTTAAGCTTTAACTACTCAACAATGTGTTTGGGTGGCGATATTTCCAAAACCAGGCATTGTAAAAGGTCGCGGCATTCAAATTCCCTGGGTAACTTTTCTAGAGCTATTCACTGGTGAAAACCAGAAGGTTCTGCGATATCTGGTTATCGAGATATGACCACCCAAAGTAATTTTTCTGAAAATTGACCCAAATCTAAAAAAGTCATCGGATGAAGATGGAGATATGTATTTCCGCAACCAAGGCTCGTAACGAGTTACAGTTTTCAATTCTAAATAGAGAATTAACAGACCTTTCCATGGATGTGCCAAACTCAAAAATTTATTTTTTTATTAATTTTGGGAAAAATCATGGACTATCTAACCACTTGTCTTTAAAAATCATTATATTTTCGAGGTTCACCAATCGCACCGAAATATACATCAAACGAAAGGTCTGTTCAATACCTACACACACATGCAGGCTAAATTGTCCTGCGTGGTCTGGTTATCGAAATATGGCCATCCAAAGTGATTTCAGTGATTCGACAGATTTTTAAGCTTTAACTACTCAACAATGTGTTTGGGTGGCGATATTTCCAAAACCAGGCATTGTAAAAGGTCGCGGCATTCAAATTCCCTGGGTAACTTTTCTAGAGCTATTCACTGGTGAAAACCAGAAGGTTCTGCGATATCTGGTTATCGAGATATGACCACCCAAAGTAATTTTTCTGAAAATTGACCCAAATCTAAAAAAGTCATCGGATGAAGATGGAGATATGTATTTCCGCAACCAAGGCTCGTAACGAGTTACAGTTTTCAATTCTGAATAGAGAATTAACAGACCTTTCCATGGATGTGCCAAACTCAAAAATTTATTTTTTTATTAATTTTGGGAAAAATCATGGGCTAACCACTTGTCTTTAAAAATCATTATATTTTCGATACCTACACACACATGCAAGCTAAATTATTGTCCTGCGTGGTCTGGTTATGGAAATATGGCCATCCAAAGCGATTTCAGTGATTCCACAGATTTTTGAGCTTTAACTAATCAACAACGTGTTTGGGTGGCGATATTTCCAAGACCAGGCATTGTAAAAGGTCGCGGCTTTCAAATTCCCTGGTTAACTTTTCTAGAGCTATTCACTGGTGAAAACCAGAAGGTTCTGCGATATCTGGTTATCGAGATATGACCACCCAAAGTAATTTTTCTGAAAATTGACCCAAATCTAAAAAAGTCATCGGATGAAGATGGAGATATGTATTTCCGCAACCAAGGCTCGTAACGAGTTACAGTTTTCAATTCTAAATAGAGAATTAACAGACCTTTCCATGGATGTGCCAAACTCAAAAATTTATTTTTTTATTAATTTTGGGAAAAATCATGGACTATCTAACCACTTGTCTTTAAAAATCATTATATTTTCGAGGTTCACCAATCGCACCGAAATATACATCAAACGAAAGGTCTGTTCAATACCTACACACACATGCAGGCTAAATTGTCCTGCGTGGTCTGGTTATCGAAATATGGCCATCCAAAGTGATTTCAGTGATTCGACAGATTTTTAAGCTTTAACTACTCAACAATGTGTTTGGGTGGCGATATTTCCAAAACCAGGCATTGTAAAAGGTCGCGGCATTCAAATTCCCTGGGTAACTTTTCTAGAGCTATTCACTGGTGAAAACCAGAAGGTTCTGCGATATCTGGTTATCGAGATATGACCACCCAAAGTAATTTTTCTGAAAATTGACCCAAATCTAAAAAAGTCATCGGATGAAGATGGAGATATGTGTTTCCGCAACCAAGGCTCGTAACGAGTTACAGTTTTCAATTCTGAATAGAGAATTAACAGACCTTTCCATGGATGTGCCAAACTCAAAAATTTATTTTTTTATTAATTTTGGGAAAAATCATGGGCTAACCACTTGTCTTTAAAAATCATTATATTTTCGATACCTACACACACATGCAAGCTAAATTGTCCTGCGTGGTCTGGTTATCGAAATATGGCCATCCAAAGTGATTTCAGTGATTCCACAGATTTTTGAGCTTTAACTAATCAACAATGTGTTTGGGTGGCGATATTTCTGAAACCAGGCATTGTAAAAGGTCGCGGCTTTCAAAATCCCTGGTTATCTTTTCAAGAGCTATTCACTGGTGAAAACCAGAAGGTTCTGCGATATCTGGTTATCGAGATATGACCACCCAAATAATTTTTCTGAAAATTGACCCAAATCTAAAAAAGTCATCGGATGAAGATGGAGATATTTCCGCAACCAAGGCTCGTAACGAGTTACAGTTTTCAATTCTGAATAGAGAATTAACAGACCTTTCCATGGATGTGCCAAATTCAAAAATTTATTTTTTATTAATTTTGGGAAAAATCATGGGCTAACCACTTGTCTTTAAAAATCATTATATTTTCGATACCTACAGACACATGCAAGCTAAATTGTCCTGCGTGGTCTGGTTATCGAAATATGGCCATCCGAAGCGATTTCAGTGATTCCACAGATTTTTGAGCTTTAACTATTCAACAACGTGTTTGGGTGGCGATATTTCCCAAACCAGGCATTGTAAAAGGTCGCGGCTTTCAAAATCCCTGGTTATCTTTTCAAGAGCTATTCACTGGTGAAAACCAGAAGGTTCTGCGATATCTGGTTATCGAGATATGACCACCCAAATAATTTTTCTGAAAATTGACCCAAATCTAAAAAAGTCATCGGATGAAGATGGAGATATTTCCGCAACCAAGGCTCGTAACGAGTTACAGTTTTCAATTCTGAATAGAGAATTAACAGACCTTTCCATGGATGTGCCAAACTCAAAAATTTATTTTTTTATTAATTTTGGGAAAAATCATGGGCTAACCACTTGTCTTTAAAAATCATTATATTTTCGATACCTACAGACACAGGCAAGCTAAATTGTCCTGCGTGGTCTGGTTATCGAAATATGGCCATCCGAAGCGATTTCAGTGATTCCACAGATTTTTGAGCTTTAACTAATCAACAACGTGTTTGGGTGGCGATATTTCCAAAACCAGGCATTGTAAAAGGTCGCGGCTTTCAAAATCCCTGGTTAACTTTTCTAGAGCTATTCACTGGTGAAAACCAGAAGGTTCTGCGATATCTGGTTATCGAGATATGACCACCCAAAGTAATTTTTCTGAAAATTGACCCAAATCTAAAAAAGTCATCGGATGCAGATGGAGATATTTCCGCAACCACGGCTCGTAACGAGTTACAGTTTTCAATTCTGAATAGACAATTAACAGGCCTTTCCATGGATGTGCCAAACTCAAAAATTTATTTTTATTAATTTTGGGAAAAATCATGGACTATCTAACCACTTGTCTTTAAAAATCATTATATTTTCGAGGTTCACCAATCGCACCGAAATATACATCAAACGAAAGGTCTGTTCAATACCTACACACACATGCAGGCTAAATTGTCCTGCGTGGTCTGGTTATCGAAATATGGCCATCCAAAGCGATTTCAGTGATTCCACAGATTTTTGAGCTTTAACTAATCAACAACGTGTTTGGGTGGCGATATTTCCAAAACCAGGCATTGGAAAAGGTCGCGGCTTTCAAAATCCCTGGTTATCTTTTCAAGAGCTATTCACTGGTGAAAACCAGAAGGTTCTGCGATATCTGGTTATCGAGATATGACCACCCAAAGTAATTTTTCTGAAAATTTACCCAAATCTAAAAAAGTCATCGGATGAAGATGGAGATATGTATTTCCGCAACCAAGGCTCGTAACGAGTTACAGTTTTCAATTCTGAATAGAGAATAAACAGACCTTTCCATGGATGTGCCAAACTCAAAAATTTATTTTTTTATTAATTTGGGGAAAAATCATGGGCTAACCACTTGTCTTTAAAAATCATTATATTTTCGATACCTACACACACATGCAAGCTAAATTGTCCTGCGTGGTCTGGTTATCGAAATATGGCCATCCAAAGTGATTTCAGTGATTCCACAGATTTTTGAGCTTTAACTAATCAACAATATGTTTGGGTGGCGATATTTCCAAAACCAGGCATTGTAAAAGGTCGCGGCTTTCAAAATCCCTGGTTATCTTTTCAAGAGCTATTCACTGGTGAAAACCAGAAGGTTCTGCGATATCTGGTTATCGAGATATGACCACCCAAATAATTTTTCTGAAAATTGACCCAAATCTAAAAAAGTCATCGGATGCAGATGGAGATATTTCCGCAACCAAGGCTCGTAAGGAGTTATAGTTTTCAATTCTAAATAGAGAATTAACAGACCTTTCCATGGATGTGCCAAACTCAAAACTTAATTTTTTTATTAATTTTGGGAAAAATCATGGACTAACCACTTGTCTTTAAAAATCATTATATTTTCGAGGTTCACCAATCGCACCGAAATATACATCAAACGAAAGGTCTGTTCAATGCCTACACACACATGCAAGCTAAATTGTCCTGCGTGGTCTGGTTATCGAAATATGGCCATCCAAAGCAATTTCAGTTATTCCACAGATTTTTGAGCTTTAACTAATCAACAATGTGTTTGGGTGGCGATATTTCCAAAACCAGGCATTGGAAAAGGTCGCGGCTTTCAAAATCCCTGGTTAACTTTTCAAGAGCTATTCACTGGTGAAAACCAGAAGGTTCTGCGATATCTGGTTATCGAGATATGACCACCCAAATAATTGACCCAAATCTAAAAAAGTCATCGGATGAAGATGGAGATATTTCCGCAACCAAGGCTCGTAACGAGTTACAGTTTTCAGTTCTGAATAGAGAATTAACAGACCTTTCCATGGATGTGCCAAACTCAAAAATTTATTTTTTTTATTAATTTTGGGAAAAATCATGGGCTAACCACTTGTCTTTAAAAATCATTATATTTTCGATACCTACACACACATGCAAGCTAAATTGTCCTGCGTGGTCTGGTTATCGAAATATGGCCATCCAAAGCGATTTCAGTGATTCCACAGATTTTTGAGCTTTAACTACTCAACAATGTGTTTGGGTGGCGATATTTCCAAAACCAGGCATTGTAAAAGGTCGCGGCTTTCAAAATCCCTGGTTATCTTTTCAAGAGCTATTCACTGGTGAAAACCAGAAGGTTCTGCGATATCTGGTTATCGAGATATGACCACCCAAAGTAATTTTTCTGAAAATTGGTTAACTTTTCAAGAGCTATTCACTGGTGAAAACCAGAAGGTTCTGCGATATCTGGTTATCGAGATATGACCACCCAAATAATTTTTCTGAAAATTGACCCAAATCTAAAAAAGTCATCGGATGCAGATGGAGATATTTCCGCAACCAAGGCTCGTAACGAGTTACAGTTTTCAATTCTGAATAGACAATTAACAGGCCTTTCCATGGATGTGCCAAACTCAAAAATTTATTTTTATTAATTTTGGGAAAAATCATGGACTAACTAACTTGTCTTTAAAAATCATTATAATTTCGAGGTTCACCAATCGCACCGAAATATACATCAAACGAAAGGTCTGTTCAATACCTACACACACATGCAAGCTAAATTGTCCTGCGTGGTCTAGTTATCGAAATATGGCCATCCAAAGCAATTTCAGTGATTCCACAGATTTTTGAGCTTTAACTAATCAACAATGTGTTTGGGTGGCGATATTTCCAAAACCAGGCATTGGAAAAGGTCGCGGCTTTCAAAATCCCTGGTTAACTTTTCAAGAGCTATTCACTGGTGAAAACCAGAAGGTTCTGCGATATCTGGTTATCGAGATATGACCACCCAAAGTAATTTTTCTGAAAATTGACCCAAATCTAAAAAAGTCATCGGATGAAGATGGAGATATGTATTTCCGCAACCAAGGCTCGTAACGAGTTACAGTTTTCAATTCTGAATAGAGAATTAACAGACCTTTCCATGGATGTGCCAAACTCAAAAATTTATTTTTTTATTAATTTTGGGAAAAATCATGGGCTAACCACTTGTCTTTAAAAATCATTATATTTTCGATACCTACACACACATGCAAGCTTAATTGTCCTGCGTGGTCTGGTTATGGAAATATGGCCATCCAAAGCGATTTCAGTGATTCCACAGATTTTTGAGCTTTAACTAATCAACAACGTGTTTGGGTGGCGATATTTCCAAAACCAGTCATTGTAAAAGGTCGCGGCATTCAAATTCCCTGGGTAACTTTTCTAGAGCTATTCACTGGTGAAAACCAGAAGGTTCTGCGATATCTGGTTATCGAGATATGACCACCCAAAGTAATTTTTCTGAAAATTGACCCAAATCTAAAAAAGTCATCGGATGCAGATGGAGATATTTCCGCAACCACGGCTCGTAACGAGTTAATTTTGGGAAAAATCATAGACTAACTAACTTGTCTTTAAAAATCATTATAATTTCGAGGTTCACCAATCAAACCGAGATATACATCAACCGAAAGGTCTGTTCAATACCTACACACACATGCAAGCTAAATTGTCCTGCGTGGTCTGGTTATCGAAATATGGCCATCCAAAGTGATTTCAGTGATTCCACAGATTTTTGAGCTTTAACTACTCAACAATGTGTTTGGGTGGCGATATTTCCAAGACCAGGCATTGTAAAAGGTCGCGGCTTTCAAATTCCCTGGTTAACTTTTCTAGAGCTATTCACTGGTGAAAACCAGAAGGTTCTGCGATATCTGGTTATCGAGATATGACCACCCAAAGTAATTTTTCTGAAAATTGACCCAAATCTAAAAAAGTCATCGGATGCAGATGGAGATATTTCCGCAACCACGGCTCGTAACGAGTTACAGTTTTCAATTCTGAATAGAGAATTAACAGGCCTTTCCATGGATGTGCCAAACTCAAAAATTTATTTTTATTAATTTTGGGAAAAATCATGGACTATCTAACCACTTGTCTTTAAAAATCATTATATTTTCGAGGTTCACCAATCGCACCGAAATATACATCAAACGAAAGGTCTGTTCAATACCTACACACACATGCAGGCTAAATTGTCCTGCGTGGTCTGGTTATCGAAATATGGCCATCCAAAGTGATTTCAGTGATTCGACAGATTTTTAAGCTTTAACTACTCAACAATGTGTTTGGGTGGCGATATTTCCAAAACCAGGCATTGTAAAAGGTCGCGGCATTCAAATTCCCTGGGTAACTTTTCTAGAGCTATTCACTGGTGAAAACCAGAAGGTTCTGCGATATCTGGTTATCGAGATATGACCACCCAAAGTAATTTTTCTGAAAATTGACCCAAATCTAAAAAAGTCATCGGATGAAGATGGAGATATGTATTTCCGCAACCAAGGCTCGTAACGAGTTACAGTTTTCAATTCTAAATAGAGAATTAACAGACCTTTCCATGGATGTGCCAAACTCAAAAATTTATTTTTTTATTAATTTTGGGAAAAATCATGGACTATCTAACCACTTGTCTCTAAAAATCATTATATTTTCGAGGTTCACCAATCGCACCGAAATATACATCGAACGAAAGGTCTGTTCAATACCTACACACACATGCAGGCTAAATTGTCCTGCGTGGTCTGGTTATCGAAATATGGCCATCCAAAGTGATTTCAGTGATTCGACAGATTTTTAAGCTTTAACTACTCAACAATGTGTTTGGGTGGCGATATTTCCAAAACCAGGCATTGTAAAAGGTCGCGGCATTCAAATTCCCTGGGTAACTTTTCTAGAGCTATTCACTGGTGAAAACCAGAAGGTTCTGCGATATCTGGTTATCGAGATATGACCACCCAAAGTAATTTTTCTGAAAATTGACCCAAATCTAAAAAAGTCATCGGATGAAGATGGAGATATGTATTTCCGCAACCAAGGCTCGTAACGAGTTACAGTTTTCAATTCTAAATAGAGAATTAACAGACCTTTCCATGGATGTGCCAAACTCAAAAATTTATTTTTTTATTAATTTTGGGAAAAATCATGGACTATCTAACCACTTGTCTTTAAAAATCATTATATTTTCGAGGTTCACCAATCGCACCGAAATATACATCAAACGAAAGGTCTGTTCAATACCTACACACACATGCAGGCTAAATTGTCCTGCGTGGTCTGGTTATCGAAATATGGCCATCCAAAGTGATTTCAGTGATTCGACAGATTTTTAAGCTTTAACTACTCAACAATGTGTTTGGGTGGCGATATTTCCAAAACCAGGCATTGTAAAAGGTCGCGGCATTCAAATTCCCTGGGTAACTTTTCTAGAGCTATTCACTGGTGAAAACCAGAAGGTTCTGCGATATCTGGTTATCGAGATATGACCACCCAAAGTAATTTTTCTGAAAATTGACCCAAATCTAAAAAAGTCATCGGATGAAGATGGAGATATGTATTTCCGCAACCAAGGCTCGTAACGAGTTACAGTTTTCAATTCTGAATAGAGAATTAACAGACCTTTCCATGGATGTGCCAAACTCAAAAATTTATTTTTTTATTAATTTTGGGAAAAATCATGGGCTAACCACTTGTCTTTAAAAATCATTATATTTTCGATACCTACACACACATGCAAGCTAAATTATTGTCCTGCGTGGTCTGGTTATGGAAATATGGCCATCCAAAGCGATTTCAGTGATTCCACAGATTTTTGAGCTTTAACTAATCAACAACGTGTTTGGGTGGCGATATTTCCAAGACCAGGCATTGTAAAAGGTCGCGGCTTTCAAATTCCCTGGTTAACTTTTCTAGAGCTATTCACTGGTGAAAACCAGAAGGTTCTGCGATATCTGGTTATCGAGATATGACCACCCAAAGTAATTTTTCTGAAAATTGACCCAAATCTAAAAAAGTCATCGGATGAAGATGGAGATATGTATTTCCGCAACCAAGGCTCGTAACGAGTTACAGTTTTCAATTCTAAATAGAGAATTAACAGACCTTTCCATGGATGTGCCAAACTCAAAAATTTATTTTTTTATTAATTTTGGGAAAAATCATGGACTATCTAACCACTTGTCTTTAAAAATCATTATATTTTCGAGGTTCACCAATCGCACCGAAATATACATCAAACGAAAGGTCTGTTCAATACCTACACACACATGCAGGCTAAATTGTCCTGCGTGGTCTGGTTATCGAAATATGGCCATCCAAAGTGATTTCAGTGATTCGACAGATTTTTAAGCTTTAACTACTCAACAATGTGTTTGGGTGGCGATATTTCCAAAACCAGGCATTGTAAAAGGTCGCGGCATTCAAATTCCCTGGGTAACTTTTCTAGAGCTATTCACTGGTGAAAACCAGAAGGTTCTGCGATATCTGGTTATCGAGATATGACCACCCAAAGTAATTTTTCTGAAAATTGACCCAAATCTAAAAAAGTCATCGGATGAAGATGGAGATATGTGTTTCCGCAACCAAGGCTCGTAACGAGTTACAGTTTTCAATTCTGAATAGAGAATTAACAGACCTTTCCATGGATGTGCCAAACTCAAAAATTTATTTTTTTATTAATTTTGGGAAAAATCATGGGCTAACCACTTGTCTTTAAAAATCATTATATTTTCGATACCTACACACACATGCAAGCTAAATTGTCCTGCGTGGTCTGGTTATCGAAATATGGCCATCCAAAGTGATTTCAGTGATTCCACAGATTTTTGAGCTTTAACTAATCAACAATGTGTTTGGGTGGCGATATTTCTGAAACCAGGCATTGTAAAAGGTCGCGGCTTTCAAAATCCCTGGTTATCTTTTCAAGAGCTATTCACTGGTGAAAACCAGAAGGTTCTGCGATATCTGGTTATCGAGATATGACCACCCAAATAATTTTTCTGAAAATTGACCCAAATCTAAAAAAGTCATCGGATGAAGATGGAGATATTTCCGCAACCAAGGCTCGTAACGAGTTACAGTTTTCAATTCTGAATAGAGAATTAACAGACCTTTCCATGGATGTGCCAAATTCAAAAATTTATTTTTTATTAATTTTGGGAAAAATCATGGGCTAACCACTTGTCTTTAAAAATCATTATATTTTCGATACCTACAGACACATGCAAGCTAAATTGTCCTGCGTGGTCTGGTTATCGAAATATGGCCATCCGAAGCGATTTCAGTGATTCCACAGATTTTTGAGCTTTAACTATTCAACAACGTGTTTGGGTGGCGATATTTCCCAAACCAGGCATTGTAAAAGGTCGCGGCTTTCAAAATCCCTGGTTATCTTTTCAAGAGCTATTCACTGGTGAAAACCAGAAGGTTCTGCGATATCTGGTTATCGAGATATGACCACCCAAATAATTTTTCTGAAAATTGACCCAAATCTAAAAAAGTCATCGGATGAAGATGGAGATATTTCCGCAACCAAGGCTCGTAACGAGTTACAGTTTTCAATTCTGAATAGAGAATTAACAGACCTTTCCATGGATGTGCCAAACTCAAAAATTTATTTTTTTATTAATTTTGGGAAAAATCATGGGCTAACCACTTGTCTTTAAAAATCATTATATTTTCGATACCTACAGACACAGGCAAGCTAAATTGTCCTGCGTGGTCTGGTTATCGAAATATGGCCATCCGAAGCGATTTCAGTGATTCCACAGATTTTTGAGCTTTAACTAATCAACAACGTGTTTGGGTGGCGATATTTCCAAAACCAGGCATTGTAAAAGGTCGCGGCTTTCAAAATCCCTGGTTAACTTTTCTAGAGCTATTCACTGGTGAAAACCAGAAGGTTCTGCGATATCTGGTTATCGAGATATGACCACCCAAAGTAATTTTTCTGAAAATTGACCCAAATCTAAAAAAGTCATCGGATGCAGATGGAGATATTTCCGCAACCACGGCTCGTAACGAGTTACAGTTTTCAATTCTGAATAGACAATTAACAGGCCTTTCCATGGATGTGCCAAACTCAAAAATTTATTTTTATTAATTTTGGGAAAAATCATGGACTATCTAACCACTTGTCTTTAAAAATCATTATATTTTCGAGGTTCACCAATCGCACCGAAATATACATCAAACGAAAGGTCTGTTCAATACCTACACACACATGCAGGCTAAATTGTCCTGCGTGGTCTGGTTATCGAAATATGGCCATCCAAAGTGATTTCAGTGATTCGACAGATTTTTAAGCTTTAACTACTCAACAATGTGTTTGGGTGGCGATATTTCCAAAACCAGGCATTGTAAAAGGTCGCGGCATTCAAATGCCCTGGGTATCTTTTCAAGAGCTATTCACTGGTGAAAACCAGAAGGTTCTGCGATATCTGGTTATCGAGATATGACCACCCAAATAATTTTTCTGAAAATTGACCCAAATCTAAAAAAGTCATCGGATGAAGATGGAGATATTTCCGCAACCAAGGCTCGTAACGAGTTACAGTTTTCAATTCTGAATAGAGAATTAACAGACCTTTCCATGGATGTGCCAAACTCAAAAATTTATTTTTTTATTAATTTTGGGAAAAATCATGGGCTAACCACTTGTCTTTAAAAATCATTATATTTTCGATACCTACAGACACAGGCAAGCTAAATTGTCCTGCGTGGTCTGGTTATCGAAATATGGCCATCCGAAGCGATTTCAGTGATTCCACAGATTTTTGAGCTTTAACTATTCAACAACGTGTTTGGGTGGCGATATTTCCCAAACCAGGCATTGTAAAAGGTCGCGGCTTTCAAAATCCCTGGTTATCTTTTCAAGAGCTATTCACTGGTGAAAACCAGAAGGTTCTGCGATATCTGGTTATCGAGATATGACCACCCAAATAATTTTTCTGAAAATTGACCCAAATCTAAAAAAGTTATCGGATGAAGATGGAGATATTTCCGCAACCAAGGCTCGTAACGAGTTACAGTTTTCAATTCTGAATAGAGAATTAACAGACCTTTCCATGGATGTGCCAAACTCAAAAATTTATTTTTTTATTAATTTTGGGAAAAATCATGGGCTAACCACTTGTCTTTAAAAATCATTATATTTTCGATACCTACAGACACAGGCAAGCTAAATTGTCCTGCGTGGTCTGGTTATCGAAATATGGCCATCCGAAGCGATTTCAGTGATTCCACAGATTTTTGAGCTTTAACTAATCAACAACGTGTTTGGGTGGCGATATTTCCAAAACCAGGCATTGTAAAAGGTCGCGGCTTTCAAAATCCCTGGTTATCTTTTCAAGAGCTATTCACTGGTGAAAACCAGAAGGTTCTGCGATATCTGGTTATCGAGATATGACCACCCAAAGTAATTTTTCTGAAAATTGACCCAAATCTAAAAAAGTCATCGGATGCAGATGGAGATATTTCCGCAACCACGGCTCGTAACGAGTTACAGTTTTCAATTCTGAATAGACAATTAACAGGCCTTTCCATGGATGTGCCAAACTCAAAAATTTATTTTTATTAATTTTGGGAAAAATCATGGACTATCTAACCACTTGTCTTTAAAAATCATTATATTTTCGAGGTTCACCAATCGCACCGAAATATACATCAAACGAAAGGTCTGTTCAATACCTACACACACATGCAGGCTAAATTGTCCTGCGTGGTCTGGTTATCGAAATATGGCCATCCAAAGTGATTTCAGTGATTCCACAGATTTTTGAGCTTTAACTAATCAACAATGTGTTTGGGTGGCGATATTTCCAAAACCAGGCATTGTAAAAGGTCGCGGCTTTCAAAATCCCTGGTTATCTTTTCAAGAGCTATTCACTGGTGAAAACCAGAAGGTTCTGCGATATCTGGTTATCGAGATATGACCACCCAACTAATTTTTCTGAAAATTGACCCAAATCTAAAAAAGTCATCGGATGAAGATGGAGATATTTCCGCAACCAAGGCTCGTAACGAGTTACAGTTTTCAATTCTGAATAGAGAATTAACAGACCTTTCCATGGATGTGCCAAACTCAAAAATTTATTTTTTTATTAATTTTGGGAAAAATCATGGGCTAACCACTTGTCTTTAAAAATCATTATATTTTCGATACCTACACACACATGCAAGCTAAATTGTCCTGCGTGGTCTGGTTATCGAAATATGGCCATCCAAAGTGATTTCAGTGATTCCACAGATTTTTGAGCTTTAACTAATCAACAATGTGTTTGGGTGGCGATATTTCCAAAACCAGGCATTGTAAAAGGTCGCGGCTTTCAAAATCCCTAGTTATCTTTTCAAGAGCTATTCACTGGTGAAAACCAGAAGGTTCTGCGATATCTGGTTATCGAGATATGACCACCCAAATAATTTTTCTGAAAATTGACCCAAATCTAAAAAAGTCATCGGATGAAGATGGAGATATTTCCGCAACCAAGGCTCGTAACGAGTTACAGTTTTCAATTCTGAATAGAGAATTAACAGACCTTTCCATGGATGTGCCAAACTCAAAAATTTATTTTTTTATTAATTTTGGGAAAAATCATGGGCTAACCACTTGTCTTTAAAAATCATTATATTTTCGATACCTACAGACACATGCAAGCTAAATTGTCCTGCGTAGTCTGGTTATCGAAATATGGCCATCCGAAGCGATTTCAGTGATTCCACAGATTTTTGAGCTTTAACTATTCAACAACGTGTTTGGGTGGCGATATTTCCCAAACCAGGCATTGGAAAAGGTCGCGGCTTTCAAAATCCCTGGTTATCTTTTCAAGAGCTATTCACTGGTGAAAACCAGAAGGTTCTGCGATATCTGGTTATCGAGATATGACCACCCAAAGTAATTTTTCTGAAAATTGACCCAAATCTAAAAAAGTCATCGGATGAAGATGGAGATATGTATTTCCGCAACCAAGGCTCGTAACGAGTTACAGTTTTCAATTCTGAATAGAGAATTAACAGACCTTTCCATGGATGTGCCAAACTCAAAAATTTATTTTTTTATTAATTTTGGGAAAAATCATGGGCTAACCACTTGTCTTTAAAAATCATTATATTTTCGATACCTACACACACATGCAAGCTAAATTGTCCTGCGTGGTCTGGTTATCGAAATATGGCCATCCAAAGTGATTTCAGTGATTCCACAGATTTTTGAGCTTTAACTAATCAACAATGTGTTTGGGTGGCGATATTTCCAAAACCAGGCATTGTAAAAGGTCGCGGCTTTCAAAATCCCTGGTTATCTTTTCAAGAGCTATTCACTGGTGAAAACCAGAAGGTTCTGCGATATCTGGTTATCGAGATATGACCACCCAAATAATTTTTCTGAAAATTGACCCAAATCTAAAAAAGTCATCGGATGAAGATGGAGATATTTCCGCAACCAAGGCTCGTAACGAGTTACAGTTTTCAATTCTGAATAGAGAATTAACAGACCTTTCCATGGATGTGCCAAACTCAAAAATTTATTTTTTTATTAATTTTGGGAAAAATCATGGGCTAACCACTTGTCTTTAAAAATCATTATATTTCCGAGGTTCACCAATCGAACCGAGATATACATCAAACGAAAGGTCTGTTCAATACCTACACACACATGTAAGCTAAATTGTCCTGCGTGGTCTGGTTATCGAAATATGGCCATCCAAAGTGATTTCAGTGATTCGACAGATTTTTAAGCTTTAACTACTCAACAATGTGTTTGGGTGGCGATATTTCCAAAACCAGGCATTGTAAAAGGTCGCGGCTTTCAAAATCCCTGGTAATCTTTTCAAGAGCTATTCACTGGTGTAAACCAGAAGGTTCTGCGATATCTGGTTATCGAGATATGACCACCCAAAGTAATTTTTCTGAAAATTGGTTAACTTTTCAAGAGTTATTCACTGGTGAAAACCAGAAGGTTCTGCGATATCTGGTTATCGAGATATGACCACCCAAATAATTTTTCTGAAAATTGACCCAAATCTAAAAAAGTCATCGGATGCAGATGGAGATATTTCCGCAACCACGGCTCGTAACGAGTTACAGTTTTCAATTCTGAATAGACAATTAACAGGCCTTTCCATGGATGTGCCAAACTCAAAAATTTATTTTTATTAATTTTGGGAAAAATCATGGACTATCTAACCACTTGTCTTTAAAAATCATTATATTTTCGAGGTTCACCAATCGCACCGAAATATACATCAAACGAAAGGTCTGTTCAATACCTACACACACATGCAGGCTAAATTGTCCTGCGTGGTCTGGTTATCGAAATATGGCCATCCAAAGTGATTTCAGTGATTCGACAGATTTTTCAGCTTTAACTACTCAACAATGTGTTTAGGTGGCGATATTTCCAAAACCAGGCATTGTAAAAGGTCGCGGCATTCAAATTCCCTGGGTAACTTTTCTAGAGCTATTCACTGGTGAAAACCAGAAGGTTCTGCGATATCTGGTTATCGAGATATGACCACCCAAAGTAATTTTTCTGAAAATTGACCCAAATCTAAAAAAGTCATCGGATGCAGATGGAGATATTTCCGCAACCAAGGCTCGTAACGAGTTACAGTTTTCAATTCTGAATAGACAATTAACAGGCCTTTCCATGGATGTGCCAAACTCAAAAATTTATTTTTATTAATTTTGGGAAAAATCATGGACTATCTAACCACTTGTCTTTAAAAATCATTATATTTTCGAGGTTCACCAATCGCACCGAAATATACATCAAACGAAAGGTCTGTTCAATACCTACACACACATGCAGGCTAAATTGTCCTGCGTGGTCTGGTTATCGAAATATGGCCATCCAAAGTGATTTCAGTGATTCGACAGATTTTTAAGCTTTAACTACTCAACAATGTGTTTGGGTGGCGATATTTCCAAGACCAGGCATTGTAAAAGGTCGCGGCTTTCAAATTCCCTGGTTATCTTTTCTAGAGCTATTCACTGGTGAAAACCAGAAGGTTCTGCGATATCTGGTTATCGAGATATGACCACCCAAAGTAATTTTTCTGAAAATTGACCCAAATCTAAAAAAGTCATCGGATGCAGATGGAGATATTTCCGCACCCAAGACTCGTAACGGGTTGCAGTTTTCAATTCTGAATAGAGAATTAACAGACCTTTCCATGAATGTGCCAAACTCAAAAATATAATAAAAGTATAATAAAAGTAAAAATTTATATATTTTTACAAGGTAAATCAATTCAGATTTGTATTCATTAGAAACTTTACCAATGTTGGCCCAAATTCTCTTCCTTGTGACATACCTTTCTCTTGCGAATGCTGCAATAGCTATAGTTCTTCAAATGAGTTTCGTAGTGGAAGTAGTTTCTATTTTGAAATGGTATCTGGTTTTGAAGTTTTAAAAACCATAAATACTCGTACCCTTAAAGATTCAAACTCTGTGGGTGTTGATGGAATTTCGAATGTTGTGTTGAAAAAACTGTCGCATATTTTTAATAAAAGTGTCTTATCAGGAATCTTCTCTGATGAGCTGAAATCAGCTTTTGTAATACCCATTTTTAGAAAAAGGTAACAAAAAAGACATTAAAAATTATAGACCTATTCGTATTTTGTTATTGTCATCAATCTCTAAGGTTTTTGAAAAAAATATAAAAATGACAATTCTGCGTTTTCTATCAAATTTGAATTTCTTTAGTCTCCTTCAGTTTGGTCATGTTTGTCAACAGAAGATGCTCTGTTAAACTTTTGTTGCTTAATTAAATAAGGTGTGGATAAAAAAATGAAATGTGCTGCTCTTTTTTCGACATCACGAAAGCATTCGATATGGTTAATCAAAGAATTCTTCTGAATAAGCTTTATGAAATTGGCTTTCGTGGATTGATTTACAATTGGTTCGAATCTTACCTTAGCAATCGAAATCAAGGAGTCATGGTTTATAATGCATTGAGTGATTCTATGTATGTTAATTTAGGTGTCCCACAAGGATCAGTCCTTGGGCCCATCCTTTTCTTGATATACATAAATTCTCTTTTTACCTACCTTTTTTGGGGATAGTGAATGCTTTTGCTGATGATATTGCGATTGGATATAATGCAATAAATCCGTTGAATTTAGTTGTTGATATCAATCATGATGTCCACTTATTAAGGTTATGGTTCGCGGACCATAAACTAATTGTTAGTAACAAGACCAAATTGATGCTGTTCAGCCTTGATTCAAATACCCAAACTGATATAAAAGTAGTGTTTCATGCTCCGCATTGTTCCAGTTTTAGCCTGTTCAATAGCAATTGCTTGAGATCTTCTTCACTACGTAGTTTTTATCCCGAAGCAACATGCAGTAGTACGTGCTTTAATGTTGAAATTATAAAAGATTTCAAATATCTAGGTGTTACAATTGATCAACAAGAAGTGGGCTGAGCACGTATTAAACCTTAAGCAGTACTTCCTTTCCACAATAAGATGTTTTTACCGCCTAAGACAGTTCTGCTCGAATTCTACGTTAAAGAACACCTACCACGGAACATTTCACTCAAAACTACAGTATGACATTTGTTGTTGGGTAGGTGCTTATCTAAACTAAATTCAACAATTAACGATCTTTCAAAAGTGTGTTGTAAGAAAGATATGCAACGCTTCTCGATTAGCTCTTTCTTTAGAATTATTTAGACAAACGAGAATTCTACCAGTAAGACAGTTGTTTTATTTCAAAGTTTTTAAAATATTTTTTATGAGAGGTAGTTATTTGGAAAGCCCTATAACAGACTCTTATAACTTGAGAAGAAATGCTATCACTGTTCCAACATAACCTTTCCGGACTACTCTTTTTAGAAACTCATACACAATCGTTTGTCGCAAATTGTATAACCGACTCCCAAATCGAGATACGAAACATTAGAAACTTGCCACTTTTTTTTAAATCCTTAAAATCATGGCTTTTCAACTTTAATACTTATGACATCGAATCTCCGCTAAGCTACATTGTTTGATTAATTTGTAATTACTACTAAGATCTCTACTGAGTGTTTTTTTGTATTTATATTTCTTTAAAACTCCAATTGATGAAAGTAATGTTATTTGTTAAATGAATATTATTATTGTTTAACTTTCTTTTGTCTGACGTTTATTTTTGTATTCACCCCACAATAAAATAAATTTTTGTTAATGTGGCATTATCTCAATTTTATTTAAATTTAAATGCTACAAACTATTCTCCTAAATTATTGTAAAAACTAATGTATTTATTTATCATAGATATAAGTTATTAAAAAATTGTTAGGAGAATAAGAACTCAATAAATTCAATTCAATTTAATTCAAATAGATAAACAGATTTTATATAAAAAGTAGATAGTTATTTTTGTATAGGCATTTTCTGCTTATTAAACCTTCAATCTCAGTCAAACCACCAAAATCAGATTTACAGAATTTTTTTAATTCTCTACCTGTCATATTTTGTTTAATCAACAATTTTGCATCCAAAACCAACATAAAAACTATATTTCTTTCTTGCCGCCATGAGATTTCATTAAACTGAAAATTCTTTCAAAGCTGGCATTCGAAATTTGCAAAGAAAAAACAAAATCACATAATTCTTAGAAGTTAGAGGCTGAATTTTTTGCAACCATCGAAATTTAACTTCGGTGGCGTTTTGATTGCTGGTGTGAATTTGCAGATGCAACTTTACAACAAAAACAACAACTTTGCAACATTGATTTCCATTTTCCATTTCGATTTCTATTACTTGGAGGCATTGTTTTTTTGTTTGCAACCGAGCATCTAGTTACAGCTACTACATCAGAATCCGAATCGCCCGAACAATTGCAAAAAAAAGATATTAAACTGTTTGTTGTGTAGTTTACAAATATCTGAATTACCTTTACAGTCCGCCTGAGCAAAGCAAATCAAAAACAAATCAGTCAGAACCGCAACCGATGATGTATAAATTACAGTCATAAAAAATACAAGGATACATCAGAGATCAGAGCATATAAAGATACAAATCCTTCGTAAATTTAACCCTCTAAAACCCATTTGTGAAACGGAGTAACGAGTGTTACAAGAAGGTAGACTCATAAAAAACGCATAGTTGAGCAATATTATCGTCATCCTAAAAATAGTTATGCAATCTTATACATCAGCAGATGAGTCACTTAGTTATTCAGCTTGTAGACAAAGCCAAATTACAGCAAATGCTTACGAGTAGTAAAGGTTTAGTAATTTAATGGAGTGTCTTTGCAAAATCGTTTTTGTAATTATTTCTTTCGTTGAGTATTTCGATTCTCGATGAATTGTTGCGTTTAGTGAGCATCAATGGGAAAAAGTACATTCCAATAAAAAAGTTAAGCAAATATAACACTTACATATAATGATAAAATAAATTTAATCTTGATAGCATTTTGAATATTTTGCGGGAACTTCGGGACATAATTTTAAGGCGGGAAACTTGCGGGACAAAAGTCCTTTTGCGGAACAGTCGCGCGCCTGGCGGGACGTTAGGCATCCCTACATCCAAGACGAAGTTTTTTTCGATGAGATCCTTGGGGTGCTCTGTACACTACTAAAACAGAGTCTTAATTATACAAATTTAATGTACCGTAACTGACTGACTGACAGATCATCAAAATTATGGAGCACCTCCCGACGTCGTCGTAGAATCTTGGAATTTTGCACAACGGTAGGTCTTGTGATGTCAGTAGAGGAAAATTTGAGGTTTTCCATTCAGGGGGCGTGGTATCCGCCCACTTTCTCCGAATTGGTGTTGGTTGAATGGAGCACTTCCGACTGCTGTAAAACGATGAAATTTAGTAAAACGGTAGGGCTCAAATTGCATACAAAGAAAGAAGTATAAAATTAGCGGTTTTCCATTCAGTGGCGTGGTATCCTTCCACTTCCTCAGAACTGATGTAAATTATATATGGCACACTTCCGATTGCAGCAGTAACAAAGAAATTTGGTAGAACGGTAGGGCTCAAACTGCATATAAAGGTATCTTGCCAGGACGAGAAGCAATAATTTAAGCGCAAATCAAAACAACCAATGACAAAAGGAAAATATACGAAAAGAAATAGGAAGCTATAAACTAAGTTGATTTTAGTATAGGTAGAGTCCACCCTTCTATCTTACCGTATCTGTTGAGATTTTGACATGGCAAAATATTAAAATCTTTGCAAAAACGAGTGAGATCAGACCAAAAACATAAATTTTAAAATAAGAGCCAAGTTATTCTATACAAAAACCTTTGTGTCAAGTCAGCCGTGAAAAGTACTGAGATCTAAAAGTACGCCAAGTTCTTACTTCATGAAGGTTCAATACCGAATATTTAAAGTAGAATAATTTTGAAACAGCTAAAATGTAATAGAGAAATTTTATTATTTAATGATTACTGACTAAAATTTGATCGGCTTACTTGGCAAGTTTTTTTTTCATGCCCAATTCGAAAGGTTTTAAAAACTTGACAAGTGAACCCATCAAAGTTTTTTTTCGTTGTTTTTTTTTTTTAGAAAACATTTAACGCAATATGTGTGATCAGTAGGAGTATAGCATATCGTTGTTTTTTCCATAAATCCGTGGCCTATCTATTTCTATTGAAAAAAAAAAATAAATGATCATATTTTTACTTGCGATATACATACATAGGTACTATAGGTACGGTGACCATCCGTCCCCTTTTTGAGAGGACAGTCCTTTCTTTTTGTATCGTGTCCTTTCTGTTTCCTTTTCTTAGAGAGGACAGAAATTTGTCCTCCCTTTTCTAAATTCTCCTTTCAAGGTCCCCTTTTTTCTCTTTCAAACCACGATTCTACGATTAGCAGCACTGCTTTATGTCATTGAATTCTGTCATATATCTTTTGCTATTGTGAATGATTTTCAAATTTTCATCTTCATCCGCAAGTTAGTGTCATTCTCGTTGGCTTTCTTTCGGCTTTTTCTTAATTTTTGAAAAAGATACCCTTTTGGCCTTTGGGGTTAATTTATATAAAACGGTGAGCATTTATTCGAAATAATTATTGGTAATGAAAGATTATTTTATTGTTTTTTTATACTTCCAAATGGCATCTTAAGTTAAATGCATTTCTAATAGCCAGTGTCCTTTTTTTTGTAAAAAATCTAAGCGGAAATGATGTAAAGTGTTGAAAATGCTTACCAAATTTTTTAATATCAAACAGCGGAAGGGCGAGCATCAAGCATCAACTTGAAAGTAAGAAACATAAGAAGGCTATTCATTATAGTTGCACCAATAAGCAGATAACAAAATTCAAGCATCCATATTTCACAAATGCATTCTTCATTTAGAATCACAAAACATTTCAGTGACAGAAGCTTCTATTGTTTTAAAAGATTTTAAATTAAAACGTATAAAAAGGTAGGCAGAAGTGTTTTTAACATTCACTTACAAAACTATAGTAAGTAAAGTAGAGAAAGTAAAGTTGATTCCTTCAATCCTGAATCCTAAATAAATTCTATTTAACAATCCTGACTGCTTACGTCAGTGGGATGCAGCGTTCAATGATATGGAAAATTTTGAATGGGTTCTTTTGAATTGAGTTCTGTGTTGGAAATCTGAAGAAAAATGGTTTTCTAATGTAATGGAATTTGGAAAACATCTTCAAATCAAAGATGAGGAATTACTTGACGAGGTTATTTGTGTCAAACGGTTTGTCAATGAAGGACAAATGAAAATATGGAAAATTGACAAATTGTCTCGGGACAAAAAATGGGTTGGTTTTCAAACATTTCGATGAAGAATATGTGAAATATGACAATAGAGTTTTCGCCTCCAGCTTCAAATGCCCCCACTGAAAGGGTATTTTCAATTTCCAATATCATTTAGTCACCTGAGAAATCCCAATTAAAAGTTGATACGCTAGAAGCAATGCATGCTAATAACAAAATGTAATTATGACTTCGTTTGCGCAGAATTAACCTCGTTTTAAAGAAATCGGGACAATATCTTAAAAAAATACATTGCGAAAAAAAACTTAAAGCATACATAAGTTACTTTAAATGACTCTTATATCTATAGTCATATACATATTTAAGTCTATATTGTTTCGTTTTTTGTTAATTTATTTGTATTTATTTGTTTTAAAACTGAACTGAGCTTTAATATGAAGCACAAAACTTTTAATAAAAATAATTATTTGTTAAACTTTTTTACGTTAATGAAAGGCTGTCCTTTTTTTTGTTCTTGAAAAAATGGTCACCGTAACTATAGGGCAAGTTCTGCATTTGGAAAAAAAATCGAACTCGAGATTTTGATCAAAGTTGACATTACGATGATAGCGAAGACGAAAAAAGTGGGTCCGACAATTCCGTCTGTCTGTTTGTATGTCTGTATGTCTGTATGTCTGTACCTCGAACTACAGCCTAAGCTACCGGAGGTATTTTCTTCAAACTCGGTAGTTAAGGGTCTTCGGTGATTCCCTAGAGGAGAAATTGAAATTTTTTTTTTAGCTCAAAAACTAACGGTACCCCCCATACACCCGTAATGCAAAATCTTATTTATCTCGAAAACGGTTCCAACGATTTTGATAAAAAAAAATTAAGTGTGATATTATGGACATGGACTATATTTTGGTCGAAAAAAAATTTGGGGGGAAATGTTATTAGGGGTACCTGTCATAGAACGGTTTTTTTGATTTTCGAATTTCTCACCAACGGCTCTAACGATTTTGACCAAAATTTTTATGCAGGCGCTCCTTTGCATTTGAAAAAATATAAATCAAAACTTTTTTCGAAAAAATAGTTTTTGGATTTTTAAAAAAATAATACAATTTTTTTTTGAAAATTCAATATCTTGATAACGGTTACACGACTAAATTTTTAAATTACGTTTTAAAATGTATTTTATTAAATACTAACAATTTGCATATCAATTTTTTTTATAAAAATTTTAAGGAAAATTTAGTAGACAAAAAACATGTTTCAGTGTGTCTGTATGTCTGTACCTCTCACTAGAGCCTAAACCACTGAACCTATTTCTTTCAATCTCGGTAGTTAAGGGTCTTCGGTGATTCCCTAGAGGAGAAATTGAAATTTTTTTAGCTCCAAAACTAACGGTACCCCCCATACACCCGTAATGCAAAATCTTATTTATCTCTAAAACAGCTCTAACGATTTTGATAAAAAAAAATTAGGTGTGATATTATGAACATAGGCTACATTTTGGTCAAACAAAATTTTGGGGCAAAATGTTATTAGGGGTACCTGCCATACACCCGTTTTTTTTTTATTTTCGACTATCTCATTAACGGCTCTAAGGATCTTAACCCAAAATTTTCAGCAGGAGCCCCCTTAAGTTTAAAATAATATTGTACATAAAAATATTCGAAAAATATTTGTTGGGTTTTTTGGAAAAAAAAAATTTTTTTAATCAATATCTTCAAAACCTATGAACGATTATTTTTTTGAAATTATTTCCTAAAATCAATATTATTTAATATTTAAAATTCGCATCCCACATTTTTTTCTTGAAAAATGTTAGAAAAATTTGTAATATAAAAAATGTATTTAATAATAAAACGATTTTTTAAAGTTTATTTGCATAAATTCATATTTTCCGGAAACCAGACGGCAATTTTATGCATTTGAACATTGTTATCTCATTATATCCATGTTTTATATTTATAAAATGTATCTTAAATTCCAAAGTACTTTTACATAAGAGCAAGTTCGTGCGATCCAGTCGTGCATTTTATTTCTTTGAAAGTACGAAACGAAACGAAGAGGAAACACCAGATGAAGATTAGTTTTAAGCATAGATTCTAAAAAAAAATTAATGAAAAAAATATAACTTAAAAATTATATATAATATGAATACTACTCGTATGTGATGTGTACTTATAAAAAATAAAATAAATAGTAGTTTAAACAAAAAAGTATCATGCGCCCATTACTTAAATTTGGAAATTTTTCATGTTCGTAAATCGTGTCTAACACTCTCTGTGTAAACCTTACGACAAAGGAGACAATAGGCCTTGTGAATAAAAAAAAAAGCTATAGCTAAAACTTGGATTTTTAAGTAAAAGCTAGATTTTTAGTGAATAAAAATAAGCTTAAGCTAGCTACGAGTAGTTAGAGATGTTTTCGAGTAATATTTATTTTAAAATAGCCAAATATTAAATATTAACGGTGTCAGAAATAAAAAAAAAAAATTAGCATGAATTACTGCCAGCAAATCAACTATTTGTCATTTCTAAGGTTTTGGTAGACTACCAACTAGAGTATAGTGTCCATTTTTTCAATTATTCCTGATGGTGTTTCAACGTGCGGTATATATTATTAGGTCAACAGGATATCGTGTACATTCATCTCAAATCCGATTTGGATTGTATTTAGGAAAGAATATTTGATATTGAGTTATTACATTTTAGTAGAAAATCTTTGTTTTATAAATCTATTTAAAAATTGTTAGGTTCGATGACGTCTATCTACTATAGGTCCATCGTGCGCATAACGTTTAATTGCATCCCGGCTTCTTATCGGAAATTAATCATCGACTTACAATATACCATGGATATTTCAGCAAAAAACTGTGTAATATTATTACCTACATCAATTTTATTCTCTTTTCAAAACAATTTTACAATAAACATTTATGACTTATAAATAATTTTTGTTTTTCGACTTATCTATGTGAAACCATTTGTATGCCTGTTATACAATTTGTATGTAAATTGTATAATACAAATTATCACTTACATATATTTATGTATGTTAGTAGAAGACAGATTTGTTCAAGTACTTTGAGTTCTGGTTGTGTTGTACAGCAGAGGTATTCCTTTACTTTGCGTCTCATCTACAATTAAATTATAAATATATAAGCTCAATGGATACTTTTCCAATGATTACCTGGATTTGATGCAGTTCCTGTAGCCGAAGCTTCCATTTTCTTCCGCGAAGTGAATTTTTGCCAACCGCGCAGAAGTATCTGTTTTCTATATTTTGGTGTTGTAAATGTGTACAATAGTGGATTAACTGCTGAGTTTAGTGGCAGAATGAATATGACTAGCCATGCGTAGGTGTCATCTAGTTTTTGTAAAAATAAGAAGTAAAATAAAATCAATATTAAACAACAGTTAATAATAAAAGCAGATTATTTAAACCTGATATGTTATATCGAACGAATGCCCAGAGTTTCATCACTATAATTGGCGCCCAACACATGACGTCTGTAAGTACTATGAAGAAAAACCTCACCGCAAATTCACAATCGAGTAGCGACAAAGGTGTAGCTTTTCGCGTTCTACAAATCGACACCATTAGAGCAGTGTATAAGAAAACTATTGACATCAGCAGGAAAAAGTTAATTCCGACGAAGATGAACGCTGAGTACTGCCATCCCAATGGATATGGTTCTTGTATGTGTAATGGAAAACATGTTCCTGAGTAGGTTCCATAAAACATTGTACTTGATCGCCAAAACACAGCTGGTGCTATTGCTACCCCAGCACCTATCAACCAAATTAATAACAAGGAAACGAAAATATTTTTTGGATTCAAACGGTGATGAGTGCGAAACGGATGGGCAATCAATAAAAATCTCTCCAATGACATAAACGCTAAAATCAGCATTGACACTTCAGATGATGTAACAGCTACGACACCAATAGCAGCACATTTCCATGAACTTATCCATTCACGAGCCAACTTATGATATTGATTCCGAAAACGTAAGTCTTGAATTGCAATGCTTAATAAATAGAAACCCATTAGTATGTCGGATAGTGCAAGATTTCGAATAACCATAGTAACTCCGCGATTTTCATCTCGATAGATGAATCTTCCCCAAAGGACCATCAAATTTCCGATCAAAATAATACACGCCATGATCCACGTAGAGTATCGAAGAACTGGTTTAGTTAGGAGATCTTGAAATGAGGAAACTCCGTCTGAGTTTGGTTTACACATTCGAACTTGGAGTGTCATCGAACAAAAGTAGAATTTTTCAAAAACTATGTATTTAAGATTGACGATTTCAGTAACAGCTTTGAAATTTATGTTTTGAAATGCAATTCCATCCAAATTAAGGTACGATATATTAACATTAATAAGAAGATCAATGTCGATTGTGAGTCCTGTATGACCAAGCCAGCTGAAATAAAGAAAAAAATCAGAAGCACATTTATTATAATATACCGCAGGCTGCCGACGACGCACGCACAGTGGGGCAAGATAGGTGGTTTTGTGATATTAGCTGTATTTTATTTTACCCCAGATCTGATCCGGATTGGATTTTGTTTTCAAAATAACATGTAAAACAACAAATACAAACAAAATTGGGCCTTTTGTTGTTTTTGTTAAACATGTATTTTTGAATGAAGATCCAATCTGGATCAGATCTGTGGGAAAATAAAACACAACTATTAATTATTTTCACTAGGAATTGAGTGTTGTTTTGAAACCTATTGTGATTTTATGGTGAAAGCGAAGTGTTAACTTGAATACAGTAATCCGCTATAGCTTTTTGGAAAGCTAATACTCTATTCTTTAATTTGCTATTTCATTCAAGTTGTTAAAGTGTATAGTTTTTGAAAAATAAAATTTGAAAGTTAAAATTTTCAAAAAAAAAATCGTAGTTTTTTATTTTGAAGTTGATTTTTTCAAAATTTTGCTTTTATAAATGGTAAGTTTTCACTAAATATTCAATGTTCTTACCAATTTTTAAAACGATTCCGAAAACCGAGTGCAAAAATCTTTTAGTTTTTGAGTTATTCGAGAAAAACTTTTTACCAAAAAAAATCGCAGGAAGCATATAAACGTGTAAGAGACATTCAAATAAGCGAATTCACCCATGCAAGGTAGGCAATCCAATTTTTTTTTTATAATCTACACGCGCTCAAGGGATTATGATTATAATAGTTCAATTTTCTCAGTGTTCCCTTTAAATGTTTGAACACAGCACGGTCGTAAAATTAAGGAAGAGAAAGAAGGATAGGAAAGATGTGTGGCACGATGTTCTGAGACTGAAGGTTGTTGTTTCCGATATTTTATCTCCAGAGATGGCGGCTGAACTAAAGCGGAGAATGCCATGTCTTATTTCTATGTCACTTATAATTCACATTATTTTATTCGTATTCATCCTTATTGGGCATACTAGTTTAACTCAATCACATGTTGCTAGTGTTATGCCTGAACAAAATGTAATGAGTAAACCAGCAACCCATTGATGACAATTTTAGAAGGTTTAATGGAATTAAAACGACATAGACGACGGCAGGGATCAAACCTGTGATCATGAGGTTGACAGGCGAGCACACATCCATCGCGCCACGGCCACCCCCTAATGATAGTAATGAAAAATAGTCCTCGTTTATTGGTTGCTGCATCACTTTGTCGATATCGGTACAATCTTTGGAAGTTGCATGGCAAAGATAACACCTCATCGACGATTTGGTATCAGTCAAACTGTTGAATAATTTTCAGTCGATCATTGAGAAGATCTTCTGATGCTTCACGGTGTAATTAATAATGGTTTTACCATTCCCATTTACTTTTAAACTGGTACCTTAAGTCTATCAGCTTTAGTGTTTTAAGTGGCTAGAAATTTCATAACATGAAGTTTTGTTTTTAAGAAAGGTCTCAATGGCAATAAATTTGTCTTCGAATTTTTTTTTCTTGCTGTTAAAATACAAATCAACCAGTTTTCGGCTAGAACATTGACGTTTAGATCACCTATAAATTGCCATATTTTAACAAACACAATGGGAAAATATAGAGAAAACTTGTCTTCTTATTTTGCAGCCACGAATAAAAAAAAACGGTTATTGATAAGTAATTAAATACCAATAAAAAATAGTAGTTTTAATCATTTTTAACTTAAAAAAATCATAAAAAAATATTTTCGGCATTTTTCAAGCACTTTTCTTTTTTGATGTATATTCACCAATATATGTTCATCTGGCAATACTCACAAACCTGGTTAAAAAATGCCGGAACAGAAGATATTGCTCTAAGTTTCATGTGAGACTTTAGAAAAAAAGCCAAATTTTAACCTTGCCATTATATACTAAAACAAGTTTTCCAAATTTTTCTCCTTAAAATAAAAACTGCATACCTTCATCAATATCAAAAATATCACTTGACATTTTTATCACTACTCTTCATACTCTTCATTAGCATAGGTGACTTACCCAAAAAAAGTTCTTCCATGTCTTATCAAAAATAATGTGTTAATTGAGAAAAACAATATTAAAAATTTTGAGATTGACTTTATATCACGGCTCTCTATAGAGCTGCCCCACAGTGCGACGCGATGACAAATTATTCATTTTAATTTTTGGTTCATATGTCATAGTATCATAAACGTAAGTTTGTTCAATAACATTACTCCTGAAAAGTGTTTCTTTTTAAACAGTGTACATCAAAATTGTTGAAATATTGTCTATAATGTCACTAACAAAAGTGTCATGAGACCATATTCAGATATGGAATTAACTCCCAACAAAATAACTCAATGTCCATGAGTGGTACTTGCATCGAACAAATACTGAAAATACTTCCTTGTGTAGAATAACCATACATTTGACGGAACCAAAATCTCTTCAAAGTGCTTAGATTTTCAGTTTTTGACGCAAGAAATTTGTTTTCACTTCTGATCTAATTGTAATATATAATCCAACTGAGACTAAATATTGAGAACTTAATTTAAAAGTTACAAAAACTGCCCATACTATCTTAATTTGTGCGACGGTTTCCCTTAGGCCAGGCGCGCACATTCAATTTTTAGTTTCGCAACTGTTTAGTTGCTAAAATGAAACATTTAAGGGCTTATATGGGACACCGCGCACTTAGAGCAACTTGATTCGAGCAACTAAAAAGTTTGTGTTTTGAGTTTTTGACACAAACTAAATGATTGTCTTCACAATAGTTGAGCTGTTTTCTATAAGAGTAAGAGAGAAAAGAGTGTGAGCGTAAGTAAAGAGTTGCCCAGTGCGCGGTTCTCTTAAAACTGGTGATTAAACTATTTGATTTCGATCACAGTAGTTGCCAGTGCGCGACTAGCCTTAAGGTAATGAATACGGTTTTGGTGTTTTCCAAACATCCACTACATAACATAATAAATTACGTTAAATTAGGCATTGTAATTTACAAAAATCCAACACCATTGTGCAGAAAACCTTTTTTTTTCTTTTTACATACATAAAATAAAATGAACACTTTAATTGAATCTAAAGGTAAAACTGAAAAGTTGGATTTGCCCTTAGACATGATTTACATAATATTAGGTGCAGGTGCCTAAAACCGACTTGACAAACGAATTTTTAATTAACTTTAAACTTAATGCAACTATAATATTTTTAATGGACACAAATAAAACAAAACTTAATATTGTTAAATAAAAATGTTTAAAACTCTTTCTTCTGTTGTTGGCAGCACAAATAATATTAATTTAAAATAAATGCAAAACACATTATTCATTCAAACCTATAAATTGTAGTTAAGTAAATGAGGCTACATTACACCTTATTTCTTGAATAGCTTATGAACTTTTCATGTTTCCAATCAAAAATTACTTTTTATCTCCATGTCAATTCACAATTTTAACATTCTTTAGTAAAACTAAAAACAAATTCCATAATCACGAGATTGGTGTTTTTACTTACAGTGCATCCAACAATTTATTCCTTGCGAAAGTTTCAGCCGATAAGAATTTTAAAGGATTCCCCATCAATTGTCTACGAAGAAAAAAATGAAAAGATGTTTATTTAAAACTCAGATTCAATCAATAAAGTAAATAGTGCGTGAAATGATCAATTGTCAAAATTTATTGTAAGGGACCTTCGACTTTCTTGTCGTAAGCATTAACATAAAAAATGTTGCAGACACAAGTTAACATAAAAAGGTTTGTTTTAAAAAAGATAAACAAGATAATTGAAATAACGGGCTGTCAACGATAGATAGTTGTTTATTCTCGTTAAGATTAAACTTTGTCCTTTGAATTGGGGAACTTATAGTTTTCTTAAATTGACTTTTTATTGTGTAAGTGCAATAAAATTGAAATTTATTAGAAATATTTTGAATATTAATTATGATTTGTTGAACTTCGAAAGTTGTGTTGTTTTGATAAATAACATATATGTATAACCGCAATGGCAGTGAGAAAGGTGTGAGTTTAGGGGTAGGGAAATAATTGGACGGAAACAGCTCCATTTGGGAATGTATTCAAATCCTTTCTGTAAATCAACTTCTTTTTTAAAGGTAGATAAATTTCAATTCAAATCAAGTTTTAATTTGGTTTTAATTTAAAAAAAAAATATTTTCAAGCTAATAAATCCAGTGTACTGCTTTTTACATGTGTAATGGTAATAATAATTTCTCTTTTAATTTGGTTATAATCAAAGTATAACTTCCTAAAGTATCTTGAACATATGTATAAGAAATAAATAATCGTGTTGTGCGACTAAAAAACCTATCTCAATATCTAACGGTGCGACCAAAATTATACTTGATTCTGAATTTAAGGGCATTCCTAGCGAAACGGGTATGTTACTCCCCTCACAAACTGGAACGTACTCATCATAAAATTTGGTAGTTGCGCTGATAGTATATGGGGCAACCGATAGATGGTAGCTGAAACAAGGAATTGGAATTTTTACTTGCAACTTATAAGTACTATAAGGCAAATTATGCATTCGTAAAAAAAATCGAACTCGAGATTTTGATCAAAGTTGACATTACGATGAAAGCGAAGACGAAAAAAGTGGGTCTGGCAATTCTGTCTGTCTGTCTGCCTGTCTGTTCGATTACAGCTAAACGGCTCGGCCGATTTTCTCCAAACTTGTTAGATATGGGTTTTGATTTTTTACCCCCGGATGTTTTTTGATTTGATTTTTTAAGACCAAAAATAACGGTACCTGCCATACGATTTTTTTTCGAAATTTTATAAATATTTTTTTATCTCAAAAACTGTCCCAACGATTTTTTTTTTTAAATAAATTTAAAAAAATTAATTTACTTAAACCTAGGTAATGGTTGAAAAAAATTTTCCAAAAAATGAGTAGTTTTGGTACCCCCCTCAGGACCATTTTTTTTGTTTTTGATTTTCTCAAAAACGGTACCACCGATTTTGATCATTTTTTTATGATAAAGCTTCCCAGCAGTTTGAATATTATTGTGTATTCAAATTTTCCAAAAAATTTTTTTTGGATTTTTAAAAAAACTTTCAAAATTTTTTTTTTGAAAACTCAATATTTCGAAAACCCCATGCTCAATTTTTTTAAAACTTGATAAATAAAAGTTTGGAAAAATAATCTACAATATATGAGAAAAATAAATTCATTTTACCTAAAAATAATGGTACCCTTCATACAAACGTTAAAAAATGGTTTTCGAAAATCGTATTTTTCTCGAAAACGGTTCCGACAATTTTGCTTAAATTTTTTTTCTTTCTATTATTTTTTAATATCTGTAATTTAATAAGAAAAAAATTTGAAAACAAGATATTACTCACCGTACCTACCATAGAACGATTTTTTTAAATTTTGAATTCCTCATAATCAGCACAACGGATTTTAATGAAATTTCGTAGAGAGAAGCTTCTAAAAAGTTTAAAAAACATTGCATTTCAAAACTTTAAGAAAAATATTTTTTTGAATTTTGAAAAAAAAATCAATTTTTTGTTTTTTGAAAATTCAATATCTCGAAAAAGGCTCAATAGTTTTTTGTAAATTTAATTTTTATTCATACAATAATAAAAACTTCAAATTGGCGTGTACCAACATTTTTTCTTAAAAATGTTTGAAAATTTTCTTATATAAAACCTTATATTTTAAGAAACCACTACAAAGTCTTATAATTTTTGTTCTTGCATAAATCTATATTTGCTTGAATCACATGGCATCCTATTCTTACCTTTAACTACTAAAGAAGTGTTTTTCAGTCATTTAAAAAAGGAATTTTATGCTTATGAACAGTTTCTCTGTTAACTTTCATTTTTGAAATTCTTAGTCTTTTACATAGGAGCAAGTTCGTGCGACCCAGTCGTGCATTTTATTTCTTTGGTTGGTTGTGGCGTGTTATATACAGAGTGTCCGGTAATTCGTGTGCCATACTTTGGGATGTGATTCTTGGTCATATTCTAAGAAAAAATTGTTCTACAGTAAAGTCTGATTTTCAACTTTGACATAACTTTTTGACACTTTAAAAAAAGGCTAACTTTGGTGTACCCTGGACCCATGTTAAGGTCAATTTCTCTATAAGTACTAGTAGTAACGACCTCATTTTGGACTTGCCAGATATTCAATTTTAAAAGGTGTTCAATTTTTCTTGCCCGAGCAAAATTTTGACTTTAAGGTCAATTTTTTTTCGAAAAAATGCGTAATAGCTAAACAAAAAGTTTTCTTATTTTTTCCTGATGAACAAAACAATAATAAAAAAAAACTCGTAAATTAGTGCACCCAAATTGCACCATACATTTTATGATACTTGGGAAAATCTGAAACAGGTACAAAATCGAATTTTGGGTTTTTTACCTACTTTTATTGCAGCACTTGACAATTGGAGTGGTTTTCCAAGAATTAATAATTTTTAGGTAATTTTAAAGGCTGTTCACTCATCAAAATGGTTAAAAGTGTACTTATGCCTACTTGACTTGCTGTCAAAACCCTAATTACCTTACCACTTCTTAGGGAGAGTTAAATTTGGGGTATGAATGATTAATGGGTAAATGAACTAAATAAGTGGTATAAAAGAATAGAAAAACAAATTCATTCATCAGATTATCAAATTAAAGTCACGAATGTAGTTGGATAAGAGCGCTTTTTGAAATGCCTTCATTTACGAGAGAAGAATACGCAAACATTTTATTCGCTTATGGGTTGTGCAATGGAAATTCAAGAAGGGCACAACGAAGATACCAGGAACTTTATCCTAACAGACGAATTCCTTCCCGAAATGTTTTTGGAAATACCTTCCGAAGGCTTCAAGAAACTGGATCAGTTTCAACTGCAAGACCTAATGCTGGAGCTGCAAGCTGCAAGTTTCATCAGCATAAGGCGCTTGGCTCTACAGTTTAATGTTTCCAAATACAGAATTTCCAGTATACTGCATGGAGAAAATATGTATTCATATCACCATACACATGTGCAAGAACTGCTTCCCGATGATTTTGAAAAGGGACTCGAATTTTGTAACTGGTTGCTAGAGAGAAGCTTGGATGACAACCAGTTTTTAAACAGAATTCTTTGGACAGACGAATCTCAATTCACAAGAGATGGTATTATGAATTTCCATAATCTCCACACATTGGCTTCGAGCGATCCAAATTCAAGACGGCAAAGATTATTTCAGCACAGATTCAGTGTCAATATGAAAGCAGGTGTAATTGGAAATAAATTAATCGGGCCTTTCAAATTACCACCCCGTCTTAATTCTACTAACTGTCTGGAGTTTTTACAAAATAATCTACCAGACCTAATGAAGGATGTTCCAGTGATTCAACTAGCTTCATCATATTTCCAACAAGATGGTGCTCCGGCCCACTATGATCGTGGCTGGATGAAGAATACGGTGATCGATGGATAGGCAGAAATGGACCAATTCACTGGCCTGCACGATCTCCCGATCTCACTGTACTCGATTTTTTTTTGTATGGGGACGAATGAAAAAAATCGTTTACTCATCTGAAATAACAACTTTAACTAAATTAGAATAATGTATTTCGGAAGGCTCACTAAAAGTAAGACAAGAGTTATAAAGAATAAACATTCAAAATGAAATCGAAAAACGGGCTCTAGCATGCGTTCAAAACGCAGGAGGGCACTTTGAGCACTTATTATGACTGTATTTGTGCTAACATAAAATAAAAAATTACTTAAAACTACACAAATTATTGTTTTATTCAAACTCATTACACCTCAGGGCAAGAAATCATTTTTTTTAATTTTACCTGTTTTAGATTTTCTCAAGTATCATAAAATGTATTGGTTTTTGGGTGCACTAATTAATGAGTTTTTTGTTTTATTATTGTTTTGTTCATCAGGAAAAAATAAGAAAACTTCATGTTTATTACGCATCTTTTTGGAAAAAATTGACCTCAAAGTCAAAATTTTGCTCGCGCAAGAAAAATTGAACACCATTTAAAATTGAATATCTGGCAACCCTAAAAATACATTAGCTTAATTGAAACGTAGTCTCAAAGGTTAGTATTTCTTCTAAAAAAAATCTAAAATGAGGTCCCTACTACTAGTACTTATAGGGAAATTGACTTAAACATGGGTCAGGGTACACCAAAGTTAGCCTTTTTTTAAATCGTCAAAAAGTGCTGTCAAAGTTGAAAATCAGATTTTACTGTATAACAAGTTTTTTCTTAGAATATGACCAAGAATCACATCCCAAAGTATGGCACACGAATTATTGGACACCCTGTATAATTATTTTCCAATGAAAATTAAGAAAAATAAAGAAATACTTTTGACTGAGTAATTTAAATTGAATCGCATTTTGGAGTTGAGGTCACATGATTTTTAATTGGAGTATGTATTATTCATTCGATGATAAAATTAATTTTCGTCTTTTTTTATAAAACATAAAGTAAAAATATAATGACTGTTTTTATTTAAGCCTGGGTTTAAAGTTGATTCCGAAATATTAAGTTTTCCTTAAAATGATTGAAATTTGTTTTAGAAATCGAAAAAAAATTTTGTAAAATTTTAATACACAAAATTATTAAACGACTAGCTGCCCCGGCAGACGTTGTTGTGCCCTTTTTCTCTAAAACAACAGTAATAAAACATATTTCAGAGTGATCACTTTATTTATAGATTTATGTCTCCATGATAAACATCGATTACTTACAAATATAAGTGTCCTATTTTGTAAATTGCAAGACTTTAGTAGTAGTAGTAATAATCTGGTATTTTCATTGTAATGCCTTATCGTACACGATATTTTTTGTTTGATTACCTGGTGCGTAGATAAATAAAGCTGTCGGTTTTCCGACGCGAGAGCAGGCAACATACAACTGTCTATGAGAGAAGCATGGGTTTTCCAGATTGACGCCTTAAACACTTAACGACTGACCCTGTGAGTTATTTATGGTCTAAAAGCCGCACTGGAAACTGCAGTCGTTTAAATGCAAACGGTACCTTAGTTGGTACCATTGGGATGCGGTATATCAACACATCCTCTCCCTTATATTTTACCTTCAGAATATGATTGCTTTGATCACATTGTCCAGTAATTTTTTCACTGCCAGCCGTGTGCCGTTACAAAGTCGCGGTTTTGATATTTCGTAACATTATGACCACCGATCCTACTTTTAATTGAAGATTATTGGGAGGTAATCCTGGCAAATCCAGTGAGTTTAAAAATTCTTGTAGATAATTGACGACATCATCTTGGTTTGTTGCGCAATCAACTGATTTGTATGTTCTTAATTCACCGGCAATTTCATTTTGGATTTTGAAATTTATTTCATTTACATTTGTGTTTTTGGCAGCTAATATACGATAGCTCGTTCACTCAACCAACAATGATCTCTGTAATTTTGAGCTACGTATAGGAAGAGCTTTTCTATAGGGTCAGTTTTTGATTCTGTAAACTGACAAAAATTGATAGGAAATGTAATAACAAAGGAAATGTCATAACATCTTCAGGGATTTTACCATTATCAATGTCAATTAGTTGTTTTGAAAATATTTCTCCAGGTCGATCATTTTGCAATTCGACACGCATATTCTTACTCAAATTTAGTGTCTTAATTTTTGTCCAAAAAATGGAGGACTTTAAACATTCATTCAGCTCATCCGCTGATGTAGACCGTGGAATAAGTGGTAATGTGTGACGAAAATCTCCTGTTAACAAAATCATCGCTCCACCGAACCGGGTTATGATTGCTTCGCAGATTTTTCAGAGTTCTGTATAATGCCTCCAAAGACTTTTTATGTGCCATCGTACATTCATTCCATACTATCAACTTGCATTGCTGAAAACCCTTTGCCATTGCAGAGTGCAAGTCGGAGTTTCGTTGTTTTGAATATTCAATGGCAATTTTAGCGCTGAATGGGCTGTTCGACCGCTCCTTCCAACAATGTAGCTGCAATACCAGATGAAGCAAGTGGAGTGCAATTGCATTCTGTAAACGAATTGTTGGTTCAACAACGGAACATACATATATTCGAACCGATTCCTTTAAAGCATCGAGATCGAACAGTTTTTCACGATGCAACTCTTGATTAGAAGCGTCGTGCATTGGGCGATTAGGCGCGGCCATTCCTAATTGAAATAATAATTTGTTCGACATCATCAAGCACATGTCTTCAATTGATATCAACACCCCGTTGTAAATATCGATTTCCTATTCTATTGCGTTCTATCAAACATATCATCTTTGTATTTGATCCATAAATCAATTGGGTTTGACGGAAAGCATGTTCCTAGAAAACAATATCCGTATTTGTTGAGCTTTTGAAAAAAATTACAGCATCATTTAAAGTTTGATCCCAATGAGCATCATTTTCTAACATTTGCAAACGCTGACAGGCTTCTCTGTAAGAGCCAAATAATTCACCATTAACAGTTCGTATAAATGTTGGAATGATGTTGGGCCTCGAACATTGACTAAAAGTAATCTATATAAATAAAAAAGAATCGCAAAATGTGTTGCTAAGCGTATTAAAACTCGAGAACGCCGAAATAAACGGTTTTTCTCTCCATAAGAACCTTCCTTGAACCTTAACAAAAACTTTAAAAAAAAAATTATTCGAATTGGTCAAGCCGTTCTCGAGTTTAACGCTTAGCAACACATTTTACTATTCATTTTTATTTATATAGATTATAATCAGCTGTAACGTCTTTGAGAAAATCCAAAAATGGTTCTATGAGAAGTATCATTAAGAACCATTTTTCGGAATTTATTTTCACCATAAGCAAGTTCTTACTAAAAGAAATTTTAATTGTTTTTTGTAATAAAAATCAGTTGAATAGTTTCGTAGAAACAAATATTTTCTAAGATTTCAAAAAAATTTATGCCAGAGTGAAGCACGAATTGTGCTACAAAAATAAAACGTCGGAACTTATTTTCTTCGTGAGTCGACTTAAGTTTCTTTTATTTTGCAGGTTACTATACTCTGTTCAATTTATATTTGCAGTACAGGGAAGATAGGATATTTGCCTTTCAGTCTGACCATTATGGATTTCAATAAGCTATCTTTAATTTAAAGCTCTTACAGGATTGCCGTAGGAGCATTAAAAATTGCCGCAAATCTCAGAAAAATATTTGCTACCAAAATCTCGAAAAAGCTTAAACCCTGAAAGTTACAAAGCACAAACCAAAGAAAATGCCATATGAATTTCTATCAACTCGACAATGGTAACTCTGATTCAGTGTTTTTTTTTTAATAAACACGATAAGGTTTGCTTGCAAATTGGCGATCAGTCTCCTTTGTCCTTTCACCCATGGAGCAGATAGGGCATGGTGGGCTGTACGTGAGCTCAAAGAAAATTACACAAACAATTTTAATGTAAGTCAGTGATTCTCTTTCTTATTTCAGTCGCAATTTCTTAAGTTAAGGTGCCGTGCGAACAGCAGCAGGCACCAGTGTTTCTGAAAAAGCTCTCCCATAAGGCCTGTACTGCAAATAGAAATTGAACAGAGTATAGTAAGATTTATTAAAATGAATGCTTGCGATTGTGAAACGAGGGTTTGAAAAGTGTAGCGATACAATGCTTTGCAGCCAATCACTTCCATCAAAAGTGAATTTAGTCGAGAGTTTGGCAGCACTCCTCGAAGTAGATGGAGCGTTATGAGGCAGGTAAACATGTTTACATAATCTGGAAGTACCGCACAAAGACCGTACTATTTAGATCCCGATGCGCGGGTGTATGATCGTCAGTACAGGTAAATCCAAGTGTTTCGGTTCGAAACTTATCCACGCAGCTGGGAATTAGCAGTCGGCTTTTCTTGTTCGTCTGGAATTTTTCCAAAAAATAATCGAAAAGGCCGAAGAAGATAAAAACTTGATAGATTGCTTGTTTATGTCAGATGATGCTTATTTTGATCTAAATGGCAATAGTGACTCTAATCCAGAAATGCTCCATGAGACCATACCAGAGCGAGTCACTATCTGATGTTCAGTTTCATCCAGCTGCATTGTCGCACCCTACTTCTTTGAAGAAAACGCTATGACAGTACCTGTCCCTTATTAAAGAACTGCGCTGAAGACGTATATATTTCACCAGGGTCTGGTTACAACACGAGGAAAAAACTGAACACTTAGCCCGACCGGTTATGGTCGAGCTGCAACGAAAATTCCGAATCAAAATAATATCCAGTAATTCCACTTCCCGCTGGCCCCAAGGCCACCTGACCTGACTGCACCATATTTTTTGTGTATGGGGTTATGTCGAGGAAAGAGTTTGACTGAAGTGAAGCAGTCAATTATATAATGTGGTCCCGAATTCAACCATTAAAGCCGCAATCGCTATCATCATGATGTTCAGTTTGATCAAAGTCTAGAGACCAACGCTAACTATATCCTTGTTCGCACTAGCTGTCGCACCACTTAATTAATTTAGTAAGTGTATGATTTTTTTCATATTCATTTAATTTCTGAATACTTCTGAGCTAACTTTTAGTAAAGAATGCCATAACATTTTCTCACAATGAATCATTGATTGATGATATCATTTGCACACAAAAATTAAATCTGTGCATGATTATACAAACCACGTACCAGGAATTTGTACTTGTTGATTCTCAAAAAACAACCCAAACACAAAATAGTTCAAGGTACAATAAAATAATATACAACAACTGACAAATAATATTCAAACACAAGTTCTCCCGCATGTTTACAAAAAGCTTGCCACGGTATCCGCAGCCTTGCGCTAAATAGACAACAATAGCTCTGTCGCGCTTGACTCGAACGTGACATTTGGCCAGTTTTGCATTCACATCTAATCCTGGCGGGATTTGACCCACTAAGCTTTTAGACAACATGGCGTGCTTGTACGAGTATTTTGTTGGTCCATGGTAAAATTGCGTTGAATAAAAAACTTTCCCTCTAATGAGGATAAATTTGTTTCCAATAATTTTTTTTATCATTTTTTTTGGACAATGCCTTAAGGGCCATGCAGAAAAACGGGCTTGTGTCGTTATTTCTTTGCTTTGGATGGAAAAATAGGATCTTGATGTATATGTTCTTAAGACTATGGTAATGACAAAAACGAATAACAAAAAAGGGTTGATACATAAAAAGTTCTTGATTCGACTGTTTGTCTAGACGAACTGGACAAAGTATCTCCAGCGGGAATTAAGGTGTTACTCTGAGAAATATTATTCCTTTCAAAACTCCTTTACTGAAAAACAAACAAAAAAATAGGTCATTTGTACACCGAAAAGCTTGATTATAATTTCAAAGAACGTCACATATTTGCATAAATGGTTTTCTGATTATGTGCGGCAGGCAAAATGTTGCATTATTATTTCAGTTTAAATGTGAACAAACTAACTTTTAACTTTTGTTGATTTTGGTGACTTGCTTATTTTATTTTGTTTGGGACGTGAGATATTTATGTGGTTTGTGGTACAATTCAAGCTAATTTCTCTAATTGGAAAATACATCAATTAAATTAAATTATTTTAAATTATTTAGTTTCGTAAAAATATTTTTATAATTTTTTGTTTTTTGATAGGCATAGTGACTTACAACTTTCATTCCATTTCTGTGTGCGTGCTACTAAAAATGGAGGGGAATTACAATGTTTACCCGATTCCAAACGGCTAATAAGCAGCACTATTTATGACAAAGGATACTCTTAAATAGTTTGCCAATTTATCGCAAGAGACAGCACACCCTTTTTGCAGCGGCTGAGAATCGAACCCAAGACCTGCTGCATGACAGTCCAACAGTCCAACGTACTAACCATTATGTCATTTTGTACTATGTCTACAAAGCTCGATTTTATTTATCAAATTGTGTTTGTGTCGCAAAATAGACGAAAGTACTTTATACTTTATGTTATCTAAAATTAAGTCATAGGCTCTCACAAATTTATAAGATATTTATTATCTTACTGTGTAAGCTATATAAATAAATAAATAAACTGAAACTGAAACTGAAACATACTTTTTCAATTTTCTGAAAAGCAGTGCTATATTTGAAAAAATATGAAAATTTTAATTTGCAAGCCCAATTTTTGAAAACCATGTGCTCTATTTATTTATTCAAACTTGACACCTATCCAAAAGATTGAGACATTGAGCAATACAAATGTAAATCGTATTATTCTCAAATCATATTAATTTAAAAAATTTTGCAATAAAGAATTTTCAAGTATATAGATTGAATTTGTTAAAAAACACATGTTTTTAAATATTTGTTTATACAATGTTTTTTAAGCCTTTTCAAAGAAAAATATTCAAATCGGTAACGCCAACAATGAGAAAATAGCAAAAATGGTACATACTAGTAGTAGGTAAATACTAGTGTCAATAATGTTTGAATTCAAAATTTTTGGAACTGCACTTTTTTTACTAATTAACGTTTTAATATTATTGTGTGGTAGGTGTCATTGTTTTGATATATCGCTAGCTATAAAGCTTAGTCCAGCAGTTTTGGCATTAAGTGAAACCCAGGTTGGTGAAAACACCGATCAGAAGTAGTTTAACCTTCATGGTTATAGCTTAGTGCCATTATTCTTTGCTCATCATGGTTTAGCCGTTTACGTACGTAATGATGCCAGCTGCTTCCACAGTATGGCCCCTGTTTTAATATACAAATTTCAATTATATGTGGTTTAAATTCACTGTTCAAAGTCGCATCATTCATACATTTTTTATTTATCGCAGTCCAAGTTTGGATAGTAATTGGACTTCTAATGAATGCGATGCCTTGTCCGACTCTATCCAGAGAATTGTTTGCCATTTTCCGCATAGGAAATCGTTGTTACGGGCGATTCCAGAATAGCTGCGCTATTCTGGTCAAACAACACCCGAAGGAAAGTATGTCGAGATTTTTGCTGAGTTAAGCAACCTGACTCAGCTTCTTGACGACCCAACTCGGATTCCTGGCATTGCAGGTCAATCCGCTAACACTTTATACTTGTTTCTTAGCTCTGACCCTGATAAATACACCTCGCCTCTAGGCATTTCAGACTATTGTGTCATATCTGCAAATTTCTCGTGTCAACAAACCCGAGTTAAAGAAAGAAACCCTACGAGAACCGTTTGGCTGTACCCTGTACGAGAAAGCCAACTGGGTCGGTCTCAATGATATCTTCGGGAATTTTAACTGGTCCTATGCTTCCTTGATAGTGGTGTCGATTCCAGTGCAGATATGGTCTCAAATCTGATTCTTTATGGTATGAAAAATTTTATTCAGAATAGGATGAAATTGCAAATTGGAAAAAAAAATGTGTTTAAACATTTTATACGGATTTTTTCACTTTTTACTTGCGACTAATAGGTACTATAAAGCAAGTTATGCATTCGTAAAAAAAAAATCGAACTCGAGAATTTGATCAAAATTGACATTACGATGATAGCGAAGACTAAATAAGCTGGTCTCGCAATCCTGTCTGTCTGTCGGTTCGACTACAGCATAAGCGGCTCGGCCGATTTTCTTCAAAGTTGGTAGATATCATTTTGAATTTTTTCCCCTCACACGTTTTTTTCTTTTTTTGTAAGACTGAAAATAACGGTACCTGCCATACGAATTTTTTCGAAATTTTGTAAATATTTTTTTTTCTCAAAAACTGTTCAACAGATTAAAAAAAAAGATACAAGAAAATTTTATTTAGTTGAAAATACGAGGTACTAATTGAAAAAAATTCCAAAAAATGGTTATTGAGGGACGAGGGTACCCCCGAACGAACCATTTTTTTTTTTTTTTTGATTTTCTCAAATTTTCAATTTTCAATTTTTTTTTTTTTTTTTCAAAACTCAATAAATATTTTTTGAATTGAAAAAAAAATCATTTTTTTTTTTGGAAAATTCGATATTTCAAAAACGGCTCAATATTTTTTTGGAAGTTTAATTTTCATTCGTACAGTAATAAAAACTTAAAGTTGGCATACCAAATTTTTTTCTTAAACATCTTTTAAAAATTTTGTATATTGTGGCGTTTTCAATAAAATACCTTTAATGTTTTTACTTGTTCAGATAATTTATAGTAGGTTATTTTTGATATCTCAAAAGAAAATTGTATAAATAAGTTTTTATTCTTAGATTTCGAGTTAGTTTTTAATATCACTTTGAAAGAGAAAAACCTCTTCACAAATATTCTAATAAATATTTAGATTTAATTTAACCAAAAATAGTCGTTTGATTTTCTATCGCAATACAGAGATACGAACAGGAAAAACGTAACAACTGGTGTCAGATGTGGGGTTAATAATTACCTAACAATAATGAGTGTTCTTCATAGAAAATATGGAAGCGACCATAAGAAGCAAATATACAGAATGGAATTGAAGAACAGACAACAGAGAGCTGGAGAAGCCCTTCAAGAATATGCAGCTGACATCGAACGATTAGCATACTCGGCATACTCTGGTTCATCATGTGATTTCATCGAGAAATGCAAGATATACGCTTTCATCGATGGTATTCGTGATCCAGATACCAAACGTGCTACAATTATATTGCCTATGCCAACATTCCCGGAAACTGTATCTACAGCAATGACACAAGAAACTGCAGCTAAGATGTGTGGATTAAATTCAAAAGTTCACAAACTAGAAGTTGAAAATGATGGTTTGAGTGAAGCTATTGTTCAAGCCGTAAAAGCAGCAGTGAAATCAGAACTTCAAACTGAAACAACTTTGAGAAACTCGTTCAGAGGAAGCTGCTTTAATTGTGGCAAGGGAGGGCACATGGCACGTGATTGCCGTGAAGGACAAAGATGGTCAAAAACACCAGAAAGATTTCAGAAGAATAAGAGTTGGGAAAATGCTTCGACAAACTAAATGGAGTCAGTTCTGAGGGGCGTAGGCTGACTCCAAACCATGGTGGCCCCAGAATTTCAATTTCACAAATTTCACGCAATAACAATAGCCTTACTATCCTGGGGACTATTGATTCAAAGATTTATACAGTAACTTTGGATACTGGAGCTTCGCATTCAATTATAAGAAATGATCTCATAAAAGATGTGAAACCAATAACTGGAATTCGACTTAGAACAGCTACTGGAGAGGATGCAGCAATATTGGGGAGCATCACCAAACAAATCAAAATTGGAACCATGTTATTTGAGCACGAGTTTCTGGTGGCTGATATCATGGATGAACTGATATTGGGTGTTGACTTCATGTTAGCAAATGGAATTACAATTGACTTACAACATCGAGTTTTGAAGTATAAATGCGTGGAAATGCCATTGAACTTAAGCAGCAATAAGAAAATTTGCAACATACAAGCTGTCATTAAGGAAAAACAAACAATTCCACCAAATTCTGAAGCAATAGTGTGGGCGAAAATAAATGACGACTATGAACATAACAAGGTGTGGATGGTGGAAGCGATTGAAGAACCTTCAACCAAGAATATTGTGATTGGAAGAACCCTTGTATCTCTAAATAAACACGGACGAATTCCAGTTAGAGTTCTCAACTTGTCAAATTCATCGCAAAATATAGAACGCAATGTGGTTATTGGCAACTGTGAAGAAGTTTCAACGATTGTTAATAACGAAAATAAGTCGCCAAAATGCAAGACTAAAGATGTGGCTAAATTTCAAGACCAACTAAACGACCTAACACAAACTTGGACCCAGGATTTGACAGTTCAAGAAAAGAACAAAGCAATGGGGTTTTTGAATAAAAACTTGGATTTATTCCTTACAGAATGTGACAACAATGGCAGAACAACAATTACTCAACATCGTATCGACACGGGAGACGCAAAACCAATTCGACAAGCCCCGAGAAGACTACCGCTCGCTAAATTGCAAGAAGTCGAGAAACTTGTGGAGGATATGCAGCAAAACAACGTGATTGAACCATCAACTAGTCCATGGAGTTCACCGGTGGTCTTAGTCTAAAAGAAAGATGGGACTACTCGATTTTGCATTGACTATCGCAAGCTCAATGACGTTACCAAGAAAGATAGTTATCCATTACCAAGAATAGATGACACTCTTGACACGTTGTCTGGCGCAAAATGGTTTTCAACATTGGATCTGCAGAGCGGTTACTGGCAAGTTGAAATGGACAAAGATGACCGTGAGAAAACTGCTATTAGCGTTGCTAATGGTTTGTGGCAATTTATTGTTATGCCATTTGGCTTATGTAATGCTCCGGCTACCTTTGAGCGGTTAATGGAACGAGTTTTGAAAGGGCTTCACTGGAAAACGTGCCTAGTCTACCTTGATGACATCATAGTGATGGGAAAAGATTTTGATGACCACCTGAAGAACCTAGATGAAGTGTTTCAAAGACTTAAAAACGCTGGTCTTAAACTGAGTTCAAAGAAGTGTTCATTGTTCAAGAAAGAAGTAAAATACCTAGGACATGTCGTATCAACAGACGGTGTACACACAGATATGGACAAAATCTCCGCAGTGAAAAAATGGCCAAGTCCGAAAAACATTCATGAGTTACGAAGCTTTCTAGGACTGTGCACCTACTATAGACGGTTTGTTCCTGGGTTTGCCAACATCGCTAGTAGCTTACATGATTTGACTAGGAAAAATCAAGTATTTCAATGGACTGAATCGCAAGAAAAATCCTTCCAGCAGCTCAAAAATTTTCTTTGTAGTGTCCCAATTTTGTCTTATCCTGTCATTGGCAAAAAGTTCATTTTGGATACAGATGCAAGCGACCGAGGTATTGGAGGCATTTTATCTCAAGTCGTAGATGGTAAAGAAAGAGTAATTGCCTATTACAGCAAGATCCTATCCAAAGCTGAGCGAAATTATTGCGTTACAAGAAGAGAACTTTTAGGTCTATTAGAGTCCGTGAAGAATTTCCATAAGTATCTGTATGGTCAACAGTTCCAGTTAAGAACTGATCATGCAGCTTTGAGATGGTTATTTCAGTTCAAAAATCCAGAGGGTCAGCTTGCTAGATGGATAGAAAGGTTGCAGAGCTATGATTTTACTATAGAACATCGCAAAGGTGGACTACACGCAAATGTAGATGCGCTTTCAAGACGGCCTTGTTGTCCAGAATGCAAACATTGTTCAAAAGCAGAAACTAAAGAAAACATTATTGACATCCGCTTGCTCACTGTTCTACCCGAGCAGGATTGGACGCCAGAACAGATTTTTGCAGACCAAAAGAACGATCCGGATTTGTCAAAAATGATTGCCTTCAAAGAAAGAGGCGTACGACCATCGTGGGAAGAAATTTCTGGCGAAAGTCCTATTTCAAAAGCCCTTTGGGCACAATGGCAAAGTTTGGAGATTAACGGATTTCTTCAACGAGTATGGGAAAGTGCAGATGGGAGATCAACACGTAAATTAATTGTGGTTCCGAAAACAAAAATCAAAACGATCCTTGAAGATTACCATAGTGGAATGAGTGGCGCACACTTGGGAATAACAAAAACACTCGAAAAAGTCAAGCAACGATTTTATTAGGTCGGATGTCAACAATCAATCTCCGACTTTATTCAAAACTGTGATCAATGCGCAATTGCAAAAGGACCTAAATCTAAAACTCGTGGAAAGATGCATCAATACGTTGTTGGAGCCCCGTTTGAACGAATCGCCATGGATGTTGCAGGACCATTTCCTACAAGTAATGCTGGAAATAAGTATGTGCTGGTTGTCATTGATTACTTTAGTAAATGGCCCGAAGTCTACCCCATTCCTAATCAAGAGGCAAAGACTATTGCAGACGTATTCTTCAAAAATTGGATATCTCGTTTTGGAGTTCCAATGGAGTTGCACTCAGACCAAGGACGAAACTTTGAATCCGTGATATTTAGAGAGTTGTGTGAAGTACTTGCCATCCGAAAAACAAGAACAACCCCATTACATCCGCAATCAGATGGTATGGTTGAAAGATTTAACAGAACACTAGAAGAACATTTAAAAAAAGTCGTCAATAAGAACCAAAAGGACTGGGATGAACACATACCGACATTTTTAATGGCGTATCGGTCGGCAGTTCATGATACGACATCAAGAACACCAGCTAGTGTAATTTTTGGTGCAGATTTAAGACTTCCTGTTGACCTGAAGTTTGGAGTTTGTCCGCCATATGAACTCAACAGTGATAACTATGCTGATAAAAGAAGAAAAGCACTAGATTTTATTCATCATTCGGTACGGAACCGGTCGCAACTTGTGAGCGATAGAATGAAAGCCAGATATGACATAAGAACAAATTCAAACGGTTTTCAAGAAGGCGACATGGTGATATTGTATAATCCACAACGAAAAAAAGGACTTTCTCCAAAATTGCAAACACACTGGGAAGGTCCGTACAAAGTCATCAAAAGAATTAACGATGTAGTGTATAGAATCCAAAAATGTGGAAATACGCGAAATAAAATGAAAGTGGTTCATCTTGAGAGGTTAGCATCATATGGAAAAGAACCAACAGCGCATGTTCGGGACGATCATGTCTAAGTGGGGGGTAGTGTGGCGTTTTCAATAAAATACCTTTAATGTTTTTACTTGTTCAGATAATTTATAGTAGGTTATTTTTGATATCTCAAAAGAAAATTGTATAAATAAGTTTTTATTCTTAGATTTCGAGTTAGTTTTTAATATCACTTTGAAAGAGGAAAACCTCTTCACAAATATTCTAATAAATATTTAGATTTAATTTAACCAAAAATAGTCGTTTGATTTTCTATCGCAATCCAGAGATACGAACAGGAAAAACGTAACAATATAAAAGTTTTTTTTTAGGAAACCACTACAAGGACTTATAATTTTTGTTCTGGCATAAATTCATATTTGCATAGCATTCTGTTTTTGTCTCTTACTACTAAAAGAGTTTAAAAAATTAATTTTATGCTTATGAACAGTTTTCTCTGGTAACATTAGTTTTTAAAATCCCTAGTCTATTACAAAGGAGCTAGTTCGTGCGACCCAGTCGTGCATTTTATTTGTTTTTATTTCCGTGAGTTTTATTTTTTATGCTGATGAAAATACGTTTTTATTATCTATACTGACCTTGATTATTCGATGACATATTGATATTTTGTTGAATTCACTGCGAACAGTTTTTTTTTACTTTAAGTTGACCGAGTAAAAAACAGAAACTCCTATTGACCTAAAACACAACTTTAACCACTTATTTTCTTTAAACCTACAGCCTCTCCTTCCTTCAAAATTTTACCGTTTCATAGACAATTATTTCAATTTGACACAAAACATTTGTTTTGGAAGAAACCGTTAATCTCAATTTTGCATTTTAAGCACGCTCTCCATACAAGCTGCCCCAGTGTGCGCCGATGCAAGTAGTTTTTTACACCTTCTGATCTGGCTATAATAAAAACTAGAGTCGCTTAGACAGAATTCAAAAGAGAGCTCTAAAAATGATAGGCGTCGGTTGTCTAACTGAAACATTTGTATCTCTCGAGCACCGCTGCAAAATTTCATGTCTATCATTATTTTACCGTTATTTTTATAAACAGTGCTATAATGAAATAGCCAGTTGCATTCCTCCCCTTAAAAAATTTAACCGTAATACCCATACTTCTAGGAATGCTGATCAGTTTACCCTTGAGCCCAATTTCGGAAGAACTGTTAAGTACAGAGATATTTTTCTTAACCGCACTACGCGAATGTGGAATGCATTACCCGGTTCAGTATTTTCCACTCATTGCAATGTGCAGACATTCAAAACCAATGTGCGTCGGTATCTCCTTTCTATATCTTATTTCCTAAAAAAAGTTATATACATATCCTCAAAAGGCCTTATATGCAGAAATATCCGCACAGGTATTTAGACTTGTTCTTTTTTTTTAAGTCTATAAAGAGCGCCTTTGTCATGTTAGTTTAGAAGTAAATAGCCGGACATCGGAATATATAAATAATTATTATATCTGAATTGGCCATAGTACTTACAGGACTGATTTTAAAATTTGAGTGCATTACGAGTAAAGGCATAACTTTTGAGATCGGGAAGGTGTAATAAACTTAAAATAATTAGTAAAAGTATGAATTAACATTGAATAAATTTGTCCAAGTTGATTTTTTTGTTGTTGTATTACCATGTTTCTCTTGTTTATATTGCATTCCTATTCCCTGCAATATATCATTTGGTACTTTGGTACATATTGCTTTAGCCCATTTAAATGTCAAGCTCACAACAAGTTCTAATGTGACAGTTTACCTGGGAAAGTGGCAAATTATAGTTCGACTTTAAATAATGTTCAATAAATAAGTTTCGTAACGGTAAAATTAATAAATCAACTTCAACCTATCGGGTTTTTCAATAAGGGCGCTACAAAAGTTTTTTTTTAAATAAAACAAAAACGGTTTTGGATATCAATGAAATTCTTTATTCCTGTGAAAGTACGTTCGATGCCATTATGTATGGAACTCGATTTCTTCTGCATGGCTACCACGGGCACGCTTGCAGAAGTCCACACGCTGAACCCAATTTTCGACAGTTTTCAAGCATAAATCGGCCGATACTGCTGCAATTTCACGTTCGATATTCGTACGAAGTTCATCAATCGTCGCCGTCGCTGGCTTGTTCGCATAGACCATAGACTTGACGTAGCCCCACAGGAAATAGTCTAACGGTGGCCAAGCGACTGGACCATTTCGTAAGATAACACGTTCTCCAAACTTGGTTTCCAATAAATTGACTGTGACATTCGCTGTGTGGCTTATGGCGCCGTCCTGTTGGAACCACATGTCCTTCAAGTCTATATCATCTGATTGGGGCCAAAAATATTCGGTTATCATTGAACGGTAGTGATCGCCATTCACAGTAACGTGCCGGTCTTGATCATCACGGAAGAAGTACGGCCCAATGAAGCCGCCGGCCCATAAACCACACCAAACCGTAATTTTTTCGGGATGCAATGATGACTCATGGAGTACGTGTGGATTGCTGCCTGACCAATACCGCATATTTTGTTTATTGACGAAGCCATTTAGGCAGAAATGAGCCTCATCGCTGAAGATGATTTTTCAATGAAAATCCGAATCATTTTCAAGTTGTTGCTCAGCCCAATTCACGAACATACGACGCTTCTGGTGGTCAAGCGACTTCAGTTTTTGCGGCAGTTTAATCTTGCAAGGATGTAGGCCAAGATCTTTTCGCAAAATTCGCCACAACGACGTCACAGAGATGCCCAACGCTTGAGAACGACGTGTGAGAGACACATTTGAGCTTTCTGCAATTGAAGCCTCAGCGGCAGCAATATTCTCGACACTACGGGCACTTCTTTGTCTCACTGGCACGGGAACATTTTGTACTCTGCCTGTGGATTCAAATTTTTCCACTAGACGCTCAATTGTTGACCTGCTAGGACGATTATGACGACCATAAATTGGAGGTAGCGCTCTTAACGTTGAGGCCACTGACTCCGAATTTCGGTAGTAAATTTTAATAATTTCGACTCGTTGTTGGCTCGTATATCTTTCCATCATGAAATGGCAAACCTTACTGAAGAGAAATGTCAAAAGAAAAACAAAAGAAAAAAAAATGTCCCTGTTGAAAAACCCTTTATAAACTTGATAGTAGCACACTTAAGTTGTTATTCGAAATTTGGTGCTTGGCGGTAAGAATTGAAGAAAATCTTTGCCAACGCTTTCTGCTATAACTAAATTCAGCCGATATGGTGGAATTCATTTGCCTAGTGAATAATAGTCGTTCATACGTTAAAGAAGCTGTTCATTAGTCAATGCAGTTATTTCATTAAAAAATGTACTTCATTTTAATTTATGTAAGGATTCGCTTTAGTGTATATCACTCAGAAAAGAAAAGGACTTTTATCTTATGTCCGATAATATAAATGTTAAATACTATGATTAGTGGGAAAATCAAAGAGTAAACTGTATACATTTCGACCTCTTCCAAATAAGCGGGATCCGTAATAATTTACGTAGACAACTCGACCTCATCTTCTCCTCCGACCCTTGCAACTCTATCGTCTCCGAAAGCTCCCATCTTCCATCCACCTTTGACCTTCATCACCCCCCTCTATCACTTATCTTCTCTATCGGTCAAAATATCCCAACTATTGAATCAGAAAACTCCTCTTATTTCAGCTTTCGTAAGGCCGATTTCAATCAGCTCAACGCCTCAACCTACTTCTAAATAAAATTAATTTCAGCCTCTTTCTCAACACAAAAACCCCCATTAACATTGCTCTTTCCTTTTTTCTTATATCTATTTTCGAATGGCTTATCGAATGTGTTCCTCACACAGTTCAAAACAGTTTTGTGTCATCACCTCCTTGGTATACAAAGGAGTTACGTACTTTTCGCAATATTAGAAACAAATTGTGGAAAACTTTCTGAAGTTCCAGAACACTCTAAATTATGCTAATTACCAACAAGCATCAGCCAACTTCTCTGTCCTTTGCGACTCACTTTACTATAAATATCTCGAAAAAATGCAATCCAGCCTTATATCCCAACTTAAGCGGTTCTATCAATTTATTAATGTTAAGAGAAAATCCGACGGCCTTCCCATCACATTTAGTTTCCGCAACACAATATCTTCCGACCCTCAAGTGATTGCTAACCTATTTGCTTCTTTTTTCTGCGAATCTTATAGCATCGGTCAAAATCATCCCGATTTTGAGTATCACAGATTTCTCGACCTTAGTTCGCACACCACTCTCCAGTCCATTGGCATAAGCCCTCAAAGTGTCGCTGAGAAAATCACTTCTTTAAAAGATGACTTTTCTCCTGGTCCTAATGGTATCCCAGCAATTTTTCTCAAAAAATGTGTATAACATCTTCCGCTACTAAATAACTAAATAAAGTTATGATTTTTATATTTCGCTTACTCAAGCAGTCTTCCCCTCGATTTAGAAAAGCTCCTTTATTTTTCCAATCCACAAAATAAACCGTAAAAACGAAATTTCTAACAATCGTCCGATAGCTAAATTATCCTCTATCCCTAAACTCTTTGAAAGTATCGTTTATGACGCTCTTTATTTTCATTGTAAGTCAATCGTCTCTCCACTACAGCATGGTTTCCTAAAAGGAAGGTCTGCCACGACGAATCTAACTCAGTTTGTCTCGACGACACTCTGCGCTTTGGAAAAAGGCCACGAAATCGACGTTATTACAACCGACTTCAGTAAAGCATTCGATAAGATCAGCCACCAAATAATCTACATAAAATTTAAAGCGTTAGGTTTTCCACCATCATTTATCAAATGGGTTAAATCTTACTTAGAGAACCGAATATATAACGTTGTTTTCAGATGTGCTGTGTATAATCCCATCTTTGCCACCTCAGGTGTTCCTCAGGGCAGTCACCTTGGTCCTCTTTTATATTTAATTGCCATAAATGATGTAAATAATATTATAATAAACTCTCAGTTAATTATTTATGCAGATGATGTAAAAATTATGAAGGTAATCTCTTCTCCATTTGATTCCTCGTTTCTTCAGGAAGAGTTTAATTCTTTTCTAACTTGGTGTGAAAAAAATTTCCTTAAGCTTAATGTGAATAAATGTCAATCAATGACTTTTTCTCGCAAACGTCTGCCCTCTTCCCCAAGAAGTTATCACTTTCACAATGCTCTCATACCTGTCGTCGCCTCAATTCGTGATCTTGGGATTGTATGTGATAAAGAGCTCAAATTATTGCAAAACCAAATTCATCCCTCGGTTTTATCAAGCGCTGGTCTAAAGAATTTTCCAATATCTATGTTACCAAGACTTTGTACATCACTTTCGTACGACCTATTCTTGAGTATGACAGTCACGTTTGGTCTCCTTATCAAATTTCCCAATCCCTTAGAATCAGGGCCGCCGCTACCGTATGTGCAAAATGGGCGGCGCACAAGGGCGCCAACGTCTAGGGGCGGAAAATTAAGAGATCGATCTAACGAAAACAGTGTCTCAAAAACATTAATTTTACTAATTACTCGTATTTTTGTATCAATATTCTGATTGTAATGATATAGCTAAATATCTTTAATCTAAGTTGGTAATTTAAGAACAAAATTAATCAAAGATGATTTAAAACATTCCTTATTTTACCGATGAAAAATGTAAACAAACCAACGACAGGGGCTTAGGTAAAAAAATAATGTTTTGTTTTTAATTAATTTTGGAAATTAAATTGAATAATAACTTAAATTTCAACGGGTTGAACAAAATCAAAAATTTAATGTTTCATTGGTCGTTCGAATTTGAGCTCTCAATTGACATTCAGAGTTCAAACTCTATTTGTCAAGGAATTATTATACATACATATGTATGTATACTCGTATATAAAATACTTCCAGATCCAGAAGTAAATGGTTAAGTGTTTTAAAAAGAAAGTGAAAACAAAAACTTTTAAAAGTATTAAAAAGTACTTTGTCTTCTTTCTGTCAAGCTATAAACTATTGATTTTTACCAAAAGATTGATTTGACATATATATTAATTAAAAACTGTGCTAGGAAGTTGAAGAAAATTATTCGCAATCGCCATATTTTGTGTTTCCTTTTAAAATAAAATGCACGGCTGGGTCGCACGAATTTGCTCTTATATATAAAAGACTAAGAATTTCAAAAATGAATGCTATTAGAGAAAAACTGTTCATAAACATAAAATTCATTTATTTAATGACTAAAACAATTCTTTTAGTAGTAGCTGGAGCTAAGAACAGGATGTGATGCATGAGTAAAATAAGCTTTTATATACACATTTTTAAAACATTTTTTTTTTATTTACGAATAAAAAATAAATTCCCAAAAAACATATTTAGCCCTTTTTTGAGATATCGAATTTTCAAAAAAAAAAAATATAAAAAATTTCATTAAAATCCGTTCAGCCGGTAATAAAATATTCAAAAATCGAAAAAATGGTTCTATGGTCGGTACAGGCAGTAACATATTGATTTATATTTTTTTTGTTTAATTATATAAAGTAAAAATCAATCATAAGAAACTTTATCAAAATTCTCGGAGACGTTTTCGAGAAAAATACGATTTTAGACAACTATTTTTTAACATTTGTAGGGTAGGTACCGTCATTTTCAGGTAATATATTTTTTTCTCTTTATATTAATAAACTTTTATTTATCAAGTTCAAAAAAATCTAGCATGGAGTTTTCGAAATATTGAGTGTCGAAAAAAAAACTTTTGAAAATTTTAATGCACATGAATATTTAAAATTTGGGGCGCTTTAGCATAAAACTTTTATCAAAAAAAACAATTATCAAAATCGGTTGTACCGATTCTTTAAATTGTTTGATTTTTGTTTACAAAAAAATGTGTATAAAATTTCGAAAAAAATCGTATGGCAGGTACCGTTATTTTTGTTGTAAAAAAAGGAAAAACGTGTGGGGCCAAAATTTCGAGACCCACTTTTTTTCGTCTTCGATATCATCTCATCGTAATGTCAACTTTGATCAAAATCTCGAGTTCGATATTTTTACTTTCCTTATACATAGTACCTATTAGTCTCAAGTAAAAAAAAGTAAATAATCTTAAAAGGATGCAAAACTGTATATGCTATAACAGAAACTCTCAAACTCATTTACAGGAGAGACTCCCCCAAATCTTAGTCTGACTACGTTCATTGTATAAGAATTTGGTGTAGATTGGAACGCGACAACAACAATGCACGTTTACTTAAATTTTTCAACTGCGAAATGGAGAGTAAATAAAACTTCCACTTATTCAACGTATAGATATACCGCCGGCACCCAAGATAGGGGGCGGCAATTTAAGGTTCTTGCACAAGGGCGCATGAACAACCAGCGGCGGCACTGCTTAGAATTGAATCAGTGCAGCGAAGGTTCTTGCGCTCTGCCTTGCGCAGATTCCCTTAGTCAGACCCTCTTATCTTGCCCCCCTACGAAAATCGTCTACTTTTGATTAGCCTGCCTACCCTTGTCAGGCGCCGCGAGATAGCAGATATACTTTTCACCCACCAACTTATTACCGGTACCATCGATTCTCCAAATCTCCTCGAATTTATTTCCATTAATACCAACCCACGTAACCTAAGATCTGTCCCCTTCTTTCGACTCCCTACTCATCGCACCAACTATGGTCATTTTAACTTTCTATCTAGAATGCTACGCCTAGCGAACAGTGCACATAATGTCCTTGACTTCAACAAGAGCTTATCATTCCTTCGTAAAGAACTATATGCCACCTTACCTAAATCCTTCAACCTGTCACATAATTTTTAAGAATTTATTTTAATATTAACGTTTAAATTGTTATTTCACTGTTTATTTAAATTTTTTTCTTTTTATTTGTTTTTTCTTTCTATATATTTATTATATTCTGGTTTTGTTATTCGTAATATTTTATACTTTATTTTTCGCTTGAATTAAGTTAAATAAATAAATAAAAAAAAAATAAATAAATACATTATTGGATGGATATTATGTTCCTACAATACCAAGAACTTGGCTGCAAACAGGCCAATTCTACTATTCTTCTGCTATATTCTACAAATGTTTTCTACTGTTTTCAATTGGATCATTGACAAAAACTATTGACTTACCATGTCATAGTTTATTTTATTATCCTTTAAATATGAAACACCTTTTTTTTGAAATGATATGAAATGAATTGATGTATTTTTTTTTAGCAAAGGATGTAAATAAAAAGGGCAATGAACCTTCAATAAGAGGTTAATGAATGCTAACGCTAGCTCTGCGCTAGTTTGATTGAGCACTCAATTGAAAAAGGTATCATCACAGAATACATATAATATATTTAACGATTTATTTTTCTCTTTTGAAATCAGTGTGAATCCTGAAAAATGTATTTGTGTACATATGTATGGATATAGTTATGGATATTAAATTACAAACTCCTCACAGTATATTATTCTTCTGGCATCTGAATTCTCATTTATTCTTTCTCATGAATGTCCAAGTTGGGATAAATGTTATTTTTGCACAGTACAATTCAATTAATTAGACACACTATCAAAAGAGAAATGTTTTCGCACCACCCTTAAAAATATTTTGCGTTCGAGCCTAAATTAAAATTCTGATGCAAAAACTAAAATGGTATGCCGAAAAATTCATCGTTCATGTGCTACTCCTATTTAACCAATTAAAACCGTGTTGAAATCTTTTTATTTCCATGTCAAAAGAAGACTACTTTTTTTATAACTTCTAAAAGTTGCCCAGACCAATGGTGTATAGCCTATTTTTTGGGTGGAGTATATTTTAGATGTTATGTAGCCTTAATGTTTTATGATAGAAAAAATGTATCAAGTTTCTTGGGTATCTAAAAGTAACGAAAAATCTATGTGTTTTAGATCCCTTAATAAAATATTCTTAAAAATTATTTCGTGATTAGCACGTGCGAGTATATTAGCATAGCCTCCGAAAATGGGTTGAACATTTGGGTAAGAATAGCTGGACAACATGTATAGTATAGTTGCTTATGAACAAATTCCAAATTATTCATTTTCACATAAACGTAAACTGATTTTACTTTTGCATGCCCATTTTCATAGTCAAGTTATTAAGTCAAAGTCTATAAGAAAAGTTATTTCGCGAAGCGTTTTAAAATAAAAAAAAAATAACATATTGTAATCAGCTTTTAGAGCAAAAGAAATTTCCCGGAGCTTTTCATTTGGTATTGCTAATAAGATTCGAAAGATAGAAAAAAGATTCGATTCGAGATGGTTTGCTTTGGCCAATAATAATAAGGGAACATGTTTATAAAAAAGCTGTGCCCGGTTAAGGGTAAAAGCAAATGTTCGAAAATTGAAATCATTAAATCGAAAAGTTCAACTTTTAGGTACCATACCGCAATAGAGTAGAATTATGGTCGTTTTTTAATTAAAACCCCCTAAGCCAACTGTATTCTTTAGAAATATTTGAGCTACCCTTAGTGGGGTTTCACAGTCTAATCTGAACGTCAGTTCAATATTCAATTGAACATAGCTTAACTAAATTGTGTGAATAAAAATTGGCGGCATTACGTAGTTGCTATATGTGACGTAATGTAAACAGTTGTTTTCTCTTTCTATCTAAAGCAAAGAACAAGCGAAACAACATCAAATATTTTGTGTTGTTCACAAACAGGGAAATTTTTTCTTTGTTTCCGTTGTGACCTGTGACAAGAATTTAAAAAAAAAATTAAAAATTAATCAATGTGCAAAAAGAAGATGAAATATTTTCCAGCAGCATACTCAGATTTGCTCATGAAATTTAGTGATGGAAAATAAGCATATTATAGAAAATATAGTCAAGAGTGGTTCCCATTGTTGATCATTGGATTTGTTGTCACTATGTTGTGAAGTGCAATTGTTGAATTGAGGCTTAAGCGGCAGAATAGTTTTTGAAGTAAAACTTCTTTTCCGGCGTTGGGGGAAAAAAATTTTCTATGGAGCTGTCAGTGACATATTGTTCGAACTTTGTTAGAGGTTATTTAAAACACTTTAAATCACCTTTTATTGCCGAAAGAGAATGTTCTTTTAATGGCACAACTACAACAACTAACCTACACAACAATTAAAAAAATAATTTCATTAAAAAATTAGATAATAAAAGCTTTTTTTCAATGAATTATGTGTCCGAAAAATTTCTCGATCGAAAACCACTTTCTTTTGTACAAAAAACACAAACAAATAAATATTTTTTATAGTTTTATTTATTTAAAACATAAAACACTTTAACCTAAGCAATACTGAATACTTATATACTATTTATTTTGAAAAATAAGCACTATTATTTACAAAATACTTAAAGCAAAATATAAAAAAAAACACTTGTAAATAAACTATCTGCTTTAGTGCTTTCTGTTGTCAAACATAAACTAGCATTGCCATATGCGAAGAATTTTAAATTCTGTGTCAAAATAAAATTAGCATTGCCTACAATTTTAAAATCCTTGGGCTTCAACACAATGAATGAGATAAGAAATAAAATGCACGATTGGGTCGCACGAACTTGCTCCTATGTAAAAGACTAAGAATTTCAAAAATGAATGTTATCTATTAGAGAAACTGTTCATAAGCATAAAATTCATTTTTTAAATGACTAAAAAAACTTCTTTAGTAGTTAAAGGTAAGAATAGGATGCCATGTGATTCAAGCAAATATAGATTTATGCAAGAACAAAAATTATAAGTCCTTGTAGTGGTTTCTTAAAAAATGAGGTTTTATATAAGAAAATTTTAAAACATTTTTAAGAAAAAATGTTGGTATGCCAATTTGAAGTTTTTATTATTGTATGAATAAAAATTAAATTTACAAAAAAAGTATTGAGCCGTTTTTGAGATATTGAATTTTCAAAAAACAAAAAATTGATTTTTTTTTCTAAATTCAAAAAAAATTTTTCTTAAAGTTTTGAAACGCAATATTTTTTAAACTTTTTAGAAGCTTCTCTCTACGAAATTTCATTAAAATCCGTTGTGCTAATAAATTAGAAATTCAAAATTTTAAAAAATCGTTCTATGGTGGGTACAGTCAGTAATATCTTGTTTTCAAAATTTTTTTTATTAAATTACAGATATTACAAAATAATAGACAGAAAAAAATTTAAGCAAAATTGTCGGAACCGTTTTCGAGAAAAATACGATTTTTGAAAACCATTTTTTAACATTTGTATGGAGGGTACCGTTGTTTTTAGGTAAAATGAATTTATTTTTCTTATATATTGTAGATTATTTTTTCAAACTTTTATTTATCAAGTTTTGAAAAAATCGAGCATGGGGGCTTCGAAATATTAAGTTTTCAAAAAAAATTTTGAAAGTTTTTTTAAAAATCCAAAAAAATTTTTTTGGAAAATTTGAATATAAAATAATATTCAAACTGCTGGGAAGCTTTATCATAAAAAAAATGATCAAAATCGGTGGTACCGTTTTTGAGAAAATCAAAAACAAAAAAAATTAGTCCCAAGGGGGGTACCAAAACTACTCATTTTTTGGAAATTTTTTTTCAACCATTACCTAGGTTTAACTAAATTAAATTTTTTGATTTTTTTTTTTAATCGTTGGGACAGTTTTTGAGAAAAAAATATATTTATAAAATTTCGAAAAAAAAATCGTATGGCAGATACCGTTATTTTTGGTCTTAAAAAATCAAATCAAAAAACATCCGGGGGTAAAAAATCAAAACCCATATCTACCAAGTTTGAAGAAAATCGGCCGAGCCGTTTAGCTGTAATCGAACAGACAGACAGGCAGACAGAATTGCCAGACCCTCTTTTTTCGTCTTCGCTATCATCGTAATGTCAACTTTGATCAAAATCTCGAGTTCGATTTTTTTTACGAATGCATAACTTGCCTTATAGTACCTATAAGTCGCAAGTAAAAAGAGATGTAGCGTGATGAAACATCGTCGTTATTGTAAATCAGTGTCAAACTATGAAAGCAGACGAGGATATACGTAACTAAGCATTTCTTATCGTCACTTTAAATTAAATTAATTAATGAAGTAAGAACAGTCGCGCATATTCAATTTTTAGTTTCACATCTGTTGGTTGCTGAGATGAAACATATGGGCTTATGTTTTATTTTACTATATATTTATTATATTTCATTTTATCAACCAAACAATTACGAAAATAAAAATTGAATTTACGCTTCAGGCCTAAGAAATTGCGGAACGATTTTATAACAACGAAAAGGTGACAGTGAATCATGTCTCGCTCTCGTTTCGTGTTCTCTTCACATTACGAATTGGAAATAATTAGGCCGCAGTTATAGCTTTGGGCAAATTCCTAAACGCATATCTTGCGCAAATTCTGCTAAGCAAACAGTTCCAAAATGCAAATACAAAAATCTCTGCTAAGCAGAGTGTCCAAAATGCAATCGATGCTACTTTCTTGCGCAAATGCAGAGGCATTTGTGCAAATGTCAAAAATTTCTTGTGCAATTCTCTTACATATGCGTTTTCTGATTTTTTTTATCTGCTTTGCAAGTGTTTTGCTTTGCAAATCTTGCGTTTAGGAATTAGGCCTTTCATTGAAATGCATCATTGGAACAAATCAGTGGAATGCTGACTTCATTTTTTTGACAAACCAGTTATAGCAATCATTGAAAGATTGGTTTCAGTAAAAGATCCTTTCAATTGCTGATTACAACCAATTCTATGCATTTGAGATTAGAGTTGACCATTGAAAGGAAAACTGACATTTGAGAACAGAAAGAGAATCGAACACATTCAGTTGAACGATTGTGTTCCATATTAAAGAAACGAAAATCAGCAGTTCATTGAAATTGGTTTCTATCAGTGAAATAATAAAAGTGGATTTAAAAGAAACTTCAAATCATAATTTTGTATTTTATAGAGTAAAAAAATTCTACTATTCATTAGTTTCATTTTGATACCAATTAAAGCCATTGCAGTTTGTTTATTCGCCTTAAAAATTGTAATGAAAATTTTCAATGATGCATTTCAATCATAGCCATAACTGGAGCCTTATTAAAACTTTTGTCTGTCGTTTTCAATTGTATTTCAGAGTCAAAATATAACAAATTTAAGCGATGATAAAAATGAACTAAGAAACGGCTGGTATTGTATTAGTGTCCTTTCACGATTTAATGATGTGCACCCATCTTAGTAATCATGCGCGTTAAAAAAGCGCCATCTCTGCGTCATAAAGAGAGCCATCTGTTCGTCAAAAAAGCGGCATCTGTGAGTCAAAAAGAGCGCCATCGATTTTCCTCAACTTTAGTAACAAGCAGATAGACCAAAGTGGTTATTTCAAAACTAATTGCATCATTTGTATAATTGAATCAGTTTTAAGTTCCAATTTAAACCTATCATTTTCAATTCGAAGAAATATCTATTTAAAAAAAAATGTATTTGGAAGTGGTTTTGACATCTTGCAATTTACAAGACTATACTAGATTTTTTTTATGTTTCCGAAAAGCACATGAATCGTACAAAGTCTTTGCTTTTGGGAAAAGAAGTTTTACTTCAAGCGCGCGTACGTCAGTACACACACATTTTTTTTATAACTAGCGCGCACTCAAGAAGTTGTTACCACCCTTAAAATGATTATCATACGAGCGTTAGGAAAACAAGGAAGGGTTTAAAAGAAGATACGTTATTTAACTTGAATTAAAGAATGAACTCTTATCAAGGTATAAACCGAATAAACTGTTGAACTGAAGCTTAAACCCAAAGTGGAGTTTAAACTTCTACTGCGAAACTGGATATTAGGGAATTTTAATTGAACGAAAGTAAGTTTTCAAATTTTTAAGAGGAACTCATACACATTTCAACAGTGAGCAAGTCTCTGGAAGGTCGATGTGATGCCTTACAATTTCAATTGTCCTTCCTGCACTCCATCATCTCATCATCTATCATAGAGTCAAAGTAACTATCTATTTATTCCGCCAGACAATGCTTAAAAACTGATTTCGATAAAAAATGAGTTATCCCGTTTTTACACTTAACTTGATACGTCAATTATACCTACATATATGTGTGTAGGTATTTAAATTCAAAAATAGTTAATAATCATTAAGTGTAAAATTGCATTGTTGGAAAATAATTCAATCACAAATGTTTTTCTCTCACAACTGATACTTAAATATATTTTGTATCAATCAGGATCCATAGTATGTACTTTAAGCTATTAGGGGTATCTGGGGTGTGCTATTAAACATAAATTAGATCACCTATAAAGTGCATGCAATAATTTTTGTTAAGCCCTTTGTAATGTAGTACTTTTTTGTGACATTTTAAGATATTGAATATCTTAAGAGAAAGGTTTGTAGTATCAAAACACATTTAGGTTTTTCAGGACTCAAAGGAAACTCCCTCTACATAGAACTGACTTTAAAAGTTGAAGTTGCAATTATACATACATTTACAGCCCGATTCTCCCCCTTGTGAGGAGTCACAAGTCACAAGCTCTTGTGACTATTCCTTGTGAGGATTGTTGTGATTGGATAACATTTTGGTATTCTCCCCCTAATCGTCACAAGAAAACTCACAACGAAACTCACCACCGCATGGTGAGATTTTTAAGTGTCATTATTTGAACAGCTGATTATTCAAAACGAAGAAAATATAAAACGCAAGTTAACATTATTATATTTTATTATTATTATTATTAAATAAACTGACTATCGTGAGGCTTCAAGATCTTATATCCCAGCATAAAGTTTCCGAAAGCGACAAGACTTTATAAATGTATTGTTTTGGAATGGTTCATTTGTATCTCTCAAAGTTTTCAAAAGCCGTCGGCGCTGCAAACTTCTTGATACGATTAGTTTCTTAAAAAAAATTGTTTATTTAAAAATGTTACTTTTCATTTTCGTGGGAAAGATCACCAATAATATTCACTAGAGCACTTCCATTTTTGTGTACTCATAATTATTCACAAATCTAGAAAATTTTCTTAGAAAATATGCTGAATGACAATCCAAGAAATATTAAACATTTATGAGTTGTGACCTGTTCTGAAGGAGATCACAGTTTCGATTGTTTTTGTGACTCTCACAAGTTGTGATTGAGCGGCAGAATTCGAAAAAGTCACAAAATCATTTTCACCTCTTCTTGTGACTTATGACTTATGAGGCATCACTGACTTTGGGGAGAATCGGGCTGTTAAACAATTCAAATGATTTTATCATTGAGAGTAAGGAAATTGATACTTCACAAACGAAAAAAAAAACTCCCAGTATACATTATATGATAAATTCTTCAGTGGTACTATTATTATTTGCATTCATTTGTGAGAAGGCCAGAATTGATGAGAAAAATGTATTCTATGACAATTAATGTCCTATCGTGACCATCTTTTACTTTGAGGACGATAATTCAGTTTCTATTTTGTCAAACTTAAGCTTTGACAGTCAATAATGCACAATTGTAACCGTTAGCAGTAGCAGGAGCCAATTTAGAGCAGCAGTGATTTCGTACGGTCAATTCCTTGCTCTGGATTTTGTAGCCCTGAAAATATTTAAATTCACACTACAACAATACTACTATCTATTTATCTTTTTAAAGGTTCTTAAGTATGTCTAAAGTTAATTAAAATTACATAAAATATTTATAAAAGATCTAAAAGTCTACATAAATGAGTGCACAATGCTTTAATCATTGCACAAACTCTAGTAAAATATGAGTTTGTGTTCTTCACTTACTTACTGAATGATTTAATGACTAACTATATAACGGTAAGCTAATAAATAAAATTCAGTTAAAATTCAGTTTAAATAAATTATTGCAAGTGCGTCTAACCAATTGAACCGCAATGTATCTACAGTGCCATGCAATGCCATTACAATTAAATCTGGATTGAGCAGAAAAAGTTTTGTGGTGGTAAAAATATTATATTGATGCACCCTCACTAATATCCTGATAGTTTTGACTCACTTAGGTAGGTTGTGTCACACCACCCGACAACATTCGCCCATATCTTTTCGATGATGATGAACTATACTGAAGGCTGAAGTTGGGTTAGAAATTGGGTGTCAAAGCAGAAGTTTTAGTCTCCAAAAATAAAACGAAATTGTTCCGAAAGTGGATGTGACTAGGTGATATGACGGCGGCGGATGAATAGACAACCTCCATAAAACTATTAACTAAGTCAATATAAAAACACTATAAAAGCTTTACCCCAAAAAATTATGACGGATCACACAACAAAAAAACAAAATACACAAAAATACTTACATGTCTCGTATGCTCTCGAGTCCTGCAAATGCCCTTTCATGGATGTGCGTTATTTTGTTGTAATTCAAACCCCTGCACTCGATGTCATCATTGACGTGAACAAATATTTTTCGGATGTGGATTTGTGGATGTTGCCAAAAGGGAAAACAAAATAACAAAACAAACACAAGAAAAGAGAAAAGAAAACGAAAATGTATGTGAATGCAAGGAATTGTCTATCTTTTCTGGTTAAAAGGTTCGAAGTACTGACTAGAATAATGGGTGATTGAAAAAATTACAGGACCGTGTTTATAAAAATAATAGGTAATATTGTAATAAGTAGATAGAAATGAAACAAGCTCATAAGCAGATATTCCAATGCAACGGAACCAACGAGCTAACCAAAATAAAAGCCAATTGTTGGAGTTTGAAAAGCCCATAATCTATTAATTATTGCTTTGTTAAAAACATTTGCGCACAATTTTAGTCGAATTGGTACGATGTTAAAACTGTTTTAGTATAACACTTGTTAAAACAACGATTTTGCTAATTTTAATTGAGTTAAGCACTATTTGACATTTAAAAATGTCAACAAAGGTCTGTATATGTATCTACTTTATTTTTGCACGAACTGACGTTATTTTAAGTGTGTTCAGAAGCGAATTATTTGAAAAAAAAAACAGACTGAGCATTATACTAGTTACAAAATGTTTAAAATAAAGAAAGAGTTAGTAAACTACTTTATAGTTAGTAAATTGTTAATTAGTATCATACTTATACCTTAATACTAGACTCTTTAAAGTTTTGCGCCAAATATTTGGGAACTATCTAGTGGTGGGAAAACTTTGTGGGTCTGTTATCAATAGGAGTTTTTCTTTTGTTGCCTCGAGCGGGGCATAGAGCAAGGCCTGAGCGAATAGAGCTTGCTCCGCACTGAACGTGACCTGTGCGCTCCGAACAATTCAGTAAACATACATAATTGAGTACTGAATTGTCATTGCATCATTTTTTTTAATAATTAATTGCCAGCTTTGTTTTTGAAAGTGGTGTTTTCAAGAATTTCATCTTTTAAATGAATTTCTGATTGGTGCACAGTGAACAAAAAAATGAATAAAATTAGCCGCGTTTAGCTTTTTGCTCAGTCTGTTTGGTCTTTTTTAACCGAGCTTATCTAGCGGGCTAGTTCTCAGAAATGCAAGTTGAACGCTCAGAGCGCTAATAGTTTAAAAGTAACATAATTCTTTTTTGACAGCTCAGTGACGAAGTTGTTAAGTATTGGACGTAAGAGGCGATAATTTAAGTGATGGAACGAAATCACATGCATTTTATGTTAGGACCACAAGAGGAATATCATCAACAAGGCATAGCAACCAGAAAAACAGAAATAATTGTTGCTTACTATCGTCAAGAAATAAATAGATTGTTAAAGATGGTTCATTGAGTCTGGTCCTTCATCACACATGAAGTTGTGAAAAGATTGGCTTCAGAACGTTTCAAAAGCAAACAACGAGGAGGTCACAGTTGCAGACAGCAAGCCATCAGGTTGAAATGCAGTTGCTTGCAAAACAATGTCATTTTTAAGATATGTTTTAAAGGTCAAAGATGTTACATGTACGATACAGGCAAAAACGTCTGTACAAACTGAAATCGCAAGTATTAGATAAAACGTTAGCAACTTTTGTTGAGCAACGACTATCTTGTAAGCTGAAGCATAGGCAACTTGGTCATGCAAGTGATGGTGAAGATGCAACAAGGAACTGTTGATGGTTTGGATTTTTCTGGAAAATTGATTGTACGATGAATGAATTGACTTAAAGGCCAGCATTTCTAAATATTGTAAAAACCATCTGATGTGAGTTCAAGTGGAGTATTGCAGTTGGTGCACTTGGATTTGTGCGGGACAATAGAACAACAATTGGGTGGTGCCCGCTACGAACTATAATTGTCTTGGATGGTACCAAAGGCGTAATCAAAAATAAAAGCCAAATTTATTGAAATTAAGCATCAAGTTGAGAACGAGGCTGGAAAACTAAATAAAGCTCTAATGCGGATGATGGTACTGAGTATGGCAACCGAGGATTGCTTACTTATTAAAAAAACATAGTTTACGACATCAAACTATAATTCACTACACTCCGAAACAAAATGGAAAAGTTGAGCGTATGAACCGTACTATCATGGAAAAGGCTCGGTGTATGATGGCTGATAGTTCTCTTGATAAGTATACTTGTGAAGAAGCGGTTTTTTGACCAAATGGATCCCAATAAAGATACATGACTTTAAAAATCTAGAGAAAGTTTGGTCAGACAGAAAACCAAAAATATGTTTGTACGAATATGTAAGTCATTTAAGGGGTTTTAGGTCAACTGCTTTGGTACAGGTTCATTGGCAGAAGAGGAAAATACTGGATGCAAGGTCAAAAAAAATCTAGTTGAATACAACAAAAATTGGAAAACGTATAGAATTTACTATTCAATTAAGAAAAGACTCTTTATATTAGTAGGGATGTTGTGAGTCTATAAAATAGATAGCAATTTCGACAAGAGAATATTATTATCTTATGTCCTTCTAACTTCAAGGGTTCAGTGGGGATCAAAAGTTCATACGACGACGGTTGGAACTGATAGTAACCTCGGTAACGCTGAGGTTCGTGTTAGAATATGCAGTATTGTACGACAAAGGGAAATTAATAAATTTAGATTTTAACAATGAAAAGGATAAATCATTAATAAAATAATGATGAAGATTATGTTCCACTTGTTACAATAACGTCAATATCACAAAGCATACGTAGAACAAACGAGAACAAGGAACAACGAAACCTGTAGTAAACGACGGTGACGACGTGACGTATTTGTTTTATAAACGGGGAGAAAAAAGACGATTCCAAAAGTTAAACAGAAACATTTGTTAGACCAGATTCCGAGCGCTAAAAAAATGCAATCCAAGCTGGGCACAGTTTACTACTACTGTTCGGAAATATGGCTATAAATTGCTATTATTGAACTGTCTAATTTTTTATTTATTTTTATTTATTTGGTTCTTTCAATAATTTAAATTCAATAATCGCAATTTAAAATATTGCCGTTTGTTGGCGATTTTTGCCAATTTTGCGACATGTTTTTGGGAAGCATTTATTACAAAATAAAACTTTCGGGTGCGCAGAAATGCGTTTCTTGGAATAATTTTTGCCTAAAACTTGAATATGCTCCGGTTGAAATATCCTCGTTTCCATTTCAATCATAATAAATGTTTGTTTGTGGGCTTAGAGTCCGTAAGTACGTTTTTGTGTTGATTTTGTTAAGATGTCTCAGAAAATTTGGGTTGATACGAAACATTGGGACCTTTAATGCATTGTGAGAAAATTCCGATGAACCTATTACCGGTTGCATACAGTATCTTATGGTATTCAATCTCCTTCAATGCGAGCTGTGAATTAGACAAATGTTTTCAGATTAGTTTGGAGTCCTCACCGCGGTATGTTAACATATAAAATTTCGTTAGATAGTGAATTGTCATTGTCACCTACAGAGCGAATGCTGCTTTTGTCAGATATCTTGAAAGTTCTTGCCCTCTTGTGTTTATTGGCTACTACCACTATTTTGTTTAAAATGCTGTTTAGAAATTACAGGTGCATAAAACGAAAATTGGATGGGATGATCCCCTCCCAACTGAAGAATCTGACAAATGAATTTTCAACTGGAAAAATTTAATTTACTTCGAACTACACCTCCTCATCAAATGGAATGTTACAAAACATACTTCAGAGCTTTTTGATGTTCTTTCCCGCTCTGAAACGAACTATGTTTGCTCAGATGATTGCGCAACGTTATGGGTTGAGACCAGGAAGCTGTTGCACTTTGATAATTGGTGGAAAGGTTCTGATTAGATTCTGATTATTGGCTGATTTATGCCTAATGTTTTCAAATAGATAAATGTCTAAGCAAAAATCGAGTAGAGGAAGCTCTAATTAACAAACTAGGTAATAAAATGTCTTCATGGCCCATCCATTTGAATTGTAGCTGTTTTTTCCGTTGTACTAGAAATGTTAAAAGGTTAAAATGTTAAACTTCGCGTTGTTTATTTCCATAGCAACAAAGGCTCTGCACTTGGGAGTCGTCAGTGATACATCTACAGATGCATTCTTAGCAGCGTTAAGGTGACCAATAGCTAGGAAAGGAAAATGCAGTATGATGACTGGTACAACGTTCGTTTGCTGAGTCTTATTAAAATTCTTCAAAACCATATAATTTCCTTATAGGCAGATCATAATACGGCGAAACTGGAGCTCGGCAGGTTAGAGATTCCATGAAATAGACTTGAATGATGGCTACTTCTAAAAAACATGCTGTAAGATTTTCGGCATCGATCGTTCGAACTCTGACTACCTAACATTGATGCAACAACTTTCTGATCAAATACAAAATGAAACTTTGGAGAAAGCAGAGTTACCAACTGAAAAGTTGCAAAGGATCTAGTCAAGGCAACTGTCTTGCCAACGAAGGAGCATTTTCCCCTCTGCAAGTGGTGAGCTATGAATCAATTCGCATCTTATTGGCTATAGCTGCTATAGTGGACTCAAATACCAAGCAATTTAACATGGTTATTTCCATTCATCAATGAGATTTGGACTGAAAATTATATTGTTAGCAGTTTATCGATATTGATGAAACATCTGAAATCAACCTTAATGAGCAAGTTTCATATGAAAAACTAGGGACTTGCAAAATCATTTCTTGAACTTTGATTAACGAGAAATAGATCGAATGGTAAAATTTAGAATGAACAGGAGAATAAGATCCGAGATATTTTTGACCAATATGGACTAACCAACGTCAATTTATATTCCACTCCGAAGGATGTAATCCAAAAACATAGCAACGATGCATATGTGTCCGAAAATTTAAATTGAAAAAATGCGAATGATTCCATACCAGGAGATTATTGGAAGATTGTTGATTACCACACAGGTGTCGAAGTCTGATATTAGTTTCGCTGTAAGCTTCTTAAGTCTATTCAACGCCAACTTAAAAAGCAAATACATCGATGCATCGAAGTTTCTGTAAAGAAAAAGTTGTACACTAGCACTAGTTACGTACTAGCCTAAGGTTGCGCGTATAGTAGTGCGATAAAGCGATGCGATGCGAGAAGCGTTTGCGAGCGAGAAAAATATTTACATTGATTCTTATATACATACGTGCGCACAGAGATGCGATATGTGATGCGAGTGTTGCGAGTTTCTAGCATACCTATCGGAAGCATCTCGCTCACAAGCTGTTCTGACCACTTTTTCTAGCGAGTTTGTGTAAGAAGGCTTCTATTGTTTGTTTTGAGGTTTCAAGAAAAAAATTCAACGAGTTAAACTTTCTTATTTCAGTGCTTATGTTGTGTGGTGCATTTTTTTATAATTTTGGTGGCAATTATTATAAGGTAAGGTATAAGGTAATTAACATTTATAGCTCACCGCACAAATTCGGTTTTACTGTGTGCACTATGTCGCATCTAATATCGCATCTCAATTCCCTTCTCGTATCGCATCGCTTTGTCGCACTAGTGCCCAACTAACATTTCAATTTCTATTAGCTTATAAATATGGACATGCTGCAAGTTTCAATTTATATAATGTTTCTAAAGAGCCTTCTTCAAAAATAGTTTTCTTATAGAAGTCACGGTTTCAATATCACTAGAACCAATTTTTCGGATATGGTTTTATAAATGAAAATAGAGAAGCTGGAACTTGTATAAAGATTGCAATGTGATATGATATAGAAGTTTACATCAGTGAGTTTTCAAAAGGTTTCTATAACAATTTCCTAAGAGCTATATAGAATACTTCTCTTAAGCCTAGCAGACTTTAACAAAAAGTCTTTAAAGAAAATGTCAATGTTCAAACTTTTAAGAACTCTGCAAATGAAACTTAACAGAAACTGATACATTTAATCTTATTTAAAGTTAGGAATATTAAATTGATGTATGTTAACTAATTATTTGTACACATTTATTGTAATCCATCTACTTTTTAGATATTACTCAGGCAAGTATAAAAGTATAAATCGACATCCCTATGATATATAGCATAGACAATTAGTTTGATTGCCTTGTGAACATTAAGGCTAGGCGCGCACATTCAATTTTTAGTTGCACAACTGTAACTTATAGAAAACAAATGAATTATTTGGTTGAATGTCCGCGCAGGTGCATATAATTATATGTTACACAAAATAGGCAACCGTTTAGTTTGTGTCAAAACACAATCTTTTTATCGAACCAAGTAGTTGCGAATCTAAAAATTGAATGTGCGCGCCTTGCCTAAGAGTCTGGCGAAGATAAAGTGGAAGTGACGAATAACCAAAATTTAAGAAAAAATACCTTCGAAAACGGGCAGCAGATCAACCATTCGGCTCTTAAAAGTTGAATTGCAATTATAAAAAAGAGGCTGGGTGCGACCCACACTGATAACTTCCCATTTGTGGTCTTGAAAACTTGTAATAATTACGAATTAAAGATTTCCGTGTTTTTTAATATATCTGTGTTCCTACACCTAAGAAACCCTTGAGTAGAATTTTACATCTTTTTCATGGACAAAAAGATAAAAATATATTGTGACGTTTTCTTCAATTTTACCATAGCTATTAATAGAATTTGAATATGTTGGACTTGGGTACAACTGAACAACCTTATTCACGTATGTACAGTACATACATTCTTCTAAAAACTAAGTTGACAATAAAATTATAAAATTATGTATTATATTATTGAAATTACTTTATTTTTTCGGTTCCAAACATTTTAATTGAAAAAAATTTAAAAACGAAATATTCAAATATAAAAGATATGGTTTGGTTATTGATGGAAGGGTACTTACAAAATATATCCGCTCTAAAACTAGATATATGTCAAATATAAACCATTTGTTAGAAATTGTATTATGTATAAAATTAAATAATGGCAAAGTCAATATCATTGCTCGTTCTCAAGATATTCTAGTCGAAAAACAAATATTACCACTTTTTAGTAGATTTTTTTTTATATTTTTGTTAAAACTGTCAATTCGATACTTGTCAAAATTTAACCATATGTTAATAATTGTATTATGTCGATACCTTCCCCTAAGAATGTACTAAGCGACACTTTTTTCGAAAATGACTTTTTGATGAGGAAATAAACTATATGTTAAGGGCCACGTTTTGGCCTGGGTTTCGCCAACCTATTATGCATGAAAAGGAAACTAGAGTACAAATAAAGAAATTTATCAACTGCCATGTTTTCTCATTAAAATAATGTTGCCCCCTGAAATTTGTATTATCCGCCAAAAAAATTATGCTAAGCGACATTAATAAAGATCTCATTGTCGTGAGCAACAAAAAATTTTGTTAGATGTTACTTAGTTTAACCAAAATTGTCTCTTAGCACACTATGATTCAACTAGAACTTTATTTTTTTTTTCGTTTGCTGAACAATTTTAGAAATGTCGCTTAGTATACATTCTTACGGGAAGGTATCGATGTATAAAACAACATACTTTAGAAGGCACTATCGGTGTTCATTCCCAAGAAATTTGACTTGAAATACAATTTTAACTAGTTTTCAGTAGAATTTTTAATAGTTTTTTTATTTAAAAAAAAATTATTAATTTAATATTTGTCAACATTTTACCAATTGTACAAAATTATACTACTCGTATGTTTAAAATAAACTAAATTAGAAGTCAATGTCACTAATAGTTTTCGAGAAATTCGAGTCGAAAAACAATTTTTACCAATTTTCAATAGAATTTTATATAGTTTTTTATTTTTTGTAAAAAAACTGTAAACTGATTTTTTTTAAAATTTTCACCAGTTGTCAAACACATTATTTTTCGTAAAATAAAATTATTTTGAGTTTCAAATTGTTTTCCGTTCTTAGAATATCTGGGTTATGAAATTTTTTTTCAGTTTTTTTTTTTATTTAAAAAAATAACGGTATGTTCATTTTTTTTCCAAATTCATACCAAATCTGTATGACCTTATAGTGAGTACATTAAATTTTATTTAAAATCAATAGCATTATTTTTTTGTGAGATATTTGAAACTAACCAACTACTCACTGAATTTAAAAAAAAGCCCTTTCAGCCTCTTTCGAAGTTATTTTCTAATAAACGAAATTTATTTGAAGTCGATATATTTACTCGTTCTTGAGATATCGACGACGAAAAATGGTACCAGAACGTACGGACGTACGAACGTACGAACGTACGTACACACACACACACAGACATCTCTCTAAAAATGATTGATATAGCCTCTAGCGACCTTGAAACGTCGAGAAATGTCAAAAATTCCAATTTGACAAATCGGGCCGATTACAATAACTCCCTATGGGAAGTTAACGAGCGTTTCGAAACTGGTGCGAAGTTATAACCCGAATATCCGAGAACTTTTTTGTTTTCAAACATATAATGTAGCTGCGTTTATATGATTATCTTCATTTTGATCTTCTGTGCCCATATATTAGATATAAATGTGAATTTATTTGGAAGAAATATATGTAAATCCAGCATGATATCTCTATATATCCCTCAAAGTGGAAATGCATAAAACTATAGATGGGTAAACTGACCAAAATGTTTGATGGTCTTATTGCAAATAATAAAAAAAAATATTACATGAAAATAATTCACAATATTGAAGAAAGGCATATGTAGATATACTTAACAACATATAACAAATGTCAAACGAAATGATATACATACATTTTATATGAATGAATGAATCGTTTTTAAGGACACAAATCAAAACAAAGAAAGAGTTAAGTAAAACATAAAACAAATCACTACGGTCAGCAATTTAAAGATATTTTGTGCGCTCCTATTAGGGATGAAGATTAGGGCTCAATACTGAAAATTAAATAAACATTTTGTAGGAAATTTAAGACATTTGTTTAGGTTTTGTTTTTCTTGTGTGAATGTATTAAAGAACTTCAAAATATATTTAGTTAGACCGAATCAAAGCTGAAATGTTAGTTGACTCAATAATTGAAGGCACACGACCATCCGCTTGAGATTGACGTTGTGTTCCATAATTAATGGGAATGTTTGCTCTTACTAATAAAGCCATAATGTATTGTTCATATTTTAAAAAGAAACTTATGTTTGGCCCACCCTTTATAACTTTTTCTAAAAATGCATACATACGAGTATGATTTGTCCTTACAGTTTCTAGAAGCTCAGGTATATTACTTATTATAAGATTTATCATATTCCAATTAGTCAGTCAATGCAATTAAAATATTTGCAGATCAACTTTGGCATATCCTTTAAGGCATATTTGTCAGAAATTTTATTTATTACATTAACCATCATGCAAAAACTATCATAAAGGAAACATTTCAGAAAACGACACGGCACCGTCACTTCGTGAGATTTTCTTGTAATTTTCTTCTTACACTTACTAAAAATTTTTTGAATTTTTGAATTTAATGAGTTCTTATTCTCCTAACAATTTTTTAATAACTTATATCTATGATTAATAAATACATACATAATTTGTTTTTACAATAATTTAAGAGAATAGTTTGTAGCATTTAAATTTATATAAAATTGAGATAATGCCACATTAACAAAAAATTATTTTATTGTGGGGTGACTACAAAAATAAACGTTAGATAAAAGAAAGTTAAACAATAATAATATACAGTTAACAAATAACATTACTTTCATCAATTGAAGTTTAAAAGAAGTATAAATACAAAAAAAATCAGTAGAGATCTTAGTAGTGATTACAAATTTATTAAACAATGTAGCTTAGCAGAGATTCGATGTCATAAGTATTAAAGTTGAGAAGCCATGATTTTAAGGATTTTAAAAAAGGTGACAAGTTTCTAATGTTTCGTATCTCGATTGGGAGACGGTTGTACAATTTGCGAGAAACGATTGTGTATGAGTTTCTAAAAAGAGTAGTCCGGAAAGGTAATGTTGAAACAGTGGTAGCATTTCTTCTCAAGTTATAAAAGTCTGTTATAGGGCTTTCCAAATAACCACCTCTCATAAAAAATATTTTTAAAACTTTGAAATAAAACAACTGTCTTACTGGTAGAATTTTCGTTTGTCTAAATAATTCTAAAGAGTGAGCTAATCGAGAAGCGTTGCATATCTTTCTTACAACACACTTTTGAAGGATCGTTAATTGTTGAATTTTGTTTAGATAAGCACCTCCCCAACAACAAATGCCATATTGTAGTTTTGAGTGAAATATTCCGTAATAGGTGTTCTTTAACGTAGAATTTGAACAGAACTGTCTTAGGCGGTAAAAACATCTTATTGTGGAAAGGAAGTATTGCTTAAGGTTCAATATGTGCTCAGTCCACTTCAAGTGTTGATCAATTGTAACACCTAGGTATTTGAAATCTTTTACAATTTCAACATTAAAGCACGTACTACTGCATGTTGCTTCGGGATAAAAACTACGTATTAAAGAAGATCTTAAGCAATTGTTATTGAACAGGCTAAAACTGGAACAATGCGGAGCATGAAACACTACTTTTATATCAGTTTGTTTATTAGAATCAGGACTGAACAGCATCAATTTGGTTTTGTTACTAACAATTAATTTATGGTCCGCGAACCATAACCTTAATAAGTGGACATCATGATTGATATCAGCAACTAAATTCAATGGATTTATTGCATTATATCCAATCGCAATATCATCAGCAAAAGCATTCACTATCCCCAGAAAAGGTAGGTCAAAAAGAGAATTTATGTATATCAAGAAAAGGATGGGTCCAAGGACTGATCCTTGTGGGACACCTAAATTAACATACATAGAATCACTCAATGCATTATAAACCTTGACTCTTTGATTTCGATTGCTAAGGTAAGATTCGAACCAATTGTAAATGAATCCACGAAAGCCAACATCATAAAGCTTATTCAAAAGAATTCTATGATTAACCATATCGAATGCTTTCGTGATGTCGACAAAAAGAGCAGCACATTTCATTTTTTTATCCACACCTTGTTGAATTAAGCAACAAAAGTTTAACAAAGCATCTTCTGTTGACAAACCTGACCTAAATCCAAACTGAAGGGGACTAAAGAAATTCAAATTTGATAAAAAACGCAAAATTCTCATTTTTATAATTTTTTCAAAAACTTTAGAGATTGATGACAATAACGAAATAGGTCTATAGTTTTTAATGTCTTTTTTGTTGCCTTTTTTAAAAATGGGTATTACAAAAGCTGATTTCAGCTCATCAGGGAAGATTCCTGATAAGACACTTTTATTAAAAATATGCGACATTATATCTACTATATTTAAGGCAGTTTTTTTCAACACAACATTCGAAATTCCATCAACACCTACAGAGTTTGAATTTTTAAGGGAATTTATGGTTTTTAAAACTTCAAAACCAGTTATCATTTCAAAATAGAAACTACTTCCACTACGAAACTCATTTGAAGAACTATAGCTATTGCAGCATTCGCAAGAGAAAGGTATGTCACAAGGAAGAGAATTTTGGCCAACATTGGTAAAGTATCTAATGAATAAGTTAGCAATTTCTCTGGAATCGGAAATACTTGAGGAACCATTCTCAACTGTCATTGAAGTGGACTGGTTTTTTTGTTTTCTATTTATAATACCGTTTATGACTTTCCATTCTTCTCTTAGGTTACCTTTTGCGTTTCTAATTTTGTTGTTGTAAAAATTGTCACGACTTGAACGGATTTCTTTTTTAACTTTCTTGCAAATTTTTTTAAAACGTAATTTTAAGTTGGTGTTAAGTGGATGTGCTCGACACTTTTTATGTAATCTATGTTTGAAATTTATAATTTTAATAAGAGAATTGTTCATCCAAGGTTTCAATCTTAGTTGTGACCTTTTTTTAATGGCACAGAATGTAGACTTCCGTATTAGATCTTTAAAACCTTTCAGAAATAAGTCATAAGCTTTTGAAGGATCATCTTCCGAATAAACCTCCTCCCAATTTGCAAGAAGTAGATCATGATTTAATTTGTAAAAGTTAATTTTAGTTTGGGTATATTCAGTATTCAATTTATTTTGCTCAACGTTTTTCAACATCTTAAACACAATACCTGTCATGCAATGATCAGAAATTTGAAGGTCAAAGACTATTCCAGCACAATCATATTGATTAATCTTTGAAAAGCGGCCAAAAATATGGTCCAGGCAGGTGCCTGCAACTGGTCTTGTGGATTCATTCACAAAAGAGGTTAGACCGTGTTCAGAAATCAAAACATTGTATGCATCTACGGTAGGGCTAAAATTAAGAAGGTCCAAATTCATATCACCCAAAATTATTAGGTTAGGAGCTCTCTCATTATTTAGAAAAACTGAAAATTCATCAATAAACACTTGAACTGATTTACAGTGCAATCTATATACATTAATAAAACTAAACATTTCATCACATAGACAAACAGTAATTTTCATAATATCCGCACTTGTCAGACTATAAGTTTTGAACTCACACTCATACGAGTCACGCACAAAAACTCCGACCCCACCAGCAGCATACGAATCATTGGCACTAGCCAAAAACTTGTAATGTAATGTAAAATGTAATGTAATGTAAAATGCGGACCTGAATGGACTTCTTTAAGGTGGATTTATTGTACGCTTAAACAAAAAAAAATCGACAGTGTCTTTGTAAAAATTATTTGGTTTGACTTCCTCAGAGTAAGTAATCCACGGTTTGGGTTCAATTAAAAACTCCCGTGACTACCATTGTAAAAAGCGCCACCAAAGAGAAAAGCATCAAAATTGGATGAGCTTAACAAATAATTACGGTTGACTTGGTATTTAATGTAGCAATTTTAGGAATATCATAAAAAGGGACACAAAATCAGAATGATAATCCACCACAACCGAAAGTAGTGATGGAAATCGTCCCGAGAAAAAGATTGATGAAGATAACTTCGGAAGATTTATCCATCATAGTTAGATTTATCCATTTAATACCACAAGGCTTAAAATTACATTAAAATAACCAATATATTTTCCTTATTGAATATAAGAGGAAGGGTTCACTAACCCTGTCGTTTGTTTTTTTCTTATAAATATAAGTGTGATTTATTTGATTTTTATTAGCCTCGAATTCGGATCGAAAAACCTTTCAATGAAAACCAATAGAACGTATGTATGTATGTATGTATACATATGTATGTATGTATATGGTTTGTATGGCAGAGATTATAGTTTCAAAGTTTCTGACAAATCAACTTACTTGTTGACAGAAAAAAAATAATCTGGTTATTTATAGCTCACAGATTTTTTTTTGTTTGAAAAGCAAATACTTACAACAAATGTAGCTTGTCCAGTTGTTTGAAGACTTCGTCGTCTATTGAAGTGATTGCGTTAAAATCCAGTAAACTGAAAATATGGAAAACAAATTACATATATTGTTTAAGGATAGACTTATTATCTTATGTATTTATTTAGCAAGACTCATTTGGCAAAGAGAAAAAAAAATAGTCTTGGCCCAAGGGTCATAATCTATCTATATATCTATGTTCCTTTCTTTTTAAGACCTTAGAGAGGCTGATTGGTAGATATCACTTTAAATTTTTCCCTCCACACTTTTTTTTCTGTTTTTTTAAGACCAAAGAGACCAAAAAATACGATTTTTTTTCGAAATCAAATAAATATTTTTTTTACAAAAACTGTTTAACAGATTTAAGAAATCAAAATGCACAAAAATTTCATTTATAGTTAAAGCTAGATAATGGTTGAAAAAAAATCAGAAAAATGGTTATTGAGGGTACCCTCCATGGAACCATATTTATTGTTTTTGATTTTCTCAAAAACAGTACTACCAATTTCGATAATTTTTATGTTAAAGCTCCCCAGCAATTTGAACAGATTTGTGTATTCAAATTTTCAAAAATTATTTTTTTTTGATTTTTAAGAAAAGTTTCAAAACTCAATATTTCAAAAACCCCATGCTGGAGTTTTTTTTTTTAAACTTGGTAAATAAAAGTTTCTTAATATAATCTACAAGGTGTGAGAAAAAAACTGGATTTTACCTACATAAAAATAAAATTACCCACCATACAAATGTTTAAAAATGGTTTTCAAAAATCATATTTTTCTCGAAAACGGCGCCTAGAATTTTGATAACATTTTTCTTTTAATTTATTTTTATGATCTTTAATTCAATAAAAAGAAATATTTTTTGAATTTTTGGAAAAAGTCTTTTTTTTTTTGGGAAATTCGATATCTCAAAAACGGCTCAGTATTTTTTTTGGAAATTTAATTTTCATTTGTACGATAGTAAAAACTTAAAGTTGGCGTACCAAATTTTTCTTAAAAATGTTTTAAAATTTTTGTATATTAAAGCTTTTTAATTTTTTTGTTTGCCGCTCAGGATTTTGCCACTTGCCGCTCATTATCAGGCCAGGCACTTACACAACATGTATAATTACCGGAAAGTTTCTTTTCTTATAAAAGGGTAATTTATTTTTTTCAAGAAAAGACTTTAGTAACTTATTGCTTTCTTAGACTAGGTTAGGTTAGGTTAGGTTAAAGTGGCTGTCATTAAAGCGTCTGACACACTTAGACCATTGGAGGTCCATTGTGATACCACGATCTAATAGGGAACAAAGAAGGTTTCCTATTAGTTAAAACCATTTGGAGCTTCTGATGAAGCGAAGGAGACTTTTAATGTCTTTGTCTATGAGATCGCTTGGTTCATTATAGAAATGTTCTCCTAGATGAAGTTTGCGTCTGTAAGAGAGAGCAGGGCATGTACAAAGAAGGTGTGGGATTGTCTCCTCTTCCTCTTCGTCCAAGCAACTCCTGCAGAAATCGTTTGATAGCACACCGAGACGTGCGGCGTGTCTACCTATGAGACAGTGTCCAGTTATGACACCTATGACGGAGCTGATCTGAGATCTACTGAGGGACAATAGACATTTTGACCGTTTCAGATCCAGTTTAGGCCAGATCCGCTTGGTCGCCATACAAGTGGTACTATTAAGCCATCTTGTATTCGATTGTTCCAGAGCGATTCGTTTCAGCATAAGTTTACTTGTAGCTATGGGCATACCTATATTTGCCTTTTCGGGTAAGATAGGCATTTCCGTTCCAATTTTGGCGTGTTCGTCGGCTTTACAATTACCCGGAATGTCCCTGTGACCCGGCACCCAGAATAGGTGAATGTTAAACTGTTTGGCCATCTCCATTAGAGACGAACGACAGTCTTGGGCTGTAATGGAGTTTACAGAGACTGATGCTAGGGATTTCAAAGCAGCCTGACTGTCTGAGAAGATACGGATATCCGTGTTAGATATCACGTTTTCTTTAAGCCAGGACAATACTTCCTTTATCGCCAGAATTTCCGCTTGGAATACGCTACAATGGTTTGGTAGGCGGAAGGAGAGACTAAGATTTAGTCCATCTGAGTACACTCCACCACCCACTCCGTTTTCAGTCTTCGATCCATCTGTAAAAAAGTTTACTGATTTGATATCTGCCAAAGTCCCTTCCTCCCAAGCTGACCTTGAGGGAATGGTGACTTCAAAGTTTTTATCGAAGACCAAAGAGGGAGTGATGTAGTCAGAGTGACTTGGTAGAGTTCCGAATAAATTCAGAATGGTGGTGTGGCCAATAGAGTTATTGGTCCATTGAGAGATGGCTTTGAGACGTATGGCTGTGCTCGCGGCTATTTGTTTACTGTAAATATCTAGGGGTGTCAGGTTGAATAGTATGTCTAGTGCAGCGGAAGGTGTCGAACGGAGAGCTCCGCTGATGCACATACACGCTGAACGTTGAACTCTGCTTAGTTTATCGCGATTAGTCGCTTTATCTAAGGCCGTCCACCATACGGTCACCCCGTAAGTAAGTATCGGTCTGATGACCGCAGTGTATAGCCAGTGAGTAATTTGTGGAGACAGGCCCCACTTGTTCCCTACGGCTTTTTTGCAAGAAAAGAGAGCTACCGTGGCTTTCTTTACTCTTTCCTGTATATTAGGTTTCCAACTTAACTTTTTGTCTAAAATAAGACCCAGGTATTTAGCTTGATCTGAGAAAGTGAGTGGAACACCTTTAATCGATGGAGGGTCTAGTTGAGGAATTTTGTATTTCCTTGTAAAGAGGACTAGTTCAGTCTTGTGGGGGTTGACACCTAAGCCACATCGATCTGTCCATTTTAGTAGCTTGTTGAGAGCGGTTTGTATAAGTTCTGTTAAAACTTGAGGGTGCTTTCCTGATACGGCAATGGCAATATCGTCAGCGTATGCAATCACTTTGAATCCCTCTTCTTCTAGGTCTATTAGCAGATCATTAACTACCATGTTCCATAGAAGTGGGGATAGGACTCCACCTTGTGGGGTTCCTCTACTGACTGACCTTCTTGTAGTAAAGCTACCTAGTTCCGCATTTATAATTCTGCTTTTCAGCATGAAATTTATGAGGTTACCAAGTGAGCTATCCACATTGAGATTCTGCAGTGTCTTCGCTATTGCGGCGCTGTCGACATTGTTGAAGGCGCCTTCTATATCTAGGAATGCAACTAGAGTGTATTCTTTGTGATCTAGGGAGTATTCGATTGCGCGTACCAAGGTGTGTAGCGCAGTTTCTACTGATTTTCCCTTGCAGTAAGCGTGTTGTGCTGTAGAAAAAAGGTTTGGTTTTATAGCACTACGCAGATGAATGTCAATCAATCGTTCCAGTGTCTTGAGAAGAAATGACGATAGACTGATAGGTCTTAGGTCCTTGGGCGTAACGTGGGAGCATTTACCAGCTTTGGGTATAAAGACTACTTTGACTTCTCTCCATATACGGGGAATATGAACCAGGTTTAGACAACTGTTCATTATTATCTCTAATGTGGGTAAGATAATGTCTAAAGCAACTTGCAGTTCGGCTGGTATTATGCCGTCTGGTCCTGCCGATTTATATGGATCGAAGCTGTTAATTGCCCATTTTAGTTTGTCCCTTGTTATTAACCCTCGGATCTTTATACCTTTGTTATTTGACTCTAATGAGTTAATGTTGCAAATGTTTTGCGAGCTACCTGGGAAGTGAGTGTCAAGTAGCAAATTGAGTGATTCTTCACATGAATTTGTCCAGGAGCCATTTGACATTTTCAAAGAGCTTGGCATGACTGGATTTGTTGAGAGGATTTTCCTCAATCTGGATGCTTCAGAAGTATCTTCTATTTTATTACAGAAGTTCCGCCATGAAGATCTTTTGCTTGTCCTCAATTGTTTCTTATAAATCTTTAAAGATTCTTTATATAAGTCCCAATCTGAGGATTCTTTTGTGTATTTAGCTCGATTGAAGAGTTTTCTGCAACTTTTCCTGAGCGGTTCTAATCCTGAATTCCACAATAAGGTTTCTTTTTTCCTCTAACTTGAAGAAGAGGACAAGAAATATTCATTGCATTGTTCAGGATTAGTGTCAGATCCTTGACTTTGTTATCTAGATCTGAGGTGTTGGAGGGGATATCTAGAGATTCGGCTGTAAGCGATCTTTCCAGTATATCTCTATACGTTTGCCAGTTTGTTTTCCTATAATTACGAAAAACTGGCCGTTTGGTGGGTACATCATTTAAACTGAATTGAATGTATCTATGGTCTGAGAATGAGTGTTCCTCTGATACTTTCCAATTCGTTATCATTATATATATAGCGATCTTTCCAGTATATCTCTATACGTTTGCCAGTTTGTTTTCCTATAATTACGAAAAACTGGCCGTTTGGTGGGTACATCATTTAAACTGAATTGAATGTATCTATGGTCTGAGAATGAGTGTTCCTCTGATACTTTCCAATTCGTTATCATTTGATATATAGTGTCAGAGACAAGAGTGATGTCTAGCACTTCTTGTCGGTTTCTGGTAACAAAGGTAGGTTCATTACCGATGTTACTGACTACAAGGTTAGTACTAAGAATATAATCAAAAAGAGACTCACCTCTATCGTTTATGTCTGTACTCCCCCAAACAGTGTGATGGGCATTAGCATCACACCCAATAAGGAGGCTGATATTTTGCCTTTTTGCCTCAGCGATGATCCTCTTGAGCGTATCGTCAGGAGGGCCAGGGTTGTCGTGGCCAAGATATGCCGACACTATCCAGTACGTTCCATTATTGGTGTGCATTCTGGCGGCGGTTATATCTCGATCGCTGAAATCAGGGAGTAAATATACATTAGAACTACTTTTAACTAATATGCAGGATCTGGGTTCACCTTTGTCCGATGCATACAGCAAGTAGTAACCAGGAGTCCTGAGTCCCTGAATTCCAGATTTGGCAATCCATGGTTCTTGGATCAGGACTATATCCTCTCGGTTCTTGTGCAGACGGAGAAGAAGTGAGGCCGAAGCCTTGATGGAATGTTGAAGGTTAATCTGAAGTAGTTGCAGCATTTTGGCTACACTCATCCAGACCAGATCCAGATCTTTTAAAACGCGAAAAAACACAGTCGAAAGAAGTAGAAACCGCTTATACTAAACGCGCTCTTCCGCTTTTTATGCTAAGTTTCGACAAAAATGAAAATGTAGACAATGTTTATAATATTAAAACCATAATGAATATTGTTGTAAAAATTGAACCTCTTCGGAAGAACAAACGACTTGTTCCTCAATGCAAGCGCTGTCAAGGTTTTAACCACACTGCAGCGTATTGTCAGAAAGACCCTGTTTGCGTAAAATGCGCGCAAAAACATATGACCGATGAATGCCGTCTTAAAAGAGAAGCTCCGGCTATATGCGCGAATTGTAAAGGTAATCATCCAGCAAATTACCGTGGCTGTGAGGTCGCTAAAGAAATTCTAAAGAGGCGCCAAGAATTTAACAAGAAAACTAAAAAAAATGCCTCAAAGATAAACGAAGATCCAAAAATAAAAACGAATACTAATACTCAAGCGACGAGTAAAACTGACAGGAAAGATAGTAAAGTTACTATACCCTCAGAAAACATAAAAATAACAAAGACGAACATAAAACCGAAAAAGACGTACGCTCAAGTCACAGCGCCTGAGAAACTTAAAATTAATAAACCTGACTCCGTTCAAAATGTGTTGTCCCTTATAATTGAACGGTTAGAAGAACAAGGGAGAATTAATACAATTATTTTTGAGAAACTGGACAAATTTGAGTCGGCGGCTCTTAAAACACCAAATTTATTGTAAACATGGATCAGTCGTCAGAAAAACTCAAAATAATAACATGGAACGCGAACGGACTTACTCCAAAAATTGAAGAACTAGAAACAGTTCTCCTTAATGAAAAAATAGATATTTGTTTGATCTCTGAAACTCATTTGAAAAAAGACTCGAATTTAAGTATCAAAGGTTATTCGGCTTATCACGCATGTCATCCATCCGAAAGAGCAAGAGGTGGTTCTTCCGTATTTATCAGAGAAAATATCAATCATTCGTTTGAGATGAATATCGAGCTCAATGCAATGCAAGTAACTTCCATTATTTTAAAAGTTAGACACGTTCTTTTTAACATTGCGTCTATTTACTGTCCTCCTCGGTCCAAGATAGACAAACAGGAGTTTAAAGAACTCTTCAATGCATTAGGTCCAACATTTATTATTGGCGGCGACTTCAATTCAAAACATACATTTTGGGGATCACGATGCATCTCGACGAAGGGTAGACAACTCTACAAAGCGGGTACTGAATGTAACGTCGAATTTTTCTCTTCAGGAAAACCAACGTATTGGCCAACCGATTCAGCAAAAACTCCCGACCTTGTCGACTTTTTCATTGCAAGAGGAATTAACAGAAAATATGTGAAAGTAGATGATAACGTCGATTTTTCTACGGATCACTCGGCCGTAATCCTAACAATAAGCAGTAACGTAATCGAAAAAGAAAAGCCCCTGTCTTTAACAAATAATAACACAAATTGGGACAAATTCAAAGAAGATTGCGAAAACAGTATTATACTGAACGTCTCCCTGCAAACTCCGTTTGAGTTAGAAGATGAAACCGACAAATTTATAAATATTATCCAAAAAGCAGCTTGGGATAATACACCGGTCTGTAGTAAAAAGTCAAGGCAATACGAAGAAAAAATTCCAGCAGATATAAAAGAATTGATTCGCGAAAAACGAAAAGCTCGAAAAACATGGCAGCACTCACGTGCTCCTCAGCATAAATGTGTAGTCAACTTTTTAACAAACAAAATCAAAAACTTGTTACGAGATTTTAAAAACAGAAAGAATTCTTCCTATCTTGAAAGCCTCACAGCAGACAAAAAAACGAATTATTCTCTTTGGAAGACGTTAAAAGGTATTAAAAAGCCTCAAAAAATGTCGGCACCGATTCGAAAAAATTATTCTGAATGGGCAAAAACTGATCAGGAAAAGGCGGATTTATTTGCTGAGTACCTCGAGGAAACGTTCAAACCATTCGATGGTCAAGAGTTTCCGACAAATGAAGGAGAGTTTCAACCAAGGCCGGACAGTTTATCTATAAGAAACATCACTTTGACTGAACTTGTCCAGGAAATAAAACGGCAGAAAAATAATAAAGCTCCTGGTTACGACCTTATTAACAGTCGTGTCCTCAAAGAGTTGCCTAAAAAAGCAATGGTTAAGCTTTTACAGCTCATTAACGCTGCTTTAAGACTTGCGTACGTACCTTCGCAGTGGAAAGTCGCCGAAGTTATAATGATCCCCAAACCGGGTAAGCCACCGAATGAGAAAAAATCGTACAGACCAATTTCTCTCTTGCCTACAACATCTAAAATATTTGAAAAATTGCTTCTTAAACGACTGTTACCATTCATTGCAGATAAACGTTTAATTCCCGAACACCAATTCGGTTTCCGGAAAAAACACTCGACAATCGATCAGGTTTTTCGGATAACTTGTGAAATTGAAAAAGCATTTGAAGAAAAGAAGATTTGCTCAACTGCATTTCTTGATGTTTCCCAAGCTTTCGACAAAGTCTGGCATGACGGGCTTAGATATAAATTAAAAGTCTTTCCAGAGCAAATATATAACCTTCTTGAATCGTACCTAGAAAATAGAATCTTTCGAGTTAAGCAAGGAACGGAGTATTCTGAGTTTAAGGAAATTAACGCTGGCGTGCCCCAGGGTAGCGTCCTTGGACCGATTCTATTTGTTCTCTATACTCGCGATATACCCCAAACAGAAGGTACAACTTTAGCCACTTTTGCAGATGATACAGCCGTACTCGCAATATCAGATTCAATAGAAACGGCGACCTCTAAGCTTCAAATGGCATTAAATAGCATTTCAGATTGGACAAGGAAATGGCGAATTGAACTTAACGAAGCGAAATCCACGCACATAAATTTTACGTATAAAAACGTAAACACCTTACCCATCTATATTAATTCCATGCAAATTCCATATACAAATGAAGCAAAGTATCTAGGTATGACTCTAGACGCGAAACTTAAATGGAAGGCTCATGTTAAAAAGAAACGCGATGAACTCGAAAATAAACTCCGCGAATTGACATGGCTTATTGGAAGATATTCCAATCTAAGCGTGTATAACAAGCTGCTTATTTATAAGCAAGTACTGAAACCAGTTTGGACGTACGGTATACAACTTTGGGGTTGTACCAACGAAAGAAATATAAAAATTTTACAAACATACCAAAACAAAGTACTTAAGACAATAGTTAATGCTCCATGGTATGTAAGAAATAGCAACTTACATAGAGACTTAAATATAGAAAGTGTAGAAAACGAAATTAAAAAATTTGCCACAGAACTAAGATCACGACTTAGAGATCATAGAAACAACGAAATCCGACAATCGCTTAGCGAGACGAACGTTTTTCGGCGATTGCACCGAACAAGACCTCTTGATCTAGCGCAACAAAATTAATTTCTCCACTCGAATCTTGTGGAACTTTCAGGTCCTCTCGTTGGGGAGCTTCCTGACAAAATGCGAACGAAACTGCTGCCAAAACTACTTGTTAAGCTCGACTTAGTTGTAGTATCTCTATAGAAGATAAGGGAGGTGTTTTTTAGTCAGTAAAAATCTGACACTACTATAAGCATCGGGCTTATAGTGTCTTCCTGAAGATTTCTCACCTTCCTACGCAAAAAAAAAAAAAAAAAAAAAAAAAAAAACTCATCCAGACCAACCCCCAACATGGTTAGATTCAGGTCTTCCGATTCAGAGGACGAATCCAGTAGCTCGGCTTCAGAGTCCGAGCCAATGGGTTCGTCTTCACTCAGATGGACCTTCCTCACGGAGTCTTCAGCTTCCTTCTCGGAGAGACTGTCGACATTTTCTGGAGCCTTTTCGGCGATGTTTGTGGTCTTCACTTCAGTCTCAGAGCTGCTGGGAGCATCAATTTCCATTGCTGGGTCGATGTCTACCGCAGATTCTTCGACTGTGGAAGTACCTATTTGTTGTGGAGGAACGGTGTTACCCTCGTCTTTTTTATATACTTTCAAAGTAATCGAAGAGAATCCATACCCAATCACACCTTTGGTTGCCAGTAGAGGAGCCAAGGACTCTTTATTCACTACAATAATTGCAGATCTTGAAGCGCCCTTTGGTTCCTCCACTTTCGCAACTTTCCAGTTATGAGTGGGCAGGTCTGGATTACTGCTTTGTATGATTTTAAGGATTGTATCCGGTCGAGAAGGTTCCTCTGGAAAATTCTTAGACTAAAGAAGCAGCAATTATTATATTAGTGTGCAGAGCCTATATTAACAAAATCTCTTACTAATTCGAAGCTACAGCTAGATATGATAGATCTCTGTACTGGCAATCGTTATCAGGTGCGCTTCTTATTAACCAATTTTTTTTTTTTTTTTTTCAAAAAGCAGGCCTCAACGGAAAACACACGCTCTTTACTGTTCCAAATCATGTTGGGGGCTGAACTGAAAACAATCAAAATTTAAGAGATCTTTCCCGTCCTTAGTATAACTCCTTAAAAGCCTGAATGACGTCCTTTCAAAAACCAAAGTTATGTTGCTGTTCTGTTTGTTCTTGGTATTTTCCGCCTTTAAAAACATTTTCTTTGCTTCCTTTTCAATACTCACAAAAGCGCCACTGACATAATATTTGTTTTATTTTTATTATGTTATATTTATAGATATAGCCGACACGTTTGCGCAAAATTGGATGAACTTTGAAAATACTGTGACTCGACTACTGGCATAAGAGTTTTGCACCAGTATTTCAAGAACAATGTTAAAGAATTCGCATAAAAGCGCAATGTCTTGAATTTTCTTGATATCAATGATATCGGTGAGGTAATACTGAGGTGCTATTCGTCTGGCCTTTTTTCCCTCCAACCATATTTTGTAAATCAATCGGTGCTACCCTTAACCAATTCAGCGCCTACCACTTTGAATAGCTCGGCATTAAGGCCTACTTTCTTAGACTTAAATATACATAGATAGAGCTATAATCGTTGAGATAAGATAGACGCAACTTAAATTTATAATCACAACGTTCTGCATAGAATGGGAGAACGAGCCTGACAGCGGAATTAAATACATCATCAAAGTTTGCGGGAATAATATTTTTATATTTTCAGTAACAGGCTACAATCCGGGTCTTGTAATCCTGAGAAATTTTGTTCACCCTTCTGTATAACTTCCAAATTCGATTTCAACCCTAACTACTCTACAAATTTGGTTTTATAATGAAGAAATACATTACTTAAAAATTTTGTATACCAAATTTGAAACATATGTAATTGTATTACACGGACTCACAGCAACTATGACGAAAACCACTTTTTTTACTTCTACATCATGATAAATAATCATGAAGCTTAATAAATTGACATTTATTTTCTCATTGTTATAGTTCGAGTTCCGTGTTAAGAAATACATAAATTAAGAGTTTTAAATTTATTTTTAAGCTCTGCTTCATTATCATTATTTTTGGTTTGTTTTATCTTCTAAAAACGTCATTTTTTAAAACAATTACTTCGCTTTATATATGTATGTATGTATGCATAATAGTTACATATTACTTATTCAACGAAATAAGCTTAAATATCAAAACTTAAAGCGATTTAATTAACTGGGTCACTGTGGCGTATACGCATTTTTTTAAACTTGAAATTTATTTTAATATTCCAAATTGACAAATAAGTTAGTCCACTTTTTGATACATTGTGACTCAATATACTATATACTATCTATTTCTATAAAAGACATTTTTAAAAATGAAAATTTCTTTTTTCAAAATATCGAAGATATTTTGAATTTTCTTTAAAAAAGTAATCAGTTCAAAGTGGAATTCTTAAGCTTAAAAACTCGTGTAAAACATAATATACAATTTAAACATACATACTTACATTTCATAAATATTCTCCATTCTGGGAAATTGATCTTCTTCTAGTGTTAACCAATTGTCTGTTAAATTAAGCCACTGAAGCTTTGGTACATCCTTCAAATTTATAAATGAGAATTTCTTCAAACGATTTGAGTTAAGGAAAAGCCATTGTAGAGATAAAAGCCCATGAAATGTACTTTCAGGCAGTGTTTGGATTCTATTATAACCAAGCTTAAGCTTTTCTAGATTTATTTGACTAGAGAATGTTCCAGAAGGGATTGCTGATATGTTATCATGATTTAATGAACTGAAATGATTTTTTTAATGAGAATTAATATATTTTTTAGTTGTTAATACTCGTAGTCTTAATTAAAACTTACATGTAAATCAAGTTTAGTCCTTGAAATGAATCATTTTTTAAGGTTATATTGCTGTTTAAAACCATTAGATGTGTAACCTATTAAATAAACAAGTGAAAATATTTTGTGTGTACACATGTACAGTACATACAGATTTGAAGATATTAAATATAATACAATTTTTATGATAATTATTTCAAAGTAAATTTGTCAGTTTTGATTTCTGAAAAATATAAAATTTTCACATTCGATGAAGAAAATACGGGTATTGAGACTAAGAAATATATAATACGCCAACATAGCTTCCTTTTTCCAAAACGCAATAAAATTTATTTTATGAATCGTTTGTTTTATAACTTAGGTGCAAATTTAAAGTTTTGGGTGATATTTTTCGAATTTCTGATTTAAATATGGTAGGGTCTTTGAATTATTGAAATAAGACGGGGGGATGTTAAAAAACTCAGAAACAAGGGGGACCGGGCTCACTGCTCTAAGTCGCCACCTAAAGATGTAACGTGTTCCCCACAATCCATTCCTGCGGGAATTAAAGTCGCTTCAGCACAATTCCTGCATAATCGTCAAATTTCACGGACGGTAATAATTCACTTGGTTTAGATTGGAAAGTCTTAAGACAGATGTAAATTTGCACGCGGTACAATGCCGTGGAACTGCAATATTTCAAAACTTTCTCAGTTGATCTCATGTTCCCAGATTTTATTATAAAAAAAATTAACAAGAAAAAAATTTAAAACAAGAGCTTAAAAAGCTTATATTTTGAGTTCTATAAACGATTTATAAATTTTCGTCAAGATTAAAGTGTTTCCACTTAGAAAATATGACAAAGCATAATTTTCTGTTTTTAATAAAAGAATTAAAGTCATTAACACAAAATTAGAAAAAAATCACAATTTTTTCCACCAAATCCTTATCAAAAGCTGACAAAAAAAAACTTTCCAGACTTTGTTAAATATCATGACGCATTTACCTACATATATGGTTTTACAATCACTACCAAAATTCGTTTTTGGCTCTTGCTTTATAAGGGTTTTGTGGAACGTTGGAAGTTTTAGTCCCATTTGCTTCACTAAACTAAAAACTAAGCAGTTTCTAGAACAATCCTTCGACGGTCTACACGAAAGTGACATTCATGGAGTTAATTTTTAACATAATACACAGATAAACTCCTTAATTATTTTAAAGTTACCGCTTTCAATAGTGACGTTTTGGCTTAGCCGGTAGACATTTGTTTGTTTATTTATTGAAAGCAAGAACTTCAAGAACTTGTCCTCATTTATTCCAAGACTACCTGTTCTATAATCGCCTTAAGATACTCTATTAAGGAAAGCTAATTTTATGGAATGCCCGATAACCCCGACAGCACTCGCATACCCTAATAGTTGAACAGATTTGTGGAGAATAGTTTCTTTGGTTTTAATGCCTGATTGATTAATCATATGAACCATAAGCTTTTTAATACCTAAGCCATCCTTCTTTATACCTATACTTTTTTGAATGAAAGCGGGTTGTTTTCTTGTCCTAATTACTGTCTACATAGCAGAGTTGTAAAAGAATGCAATATTATAGTATTGCATTCCTAAAAGTCCCACTCATTTAACTGATTCTTCGGGAATATAATAGCACTTATCATCTCATTCTTTTAACTTCAGAAATCCATTCCCATTTTATTTTGAAGTCATCAAAAGCAGTAAAAAAAGCAGTAAGAAAAAAAAATTTTAAATAAAAAGAATGCATTTTTTTTTTACTGCTTGCAGTCTTTAAAGTCTTTGAAAAGTCTTTTACATTCTTTGCAGTCTTTAAGTCTTTTAAATGCATTCAATGTATTGAAGACTTTTTACTGCTTTGAAGTCTTATTACTAATTGAAGACTTTTCACCGCTTATGAAAGCCTTTCGATTGCTGTGAAGCCGCGAAAACCGTTAAACTCGTATAATGACTTCTGTTTTGGCAAAATTTTGATTTTAAGTGGACATTTAAAATAATTGCTGAAGTGTGCTTCTTTTAACCGACTTGAAAGCAGTTAAAAAGCTTTCAGAAGTAAAAAGGATTCAATCAATAAAAAGATTTCAAAGCCGTAAAAAGACTTCAATACATTGAATGCATTGAAAAGACTTTTCAAAGACTTCAAAGACTGCACGCAGTTCAAAAAGAATGCATTCCTTTGATTTGAATTCATTTGACTGCTTCAGATGATTTTAAAATAAAAGACTGCAAAATTAACTTGGACTTTAATTTGAAAATCATAGTACTGAGGTTAAATCAAAAGACTTAAAAAAAGTCTTTCCATTCAATTGCCTGCAATACTAAAAAAACCGCATTCTTTCACATCTCTGCTACATAGCAGCTCTTAGAAGTTCGGCTGAAATATATCTCCAATTCTCTTTGGTTTGGCCACTACGTTATCATCGCTGTTTCAAATAGTTTGTGTTTTGGTCTAAAAACGAGCACCTTGGCGTTCTTTAAAACCAGCAAGAGTTATTTCAAGAGTTTTCCTTCAATTTTCTTGAGCTGAGAGGTTGCATACGCGCTATTGTTTTGACGAAAGATGTTCTTATGGAGCAGGTATTTTGTGTATACTCTGGGGAAATCCAGCTGTGATTACACATTCAATGTGTTCTTCTGGGTGGTTAAGTGGTATGTTTACTTTGATTGATGACTTAAATGAAGACAACAAACGAGATACTCTAAGAAGATTTGCCACAGTACCGCTTAAAACAGATTTTTTATTTTAAAGTGGAGTCAGCTGTGAATCAATCGCTAAACTGTAGACGTAACTGACTTAGAGAAGTAAGAATTCTCATAAAGAATAACATTACAAACAAATTAAGCGGGCAATACTTTAGACCCAGGTGTATGTTGTTATTGTTGTTATTTCATCTAATTATTTTGCTAAAATTCAATTTTTTAGTTTCAAATACAACTCAAAAGTATTTATCTAAGGAAATGAAGACATTTTGATCACACAAAATTTTGATCACTAAAGACACTAGTGGTACTGGTACGTACTAGCTTAAAGCTAAACATGGCTTTTTATCGAAGATGTTAAGAAAGTACAGTTTAATGATACAAATACATTATTAACCAAAAAGTTAAATAAAAGAACCAAAAAAGAGATTCTTCTTTATTTTTTTTTTTCGTTTATAATCAGAATTCGTTTGTAAAACATTTGAATGCTATTATATTTGTACTTGTTAGAAATAAGTGGATCGAAATTGAAACAAAAACTTGTCGCGCCATATACGGCAATAACATAAACGTAATACGATTTTCACAAAAGCAGCTAAGACCTTATTTCCATTATGTGACATTTTCTTCCGCAAATCTAATACTTGTCAAACATTAAAATTTAGATCTTAAACTTATCAAAAATCGATTGTTCATTGTTTGGATAATATCAGTAATGTCAGCGCTAACAACAAGACACTAAGATTCCCGCCACATAAAAATATTTATTTGGAATTTATAGAACAGCATCCAACATTTCACTTTAATAAAAAGCGATATATGAGAATGCAATATGTCCTCCAAATATATCACTTATATCTTAAGAAGACAAACAAAAGATAGAATAGCATCAATTTCTCGTGATGGATTTATTTTGATGATGATGTGGTTAAGATTGGTGGGTGTTTAAATGAACGTCTTAAATTACTAAGCTGGAAAAAAATATAAACTGCCTCAGAACAATGGTCCTTGAAATCATTTTGGATCAACACAATAGAAATAAAAGGCAAAGTGAAAAGAAAGTGAAAAATTTGTGTGTGTTTGTTTCAAAATGATTGTTGTTCTTGTTATTTTTGTTTTTCATACATACATATGCAATTTGAAATTGGGGAGTTTTCAGCCCTTAAAATAATCGACTGGAAAATTACGGAAGATGTGATTGTGGATAACCAAATGATTATTACACAATTGAATCTACAAAGTTTTCAACCATGAAATAATGTTTGCACGTGAATCTCGGGAACCCAATGTAGTTATATACATACTCGTATGTGTGCATATGTACCTATGTATTTATTATACATTTCAATAATAATGTTTCTTACACCCAGGAATTAAAACAATTTTATATATGTATGTACATACATAACTTTTGAATCTAGATTTAAAGCTCAGTCACGTTGGTCAGTTGACAAAAATCTAGAGTTAACTAAATTCAAAAAGATTGAGAAGAATAAAAGTATGTATAGTCAAATATTACATTGAACTTATCGTTATATCGAAATAGGAGGTACCACAGGAAGGTCTGTATTCGAAGAAACACGTTGTGACTGATTGGCGATGTCCTTTGATGCAACGTTTACTACACGATGTCTGTCCGGGGTATGAAGTCAAAGTTTGGATGATAAAGTCGAAAAAAAAATATTCGTCAGATTACCAACATAGCCTCCACGAAACGGTACCAGATATAAAGATTAAACTTTGCAACAGCAGGTTAGTGATAGCCGTTTCTCAATTTTTTGAATTGAAGTTTTCGAGATGCCGCCAAAAAAAGGATTCAAAGTCCTCGGCTAAGCAGCCACAAAAGATGCAGAAGAAGAAGGAGGGAGGCGGCGGTGGCAAGGCCAAGAAGAAGAAGTGGTCCAAGGTTAAAGTGAGGGACAAATTGAACAACCAAATCCTTTTCGACGAAGCCACCTACGAAAAACTTTATAAGGAAGTGCCACCTGATCACCCCATCAGTTGTTTCTGAACGTATGAAGATTCGTGATTAACTGGCCAAGAAGGCTTTAGTCGAATTAAGAGGCAAGGGTTTGATCCGCCAAGTTGTCCAACATCATTCGCAAGTTATCTACACAAGGGCTACCAAGGGTGATGATGCGTAAAACCAGAAATTCTGTACAAAGTCACATTTGTATGTTTTAGGGATAATAAGCTCTTCAAAATTTGTAATATGAGTTAAAATAAAATGCACTACTGGGTCGCACGAACTTGCTCCTATGTAATAGACTAGGAATTTTAAAAACGAATGTTATTAGAGAAAACTGTTCATAAGGGTAAAATATTTTTTTTTTAATTCTTTTAGTAGTAAGAGACAAAGATAGAATGCTATGCAAACATGAATTTATGCAAGAACCAAAATTGTAAGTCCTTGTAGTGGTTTCTCAAAAGAAAAGCTTTTATATACAACATTTTTCAAAGATTTTAAAGATAAAAATTTGGTATGCCAACTTTAAGTTTTTATTACTGTACAAATGAAAATTAAATTTCCAAAAAAAAAAATATTTAGCCGCTTTTGAAATATCGAATTTTCCAAAAAAAAAAATTATTTTTTTTTTTTCAAAAATTCAAAACATATTTTGTTTTAAAGTCTTGAAATGCAATGGTCTTAAGACTTTTTGGAAGCATCTCTACAAAAATTTGATTAAAATCCGTTTTGTCGATAATGAGTAATTGAAAATTTGAAAAAATGGTTCTATGGTAGGTACATGCTGTAATATTTTAATTTAAATTTTATTTATAATATTAAAGATCGTTAAAATTAATTGAAACAAAAAAATTTTATCAAAATTCTAGGCGCCGTTTTCGAGAAAAATACGATTTTTGAAAACCATTTTTTAACATTTGTATGGTGGGTACCTTTATTTTTAGGTAAAATAAAACTTTTTTTCATACATCTTGTAGATTATGTTCAGAAACTTTTAGTTTTTAAGTTTAAAAAAAAATCTAGCATAAGGTTTTCGAAATATTGAGTTTTGAAAAAAAAAAATTGAAATTTTTTTTAAAACTCCAAAAAAAATTGTTTTTAAAATTTGAATACATAATTCTATTGAAATTTTTGGGGAGCTTTAGCACAAAAAAAAATGATCAAAATCCGTTGTACCGTTTTTGAGAAAATCAAAAACTAAAAAAATAGTTCTTTGGGGGGTACCCTCAATATCCATTTTTCGGAAAAATTTTTTCATTCAGTACCTAGCTTTAACTAAATAAAATTTTTTTGTATCTTTTTTTTTTCAAATCTGTCGAACAGTTTTTGTGAAAAAAAATATTTACAAAATTTCGAAAAAAAATCGTATGGCAGGTACTGTTATTTTTGGTCTTAAAAAAAATGAAAAAAACGTGTGGGGGAAAAAATTAAAAATGATCAGCCCTATCAGGAGTTTCGCCCGAATAACCTTTCACCCGAATATTTTTGTTCCCCCGGATTTTAAAAAGCAATCAGGAATTTCGCCCGAACAAGATTTCACTTCGAATTTAGAACTGACGGTTCGAAAAATAGGTATGTTCATAAAACTGAGGTATCAATAAATTTCCCAATCTCTGTGATGGAAACAGAGAATGAAATCTGAGCTTACTTTTTTCTTGTTTAAAAAAAAGTTCAAAATAAATTCGGTTTTGCATTTTCCTCTTAAAATAGTGTCCATTGAGTGCAATGATACGATCTTTAATCCTTCTCCAATCGATTTATTGAAGAAAAAAAAATTTCTGAATTTGCGGATACATAAAATTTCCCTCTCCGTTTTTAATCATGAAGACTATTGGTCTTCGATACATGAACAAACCTAACAATCTGACTTTTTGTTTTGACAGTTGTTGATAACCAGTAAGAATTGAATCAAGCGACGAATAAAACAAATTGGTTTGGTTGGTATTTTTATTTAAAAGAAAAAAGTGTAATTTAAAAGTGTAAATGATAAACTAAAAAAATCATTCTAAAGAAATTAAAACGCAAAGCATACCTATACATTTCCTGTTGCTTGAGGAAGATGTAATACTGCGTTGAAATATTCGGAGGCAGTTAAGAGACCACTCAAATCCGTTGCAGTTACCTGAACCATTGTAAGAATGAAACTATACATTCAACTTCTTTAATATCTAACTATAAATAATTTTCAGATTTCAACAGCGCTATAAAGTACCTATTTCTACCTGATGGTAAAGAAATATTTAATTTATACTTCTTTACTTCCTTTTGTATTAAAATAAAGATATGTTTTACATGATTCCTCTTGTTATTTTTTTATTCGCCTCCAAAAAAGAAGTGAACATATTAAATGTAAATCGTGTTGCTTTTCACCCGAACTGAATGCTCCTAATAAGGGGAATTTTTCGAACATGAAATTTTTTTCGCCCGAAACTCAAAATAAGGGAAAAGAAAAAAGGGAAATTTTTCGGGTGGAATGACATTCGGGCGAAACTCCTGATAGGGCTGGATATCTACCAACTTTGAAGAAAATCGACCGAGCCGTTTAGGCTGTAGTCGAACAGACAGACAGATATGTATACAAAATTGCGAGACCCACTTTTTTAGTCTTCGCTATCATCGTTATGTCAACTTTGATCAAAATCTCGAGTTCGATTTTTCTTACGAATGCATAACTTGCCTTATAGAACTTATAAGTCGCAAGTAAAAATATACAGTTATGATCAAAATAACAGTAGTGTAAATAAAATCATTGCTAATTCCCTGAATTTTCATGTTCTTGTGGAAGAACACTCTGTGGTCAGATGAGTCCAAGATTGTGTTATACGGGGGAAAGGGATCTCGTCAATATGTAAGAAGGTCTCCAAATACAGAATATAATCCACGCTTCGCAGCCAAGACAATAAAACATGGTGGATCCAGTTCCAGTATTATAGTTTTCGTTCCATATACCGGATTGAAGACATTAAGGATAAGCATCCTTATGTGAAGATCATGGAAGAAGTTATGTTCCCATATGCTGAAGATAAAATGCCGCTGAAATGGGTCTTTCAACAAGACAACGACCCAAAGCATACAAGTAAACTTGCGAAGCAGTGATTCCAAGAAAAGAGAGTTAATGTCATGGAGTGGCCGGTGCAGTCCCCAGACCTTAACCCAATAGAAAATCTTTGGTGCGATGTCAAGAAGTATGTTGCTAGTTGTAAGCCAACTACTAACACAGCCCTTTGGGAAGATACAGCAGTCTTGGAAGTCCATATGTAAAGAAATATGTGAAGATCTTATTAATTCGATGCAACGTCCTTGTGCTGCTGTTATTTCTAACAAGGACATGCAACTAAATATTAATTTAAGGTTTAACACTCGACTATTACCTACGGTAGAAATTATTTATTAACTTTCCCTTTTGTAATATTTAAAGGTGGATTTTGAATGCGATATTACTTTTTTCACCGCTGATTTTCTATATGACTTAAATAGAATTGAAATTACCAACTAATTTATTGAATTTCAAAATGATTTTTTTCTGAAATTAAAAGCCTAGAACCATTAGTTTGAAAATCAGATGACTTTTTATTTCTTTAAAATTAGTAGATTAATTTATTTTAGTTGTTGTTGTGTCAAAAGGTTCAATTCTATTATTTTGACCGCAGCTGTACACATTTAAATTTTTTTATTGACTAAACCTAAAATCGTGTTTTAGCCCGATTTAGACTTTAATCTTTAAATCAGATTGTTGAATGTTCCAAATCAATCAAAACTGGTTTTTACTTGACATATGCATGTTCATATATACATACATAAAGTATACATATAAGCAAAAATGGTCAAGTGTTTTTATTTATTTGAAAAAACTTGGTTAAGCGTTGGTTGCAAGCGAACAGAAAATTATATTTATTTTTAATTTTTTTACAAAACCAAAATTAAATTTTCAATTTTTTTCAATCAAGTAAAACAAAATTATACAGGAAAAAATACATAATTAAATTTTCCGAATTGGCTAATTTTTCCCGTTTCGGTAAAAAATCCTTGTTTTGTTTTACTTGTAATTAACGTTTTGGCATACTCTTTGCCAAGTTTTGAAGTTATTGCTCCGGAATTTTGTTCCATTTCAGCTTACTTCGATCCTCAAGCTCTATAGTGTTGGATGGATGATTTTCATATAGTTCTAACCGTGCGTCGCTTCTCAATTGATGAAAGATTCTTAATTGGAATTGAGGTCAGGGCCTTGTGCTTGCAATCTCATTCTCTTAAATTCCCCCCAATGATCTTATGACTTTTGGCATAAGCGCTTTTTTTAGTTGAGTGCCTGGTATTGTAATGCTACTGGTGCTTCCTTTGGTGTTTTGGACCTGCAACAACTCTCCATGATATCTCTTTCGTCCTTTTTTTTGTGGGATATTTTGGAAATATCTACTTAAATCTTAAAAATTTTGATATTTTCTGCAGTGATTCACCATTTTCCAAATAAAGCAATACTTTTTCTAAAGAAAGTTTATTAATAATCAACTCAATGGGCTTTTTAGACAAAAAGTGATATCCAACTCAGATCTCAACTGTTTCTTGTTGAATTAAAGATATGAAAACGTATCATAGGAGAGAAAGTATCTCTGAATGAACAAATGTCTTTTATGCTCGCTATAAATCAAGAACATGCAAAATTGGCCAAGTGCAAACAAACTTAGATTCTTTTTCTTTTCTTTTCTTTTCTTTTTTTTTTTTAAATAAAAAATAAAAAGGAATTTTCTTCTATTTAAAATCGTACATTTTAGACAAGAAGAAAACATTTGCCCACTTTGCTCGTCATTTTATTTATGTACGTATGTAGGCACATAATGGCAAGGTTTGCATTAAAAAACGAACTCGAAATTACCATGAAAGGAAAGACGAAAATACAAATACAATTTTTTTTAGAAATTTCAGAATTTTTTTTTTTTCTAAAAAACTATTCCACAGATTTTTTTAATGGACAAATTTCTTTTAGTATCGAACCTTCTTTAGAACCATCTCTTTGTATTCAGAAGCTTTTAAAAATATTAAAAACATTACATACCAAAATTAAAAAAAAATCTCTTGAATCACATTAAATAAATAAGAACTCTCTTAAACATATGACTATGATTCATTCATGCATTCTATATCAGCGTTGCCGATGTGGCACGATCGTGCCATTTCGACACGGAAATTTTCTCGTGGCACGGTGCCACGAAATGTTTCAATATGGCACGTTTTTTTTCATTATTTTATCTAAATGCGTTTAAGATAATTGACCCAACCTTTTTAAACAATAATCCAAACATACAAAGTATTTTGCCACACTTCAATATTTTGGTATCAGAATTTTCTCATCTATTAGAGTGCGAGAAATATGTTCTTTTTGGCAAAATAAGAAAAGTTTTTGAGATTGGACTAGCCGAAAGTATTTTTCTTGAAGATTCAAAAACGTTCTACGTTAAGTTGTACTAATTAAAAAACAATATTGACGAAGGAATGTTCATTAATATTTCAAAATTTATGTTGATTCTTTTAGGTTGCCTCACGGAAGTGCATCAGGAGAGCGAGTGTTTTCAAGGCTAAATAATATTAAAACAAACAACAAAAACAGACTGTTATACAAAACAATTAATGCTATAATGTCATATAATGAAACTATGAAGCCTAATAATTGTCGAAATTTCAAACCTGCAGTAAATTTATTTATTTTTTATTTTATTTTTAAATAATAATAATAGGTACTCATCATGTGATGTGAAATAAGTAGTTACATAATACATACTTATTACTTATTTATAAACTTGCCAAAAACTTCTGTTTCTGGAAAATACCTATACCCGAATAGAGGAAGTGATTTTTTGTTTGTTATTTTTTTGTAAAAGTATTTAATTAAAATTTATTTTTAAAGAATAACTTGATTTTTTTTTCATATGGCACGAAAATGTCACAAATAGCACGTTTTTTCAAAGAGTGTGGCACGAAATTTTTTTTTTTGGCGGCAACGCTGATTCTATTTATTATAAATTTAAGAGTACAGCCACATAGAGCGAATGTACAGTGGTTGACACAAATTTAGCACACTGAGATGGGTACTACCATATTTTTAATTTTCTCTCTTGTTTTGTTCCAAGCAACGGTACATTTTGAACTATGTAATATATCTATATGACAACAAATCAGAGAAAACAAAACTGTACATTTTCATTTAAAATGAAAAAATCGTTGATAGTTTGTCATTTGCATTGTTTTTGGTTGGACATCAATTTAGCACGTGTACAAATAAATTTTGGTTATTTTTTTTTTTAATTTGTGGGTTTTTAAGAGAACAAAATTATTTCCGAGGTAATTTTATATCTTCTTAATGTTGTACCTATATTCAAATAAAATTTAAAAAAAACATTAAATATTCATGGCAAAAGGGCAATGGTGTTCTGAGGACATTATCATTAAGATAAGGTCAAAGGGTCGCACAGTGACGGAGACTTCTGAGCTGTAAGAATGCTCTCAGATATTTTGAAAAGTATGGAGTGACAAAACATGTAAAACAAGCCCCTCGCACAGGAAAGACAACAAAGAGGGAAGATAAAGTCATTTCATGTTATCAACCAAGGATCCATTTAAGACCTCTAGTGTCATTCGAAATGAATTAATGGAGAATTACAATGTCAATGTATCCTCAAGAACCGTGAGACGACGCCTAAATGAAAAAAATTTGAGAGGGTGCATTGCACAAAAAAAAAACCATTGGTTTCGAAAAAAAATTTGAAGGCTAGATTAGAGTTTGCCAAATTACATCTAGCAAACCACTAAATTCCTGGAAAAATGTACTTTGGAGCGATGAATCAAAGTTCTGTCGATTCGGATCAGACGGAAAAAAATATGTGTGGCATCCAGAAAACAAGGAACATGATCCATAATACACCATTAACCTTCCGACCACAACAGGGGTGCTATACCACCCCAGGTATTTTTTTCAGTTTTTTCTTTCAGATCTAAAAACTATAAGATTGTATTCCGGAAAAATAAACTTATATGCGTAAATAACATAATAATGAAAATTTTGAAATAGAAACAAATTTTGTAAATATAGTTTAATTTTTTCTTTTATTAGTGTGCTAAAGTCTTGTCCACCACTGTATGTACTCTGTTACTGGTCACTTGTTTTTATTTATAATTAAATATAATGTGTTCTTTTCACTGACTTTGAAAATGCTTGGTATTATCATAAGAGGCTAAGCTCGTCGGAATGGGGGGGATTCTTTTTCCAAAGTCAGGAAGTTTTGACCAAACAAATACAAAAAAATTTAATACCAAGACTTGCAAAACTTATATCGGACAGACAGAACGTTTATCATGTATATATTTATTTTTGTTTTTCCTTTTGCTGACAGATGTTATGTCAGTTCAGATGCACTTTTCCCTCCCTTATTACAAAATTGCAATTCTCCTTTGATAACTATTGCATCAGTAGTTTGTAGTTATCCCTAAATGTACTTACGCGAGTAGGTATTTAGTGCATTGAAGAAGTAGAAAAACTGGAATGAATTATGACCCCACAAATAAAATTTCTTACAATTTCATATTTAAATCACAATTTGTTTATTTTCATATTATAATAAAGTTAATAAGTATAAAAATCATTTTTTTGTTTTTAAATTCATTAAAAAAAATCTTTAGGTTTAATTTATTTTGTATGATGAAATTGTTAATTTAAGGTTTACAAAGAAAAAAAAATTAATTTAAGTAATAAAAAAAATTTATTTAGGAATAAAGTTAAGTTTTAATTTAATTTATACTAGATTTTTATTTTATATTTAAATGGAAAGTACAAAAAATATGTTAAATGTTAAATATTTTAAGTAAGATTAAGTAATATTTTAAGATAGATTAGGATAAAAAGATAGATGTACGCAACGTATTTATATTTTAAAGATTGATATTATTTAAATTTTAAGAACCAGTAAAAATAAAATGCACGACTGGGTCGCACGAACTTGCTCCTATGTAATAGACTAGGAATTTTAAAAACGAATGTTATTAGAGAAAACTGTTCATAAGGATAAAATGATTTTTTTTTAATTCTTTAAGTAGTAAGAGATAAAAACCGAATGATATGCAAATATGAATTTATTTATGTAGTGGTCCCTTAAAAAAATAAGCTTTTATGTATAAAATTTTTAAAACATTTTTAAGAAAAAATTTTGGTACGCCAACCTTAAGTTTTTATTATTGTACGAATAAAAGTCTAATTTCCAAAAAAAATACTAAGCCGTTCTTGAGATATCGAATTTTTCAAAAAAAAAAAATTACTTTTTTTTCTAAAAATTCAAAAAATATTTTTTCTTAAGTTTTTAAATGCAATGTATTTTAAACTTTTTAGGAGCTTTTTTAATAAAAAATTTCATTAAAATCCGTTTAGTCGATAATGAGAAATTCAAAATTCGAAAAAATCGTTCTATGGTAGGTACAGTCAGTAATATCTAGATTTAAAATTTTTTTTTATTAAATTATAAATTGTAAAGATTAATCAAAAGAAAAAAAATTTTAGCAAAATTCTCGGAACCGTTTTCGAGAAAAATGCGATTTTCGAAAACCATTTTTTAAAATTTGTATGGCAGGTACCGTTAGTTTTAAATAAAACAAAATTTTTTTTCCTAAATCTTGTAGATTATATTAAGAAACTTTTATATGCTACGTTTGAAAAAAATCGAGCAAGGGGTTTTCGAAATATTGAGATTCCAAAAAAAATTTTTGAATTTTTTTTTAAAAATCCAAAAAATTAAAAGTTGAAAATTTGAATATGTAATAATATTCAAACTTTAGAGGAGCTTTGGCATAAAAAAAATTATTAAAATCGGCTGTACCGTTTTCGAGAAAATCAAAAACAAAAAAAATGGACCCAGGGGGGCTACCGAAAATAACAATTTTTTGTAAAATTTTTTTCAACCATTAGCTAGTTTTTACCAAATGAAATTTTTGGAATTTTTTTTTAAAAATTCTGTGGGACAGTTTTTGAGAAAAAAAAATATTTATAAAATTTCGAAAAAAAATCGTATGGCAGGTTCCGTTATTTTTGGTCTTAAAAAAAAATAGAAAAAAACGTCCGGGGGTAAAAAATTAAAACCCATATCTACCAAGTTTGAAGAAAATCGGCCGAGCCGTTTAGACTGTAGCCGAACCGAAAGACAGACAGACAGACAGACAGAATTGCGAGACCCACTTTTTTGGTCTTCGCTATCATCGTAATGTCAACTTTGATCAAAATCTCGAGTTCGATTTTTTTTACGAATGCATAACTTGCCTTATAGTACCTATAAGTCGTAAGTAAAAATTAAAAGAATCAGTTTGAAGTGTTATATGATTATATCAGTGTTAGTGTGTCAAAATAATTAAATTAAAAGAATAGGAAACTTACAGGCTTTAAATCTCTGGTTCCGATGATTGTGCGCACAAACTCGACGATCCAGTTCACTATACCTTTATTTATTTTTTTATTAAAAAGAAATCACTGATATTTTCTTCACTTTTTTTAAATTTTTAATTAGAGAAAAAAAAGAAAATATTGATTTAAAGATTAAACAAAAAACACACTGCGATACCTATTGACATAAATTAGACTTATAAAATATATGAAAGTTAACACTATATTCTATATATTTTGTTCATTTTATACCACAGATCAAAAAAAAATGTTTAAATGTTGTATATTCTTACTGTTTACTGTTTAAACACTGAAACTCTTTTGACACTGTTTCTTTCTTTATATAGTTTTGTATTTTTCACAGCAGGAAATGGGATAATAATTTTTTTTTTATTTCTTCTTTTTCAAAATATAATACTTTCATAAACTAAGGAAAAAATAGGATGAAATAGTTAATTTTTTTTTTTTCACTTATCAAACCCACCTGAATATTTCTCAAAATCTTGTCTAGTCCCAAGGGCGTACACAGGGGTGGGCAGGGGGGGGCAGTTGCCCCCCCCTAGAAATTTTTGATATATTGAAAAAAAAATAATAATGATTAGGTACCTAGATAATGATTGTAATTATGTATGATTTTTAGGCAGAGTTTCTCAAAATTCAGTATAATTAGAAACAAAATATTTTATTACTACTATTACTATTTTATTACTGGTCTATTCTAAAACGACAGCACAGTTCATCAACCCAGCAATTGTGAGATACACACAAATACATACACGCACCATCTTTCATACGAACTGATTTTTTTCAAACAGAAATCTACCGCACGACATGCGCATGCGCACTGCGCAGAGCGATGAGAGATACACATAAAAATTCACTAAATAAGTGGAAAGAAAACCGTTATTTTCTTATTTTCTATAAGAAAGCGTGAGAGGTGTCAAAGTCAGTGAATAGAGTAAAAAAGAGGATACATACAGAAATTTCATGAAATCGGCGCGCCGTACCTTCCGTAAATTGGAAACAAAAAAGATGCAATCAAAGAAAAAAGTTTTTAGGTTTGAATAGTAAATGCAACGCACTTCTACATCATCATAATATAATTTTATGCCATTTTATTTTGCTCATAGTCAAAGAATTTGTTTTGCGTTTGTCGCCAGATTGTTGTTTATTATAAGTGTTTTTAGTGCATAATAAATTAAAGAATTAAGTGATAGTCAAGACAAGAACAAAATTGAAGAACTTAGAAATATAATAATGGATATAAGAAATTTTTTTACACGTGAGTACCTACCTACCTAAATATATTCACACCTATCCAATTGGATACATTGATGTGATTTGTAGAGTAAGAAATTAAATGTAAATGAACGTAATCGTAAATGACGTGCGAACATTTTGTGAATGAAAACTGGAAAAAGGGACAAGAAAAATTTCAATTTCGTTCTGTTCTGGGCATCTCTTAGAAAAATGACTGACCTCCTATTAGATTAGAATCCAATGAAGCTGATTTTTATTTTATAGTCATAGTCCTAAGATTCGTAATAATAATAAACAGGAATAATTCATTATAGCTCTTGATGATGGAGTTCAATTAGATTTGATGTTGTTAGTGTTTGAAATAATTTAAATGTTTCAAAACAATTATGCATAAATATATTTTCAATTAAGGTGGTACAAAAAAAATCTTTTTTTACATATATTATGAAAAAATTGATGTTTTATTACACATAATGTTTTTTTTTAATTAAATATTTTCACATTAGGGCGGCTTAAAAAATTCTATTTTATTCATTAAACTGTGGAATTAAATAAAAAAATTAAAGTGGTTAATATTTCAAACAAATTATCGAAGGAAATAAATTTTTGAATTAGGGTGATGTTAACAATTTTTTGATTAAACTAAAGTAAAGAATGGAGTCACCGATAAATGCGTTTTTCTAAAAAAAAATTGTCTTTCTTAATTTATAAAATTTTATTCATTTATGGCATTTAAAGTAAAGTTTTTGCTTTTACTAGTTTGCACTAATTTTTTGTGAAAATCCCATGTAGATTGAAAGTGAATTTTTTTCCACCTCAATGATTTTGACCCATAAAACTGACTTTCTACTAATTGTTTAGCTGCTCAAAAAAGAAAACGTGCTGAGACTGATGAAACCGATGAATGTGAAATAAGTCAAAGTATAATCCCAATCCGAAATTCAAATCATGATCTCGAAACTACTTCGGATGATTTTCAGGCAAGTGTATCAGTCGCTTCGACGTCTTCATGTGTAGATGCATTGCGTCCAAAAGAATATCCATTGCTCGACATAGGAGAATGTATTGAAAAATTACCGTTTATGTCATCCTCTGAAAAAATGGAAATTTTGAAGCGATGTTGGGTACCAGCTGAAAATTACAATTTCAGCAATGATGCTCAAAATACTACTAGAAAATTTAAGTTTGAATGGTTAAAAAAGTATTCTCCTTGGCTTCAATACTCATCAAAATTGAAAGGGGCGCTCTGTTTGTACTGTGTTCTTTTCCCGCCTCTGAATGTTCATGGTGTTTTGGGTTCATTTATCAAATCATCATTCAATCGTTACAAGAATATGCATGAACATTGTCGAAGTCACTCTGCTAGTAAGTGGCACTTGGAAGCAGTCGCAGCAGCAAAGACTTTTTTGGAAGGAAAACCTATTAGCCTTTCTTTGGAAATTGGACACAACAAATTAGTAGAAGAAAATAAAAAAATTATATCTGCTGTCATCTCAACAATTATATTTTGCGGGACCCATGATTTGCCTCTAAGGGGGAAAAACCAAAATGAAGGTAATTTGTGTCCAATTTCAATTCATTTCTTAAGATTCCCTGTCCTTAGGTGTATTTCAAGATTTACTTCGCCTTCAAGTAAAAGCCGGCGATCAAAGTCTCAAGCAGCATTTTGAAAGAAGACAGAAGAATGCAACTTACTCTTCTCCGAGAATTCAAAACGAAATTATTAATTTGTGTGGGCAAGTAATTAGGGACGAAGTAATTAAAAACGGAAAAAATGCTTCTTCTTATTCTCTGATGGGCGATGAAAGTCGTGATATATCCGGAAAAGAACAACTGTCGATTGGAATTCGGTTCTACAATCAAAATATTAAAGTGATTTGCGAAGAGTTTGCTGGATTCATTGAATTGGATGCTATGGATGGACAGACCATCGCCTCTGCATTAGATCGATTCGTTGAAGAAGCAGGACTTGATCCACTGAAACTTAATGGGCAAGGATATGATGGTTGTTCAACCATGTCGGGAAAAGATAACGGTGTGCAGGCAATTTTTAGGAAAAAGTATCCTTATGCTTTGTATTTTCATTGTGCAAGCCATAAGTTAAATTTGGTAGTAAATGACCTAAATGAAGTTCCGGAAATTCGAAATACAATAGGGACAATAAAAGACGTGATTACTTTCTACCGAAATTCGCTTTCAAGAAAGAAATATGTTACAAGCATTCCAGGGTTCTGCGAAACTCGATGGTCTGAAAAATACAAAAGTATAGCCATCTTCAAGGAACACTTTTGCGGTATAGTGAATGGACTTAAAGAGCTTTCTGTTGTAGGAAACTCTTCAACAAAAACAACAGCTTTTCAACTCCATTGTGCTATTACACAATCGTCATTTATTATATGCCTTGTCCTTATAGCAAAATATTCAGCTTATTTGGAACCAGTTGTAAATATTCTGCAGTCAAAAAAATTAGACCTCCTCGCATGCACCAAACATATTCACAAAATTATTAATATGGCAAAGGATCATCGAACAAATGTGGACTCAGGAGTGGAAGAACTCATGACTGATTCGAAACTGGTGGCTGAAGAAGTTGAAGTAGAACTGCAAACACCAAGAATAGTCAAACGTCAAGCACATCGCTCAAACCCTCCTTCATCGATCGCTCCTAATTCCGTATTTAGATTCCTTGATTTCTTCACTTGAACGAAGATTTCCAGATGAAAACTTACCAGCATATTCCCTTTTTATTTTGCATCCAGTAAATATGTTGAAGTTTAACTTAAATGATTTTAAGTTAAAATCAAAAATTTTTGTCGAATTTTACCCCGGATTGCAAAATTTTGTTGGGGAGGCTGAGTTGTGGTACAATCTTTGGAAAGATAAAAAATTATCTCCAGAAGATCTCCAAAAACTGGACTTATGCGATATCGTACATGAAGCAGACGATTTTTTCCCGACAACGAAACTTGCTCTTCATATTGCCCTTTGTTTACCGTGCACTACTAGCTCGGTTGAAAGAACCTTTAGCACGTTGAGGAGAGTCAAAACATGGCTAAGATCAACCATGATCGAAGATCGTTTGAATGGTATAACTGAATAATCCCAAAATCATAGTTTGTAGATAACTGTTTGAATGTTTTAATTTGCAGGATTATGTATGCTGAGTGTACACCGAAAAATGGTTTCAGAAAGAGAGGAGGAAATCATAGAATGTGTACTCAACAGATTTGCTGAGGACCCACGCCGCTTGGCTTTCATTTGAATATAATGATTCATTATTGTTAATCTGTATATACATAGTATATAAAAAATTAACAAAAATTCAACTTATTTAGTTCTCGAATGAGTTTGCCCCCCCCTGATCGAAATCCTGCGTACGCCCTTGTCTAGTCCTTTGTTTTTTTGTGGAATTTCAACCAGGATTGGGGATGTTTTGGGAAGACTCCTTTACCCCTCTAAATCTCGATACAAATTCCTTGCTTTGTTTTGAGGAAAATTTATTTAAAAAAAAAACACTTTTGAAAAAACAAGAAATAATCCAATGGAATTTGTTCTAGGTACATTTATACACTCACTTCACCATATTGTATACACCTTTATAGAATTCTATTTTGTTTGTGAAAGCTTTTTATTTTTTATTTGTTGCTTACTCCTTGACTTTTAAATAATAATAACCCGTGAATATTGATTTTTATTCTCACAAGCTAATATTTTTTTTCCAGTTAACTTGATCAAAAAAAAAATCTCTACAGTAGGTATTGTTCTTGACAGTAGATTCTGCGGATTATTAGAAACTATTCAAAAAAAAATAAACAACTTTTGTTTGAAGGTGGACATCCGTAACAACTCGTATAACAATAACAATGCCCCAAACAAAAGAATTTTGCCCAAATGTGGAAATACAAAGGAAACGTGGACGCCAGAATACTTGCTTTAGGTTCGTTTCGATGCACATCACTAGAAAAGTTGATTCCATATTTTCAAAAATGCACTTTAGCTCAAAAACAAGGACCTATTGAAATAAAAACATTAAATTAAAATGTTTGTCTTGTAAAATTTGTGATATGAACTTCAAATTGGAATCTAGGCACTTTTTACTGCCTATTGTCATTGCGTGAAAAATATAGAGGATGTTTGCATTTATATTATAAATAAATTAGAAGGCCATCACGGCATGTAAGAAGCTTAAACCTGTTGGCTTACAACTCTTAACCATTGTCTGCTGATTCCGAACGGCTAATAAGACAAGAGAAACTCTTGGAGGATTTGGCACTTCCTTGAAAGACGCAAAACACTCCTAAAATATATTCTTGTAGCGGCTGAGAATCGAACGTATTACCAACTGCATGACAGTCCAACGTACCAACCATTATGCCAAGAGGTACTGCATTTAAACTTTCTATACTTATACTATAATCCATGTTGGTATTCTATTTCGAAACAGACTTTCATCATATTAATATTTCATTAAAATAAGAACAGTACTAAAAATATAAAACATGTCCAATTTTTCACTGGCCTTAAAGGTACCAACCTTTGATAATAATAATTACATTTTCATATTAAACCTCGCGTATACGTTTATTAACACACAATTAAACTTACTTCTTTACTTATCTTTGGAATTTCAGTAACCATTGAGTTTCGTCCACAGTGTATTATTGCCTTTCTGCAAGAACACTCTTTGGGATATGTTTGAATTTCTGAAAATACACAAACAATAAACCCCGCAAAAATAGTAATATTATCATTTTCAAAGCCCAAGCTCTATTACCACAATTTTTATTGGAAGTGACATTACGTGAATGGGCTATTGCCACTATATTTGATATTAACTCCTTGCTACCGTACAACATACCGCATTCAACGGGGTGTTCATCGCTTCCATCCTTGCAGTCCGGACGTTCATCGCATATCTTACGTTGTGGCAAGCATAATGTTCCATTGTCACAGGCAAATGTTCCTCGAGGACATGGTCCTATTGTTCCACGTTGTCATTGGGGGAATCAAATTTAAAAAAAAAGAAAGAAGAATAAAATTGAACTTTAATCATATTGATTAAGGAAAGGAGTTGCTGTAAATAAAAATACACAAAAAGGATATTGTTGATGAGGTGGAAGTGGAGAAAGGGTTTCGGTATTCGTATTTCTTGTTTAAGGGTCATTTGTCGATTGGAAGCGCTAATCAGGTAACAAGCAAGTCATAAATAAGCTATAAAGTGTTCATTAGAGAAAAATGGGCCCTATAATGCTTCGAAGGTGCCACATTTGATTGACAAATTTCTGCATTAGGAATTTATGAGAAGAGAATCTGAAGAAAAAATACCAATTTTTTTTATTTAGAAGATAAAGTGTCAAATCAGATAAGCAATTCGTATTAGGTACGGTTATTTATGCGTTAATAGATATGCATACTGTGTAGTGGCTTAAGCCACCTTTAAAATAAAATTGGCTGACTATAGGTGTGTTTTATTTATTGCTGCATAGCCAGCATTCAAGTGCGAATAAAACGATCAAACTCACTCCATCTGTCAATTTAAATTTATATTTCAATGATGGCCATTATTATAAAAAAATTCAAAATCTAATATCAAAACATGTATGCTTTTGGCAAACAAGAAGTGACTTGCTGCTGACTTCAAACTCACGTTGTCGATAGGTGCAAAAATGTAGCAACGCTTTTGTTTCGCCTTGGCTCCAACGCTTTGGTCTATATAGTTAAAACGTTTTTTTTTTTATTTGAAATATTCAAAAAATTGACTAATTTTATTTATTTACCTTTTTTGAATAATTTATAAACGATGCTCCTAATGCCAAATTCAAATGTGAAATGTCATTTAACTTTCAAATATGAGCAATTGCCAACATTCGCGAGAAAAAATAATTCTAAAATTGACTGCATAGCGCCATCTTCATTTCATTAATTTGAAGTTCTATTAACAGCACAGCTTCCATTTTTTCAGCGACGAGTTTTCTGCTAATCAAGACAACAAAAGAGTCTTGACCAGCTTAATTTGAATATGGAACGGCAAATAGTGATTTATACGAGTATTATAGAATTTGCGCAAGGCAAAATTGATCCGACTTTTTAAACTATTAACATGAGATTCCTAATATAAAGTTTCATCAAGTTTAAAGCCAAAACTTTTAACTTTACTTTAGTATGGAATAATAACAGTATCCAACACAACCGGATCCTGCGATTTGCCCGGATTAAATTTCAAATAATTACTATTACTACTATTTACTACTATTTATTGGTTTAAAGCAGAACTTATTATTAAGATTAACATCTTTTAGATAATTAAGCCTTGTTGTGGAATTACGTTAATGGACATATGTATAAATAATATTAGATTATATATGAATAAATATTTTTATCAACTAAGTATTTACAAACAATATAAATATGTATATTAAAAAAAGAAAAAATTAAAAAATAAAAAAAGAATGAGAATGAAAGAAATCGATTCACATATTATGTACACTTATAGAGGTAAAGTTAAAAAATTTTTTTTTTTGTTTTTTTTTTTTTTTTTTTTTTTTTTTATTTATTTATTTTTTTTTTTTTTTATTGCACAACAATCGACCCAGCTCCAGCAACAAGAAACTTCAACCCAATATTCAATTTTGAAATGATGTGAAACATAACTGGGGTTCAATTTTAATGATTTGAAACATAAACTGGTTCAATTTTAATGATTTGAAACATAAATTAATTTGAAAAATATTTCGTTAAGTTACTCTGAAAATGTTTCAGATTGTCTATTCTCCTTAGTTGACGTGGCAACGAATTCCAAAGACGAACTGCACTAACGAAAAACTGTCGCTCAGAAGACTGACAAGTAAAGCGTGGAACAGAGATTTGGTTGGTTCTGTCAGAAGATAGAAAAGTTATATGGTTATAGAGGTCCGGTGGTTGCTTCGTATGGACAATTTTAAATAACATGGTAAGCGTTCTAAATTGTAATAAATTCGCAGAGCTAAATCCATACAGACTTTTCGTATAATTCGAAATGTGGTCAAATCTTTGGAGTCCAAAAACATAACGAGCTGCATTATTAAAAACAACATTCAATTTTCTCTGCGAAACGGCATCTAAGCTACAAAAAATTTCACACCCGTACGTTAAAATAGGCACTACCAATGTTTTGACCAGCATTTTCCTAGTTTCTACTGGTGTGAACTTCTTTGCAACAGATAGTGTTCTCAGCGCACCATATGCCTTTCCTACCACAGCGTTTACATGATTGCTCCATGTAAGATTACGATTAAAGTGTATACCTAAATTTCTCGCCGTATTAACGTACTCCACTGGGGTGTTGTTTAGGAATATGGTCGGAAAATAGCTTAAGTCTTATGTGAAGTAATTATGTAAATGAAAGATAGGCAGCATTGACGGATGAGATAAAGGAGGAAACTTCAATTCTTGGACAAGAGAAGAGTAACTGAACATCATCGGCAAAAATATGATCGAGCAAGAAAGATGTTGCATTTATAGATATACTCGTAGAATAAATATAGAAAACAGAAGTTGTCTTAATATGGATCCCTGAAGGATTCCTGAAATAATCTCGATAAATCATGATCGCCACCTCAAACACAAAAAAGGATGCCTGAATAAATAAAATGCACGACTGGTTCGCAAGAACTTGATCTTATGTAAAAGACTAAGAATATCAAAAATGAATATTATTAGAGACAAACTGTTCATAAGCTTAAAATTCATTTTTTAAATGACTAAAATGACTTCTTTAGTTGGAGGTAAAAATAGGATGCCATGTGATTCAAGGAAATATTGGTTTATGTATGAATAACATTAATAAGTGTTTGTGGTTGTTTTTTTTTTAAAATAAGCTTTTATATAAAAAATTCTTAAAACATTTTTAAGAAAAAATTTTGCTAACTCAAATTTTTTATTACTAAACGAATAAAAAATAAATTTCCAAGAAAAATACTAAGTAATTCTTGAGATATTGAATTTTACAAAAAGAAATAGATTTTTTTTTTTCATAAATTAAAAAATATTTTTTTTTTTAAGTTTTGAAATGCAATGTTTTTTAAACTTTTTAGAAGCTTCTCTATAAGAAATTTAATTAAGATCCGTTATGCCCATAATGATCGTTAAAATTAAACGAAAGAAAAAAAAATTATCAAAATTCTCGGAACCATTTTCGAGAAAAATTCGATTTTCGAAAACCATTTTTTAACATTTATGGTGGGTACCTTTTTTTTTAGGTAAAATAATTTTTTTTTCTCAAATCTTGTAGAATTATATTAAGAAACTTTTTTTATCAAGTTTGAAAAAAGTCGAGCGAGGGGTTTTCGAAATATTGAGTTTCCAAAAAAAAAAAAATTGCAATTATTTTTAAAAATCCAAAAAATAAAAAATTGAAAATTTAAATATGTAATAATAGCTGTGTTTTATTTTCCCCCAGATCTGATCCAGATTGGTTCTTCATTCAAAATTACATGTATAACAAAAACAACACAAGGCCCAGTTTTGTTTGTATTTGTTGTTTTACATGTTACGAGTATTTTGAAAACAAAATCCAATCCGGATCAGATCTGGGGGAAAATAAAACACAGCTAATATTCAAACTTGAATTCTCGCTTCATTGTTTAAATTTAAAGGCCGGTGAGCGAACCCCGAACACCAGTAAATATATCCTAATTTTTAAAAACAATTTAACTTTCACTCGCTTAAATTTCAATAGAAGAAACACTTTTCTCGTTTAAAATATCATTACTAATTCAGGACTAAGTGAATCGACTGATTTATATTCAAAGGACAACTGTTTTTGCAATAAATTTATATTGTCACACATTTTATTACCTATCTTTTTAGATATAGGATTTTAAGTAGTGACAATATATTCCATTGAATATGCCTACTTCGATCTACAGAAACAGTTGCTATTGCAAGACATCCCTTACAATGGATCATCCATAAATCCGTAACCGTAATATATTCCAATCCTACAAATTTTGTTCATTTCATTTAAGGAAAACCGTAAATCTAAAAACACTGATTTATCATTCATCATCTTGTGTTTTATTAGCATAATCATAATAAAACCAACACAAACAAGTAAAAATGAAAAGAATAAAAGTATTTGACATCAACAGTCAACACGTACTATGGAAACAATGTTTATAGGGTTTTTTATTTATTAGCAGGATCTTCCAACACACAGAAATGTAAACACAACAACAGATGTATGCGCCGCCGTCTACATTAACTAATTATATTTTATTAAAGTTATTTTTATATCCTCAATCCTTATGTCTTTAGGTTTTTGATTAGTTTTTCTGTTTAGCCGATTCGCGCTTTTTTAGCAACATAAAATACTAAAAATATTTGGTACTACTCGGAACGAAAAGGTCAAAACATGGGACGAGATATTATTAACGACTGTTTCAAGTGCAGTACAGTTGGTTAGACACACTTACATTTATTTATAAAATTTATTTTGCTTCAATATTTATTCTTCAATAGAACAATAAATTGGTTTTGCATATACATACATGTACTATTCAGGAGAGAATAATCTGTAAAGTGACACTGTTCTTTACTGAGTTTTTCACTTTTATTTAAAAAAGCAAAATTTAATATTTGTATTAAAGGAATATAATTTTTGTTGATTGAAGATGCAATTTTCAGAAAAAAAGGTCTGATATTAAAATAAATTGTACGCTTTCGCTTTTTGAGAGTGAAAAGAATCTGTAATCAATTTAATAGTATCTACGAGTATGTATACTCAAATATTGATTCACAATTACATATCAACGGCGACTTAAATCTAAATGCAATGATTTATGTTGGTCCTAAAACACTTTTCAATTTAAGTCAGATTCAACCAACCCTTAGCCTTAATTCATAGTGACCCTGCTTGCAACAACTATTTAATCAATAAAGAGAAAGAATTTAAGTAAAAATAACTATTAGTGCGTTTAACCGAGTGAACCGCACTGTGCAAATATACTCGTACAAACAACAGCTAAAATAAAAAACCTTTAAGTCAACGATAAGAAATAAAATTGTATTAAATGTTTTCATATATAATGTCATAAGTTTCACTGAAATGTCCATAAGGGTTTGACAAAAATACTTGAAGGATAATAGCCACGAACGTGCTCTAATATCTTTTCCTAACACAATTTAAGAAAATTTTCACTTTGTCTAAGTCGTTAATGACCTGGTTAAAGTAAAACAAGTTAAGAATTTAAATGATTAATTAGAAACTGTAGCAAAGTAGACATTAAGAAGTTTATTTTATTAAGAGTTACACATTTTTCTGAACATTAAAACTTTACATATGTACGTAACTGAAGTCCAATTGAGAATGTAAATTTAGATATTATTTCATTTTTACTTGGAATATACGATTGATTATTAAAATTGGGTTGACAAAGTAAAGAACTAAAACAACTCCATTAATTGTTCAAGCTAAAAAAGAATGTCATCTGATCTCTTTTATAAATATGAATTTATTAAAAAATAAAATGCACGACTGGGTCGCACGAACTTGCTCCTATGTAATAGGAATAGGAATTTTAAAAACGAATGTTATTATAGAAAACTGTTCAGAAGGATAAAATTTATTTTTAAACTCTTTTACTAGTAAGAGATAAAAACAGAATGTTATGCAAACATGAATTTATGCAAGAACAAAAATGATAAGTCCTTGTAGTGGTTTCTTTAAAAAAGTAAGCTTTTATACGTTACATTACATTACATATTACACTACTCCGTAGATAAATCTACGAAGTAGAGACACTGAAAGCACTGCTAAATCAGGCCATCGGTCTAGACAGTACACAGAAAGAAAGAACAACAGAAGACACACATATCAACAGCACATGGTTGAAATTTAAACGGTCCGCCATCCAAGTACTAACCACGCACAATGATGCTTGATTTCGCTGATCGATGGGAAGCGATGCTTTCATCAAAGCCAAGGCCGTTGACCTAAATAAGCTGTACGAATGAAAATTAAATTTCCAAAAAAATATTCAGCCATTTTTGAGATATCGAATTTTCCAAACAAAATTTAAAGTTTTGAAATACAAGGTTTTTTAAACTTTTTAGAAGCATCTCTATAAAAAAGTTAATTAAAATCCGTTATGTTGATAATGAGAAATTAAATATTATAAAAAATGGTTCTTTTCTAGATACAAGCTGTAATATCTTAATTTTATTTTTTTTTTTTTTTAAATTAAAGATCGTAAAAATTAATTGAAAGAAAAAAAATTTTATCAAGATTCTAGGCGCCGCGCCGCCGTCTTCGAGAAAAAATACGATTTTTGAAAACCATTTTTTAACATTTGTATCTTTATTTTTAGGTAAAATAATTTATTTTTCTTACATCTTGTAGATTATATTGAGAAACTTTTTATCTATCAAGTGTAAAAAAATCTAGCATAGAGTTTTCGAAATATTGAGTTTTGAAAACAAAAATTTGAATTTTTTTTTCAAAATCCAAACAAAAATTTTGAAAATTTGAATACACAATTCAAATTTTTTAGGGAGCTTTAGCGAAAAGAAATGATCAAATGCGGTAGTACCGTTTTTGATAAAATCGAAAACAAAAAACTAGTTCCTTGGGGTGTACCCTCAATAACCATTTTTCGGAAAATTTTTTCAACCATTACCTAGCTTTAACTAGATGCAATTTTTGATGTGTAAACATCTTTCCCGGCGGTAGAGTGAATCGAAAACGTGTGTAAAACTTATACGTCCCGTGTAACCCGTTACGGTTACACGTTACGGTTACACGTTACGGTTACACGTTCCGTGTAGCAATCTACCTTACCGACGATTTCATTTAACACCATGTTTACATTCTTAATATTTCGTACTTACGACATCGTGTTTACATTGGAGACTTTGAGTACTGAAATCGCGATTTTATTACTTTCCATTACTGGCTAGAACTTAATTCAATCCCTCAACATTTCTTCACCTCTCGACCAATTAGGCCTATTCTGCCACATTTGTTATTGTGCTATAGATTTTCTGTTATGAATCATGAAAGATTTCCACCTTAAAAGATCTTTTATGATTGGTATTCAGAGGTTCGAACTTTTATAAAAGTCTGTTAGGCTAGTCGCGCACTGGCAACTGTGATCGAAATCAAATAATTTAATCACCAGTTGAAAGAGAACCGCGCACTGGCAACTCTTTACTCACGCTCACACTCTTTTCTCTCTTGCGCTTATGGAAAACAGCTCAACTATTACGAATTAATTTTAGGCAATCGTTTAGTTTGTGTCAAATCACAAACTTTTTAGTTGCTCGAATCGAGTTGCTTTAAGTGCGCGGTGTCCCATATAAGCCCATATGTTTCATTTTCGCAACTAAACAGTTGCGAAACTAAAAATTGAATGTGCGCGCCTGGCCTTATGCTACTTCGAAAACGAGATCTGTTATGAAACTGAACTAAATCTGTTATCATAATCAGCTGTGATTATGTAAAATATTTAACCTGGCATAATTTAAATGGATGACAAACAAAAAAGTAAACTCTTAGGCTAGGCGCGCACATTCAATTTTTAGTTTCTCAACTGCTTGGTTCGAGCAACTAAAAAGTTTGTGTTTTGACACAAACTAACTAAACGATTGCGCGCACATTCAATTTTTAGTTGCACAACTGTTTGGTTGCTTATAGAAAACAAATGAACTATTTAGTTGAATGTCCGCGCAGGTGCATATAATTATATGTTGTGTGTGTGTCACAAACTAGTACGATTGCATTGTATGTTTATTGGGTACGTTCGATAACAAAAATTCGGCACTCGGACGAACGTTGATGTTTACACATCTTAACCGTGAGTCCTGGCACTCACACTTTTTTTTGTATTTTTATTTTTTAAATCTGTTGAACAGATTTGACAAAAAAAAATATTTATACAATTTCGAAAAAAAATTTGTATGGCAGGTACCGTTTTTTTGGTCTTAAAAAAAAAAGAAAAAAACCTGTGGGGGAAAAATTAAAAATTAAATCTACCAAGTTTAATGAAAATTGGCCGAGCCGTTTAGGCTGCAGTCGAACTGACAGACAGAATTTCGACACCCACTTTTTTAGCCTTCGCTATCATCGTTATATCAACTGTGATTAAGATCTCGAGTTCAATTTTTTTTTCGAATGCATAACTTGCCTTATAGTACCTATAGGTTAGGTTAGGTTCTTGGGCTGACAATTGATGTTGCTATTGTCACACTTAGATCAATGTAGATCCATTGTATTACCCGTGAGTGTTATCACTCTTTCCTGATAAAACCTATGTATTCTATTAATCAGTCAAGCCATTTTGAGGCATTGACGAAGTTCAATATGCGTATTCCTGAAATATTAGAAATATCTTCTAGATTATCAAAGAAGTAGCTACCAAGCCATTTCCTTCTCTGGTGGCATAGTGACGGGCAATGACAGAGAAAGTGTGATATGTCTTCATGTACCTCTTCATCACCACATCCTCTGCATAGGTCATCTGTACTTAGTTTCATTTTAAATTTATGGTATTTCAATAAATTATGTCCGGTAATTATGCTCGTGAGAGAGCGAAGGGACTTCTTACTAAGTTGTATAATTTTGTCAGTTCTCTGCTTGTTAAAGCAGGGCCATATTTTCCTAGTAGTATCACAGGTGTCAAGTAGATTCCACCTTTCATTGGATTTCCTTAGGATTATGTCTGAAATTTTCTGTCTAATGTTACAGAGTGGGATGCTTACCATCCCTGCTTGACTAGCGTCGAGCGCTGATCCCTGTCTTGCCAACTCATCGGCATTTTCATTACCTGGTATGCCGCTGTGTCCCGGTACCCAGCAGAGTCTAATATTGTGCTGCGTGCCAAGAACCTTAAGCTCTTCGCGGCAGCAGGAGACAAGCTTCGATTTTATCACAGTGGCAGAAATCGCTTTTATTGCCGCTTGGCTGTCAATGTAAAAGGTGATATCAGCCCGTGGTATCGCCATCATTGATACCTGTCTAGCAGCTGTTGTCACTGCCAGGACCTCCGCTTGGAAGACACTGCTATGATCTGGAAGCCTAAGTGAGTTGTTTAGCTCAAGAGGTTCTGAGAAAAAGCCTGCACCAACACCTGTGTCCATTTTGGAGCCATCAGTATAGATTGCTATTTCTGATTCACTGGTGTAGGGTTGGTTGTTCAGCCATTCTTCTCTGCTTGGAAAGGCAGTTTGGAATGGTTTGTAAAAGTCAAGCTCGGGTGTTGTATAATCTGTAATGATACTATCACCCAAGTATTTCTGAAGAATTTGAGCATGTCCTATCGCGCTGTTTTTCCAGGTATTAGTCTGGCTTAGCCTTAAGGCGCTATATGCTGCGGATTCTTGTACGAAAAGGTCTAGGGGTTTCAGGTTGAGTATCGCCTCCAACCCTGCAGTTGGTGTGGATCTCATGGCACCCGTGATCCCAATGCACGCGAGTCTCTGTACTTTTGCCAGAGTTTTGAGGTTCGTGCTTTTTTCCGTTGCATTCCACCATACCAAATTACCATAGGTTAGTATTGGACTGATTATCGCCAAATACATCCACCTGATAAGTTTTGGACTAGGTCCCCAGGATTTCCCAAAGATTCTGTTACAGGAGTAGAATGCAATCATTCCTTTTTTCGCTCTTTCCTTAGTGTTAAGACTCCAGTTTAATTTCCTATCTAGAATCACACCAAGATACTTTGCATGATCTGAAATCTTCAGCGGGGTGCCTTCAATTGAAGGTATTCTGAAGTTTGGTATTTTCCTTTTATTTGTGAAGAGGACTAATTCTGTTTTGACGGGTTAACCATCAGGCCGCACTTTCTAGTCCATCTATTAACCTTAGAAAGGGCGTATTCAATCTGTTCACTGATAGTGGGTAAGAATTTACCTGTAGCTAATAACGCAAGATCGTCAGCGTAGGCTACTATCTTTACACCACAGTGTTTTAAATTAATGAGAATTGTGTTCATAACCAGCACCCAAAGAGAACTCCCCCCTGTGAGGTGCCCCTGGATGTGGACACTCTCATCTGTATCCCTGCCAGTTCCGAGTTAATTTGCCTGTTCTTTAGCATGCACATAACCCAACGTATTATCCAATTATCGATTTTATTGTCTACTAGAGCTGCCTTTACCGCTTTATTGTTCACGTACCTATAAGTCGCAAGTAAAAATCACTGCATCTACATACAAAATGTGAATTTTATATTTCTAGGGAAATTTGTTCAAATTTAGAAACCTGGAATATAAGGGTCCGTAGTCAGACTTTATATAATTACCATGAAGAAAATTAGAGAATTATTTCTGATTGAGTGAAGTAAATGAGTATAATTCAAATATGTGTTTCGCTCAGTTACGACAGTTGACAAACATTAGCATTTGATGAGCCAACTGACGTACCCGGCGTTTTGAAGTTGAGGTCATTTGAAATTTCAATTGAATTTTATTCAATCATTCCACTCAATCAAAAGTATTTCCCTAAATTCTTCATCTTCGTTCCATTTTTGTGCACAAACTGTTTTAGAAGCTTTTCTACCAATTTAAAGAAGGAAGTACTTTGCGATCCAGTCGTACGTTCTAAATTGTAACTATAAACGGGTCTTACTGTATTTGTTTGTTCCGTTTTTCATACATTTAAAGCTATCAGTACTGTATTTGTAATATAATTTCTTTTCTCATCGCCTTTAGATATTGGGAAATACAAATTTGTAACAATCATCAGTTCATCACTTACCGTGGTGATAGTTGTTAGTTAGTGAAAATAAATAAGTTGAGTCTAAGGCTAGGTGCGTACATTCAATTTTTAGTTTCGCAACTGCTTGGTTCGAACAACTAAAAAGTTTGTGTTTTGACACAAACTAAATAATTGTCTATAATGAGTTCGCTATTATGTGTAACATATAATTATATGCAACCAAATAGTTCATCTGTTTTCTATAAGCTACCAAACAGTTGTGCAACTAAAAATTGAATGTGCGCGCCTAGCCTAACACTTTACTAAATATTTAAAAACTAAAATAACAAGTGCGCAAAACTTTAAACGATTTAGTAAAATGCTGAAGCCATTTTTATAAGTTACTTAGTTTAAAAATGGATTTTGCTAATTTTAAACGATCTTATTATCATACTATCTCTTCTAAACATTTTACTAAAGTTTAAATTACAAAATGGCTACTTTAACTTGTTAAGTCCATATGACATCTGCATTTTCCTCGAACAAAATTTCTTGGCAGTTTTATTTCAAAGAGCTTAGTTGTATTTTTTTAGGATTTGTGAGCTAGTTCTTTTTGAAAAGAAATTAAAATAATATAAAATATTTTCGAAAGGCAATAATTTCGATATGCTTGAAGACTCAGCTTTGTGCAGAAAAGTGTTACATTTTGAATTTTGAGCAAATCATTTTGACGAGCTGCAGGATGAAGAATTTTACTCCAGGTTAAGGTTTGACAAGACAATAGTTTTTGGTTGAAAACTTCAACATCCAAGACCGAATTTCAAACCGTGGGCTTTTGATTTCACTAGAATTACAAGTACTAGATACATACATTACACATTTTTGTGAGAAGTATACATCAGGCTAATTTTGGTAAGTTAATTTCCTAATGGAACACATAATTCTATAATTTTAGAAAAATTAAAGAAGAACTGCATAGTTAAAATATTTATTTTTGGTAAAATCTTTTAATTTTGAAAGTTCCTTGCGTGAAGACATACGAGTAGTTCTCCATTTAGAATCCTGCCTATTCCGCTAGCGGAAAAAAAAACTAGAACAATAATAAAGTCTTCGGATTTCCTGCAGAACTGGACAAAGCGCTAAAAAAATTTGGTATTTGTTTTTAACTTATTTAGGGCTTAGAAGGCTAGGAGTTTGACAGATAGATGATATTATTGATTTAAAAATTTAACTATTAGTTTTCAAAGCACCGCTTATTTATATTGTGAACGAATTTAAATTATGGTACTTTTTCCATATGCTGAAACCAATTCCTCGTAGTCCATGGTAATCCCGAACAAGGCAAATAAAACACAGGTTAAAAACTAAGGAACTGTGACCATTTACCAGTTTTATTTAACTAAATTTAATTCAAAAAACTAATGTTTTATAATCTTACGTTTTCATACAACAAGTTTTATAACTAGTACGATATTTCATAAATGGCAAGGTTATTTGATAAGCCACAGCAGTAGATTCACTCCACATTATTTACCTACATAAATGAAGTGAATAAGAGACAAAACGGTAGGAATCTAATTACAGGCCAAAGCTTATCCATATGGGAAAATTAATTCCCCTAAGACTTACTCAGAACGAGGAAGTAGCGATTACAACTGCATGAGTCTGATTTTAGCGCAAGACTTACCCAAGGAACAATAAGAGTTTATTTTTAAGAAAAAAAGAAGGTTTAATTTTTCTAGCACACCGATATAATAAAAATAAGGAAAAACAAACGCTAATCTTATTTGTTGCAAACCTTCATACTTCGAAATATGAACTTCGGTCGGTGATCGGTAATTATATTTCGTTCGGTGGAAGTGCAGTTGAAAATGGCTACATTTACAGATCGCAAAAGTTACGCATACGATTCTACAAAAATAAATTGTAATCAAATTGTAAAACAACTGAAAGCGAGCCCTTTAACTTTCGAAAATAATAAAGAACTTAGGAAAATCTTTCTTGATCTTCAACAATAATAAATAATACTTCAATCTGAATACTATCTATTTTACTAGATACACATTTTTTGAACGCTCTTAGAATGGCTCACTTTGTGAATTTGTGTTTCTTCTCTCTGTCTTTATCTGTCTCTCTCTCTCTTTTTCTAAAATATAAAGAAAATCTTAAGTTTAGTTTGAGTTGAAGTATCAGAGTCCAAAAATTCTAATAAGTATCAACGTAGCAGTTACAGTTTTTATGTAAAATTAACATTTACGACGACGAGCTTATTCTCTTAACCAAATATTTTGTATTGTTTTAAAACTGCTAAAGTTAAAATTCCGCTAATGAAATTCAATCATTCTATAATGGTTTCGAAATAAGTTTAAAACTGACCGCCAATAACAGTCAATGGTATACTTAACGCTTAAGACCTTTTTCAATCATTATTTACGGTAGGATATTTATTTTTTAAACTCAACAAACGAGGTAGTTTTGAATGAGAAGCCCAACAGTTCACATTATCAGATCGATGTGACAAATAAAGTTTATCACCAACTGATTATGTTTTAAGAAGATACAAAAATTACATAACAGACTAACAGTTTCTTTAAATTAAGAACAGACCTTTTATTATTTTTTTTTTCATCTACTTAAAACACCAAAAACTTTTTTCATTCAACCCTTAACAGTTATTTCAATATGTATCGAAACTAAACTTTTATCTACAAAACTAAAATCCTTCTTTTTTGCTTTTTCTTGGGTACAATTCTATCATATCCAACAATCAAATTTTAAACATGTTCACACCCTATGAAATGCGACTATTAATAAAATATTTTCAAATGCCGAACACAAAATATTTTAGCAACTCCCTCCAATCATTAATCAAGTATATTCTTCTACATTAAGGCAAACTCATTAGGTCTTTTCAAAGTACCAACATTTGTACAAAGGATTGTAAAAGAAATTAAAGTTCATTATATTGCTCTATTCTATTGTCTTGTTTAAACCTTCCATTCTCGTGTTTAATCTAAGAACATTTTAATTATAATTCTTAAAATCCACTTGGCACACTATTGGCCTCTTTATTTCGCTGCACAATTTAAATAACACATCACTTTTCAATTACAGTCCGACATTGAAGGATAAGACTTTATGTCCTGACAAATTGCAGTGAACCGGGAGTAATCCCTGTTTTATTTACAGAAGACACAACCACTTTCACTTTCTCATCATTAGCATCCACTAAACGTTTTAAAAATATATAAATAGACATCATCTTCGTTTATGTTCTAAAGGAATTTTTGAATACAAATGACTCCTTGGATGCACTGCAGGGCAACACATCCTTGTGCAACTTACCCAAACTTAAGTAGAAAGTCAGAGCACAAACAACAAGCACAATGAAGAGAATACTGAAGCCCGTCCAAATACTCCGCTTGTACACCATCCTGAATATAAAAAGTGTTAGCTTGTCTAATGACCTAATCTCATCCTCGGGCCAGACTCATTATCCTGAAGTGCAGAATGAGCTTCTTAACTTGATGCGCTTAAACATACGCGGAATTTTGTATTTTTATTTATTTTAATTCAAATAAAATAATAACGCCGGGCAATAAAATCCGGGGTTTTACGTTGAGCCTTACAAACGAATAAGGAGCTGGATTGATAGAATTTGTTTAGGTCAAACAGGATGAAAGTCTTAAAGCACATCGAATACAAATGTTAAATCCTTAACAGTCACACGTTAAAACACACACCAGGAGTAAATGCCGGTAGTTCACTATACACACAATGCCTTGCTGCCGACCGACAAAAATTTCGAAGGCGATCTCTCTATGGAATACTTGACTTGGCCCGAAACATTTGTGGTAGACAACATTCAGAGTTGTTATCGCGCCCTACCTCACAGAACGAAACCCAGCATCCAACTGAATATTTCTTTTTCAAATACTCATTTAGAAAACATCCTTTTATACTTTATCTTTAAACTAACAAAAATGTTGTGTTCCAGGGTTGCCATTTGTATTTGGTCGTGTTAATATGTAGCGCAACGGAATTGGAAATGATTTGTTTTGCAGAAGCCTTTAAAAATCAGCGAACCTTTTGGTATTATTTAATTAATGATAACATTTTGAAAGTGATAGTATATATATATTTTTATTGTACACTTAAAATTTATTTATTAATGGAATGCTCTACTAATGTTACGTAATAACCTAGTGTAAGGCATATTGTCCTTCATAACTTCTTAACAATACCTACTCTAAGCTTTATATAAGTATACTTTTTAAAGCTTGTTATTTTATTATTCTAAATATAATATTGTTTGATAAAGAATACAAAATATATATATGGAGATTGATTTAAACCTTTATTTTAATATAAGAAGACCTGTTATAACTCAGAAGTGGGATAAGCCAAAATTAAAGATTAAAAATTGAATATTGAAGATGGAATTGAAAAAAAAAAATCCGAAAACTACATATAAGATATACCAAGCAATGGCGATAAGCCAAGATTGAAGATTAAAAATTGAAGATTGAAAATTGAAGATTGAAAATTAAAGATTGAAAATTGAAGATTGAAAATTAAACATTGAAAATTGAAGATTGAATAAAAAAGAATCCGAAAACTAATAAAAGTGAATTGCTTGCATGCTGTGAAAGAAACAATGTGGAAGTTCCGGCAACTGCAACAGTAGCGCATCTTTGAAATTTGCATATAAGAAAAAAATCTGCACTAGAATTACGAACATTCCGAACATTATGAACAATTATGAACATTCCGAAGATTACTAACATTCCGAACATTATGAACAATTATGAACATTCCGAAGATTACGACCATTCCGAACATTATGAACATTTATGAACATTATGAACATTCCGAAGATTACGAACATTCCGAACATTATGAACAATTATGAACATTCCAAAGATTACGAACATTCCGAACATTATGAACAATTATGAACATTATGAACATTCCGAAGATTCTGAACATTCCGAGCATTCCGCAGATTCTGAACAATCCGAACATTCTGAAGATTCCGAACATTCCGAAGATTCCGGACATTCCGAAGATTCCGGACATTCCGAAGATTCCAGACATTCCGAACATTCTCAAGATACTGAACATTCCGAACATTCTGAACATTCCGAAAATTCTGAAAATTTAGAACATTTCGAAAATCCAGAACATTTTGAACGACTTTTTTGATGAAAATAATATAATTCCGAAGAATATTACAGAGTTGAATGATGAAGAAAAATCAATATTAAATTCTTTATAATTTATAAATCGTTATGATCGGGACGATCATTTGTCAGGTTGGCCGAGTTGTAAGGCATATTGTCCTTCATAACTTCTTAACAATACCTACTCTAAGCTTTATATAGGTATACTTTTTAAAGCTTGTTATTTTATTATTCTAAATATAATATTGTTTGATAAAGAATACAAAATATATATAGGGTTTTCCAATAAGAGGTGTTATTTTGATATTCAAAGAAAAATGGCATTTTTGGAGATAAATGATCGGATGTTTATTTCATTATAAAGAGGAAGGTATGCCGTTAATAATGAAACACAACATCAGCCAAATGGCCGCCAAGACCACGCTTACAGGACCATATCCTTTTCATGAAATTTTCCATAACCAAATCGCAAAGTGGCTGCCCTATGTCCTCGATAGCCTCACGAATTTCATCTTTGAGGTCTTGAATCGACGCTGGGCTGTTGGCGTAGACCTTATCTTTCACGTGGCCCCAAAGGAAGAAGTCGCAAGGTGTTAAATCACAAGATAAGGTCTACGCCAACAGCCCAGCGTCGATTCAAGACCTCAAAGATGAAATTCGTGAGGCTATCGAGGACATAGGGCAGCCACTTTGCGATTTGGTTAATGAAAATTTCATGAAAAGGATATGGTCCTGTAAGCGTGGTCTTGGCGGCCATTTGGCTGATGTTGTGTTCCATTATTAACGGCATACCTTCCTCTTTATAATGAAATAAACATCCGATCATTTATCTCCAAAAATGCCATTTTTTCTTTGAATATCAAAATAACACCTCTTATTGGAAAACCCTATATATGGAGATTGATTTAAACCTTTATTTTAATATAAGAAGACCTGTTATACTTGTACTAAAATTTACTAAAATAGGAGGGGATTTAAAATTATGTATCGGTACATTGGCTTCAAATAGTGGATGTGATCAAATATATAAGCCTATTATGTGCCTATACCGATAAAGCTGATGAACTTATTAAAGAGCGTTTTTGATCATCAATCAAAAATCCTCAAATAAAATAGTCAGATGTATTCCTCCCATCAAACAATTCCGCCATAATAATGGTCTAGCTAGGAGTGCTCATCAGATTACCATCGAGTCAAACTTTGACGTCCTGCTAAATGAAGTTCTTTATTTAGCGACACTACTAGAATCTGAATTACATATATCTCTACTGAAAGGTAAAGTATCTTAAGTCAATTTTTCAGGAGAGCAAAAAACACTTCAAAGCTGCTTCCCAAAAAATCTTTCAAGTGTGGACTTTATTGAACAAAGCATTTAGATGTCAAATTTTATAATCTTTTTTTTTATGGTAAATTAATTTCAAAAAACATATTTTTAATATTTCGCCCGTTTTAAGAAAAAATATGACTTTAGATAGTTTGGCTTTTCTTTAAATTGAATTTTATATTAATTTACAAAATCGTAAGTTGAGATAAGATATTTTGCGTGTTTTCGAAGGACGTTTTTATTTCTTATGTCCATTTAAGATGAATTGCGTGTACAAAAGTGAAAAAAAGAGATTTGGTATGATATTTTCTGGTTTTTATTTTTAAAACTTTTAGTCCTTAATATGAAAAATTCACATTTGTTCTATAGAGATAAACTTTAATAATGAAAAAAAAAATAAAAAAAACAAAGACTTGAATTTCTTAAAAAATAACTATAAAATCAGACAGTTTAGTTTTATTTAACTTTGTTTTTTTAAGCCAATGCAGACTAAAAATTAATAAAAAGGAAGTAAACCAAATTATAAATTTAGTATTTAGTATTTATTTAGTATTTACTTATTTAACTATACATCAATTAATTAATTTAATCAATTAACAATTCACAGTAAGAGTACAATTTTAATTTTGTGAAAAGTTAACAATTATAAATTACAAAAAGTATTTAGAGACAAAATAAATTAGAACAAAAAAATTAAACAAGATAATGAGCTGACAAAATTGAAGTTAAGATTATTAATTAATTAACGCTACATTATTCTTTGCCTTACAATTTAAGGAAATTATATCTTTTAAAAAGTTAAATATGAATTTCCCAAAAACTTGATGAAATAAATTATAAAAGTTGAATTTGTTTGATGAAAGTTAAGTGGGAGAAGGGGTGGGGATTAAAATAAAAACTAGTTGCTTTGGTTAGTGAAGAACAGCCTTAACTCGTCCTTAAATCGATGTGTGTCATTTAGTTCTCTCAAGCAGCGCGGAAATTTATTCCAAATGCGGATAGTTGAAATAAACAATTGTCTCTCGGATGTAAGGCAAGTAAATTGTGGTACAATCAAACAAGCAGATCTGTTGGATACAGAAAACCAGATTCTATCGTAAAGATATTACGGCTGCAAAGTTTTTATAATTAAAAATAATAAAAGAATGGAACGAAACATTATGTAATTGAAAAAAGACATGCCCAATAAATTGTTGTTTTGATAAAATAAAAATAAAGTGGGTTCAGAAGCAAATTATTAAGAAAATTGCTTTAATACGATACTAGTTAGAAAATTTTAAAAATTAAGAACGAATTAGTATCATACTAAAACCTTAATAACAGGCTTTTTAAAATGTTGCGACAATACTACTAATTACTTAAAATTGGTATCGCAAATTTTGTTCTTGAAAAATTTTAAAGAAATTTCTTGTATATGAAATTACTTAAATAATAAAATGATTTTTGAGCTTTTGAGCAATTTTATACATTTGAAAATTTTTATCTCATTAAATCCATGTTTTATATTTATAAAATGTATTTTAAATTCCCAGGCATTTTTACATAAGAGCAAGTTCGTGCCATCCAGTTACGCGCGTTGCTATACATTATACCAATGTATCTAAAAAAAAAAAAGTATTTTAAAGAAGTAATTTATGAAATATGCTTGAAACAAAAAAGTTTTCTTGTAATTTATAAAGGATTCAAGAATACTTACATACCTCTTTTTTGTTGAATGTATGTGTTTTATTTGTAATAATTTTTAAATCGCGTATGAAACAACACTGTCTGAAACACTAAATGAAAAAAGAACTGAATTATTAACTCATTCACTAAAAGAAAAACGTTGGCACAAAAGGAAATCCAGAACCAAACTGCGCTAAAATATCTTATGTTCTTGTTATTATGGACGTTTTTTTAGATTTGCAAACAATAATATATCTTATGACTACTTAGGGAGAGAAAAGTTTCAGTTTTAAATTTAAAAAATCATTTTATGTTCACATAAGATAATTTGCGTTTTCACACTTTTTCGGAATTTTTTTTAAGTATTTTATCTTATGTCGACTTAAGGATGACTTTTGTTTCTGGTTGCACACGGGAAAATATCTTATGTCAACTTAATATGATTTACGATTTCAGAATAATAAAAGTCTTAAACGAATATAATCTTAAGTCTATTTTAGATTATAAAATTAAGCAGAACACACAATCTTATGTGGACTTATGTAAGATATTTAGCCTCGTGTAGAGATGTGTCTTTTGAACACAGGATGAAATTATTTCTGTCTATAAAAAAGCAAATGGGTGAAATAGAAGGATGCCGATAAGACAGAACTGTAGCCCTTTAGAATGGCATTGAAGTTCAACAAAAAAACGCGAAATATCTTAAGTCGACTAAAGATACTTTACCTTTTCAGTCGAGATATAGCTTTTCTTAATTTGTCGTCTTCTTTGTGATGTACAAGTTTCCAAGAAAAACGTATATCGATATATCATATTAAATCCTCCCCACTTTACCTGAATGTCAAAACTGTGTATCACCATAACATTATAATGATAGAAGTCATAATATTGTTATATTTTTACTAGATTCGTTAAATAAAACTTATTACCCTTTTTTTTAGTATCTCTTCTTTATTCACACTTTCCAATTCAAAACAGTAAATCTTAATTTGTAAACAACTCAAATACTTTTATTCAAATTTAAATCACACTTGTTTAATAACACAATCCAATAAGCAATACTTTTGCACACTTTCATAATCCAAAATCAACTGTGTCCCACTCAAAGTGAACGCTCGAAGGTTCTCATCTTGGAATGTTCTAGATGGTTGGAATAAGGGGAAATACATTTGACATTGGAAAAGAGCTTTTTGTTTCTTCCATAAAGTAGATACGCAATTTTCCGACAGATGGCGCTGTAGGATAATAAAGCTCTGTTCACAACAATATCTTGAGTGTGGAAAATGAATCTTCGGCCGATAAGTTCATAAACATTAAACGGCATCAGATATTGGTTTCGAATAATAAGACTTGGCATCAAGTCGTCATAAGTATAACTAGGTTTTAAAGACTAAAAATCCACGAAACAACATGGTAGTCTCAAGTCGGTCGAACCACCAAGCAAGATTGAGCATGACCCAAAAATAGCAAGGCTCGTAGCCATCATCTACATTTCAGGGTACATTTCATACATACATGCATACATTTCAGGACATATAATCAAAGAAGCAGCCGAGACGACCGTAGTACTCGAAATATATGAAGCATAATATCGAGCAAGAAGAAAGAGGAGAAGAACAGCATGCGTCATACGCAATCTCCTAGCTCTATAAGATATTGAATAGTTTCGCGATCGCAACAATACCCGGAGGTTTTTCAAAACGCCAAGCAATTGGTTGCTGGTTTTGAGACGAGAACACAGGCTCTTCGAAGCAGTGAAGGTAACAATGAATTGCAAATTTTAGCAATTGTATTTAAGCTCCATTTCCGACAGCTGTTAAATGGGCATTTTTTAGAGAGAGTTAAAAAGTGAAAAAATGAAGAAGAAGTTCCAAACACCCAGAACAGAAAAAAGAAGAGGAAAGCTTAGCTACAAGGTAGCGCAAAACTAATCATCCAATTTTGTGTTTGAATTGTTTTTTACTAAATAAAAAAAAAATTCTTTTAAGTGATGGAAATCTTTATTTAGACCCTTACAATTTATTTTTGTGTTAAGTGGAAAAGATGATACCAGTCTACTGGCTGCCGCCAATATTGGTACACATTTATACCAGTATTATCGCAGTTTTCATGACTTTTCAGAAGATTTTTGGTGGTAACTATTCGCATTCCTGTCGAATATTCTCATTAACGGCTGCAATTGTCTGGCCTTTTTGGCATAAGCCCGCGACTTCAAGTAGCCCCAAGAAAAGGAGTCTGGAATGTTAAGATTTTTGTTATAATATTCAAAAAACTTAATATTTGAAGCTTTGCAGGCCATACTGCACGTATGTAATCATACAAAAACCCCTTTAGGAGTCTGGAATATTTAAATCAGGCGATCTTGCTGGCCATACCAAATGTTCAAAACGAGAGATTACGCGACTAGGAAACGCTTCCTACACAATATTCATTGTGACTCGTGCTGTGTGTCCGATTGCACCTTCTTGTTGAAACCACATGTTCACAAAACTCCGCTCATCCGATTCCGGTATTAAGAAGTCATTTATCATGGCACTGACAATTACTCCTTCCGCTCAAACCCCGCACCACACAGTGGCCTTGAGTGGATACAATGACTCTTTGTGCATCACAAGTGGATTTTTAGTGCCCGGAAAACGAAGATTTTGCTTATTGACGTAATTGACCGATTTTCGACAAAAAATCGTCCTCTTGGAGGAGTATAGCACTCCATTGCTTGTCTGTTTGTATACTGCACACATGTAATTCACAAATGTCAAAAATTATAACATCTTTCGATAGGGTATTTAATTTGCCGCCTCCTTGTATAAAAAAAAAACTTAAGAATAATAAAGTCGCCGCGGGATCTGTTGGTTTGCTTACAGAGCTCTTCAAATACAGAGGTGATTTGATGAGTGGAAGGAAGAATTCCCTAGTTCTAGACTTTCAATTTCACATGTTCCATCCAAACAAAAAACAACCATCATATCTAAAAGAACTATCGAAGCATATCTACTTATACTAAGTACTCGTAAATGTGAATTACAAGAAGATATAATGTTAAGCACACTTAAGCTTAACTCTATAATCGGCAAGTATCAGTGTAACTTCCGGGGCGTAAGAACGATCATCTAACAAATTTTTACACTCAGGCAAATCCTGAAAAAGACCTAGACACATTTATGGTCGAGAATCACCTGTTTGCCAGCGACTTTAAAGGCTTATGTACATGAAAGCATTTAAGGGATACAAAACATCTATCCACCAGTTAGGGAAAAATGTCTCTATTGATAATAGTTTAAAGTAGTTAAGGAGTTCATATACCTCTGAGTAAACATCAATTCCTTGAACTACAACTTAGTTGAGACAAACAAAGAATTATCATAGGAAATCACTGCTACTTCGGTTTGGCGAAACAAAGCTCATGTTCCGATAAATAAATAAACCAGACCAAAAACATAAATGTTAAAAAAAGAGCCAAGTTCTTTTACAAAAACCTTTGTGTAACAAGTCAGCCGTGAAAAGTACTGACATCTAAAAGTATGCCAAGTTTTTACTTCATGAAAATTTAATACCGAATATTTAAAGTAGAATATTGGTCGATGTTTACCGACTCTAATAAAATTTAAACAGAAATAATTTTCATTTCTCTATTGATTTAATAGTCTGACCACGGACATTATTGTTCTAGGTGTCTGAATTTAATCAAATTCCCCTATAACGATAAAATTCACAGTCTATTAAAGCTATAAATTTTATTAGAGTCGGTAAACATCGACCAATATTTGCGTCTTAGAAGGGTACGACAGCATCTAACTGATGAGCCCACTGTCGTACCTGGGCGAAACGCACCTTGGAGTTGAACTTGAACTTTTTAATTGAATTTAATTCAATCACTCCACTTAAACAGAAATAATTTTCATTTCTCTATTGATATAAGTAGGACATCCGTATAAAAAACAATGCCAGATTTAATTTCTTATACGAGCCCAAACGCAAAATAGTTGGACTACCTATGATAAAAAAACAAAAATCTTCTGATTCTTAAATTCTATCGGAAATAAAATGAATATTTTGGTATTTTTCTTAAGATATATTTATTTTGAATAGGAATAAGTAACAAAAACAAAATGACTTCAATTAAATAACGGTATAGAGCAATCTTACAAAATAAAATAACGATTTAAACATTTTTTTAAGTGCAAAATAGTTGGCCTATGGGTGTTAATTTTTATTTTACCATGGTGTTACGTCGCCTTTGGCCTTGATAACTGCTTCTATGGGTCGTGGCATTGTGTCAACTAATTTTTGACATTCTTCGTACCAAAAGACTCCCAAATATTTATGATTTTAGCTTTAAGATCTTGAAGAGTCCGGCATGGTTATTTTCGCAGTTTTTGATTCATTTTATGCCAGCCAGTTTCAATTGGTGAAAGATCAGGGCTGCTGGAAGGCCATTCTAGTAAAGGAATAGCTTCAGCAGATAACCACGCCATTGTAGACCTTGCAGTATGACAAGAAGCTCCATGCTGTTGGAAAATATAGTCTCCATCACTAGTTTGAAGTCGTGGTATTGATCGGAGAAGCTCATTTTCCAGAATATCCTGTACTTGGCAGCATTGACAATTCCATTTACAAAATGTAAATTGCCCAAACCCCTCCCCGACATGCATCCCCATATCATTAGAGATGCTGGAAACTTGACCGTTTTTTTAAGGCAATCTTTGTGAAAAACCTCTTGAATTTCTAATGACTCGTTTTCGTTCGTCGCCCACGCAAACTTCAAACCTGGACTCATCACTCCAAATAACGGACCGCCATTGACTTAAAGTCCAGATTTTACGTTGTTTGGCCCACTCTAGCCGCTTTTTCTTTTGTTTAGGTGTTAAAAGTGGTTTTTCTTTGGCCTATGTTTTTAACGAATTAAAATTGCTCTAATTTAAATAAATCTTAAACAAACCTTATAAAATTTGTATCCAATTTTTTTCATAGTCCGTTTGCAAGTGTCGACCGAAACACTTTTTTTTATTCTTTCCCTCCATTGAACAGTTATTGCAGCGGCCGTTTGACTTCGATTTTCTTTTATTATTTTTTTTAAAACTTGGCAATCTCGAGGTTTTGCAATTGGTGGGCGTCCCGTTTTTTAACCGATCTCCACATTTCCACTATTTTTGAACTTTGAGATAATGTTTCGAATTGATGAGCGCGGTAAATTGAATTGTTTTGCGATTTTATGGCTCAATAATCCCGTTTCGAAGGCTTTATTTATGGATTCCCTAAGGTCTCTTGATAATGCAACGCCACGCACCATGGTTGACATTAAACTGTTGCTGGCTTGCATAAAACAGGAGATCAATAAACAACAAAACAAGTGCATGTCATTTTTTTAATAACGGTTAACTAAAAATCTATTTAAATCTTCATAGGCCAACTATTTTGCATCCCAGAGAGAGTAGTCCAACTATTATGCACTATCTTTGTTTGAGAGAATGCAAACTGGAGCCATATGTGCTTTTTCGAATTTAGTTCTGTTTGGTCTAATTTACTTATTAAATGTAATTTATTACATCGACAAAAAAAAAATTAAAAAAAAAACTGCTTGGGGACCAGAAAATATAGGCACATAAAAAATGTTAATTTGTTAATTGATGAGTAGGCCAACTATTTTGCGTTTGGGTCGTACATATACGTTATTATGAATTCTTATACAAAGTAATTTCGCAGTCAGATATACACTGTCAATTCACATATAACATATTTTGTGTAAGCAACAAAAAAGTAGCACATAATTGCTCTTATGGCTTATGGGTTTTCCTCAGTGATTGGTATTGGCCCAAAGTACTTGGTTGGTACTTTACTCGTTACAACAATAATAACAAGACATGATGAACACGAGAGATTTGCCATATCTATAAGAACAACGTTCATTCAAGAAAAGTCCTATTCCTATCTGTGCATCAATTTCTTTTGGGAAAGAAACTGAAATATTTTATATACATATGTACATAGTAAAAGGCGACAAAGGTATACATAACGATAACGATGAATACGATTTTTTCCAAGATAAATATAAAGTTTCTTACGCAAAGAAAAGTTATTAGACGAAAGGGATCATGAATAAATTGAAAAACTATGGGTTATATTTTTTAGTCACAATTTTATTTTGAATATATTTTGTCTATATTAATAAGCTGGTGTATCTTAAGGTAAGACACTGTTACAATTATTACTCCCTCTATAGGTTAAGAGTTAACGCAGGGTGGAAGGAGATCGCAGAACTTGTTTTCTGAAAAAGAACCACCCTTGTTTGATAGGTTTAGCGGAACAGTTACCCAGAATTTCATCACTAATTTTCTGGCAACGCAACAGTGTTCAGCTGTAAATTAAATTTTACAATGCTTGTTGTTTGCAAGATTAGTTTTATTTGATAAAATATTTTTGCTAGAAATATATGCTTATACATATGTACGTATGTATGTATGTATAATCCGAAATATTATATTCCTCGTATATACTATTTTTTCTACATCTTAAACAGATTTTACTAAAAGAATTTTTTGAATTCTTTTTTTTAATCTTTGAAATAGTTTTTAAGAAAAAATAATTTCTTGTTAAACAAGGTACCTATAACTTCAATATTACTATTTGTCACGAACTCGGGAAGATACCCTTGTTGGTCAGTGACATAAAGAAACGAATTCTTACATGACCACAAATTAAAATAACAAAAATCCTGCAATGTTCCAAAGACAGTAGAAATTTCTGGTCATTTGTCACGACAACCCGATAACTAGCTCTCAGATAAGGCAAATGTACACGCAGCTCATTTTGCTACGTGCTCTACTTTGCGTGCTGCCAACATTGCTCCTCCAGTACTTGAGAAAGTAAATCATTCAATGGGACAGGTATATTTTCGCACTCGTACAGTTGCAAAAGCCCCTCAAGATATATATATAGGTGTCCTTACTGGACACACTGCCTAATAGGAAGACATGCTTTTCGTCTTGAAGTTCCTGCAAATGATTTTTGCAGAAGCTGCATGGATGAAGAAGAAGAGGAGTCAGTTCCTCACCTTCTATGTTCTTGTCCTGCCCTAGCGCAAAGACGTAGACTCCACTTGGGAGACTACTACAGTAACGATCCTAGTGATCTAAATAATTCCGACATTCACTGTCTCAAACGCTTCATTATTAGCTCAAAATGGTTTAGCGAGTAAGGATGATTTTTGAAATCCTTGTGGTATCACAACGGACCAAATATTGGTCTAAGTGTGTTGACCTTTTCCGGTCAGCATCCACTTTAACCTAATCTAACCTAACCTAACCCTCAAGATATTGATGTAAACAAATCCGCTGGTCCTGATGGTATACCCTCCATTCTTCTGAAAAGGTGTTTTTCATCGATGCAAAACCATTACGTAGGCTTTTCCAATGCTCCTACAGCCTGATCCCAAAAAAGTGTGACTCATACTCCCCTTCTTTTTATCGACCAATTGCACTTACGTCCGTCCCTTCTTTCTAAAGTCATCGCTCATAAATAATCAGCCAAAGAAATATCTCGAAGATCAAAAATTTCTTGATGACCGACAATATGGCTTTCGGAGCAATCGTTCCACTGGTGATCTGATGGCATACCTCACCGAAGATTTGAACAGGTCTTTACATTGTTTTGGAGAAAGTAAGATTATTGTGCTTGCTATTTCTAAGTCATTTGATAGAGTTTTGCACCAGGGTTTCTTATTTTTATAAATGATCTCTTGTCTGAAACTCATTCTTAAGTTCCATCGGAAGTAAAATTGCAACGGTATCGTATGATTAGCTCATTAAACTCCGATCTTTACATCATTGTTAGTTAAATGACGTATTATCGTGTGGAGTTTAATGCTAATTAAGTACAAAGCTCTAGCAAACATAGCAGATTTTCAAGTACACAGCTCATCCAGTTATTGCCCACAATTTACGTAACGAACAATTATACATACGTAACGAGCACAAGCACAAAGCTTATCCAGCTACCAGCACATATTAAACATAGAATAAAACAGCAATGACAAGCAACTTAAAGATTATATTTATTTACTCAAATGGAAATACTTTAAATACTGACGCTTCATCTTGACTTAGCTGGCCATTATCTATTTCGAAAAGACAAATTCTTAACCGAAAGCGAAATATCGATGCGAGGAACTAGATCTCTTTTACCTTGTGTATGCTTTAGACTGTTGCAATCCGTGAAGATTTTAAAAAGTTTGCCTTGCAGCCCATTCTGGGCTTATTACCACTAATGCATCCAGTTCCTAACTCATCCACTCGCGAAACTTAGAGCGCATGCATCTGTATGAAGTTCGTGTTTCATTTTTGCATCGTTGGCAAGAATAGGACTATTCATAACTTTTTCTTCAGAAAATCAAAAGCTATTTGTTGTTCCTGGTCTTATTTAAATGGAACTCCCTATTTAAGTAAAAGATACAATGGTGCAGCTTTTTTGCATGTTTTTGTATAAAACGCTTAAAATATCCAGAGAACCCTAAAAATATTAGTTGAAAATGATTTCACTGCATCAATTTTAATATGGCCTACCCTCCACACCGATTTCATGCCGGAGATATAGAAGATTGTATAAGCGGAGACCAGTTTTCCGAGACTCTGATATAGTATCTCAGGTATCTTCGCTCACTTTTGTAATTTCTCAGATACCAGGCATTTTAACCAGACATACTTTTGGTGAATCCAAAAAGATATGTCCCAAGACTATAGGAGGAATCTGTACAATGTTTTCGACAACCAATAGTTCAATCTCCAACCCGACCTTACCAACATTAATATTTTTAATTACTTTACAAACAGCTTTCACGGAAGCATTTCCGATAAATTTCCCAACCGGCGCGGCGCGCGGCGGCGGCTATGGTGTAGTTTCCAATACGAAGCATAGATTTAGGACAGTTCAGACCAAAGTGTCCCCAGGAGCGGCAGTTGTAACAGACTCGCTACTAGTTTCTGCACGATGGTAGGGACTTTTTGGTTTGAAAGAATCGTGTTCTTCGGAAAAAGTTTTGGTTCCAGGACACACACACATTTCGATGGCACACATTTTTTGGCACTCGAATCCCACTTCTGAGTTTTTAAACAAGGTATCTATAACTTCAATATTACCGCTTGTCATGAATTCGGAAAGAAGCCCTTGTTGGTCAGTGGCACAAAGTGAAATCAACTCATATCTACCGAGCTGCGATTGCAGCCCTGCACTAATACCTACTAACTTACTAATCAACAGGATTATTTATAGGTATTTGAGTTTTGTGGGTTAACATTCTTAAAAAAATTGTAAGGCACCGTTATTTTTGGTTTAAAAATAAATACAAAAAAAAAGTGTGTAGGTTATGTTAAAAATTCTAACTACCATATTTTACAAAAATCAGTCGAGCCATTAAGGCTATAGTCAAATTGATGGAGAAACAGGCAAACAGAATTGCGAGATCCTTTTTTTCGTCTTCCGTATCACCGTTTTGTCTAGTTTGATCAAAATCTGGGGATTGACTTTGTTTACAAAAATCAATAACTTGTCATGTATGAGCATATACATTATGCAGGGTGCATTTTATGTTCCACAGGTCAATGTTTTTTTCAATAACTTTTAAATATAATACAATTTATATTTTATTGATTGTTTACATACATGGTGATTAACATTATGTAATATACAGGGTGATTGGCATAAGGTGTGACAAAAAGCTAGGGCGTGTAGATTGGACTTAGACAAGAAAAAAATCGTATGGGAGGGGGGGGTCTATTTCCCCCCGTTTAGGCGGGAGAGGCAATTTAAGAAAAAAATCACTTAAAACAGAAAAAAAATTATTAAAAAATAACGGTGATACCTACAGAGTAATGCTATAGCATTTTGAAAAGCCAGAAATACATTCTTTAATTTTGTTTTTAAATAAAGTTGTTCGAGTGAATAGTTTTTGAAAAATTAATTTTCAAAATCAAAATTTTGAAAAAAAAAATGAAAAAATTTTTTTTAAACAATTTTTTTTCAAAATTTTACGTAATTAAGTATTATTTTTAATTAATATTCAATGCTCTTATTAATTTTTGATCAAACACAAAAAACCGGATGTCAAAATGTTTTGTAGTTTTTGAGAAAATCAAAAATAACAAAAACTACTTTTGTTCTAAGAAAAGCCTTTTATTTTAGTTTTTATACGTTTTTGGATTCTTAGGTGAATTTACGATTGAAAGGATTAACTTTCTTTTTACTATTTTTTTAATTATCGTCTTATAAACATACAATAATATGACAAAGTACTGGATTAACCATATTTCACACATTTTTTCATTGAGAACACCTGCGTGAGAGCATTGGTTTAAAATTGACCTGCCACTTTTTTATTATGGTGGGGTCGGCTTGGCGTAGGTGCATTTACGAAAAAAAGGATTAACTTTTTTTGCAAAATGTTTTTATTATCAGTCTTATAAGCATACAATAAAGTGACAAAGTACTGGATTAACACATTTTTTCATTGAGAACACCTGCGTGAGAGCGTTGGATTAATATTAACCTGCGAATGTTTTTTAAATAATTTTTTGTAATAAGCTTTAGTTAAAAAATAGTTACAAATTAAAATAAACAGTAATTATGTATTTTATCTAAATATGCATGTATTTCTTATTTTAATTGATTTCAAGATTCAGGAACATTCTTGTTCTTATTTCGCAATTGCACTTTTCTGTCACTAGTTAGGGCATGTAACGTTGCATTATTTAAAAAACATTCGCAAGTCAATATTAATCCAATGCTCTCACGCAGGTGTTCTCAATGAAAAAATGTGTTAATCCAGTACTTTGTCACTTTATTGTATGCTTATAAGACGATTATTAAAAAATAGTAAAAAGAAAGTTAATCCTTTCAATCGTAAATTCACCTAAGAATCCAAAAACGTATAAAAACTAAAATAAAAGGCTTTTCTTAGAACAAAAGTAGTTTTTGTTATTTTTGATTTTCTCAAAAACTACAAAACATTTTGACATCCGGTTTTTTGTGTTTGATCAAAAATTAATAAGAGCATTGAATATTGAATAAAAAAATAATACTTAATTACGTAAAATTTTGAAAAAAAATTGTTTAAAAAAAATTTTTTCATTTTTTTTTTCAAAATTTTGATTTTGAAAATTAATTTTTCAAAAACTATTCACTCGAACAACTTTATTTAAAAACAAAATTAAAGAATGTATTTCTGGCTTTTCAAAATGCTATAGCATTACTCTGTAAGTATCACCGTTATTTTTTTAATAATTTTTTTTCTGTTTTAAGTGATTTTTTTCTTAAATTGCCCCTCCCGCCTAAACGGGGGGAAATAGACCCCCCCCTCCCATACGATTTTTTTCTTGTCTAAGTCCAACCTACACGCCCTAGCTTTTTGTCACACCTTATGCCAATCACCCTGTATAAAGCATTTATTCTTCCGAAACAAAGTATAATTTCCATATCTGGGCAGATTCTACAAAAACCCACACAAACAATTCAACCGTAATACCCGTAATTCTAGGAATGCTCATCAGTTTAACCTTAAGATCAATTTCGGAAGAACTGTCAAATACAGAGATTCTTTTCTTAGCCGCACTACGCGAATGTAGAATGCATTGCCCGGCTCAATATTTTCCACTCATTGCAATGTGAAGACACTCAAAACCAATGTGCATCGGTATCTCTTTTCTAATCCTATCCTACTTTCCTAATTGCTCGCACTGTGTTTAACATTATAAGGGTATTCATATAATCCCTTGATATATCGTAAAATATACGAAAATAAAATGCACGACTGGGTCGCACGTACTTGCTCCTATGTAATAGACTAAGAATTTCGAAAATAAATGTTATTAGAGAAAACTGTTCATAAGCATAAAATTCATTTTTTAAATAACTAAAACAACTTATTTAGTAGTTGGAGCTAAAAAAAGGATGCCATGTGATTCAAGCAAATATAGGTTTATGCAAGAACAGAAATTATAAGTCTTTCTTAAAAAAATAAGCTTTAATATAAAACATTTTTAAAACATTTTTAAGAAAAAATATTGGTAAAGTTTTTATTATTGTTTGAATAAAAATTAAATTTACAAAAAAAAAATATTGACCCGTTTTCGAGATATTGAATTTTCCAAAAAAAATAAATTTTGTTTTCAAAATTAAAAAAAAATATTTTTCTTAAAGTTTTGAAATGCAATGTTTTTTAAACTTTTTAGAAACTTCTCTCTAAAAAAAATTCATTAAAGTCCGTTTTGCCGATAATGAGAAATTAAAAATTTAAAAAAATCGTTCTATGGTAGGTACAGTCAGTAATATCTTGTTTTGAAAATTTGTTTTATTAAATTATAGATCTTAAAAATTAATCGAAAGAAAAAAAACATATCGAAATTCTCGGAACCGTTTTCGAGAAAAATACGATTTTCGAAAACCATTTCTTAACATTTGTAAAATAAATTTTTTTCTTATTTCTTGTAGATTATTTTAAGAAACTTTTACTTATCAAGTTTAAAAAAATCGAGCATGGGGTTTTCGAAATATTGAGTTTAAAATTTCAATTTATTTTTTTTAAATCCAAAAAAAAAAACTTTTTAAAAATTTGAATACACAATAATATTCAAACTGCTAGGGAGCCTTAACATAAAAAGTATGATCAAAATCGGTGATACCGTTTTTAAGAAAATCAAAAACAAAAAAACTGGTTCCAAGGGGGGTACCAAACATAATAATTTTTTGGAATTTTTCTTTTAAACATTAACTAGGTTTAACTAAATGAAATTTTTTGATTTTTTTTTTTAAATCTGCGAGACAGTTCTTGAGAACAAAAATTTATAAAATTTCGAAAAAAAAATTGGTATGACAGGTACCGTTATTTTAAAACCGATATCTACCAAGTTTGAAGAAAATCGACCGAGCCGTTTAGCTGTAGTCGAACAAACAGACAGATAGACAGACAGACAGAATTGCAAGACCCAATTTTTTAGTCTTCGCTATCATCGTAATGTCAACTTTGATCAAAATCTCGAGTTCGATTATATAGTACCTATAAGTCGCAAGTAAGAAATGAATGGATTTTGTTTTTGATGTCAGTTAAGTGGGCATCTCTGAGCGTGACGTGTACATTATTTACAACTGAACAACTATTTAAATACACCTACCACCTTTTCATAGTATCTAAAGGAACGAACTTACTTAATTATATAGAGCAATGTCTAGTTTTGGCACCCCTGACAAACTTGTCCGTTTGTGCGGGATGACGATGGAGAATGCGCGCTGCTCCATCAAGGTCGGAAAAGATCTCACCGCTGCATTTGATGTCAAAAAAGGTTTTAGGTAAGGCGCGGCTATGTCGTGCAATTTCTTCAACATCGTTCTTGAAAGAATAGTAAAAAAAAACTCACGCGTCAACACAAGGGCGCACAATCTTTCAAAAGTCTGTCCAATTACTCGGATACGCCGACGGCATTGACATTATTAGAAGAACAAAGCGTGATGTCAGTGGCGCATTTGTAAGCATTGAGATGGAAGCGACGTTAGCGGCAAATGAGGGCAAGACCGGGTATATTCTGTCATCAAGAAAGGACACACAACACCGACGTCATTATAACTTTGAGGTAGTTAAGGACTTCATATACCTAGGCGCCGCTATAAATTCAGAAAACAACACCAGCGCTGAAATCAAACGGAGAATAACTTTTGCCAATCGCTGCTTCTTTGGACCAAGAAGGCAAAGACCTCTCTCTAGCAACTAAAGTGTCCCTCTTAAAACCCTCAACATCCCGGTACTTAGAGACATGGACTTTGTCGCAAGTGGATAAGAGCGCTTTAGGATGTTTCGAGAGGAAAATTCTTCGTGTGATCTTTGGTCCCGTCTGCATAGAAAGGGAATGGAGGAGAAGATATAACCTGGAACTGTACGGGCCAGCGAAACTGAACTCGTCAAACGAATCAAAGTCCAACAGAAAGTCTTCGAATCCAACCCCGAGGGACGGCGCAGTAGAGGAAGACCGCGACTCAGGTGGTGCACACAAGTGGGAGAGGACCTCAAAAAACTTGACGTGCGAAACTGGAGACAGCTAGCTATAGACCGAACTAGCTGGAGAAGCTTGTTAGTTGAGGCCCTAGTCCACCACGGACTGTAGCGCTACCTTAAGTATGTAAGTAAGCGACTATTTAAATAAAATGGGATAATATAAAGGAACATACTAGAATCACAAGACAGACATTTTTGATCTTATTGCGTTTTTGTGTAGTTGACAATATTGTCAAGATCTGTTTTTTTATTCATAGTATTGGTCATGGAGCAGATAGTGCGCAAGAGTGGTGTTAACCTGGAAGGCACTATTTTCAACAGGTCTTCCCAACTGCTTGGATATGCGGACGACATCGATATCATCGGCCGCTCCAAGCGAGCTGTGCTTGAAGCGTTCACAGCTATTGATGAACAGGCGAAACGCGTTGGTCTTGAAGTTAATGAGGACAAAACAAAGTTTATGCTACGAGTATCAACAAACAGCCGCATCTGTCCATCGCCTAGGACAAAACGTCACTGTTGGTAGCAGTAATTTCGAGGTAGTGAACAGAGTTTGTTTGTTTTGGATGATGGGAAGGTACGGTAGTTTCTGATTTTTCTCTTTTTCCAACGTGAATTGAAGCTTTTTTTATAGCTATTTAATACTAACTATCGCAAATATATCGTCGACGTATTTCGACAAAATCTTCGGTTTATGAGTTAATTTGTTTAAAGAAATATCATGTAACTCTTCCAATATGTTGTCAGCTATGATAGGCGATGCTGGATTCCCCATTAGCATACCATTACGTTGTTGATAGATCTTGTCCTCGTATATAAGGTAATTACCAAGTAGGAAATTAGCTCCTCAATGAAAAATATAGTAGAAATCATGTGGCACTTTCATTGAGTAGAAGGTCTGCATTGCTTTGATTCAAAGAAAGTTTTGCAATGAGTCAGTAGTTTGAAATTCCAGTTGTATCTTGTGCTTTGTTCTCGAAAGAAGGTGAAGAAGACAAGAAACATATACTGCTTTTACACGGAAGCGATTTTTAATCTTAGTTTCTCTTTTGGAGTCATCTTCCGCCTTATGTAACCCCGCCACCACACACGTCTCTCTCCTACGGGCTTAAAAATCGCAAGGTAATATTGCTTCGTTTAAAAGCAGTTATCCTTTGAGCGGGAGTTCGAAATGAAATATCGCTTTCGCATATATTTATACGTCTACATATATATAGTATATTTTATTTCTGAAATTACATTAAGTTACAGACTACAATTTTACGTTCAAATAAATGACTTACCGCAGTTTGCACTCCTCTGGCTTCGACCACTCGCTTCAAAGGTTAGTATGATTTTAAAATGGCGATGGCGAAAAATTATGGAAATCATATACGTCGTGAAGAAAGAGAGCAAACTACGGCGTGAAGACAGTGACGGCTAAATTACTTCTTTTTGTTGATTGTTGAATCGTCGGCTAGGTGGTGTTGTTATTGAAGTTCTGTTTCCTTCAATCTTAAAAGGGAAACTTAAGGGCGTTCTTCCACATCCCCACCCCCGTGAATCAATCCGATTCACTATCTATGCTGAGAACGGCCAATTTAGATACAGGACGGCGTAGAACTCCAGTCTTGGTGCGAACATCGGCTCGTCTCACTACTCCATCTGCACCTTGGAAAACTCGTTCAACTCTTCCTCGGCACCATTGTTTTCTGGGCATGTCCTTGTCACAAATGAATACTAGGTCCCCTTCTTTCAGTGGCTCTGATATTTCACACCACTTGGATCGGCGTGTTAATGTTGGCAAATATTCAGAAATCCAACGCTTCCAGAATCTGTCTCGCAGTTGACGGGCAATTCGCCACTGTTTCCGAAGGGTACACAGCTTCTCAAATGGCTCATTTCCACTTGGGGTTTGGGCAGTGTTAGCTGTTCCTAGTAAAAAATGATTCGGCGTGAGTGGCTCCTCCTGATCAACGGAAATTGGTAAATGAGTCAACGGCCTCGAATTGACAACATTCTCCGCTTCAATCATCAGACACTGTAGCGTATACTCCCGTGGTGAGACTTCCTTCAGTGTGTGTCGAAGTACCTTTTTTACGCACTGGACCATGCGCTCCCAAACACCTCCTTCGGATGGGTTACTAGGGCAGTTGAAAACCCATTCAACTTCCTTGGCTGACAGCTCATCTTGGATACGGTCGCAATCGAACACCTCGCTGAAACGTTTTGCCTGTTGGTCTGCACCTACAAAATTCTTTCCATTATCGCTGCGTATCCGCACAGGTACTCCTCGACGATTTATGAAATTGCGGATGGTGAGAATACATGCATCTGTTGAGAGATCACAGGCAACCTCTAAGTGGATAGCTCGGACGACAAGGCATGTAAATAACGCTACCCATCTCTTTTCTACACGACGACCAATTGTTACTGTGAGGGGGCCAAAGTAATCAAGGCCAGTGTAGGTAAACGGTCTCACGTATGGTGTCAGTCGATCCTCTGGCAGGGGGCCCATCAGTGGTGTAACAGGCTTGATTCGTGTTAGCTTACAGGTGTCACATTTCGAAATTACCTTTCGTAAAACTTGTCTAATACGTGGAATCCAATACAGGCGTCGGACTTCACAGATTGTGGCTTCGAAGTTCTGATGTTTCATCTTGCAATGATAATGATCCACAACCAGTTTAGTGAATTCATGTCCAGGCGGCAAAATAATAGGTCTTCTGGTAGAATATGGAAGCCAACTGGCTGCGTCGATTCGGCCACTCACACGTAAGATATCATGCTCATCTACGTAAGGCGTTAAGTTGTGCAAAGGACTTTCTGTGGTTAGGCATTGACCATCTTTAATTAGATTAATATCAGCAGCATACTCTTCATTTTGTGCTTGGCGATATAGCACACGTTCCGCTGCTTGAAGTTCATCTACTGTTAATCTATTGCTGGCAGGCGTTATGTGACGTAGTGAGCGAGCGTATCGGATGACGTAAGCAATGGCCCTTTTCAGTTTTAGAAAGGAAGAAAAGTTGGAGAATTTAATGAAAATTTTACTTACAACAAGAAGAGCGAACTTTGATGGAAGTTCCTCATCTTCATTTTCTTCGTGGTTGATAACGTTGGCTAAGTTAGCAGGCCAAAAGATTTCTTTTTGTTTAAGAAACCCAGGTCCATTCAACCACCTTGATGATGGATTGAAGTCGACAGGGCAATTTGATCGAGTTGCCTCATCGGCTACATTGTCATGGGTAGGCAGCCACCTCCAGTTGGACGCTTCAGTGACTGCAAGAATTTCGGCTATTCTGTGTGCCACAAATGGCTTGTAGCGACGGTTCTGAGAGTCAATCCACTTGATGACCGTCTTGGAATCTGTCCAAAGAACGCAGCGGCTGACGTGAAGTGTTTTATGCTCTTCTATGATCGTTTGCATCAAACGAGTTCCCAAAACGGCAGCTTGGAGCTCGAGGCGTGAGATAGTCATAGGTTTCAATGATGCACACTTGGTTTTGGCACAAACAAATGCGGTTTCAGCTTCCTTGTCCAACGACTCAGACCTCCAGTAGGCTACGGCGGCAAACGCTTCCTCGCTTGCATCGACAAAGATGTGAAGCTGGAGCTCCTTCGGCAAAGCGTTGAAGAAGTAGTAGCGTGGAATCTGAACCCCGACAACTTTGTCCAAATTTTTGCACCAATTGATCCAAGCTGCATAGATGTTACTGGGCAATGGCTCATCCCAAAGTAATTCGTACCTCCAGACCTCACGCATCAATAGTTTGGCACAGACCAGAAAATTTGCCAAAAATCCCAATGGGTCAAAAACTGACATGATGACGCTGAGCAGCTCTCTTTTACTAGGGCATCTTTCTCCAGATATAATGTCAGGATCAACTCGGTGAAACTTGAGTTCATATCTAAAGGTGTCGCTCAAGGGCTGCCAAAACATACCCAAGACTTTTTCCGTAGTCAAGCTTCCATCGGTCGACTGGTGTTTTGTGACTGCAACTGTTTTGGACTCTGCTTCATTTTCTAGGGCACTGAGTACTTCTGGTGAATTTGAGCTAAAGCTTCGCAATTGAAAACTGGCATCTTTATGTATTTCACGAACTTGTTTTGAGATGGCAATGGCTTCATCAATTGACTCGAAACTATCCACAAAGTCATCAACGTAGTGGTGCTGCAGGATAGACTTCACTGCTCTGGCATTAGTCTCAAGATGTTTCAGCGCATTAATAGATTTGACATATTGGGCAGCGCACGGCGAACAAGCAGCACCAAATGTCATGACTTGCATCTCGTAGACTTCAGGGCTCACATCTGTATTTCCCCAACGCCATAGAAATCTTTGCGAGTTCCTATCCTCTGGTTGAATGAGTACTTGGTGATACATTTCACGGATATCTCCGCACACTGCGACAGCACCCACTCGAAAGTTGAATAGCACCGATGGCATCAGCTGGTACTCCTGTGGTCCTTTCAGTAAACAAGAATTGAGTGAAATCCCACTTACTGTTGCGGCGGCGTCAAACACCAAGCGAAGTTTCCCTGGCTTGTTGGGATTTACTACGGCGAAGTTTGGAAGGTACCACGTTCTAGGACCTACCTTGGCGGCTTCTGCTGGCTGCAGCTGGCGAGCGTACCCCTTTGCAACGTAAGAGCTAATGATGTCGTTGTAGGCGGCAGCAAACACATCATCCCTCTTCATTTTACGCTCGATACCTATGAGCCTCTTTTTTGCCATGGCATAGGAGTCCGGAAGCTCAATGTCATCACGTTTCCAAAGTAGTCCAGTTTGGAATCTTCCATTGATTTTGACTGTAGTTGACTGCAGAATACTACGAGCACGCATGTCTTCTTCGGTTTCTACCACTGGTGCTGGCCGCACCCCAAAGCTTTCCGTCTCGAAGTAATCTGCTACTAGCTTGTGGAGGGCATCTTCACTTGTCTTGATAAGCAGGCATGACATCTTCAGTGGCGAGGCTATCTTCGTTGGACCAAATACTACCCATCCGAGTTCTGTGTGGGCAGCATATGGCCCTCCATCTCGAAGTTGAATTGTCTCACTTGGCAGACCAAGGTGGCAGTGATCTAAGCCAATGAGAATCTGTGGGGAGATGTCATCATAAGGGAAAACAGGTAACCGTTCAAAATATTCAGCATCCCGGCGCAAATCATTTTCATTCAGGCTTTGCGTCGGTAGACGAAGGTTAGAAACACCATAAACGTTACGAAGCAGATGTTTCTTCTTGTTATTTGTTCCACTGATGTGAACGTTGACCACAGTTGCAGGTTCTTGAGCAGCTCTGCCCCCAAACCATTGAAGATCCAACTTTCGGCTATCACCACTCAGTCCAAGATCCTCAATTAGGCTTCTATCAATCATGGTTATTGAAGAACCTTCATCCATAAGTGCGTAAGTGTCAACTCGCTTTAAGGGTCCATACATGGTGACAGGCAGCACTCGAAAAAGTAATTTGTTGTTCTTATCTGGATTCCGTGAACAGCTGAGAACTGCTTCCTTCGTTTTGATGGCGTCTTGTTGTTGCTGTGTACGTGGCAATTGTGCACCTTCAGAGACAGGCTGTCTTTGTTCATGCAACAACTGGTGATGACTCCTTTGGCACCCATCAACACCACAAGATTTTCGACGGCGGCGGCAGAACCTCAGCGCATGTCCTACTTCCAGACACGTGAAGCACAATCGACATCTTTTGGCTTGTGTCCACCTTTCACTCACACTGCATTCCAAAAATTGTTTGCATTCAGGTATTCTGTGACGACTTTGACAGATTGGACACTTGATTGCATCTGCTGGTGGACCTTCGGCTGCATGGAGAACCGAACGGCGTTTTGGTTCCATTGTTGTTCGACTACCGATACTCTTGTCATCTTGTACCACTGAAATCAAACTTGCAACTCCACTCAACCAGTTACTAAAGTCGACTATAGTTGGATACGGCTGTATCTGGGCTGCATACCCAGCCCACTGTATTCTCTGGCTCATAGGAAGCTTATGGATAAGCTCTTTCAGTAGAGTTGGGTTGGCTAAATGATGTTGGCCATTGATTGATGACAAAAACACTGCAAGGTTCTTCGCCTTCACTGAAAACGGGATCAACTTCTCCATTGAGGTTTCGGAGATCGGAGTTATTTGTCTTACTTGTTGAAGCTGGCTCTCTATCAATTGTTCAGGGCGACCAAAACTACAACGCAGCTGCTCCATAACCAAATTCACATTCTCGGCATGAATCATCATGCACCTCACCACATCACGTGCTTGGCCTTTTAAAGATTTTTGCAGGCGCATACTGTTTTCCAAATTACTGTAGCTATAGACAGCTGTTGATTCAGCATATGCACTAGAAAATATAGGCCAGTCTTCTGGGTCGCCACTGAACTGAGGCAAATCCTGAAGTTTTCGAGGTGCAGTAAATTGTTGTTGGGATGAACCACTGAAGCTTCCAGAAAATGTTGGAGCAGTATGCACTGTCGGATGATTTGCGGAAACCCATGCATTTGCTGATGACTGTGCTCTAAAATTGGATGGAACAGCGGTGAATGTAACGTGGTTAACTGTACTTGCCTGTGAACCAGTTACACTGGGTAGCGGGTTAGAGAACGGTATCATTGGAGGTGAGCAATATGTTACGGTAGTAGATAACGGTGGTATCATGTGAGCAAATGTTGTTGAAACGGCTGGCATTGCTCTGTTCTGCGACACATCTTGTTGACTTCGTTCAGCTAGTTTTATCTGAGTATTTCTCAGCTCACTCTCCATTGCAACGAGCCGTCTCTGTAGGCCTTCTATTAAAGATTGTGTGGCAGCAGTCTGGGCGGCAGCTGCCACATCTGCATGCGAAGCTACTGGAACACCTAATGGAATTTCAGCTGCCGATGTGACGGCATTAGCATCTACAGCTGAAGTCCGTCGTGAGCTTCCGGCTGGCAGTTTGTAAACGTCCACATTGGCTTCATCGACCAATTGAACCCCATGTGAAGGGTTAGTATTTGATGCGGCGGCATTGGCATCGAACGATGGAACCCCTTCTCTCGATGCAGCGGCGTTGGCATCAAGCGGTGGTTCAATTTGTGGCGAGTCAACGACACCGCTTTCCATGGCCGGCTGCACCAAAGATTGATCTCCGGGGTTTAAGCGTGGGCTCTTTCTTGGTGGAGTACGGTGCATTACTTTTGCACAAGAACACCACGACGACAAGGAATTGTGTTGCGGCGGCAGTCTGCAATTTAGTCCTCGGCGTGGGACTGGCAAATGCAACTTAGGTATCTCTGCAACTCAATTCACAAAATGGCGACTTCTGAAAGCAATTTAGTCCACGGCTCGGGACTGGCAATTGCGAAATAAAACGCTATCCTTTGAGCGGGAGTTCGAAATGAAATATCGCTTTCGCATATATTTATACGTCTACATATATATAGTATATTTTATTTCTGAAATTACATTAAGTTACAGACTACAATTTTACGTTCAAATAAATGACTTACCGCAGTTTGCACTCCTCTGGCTTCGACCACTCGCTTCAAAGGTTAGTATGATTTTAAAATGGCGATGGCGAAAAATTATGGAAATCATATACGGCGTGAAGAAAGAGAGCAAACTACGGCGTGAAGACAGTGACGGCTAAATTACTTCTTTTTGTTGATTGTTGAATCGTCGGCTAGGTGGTGTTGTTATTGAAGTTCTGTTTCCTTCAATCTTAAAAGGGAAACTTAAGGGCGTTCTTCCACAGCAGTAATAGCAGTATCCTTTTTTGACAACAGAACAGGAGAACAGTAGAAGCTGCTCCCCAAATGCTACCAAGAGTCAAAGAATAGTTTTTCGACCAACTGTTTCTGTTACCTCATACAACAAGAGCTTTTTCTTTGAAAACAATGTAATACTGTATATATCTACTAACTTCTTTAAAATGTGTTATAATAGTTAATAAAATAGATACGTTCATAACACAAATTTAATTTGTTTTTTATTCAAGCGATAAATTTGCTTACATTTCAGACACTTTTATTCTTCTTCTATTGAAGAAATCAATTCATACTCCTTCTCCTAATAAAATATCCTCTAAATGCATTCCTTTTTTCAATACTGAAAAAACAGACTTCAGAAATGCACACAATTCAGTAATGCATAAACAGTATTTTCAAAGCTTCTTTCCATGAGGAAATTAATTAAAGGTTGACTCATTTTTCATGTACTCATTTCCATTGAAGAAAGCATCTCACTCACACCATTAGAACCAGTTTTTTCAGACTCCTGTGAATTTGAAGATGCCATGAGCATATATGCTATCACTATAGTGATTTCACTACAAAATATTCTTCGAGAGAGTGTGTATGTGCTTCCTTCCAATGACAACCCTGTGTTAAATTCATGATAGAATTCCGTAGGAAATTCATGGGTACAGCTCCTTTTCCATAAGGAAAAACCTACTAGTTGTGGGCAAGTATTTCTGTTTTCAATTTTTAAGTTGAAATTTAAGTATCTATAAACAGCATGTGAATGTTTAAATAAGTGCAATATAAATGTATAGCAATGTTAATTATTATATATGTACATACATTAGCCGTGTTTTTTTGGAAAAGTTATCCGTAGTACAGTAGGATTTTATATGAAAAACAAATACAACATCCGCAGTAGGATCACTGCCGATACTAAAAATAAACGTCAAATCTCTATCCGCAGCAGGATTTCACTTCTCTTTTTATCGGCAGTGATCCTACTGCGGATGTTGTTATTCATATAAAATCCTACTGTACTATGGATAACTTTTCCAAAAAACACGGCTATTATGTACATTTTAAATGTTCATCGTAAAAACACATGTAAGTCAGTTACTACATATAACAATTTTATTATAATAATTTCAATTTCTACATTTTCATTATTCTTGATTAATTTTGTAAATTCATACTTAAACTCAGTATTTTCTTCCAAAATAAAAAAAAACTTATGATGTTCATGATCATGAACGAAACGTCGTTTTAAACAATTACTTGTGTTAAATTCAATTTGAGAAAAAACTGACCTACAGCCCATAAACTTCGATTTCCTTTACACGCTAGGGATTTCGATCCCTTGTCAATTTTTTACTTTTAGTTTGCGTATTTCGTATATGTACATACATGTGAATCCCTCTTCAAATATACGGATTAGAAGAATTTTATCTCAGTCAAAAAAATCGATTTTTTGGTGTGAACGCACATAAAATCTGTCGAGAGATCGAAATCTTCACACAGAAATGGATTTCTCATGTATAAAGGAAATCGACATAACAACAAAGTACACCAAGTTATAAAGGTCATAAAACATACAAATATTAAGGCTAGGCGCCCACATTCAATTTTTAGTTGCACATCTGTTTGGTTGCTTATAGAAAACAGATAAACTATTTGGTTGAATTTCCCCGCAGGTGCATATAGGTGCGTTTTATTATTCACAAATCTATCTGGATCCGGATCTGGATCTTCCCTTGAAAATAAAACGATACGGATCTTAGTGACAGAAGTGTTATAAGCCCGTCTCTTTTTATCCTTGGGTTTGTAAATTTTAAATTATGTCTTGTCTTTTTTCTTTACACTATAGCTTACACTACCTTACCATAAAAAGCCATCTACTCGCTAGTGTAATAACTAATTTTTGGATCTTTGAAATAGATCCCGATAAAAAACAGGATCCCAAATTGTTTTTGTAATACATGTTACAACTTAATCCAGATCCGGATCCAGATAGATTTGTGAATAATAAAACGCACCTTATAATTATATGTTACACAAAATAGCGAACTCATTTTAGGCAATCGTGCAACACAAACTTTTTAGTTGCTCGAACCAAGCAGTTGTGCAGCTAAAAATTGAATGTGCGCGCCTAGCCTTAAATGTATGTATGTACATATATGTATCCCTATCCCTACTTCCCTACTTAATATTATAAATGTGAATGTAAGTTTGTTTGTTACGCTTTCACACAAAAACTACTAAACCGATCATCATGAAACTTTGTACACATATTCTTGGAGGTATTAGAAGTAACATAGGCTACTTTTTATTTAAAAAAAAAAATTACCGACGGTCATGTCAATATCCATTTTGATTGACTATAGTTTCAACTGTTTGAAATTTTTCTATATTTATTGTTTTTTTTTCTTCTGTCATTATTACATGAAGTATAAAACTATTTGAATATTTGAGGTTAGGTGTCATTTTTGTGATTTCAATTCGTTCTCTGTTCTTCTCTAAAAATGCTTCTAAAGCGGAAATCTGGGGCCTGTTTCTCAGATCATACACATCATACATTTCATACAACATACAACATTTTCATACATCATACACATCATACAATTTTCTGTTTCTCAGATTTCATTGGAAGTGTTGTATGATATTTGTTTTGTTGTATGATTGTGTATGATTCTGACATTTCATTATTATTTGAGTGTGAAGTTAATATAAATCTGAATTTTGCTTTCTTGTGAAATAAATTGGGTAGATCAATTGTACTCGTACGTTCAACTTGAATGCATAAAAACAATGCACACCTTTACAATAAGAGTCATCGAAGAACATCGAAAAGCACTTCAGGATGTATTGCTGATTCAAGAAAATGGAAATCAAATTCGTAAGTTTAATGAATTCTGAATCATGACTCCAACTAATAGTCTAATATTCTCTCAAGCTACAAATATTGATAACGTGGACTCGAAAGAAAGAATGGCTCTTTTGGATGTTCTCCTGCAATCAACATGCGAAGGAAAGGTACTCAAAAATGAAGGTATACGAGAAGAAGTCGACATATTTATGTTTGAGGGCCATGACGCAACAACCTCAGCTTTAAGTTTCGCCTTCCCTCAAATCGCCCGACACCCAAATGTCCAGCAAAAGCTTCTCGAGGAGATATGCGAAGTTCTAGACAAAGATCAAAGTCATTGCATTACCTATCAAGTTCTGCAGGAATTGAAATACACCGAATGTGTTATAAAAGAAACTTTACGACTTTATCCACTGGGATTGGGAAACATGCGTAACCTTCATCTGGCCTTACCGGAACGTCGTCGCTGCCTCTGTACATGAGCATGGCGCAGGCCCCAGAAGAGACGCCGATGGTGCTTTGCTCACGAGAAGAGAGGAATTAAATTAATTAAAGCCGAATTTGGAATTAAAATTGAAAAATGTATCGAACAAAAGCGAAAAGAATACAATGAGAGGCAGAAAGATGATGAAGATAGTAATATAAATTAAATTACCAACATACCACGATTTCGATGTGTCCTTCATTCCGTGTAAATAATTTCAACCAAATATATAAATGTTTGAATATCCAAAAGATTTTATTTTTGCATTTTATAATATATGTACAAACTTTATTGCATTATATTGATTGGTCTAATTGAACTTTCTTTAGTTTTCAATCGAATTAATATTATTTTTAAGCCATGATCGCAATGTATCAAACATTATTTTTCGTCTTCTGTATTTCACAATGATGATGAATGCCTGTTGTTTTATGGTGGAAAATCTGTAGTACGAACGTTCTTACGTACGCTCTCACAATTGATCAAAATGTCGCAGACGTATACCAAAAAATTATTTATTCATTCAGAACAGTAATTTGTCATGAACGGTCATCCAAAACATTTTCAGTATTTACTTTTCGAATTTCTAAAAAGTAAATACTGAAAATGTTTTGGAGTGTGTCTTTGGAACGGCTTGTCATACAAACATGTTTGATACCATTTTTGAATCAGCTCTTGACGCTTTAAAAACAAGCATCAAAATCCTTTGGACAAATGATATAATATCCACAAAACTCACTCATAGAATCCACATAATGATAACACATAATGTTTTTCTTTAAAACGACCCATGGCTGACGAGCTTCGTATAGACTTACCTACTTTTGCTTCAGGAAAAGATATCTCCCCCCCCATAACGACGTTGCACCATTCTTCCTCCAAATAGTGGTAATCCGTATAAGTATGATCTAAAAAACAAAATACAAAATAAATTATACGCAACATTGCAATAAAAATTGAACTTACCTCCGTTATCTTCCATCTCGATTTAATGATTTTTTTTCTTATTATGCGACCGTCAAAAAAAAGTTATAGAAGAATGTGAAAATACCGCAAATTTACAAAATGCAGACGAAGATGCTATAATAAAGATGAACATGTTCGTCTTTATCTATAATTTGACTTCTGCATTTCTCGAATTTCCTATAATGCAGAAATGAAGTTCTTCTGCATTTTCCTCTCTTCTCTCTATCTAACAAATATGAATTCAGTATTTTGCATCCCTTTTTTTTGCAGAAATCAAATGCAGATACATGTAAATCCACCATTAATCTCTCAATTTCTGGTCATGCTGGAACCACATTTTGAGGATTTATATGAAGAAAATGAGCGACTAGCACTGTCCATATATTATAGTAAGTCAATGGTTATAAGGCTCTATTTATTATTATTATTATTATTATTATTATTGAAGTAAAACTTCTTTTCATAGCTTTGCTTTGAGAGAAAAGAAGTTTTACTTCTATCGCGCGTACGTCAGTACACACTACTTTTTTACTTACAGCAGAATTGTGTGTTGTATTAAATGTATGAACATTTATAGGTTAATTTGCTGTATGATGTAAATGATACATTTCTGAGAAACAGAATCATACAACATTCCAATATTTCCAGTGTAGTATTCGGTCATACATTGTTGTATGACAGCAGATCATACAACAAATTTGAGAAACAGAAATCATACAGCAAAACTGTCAATATCATACATTGTATGATGTGTATGATTTGAGAAACAGGCCCCTGGTCTATCCAAAAATTCGTCGCGGGTCCGTGCAGCAATAGTTGCACGAAATCAAGAATCTTATGTTCACGCAGAGCTGAGAAGACAACAGCAAGCACAACGGCAAAGGGTTTTGAGAGCAGCTGAAACGCCTCTTCAGACAAGCTGCGCTGCAGGCAGCTAGAAGAGCGATAGAAACGCCAGAACAATCACAAGCGAGAAGAACTTATAATGCAGAAATGCAGACCACGCGCCGTCGAAATTTCATGCGTAAGGATTGGTCTGTATTTAATGGTAGAGAATTTTGTAATTTAGTGGAAAATGATGTGGATCTCATTGCTCATGTTTTTCCGGAATTGCAACAAAATTTGAGTTGTGATGAGTGGTTGTGTGCAAGAGCAATATTAGCACCAAATGAAGGAATATTTGTCAATGGATACAATTATGGATACGGAACTAAGTACTTCATATCCTGTGGAGTTTTTAAATTCACTTGAACTGTCGGGTGTACCGTCACATAAACTTTAATTGAAACTAAATGTACCAGTAATGCTTATGAGTAATCTAAATGCCCCTCTGCTATGTAATGGAACAAGGCTTCGGATAACGAACACCTCATACCTCGGATTCCAATTATTTCCACTTACCTTTCATTCCAATTCAAAAGGGTTCAGTTTCCTGTTAAGCTTAGCTTTGCTGTTACTATAAACAAAGCACAAGGGCAGACATTACAGGTAGCGGGAGTGCATTTAGAAAAGCCATGCTTCTCTCATAGCCAACTATATGTAGCCTGTTCGCGAGTGTCTAATGCCCGGAATTTACATATACTTGCACCAGACGGAAAAACTTATAATATAGTCTACAAAAATATCCTAGATTAATACGCTGCATTTTATCTTTTTAAATTGTTAGACTTCGAAATTATTTATTTTTGTTACATTGAAATATATTTTAACATTGTTGTTGCAATTCAATAAAGCATATTTTAAGTTTTTTAAACTTCATTGCATGTAGTAATTTTTAAAAACTGATAATCCCATCTAAGCAATAAAATATACGTATCATTTTGATTCATTTCTATTGTGATGATGTCTGATACTTATTCAATGACTTAAATGCGGGCGAAGCCGCGGGTAAAAGCTAGTATGGAAATAAAATTTCAAAATGTGGAAGCAACACAAAAAGGAATTTGACTGGCAGTATATTTACCTGTTTCGCTTCAGAGTAATAAGCATGGCAATTTAAAATATAGTTTCTTCAAGCATTTATATGACTTCAAAAATAGTAACTCCGAGAACACACGGGAAAGCCCGTGGGTATAGAGGTAGTTTCTCGTGCATTTTTTGAAATTGACATTGTGTTTACATATATTTATTTACCTTAGTCAACGGCCTTGGCTTTGATAAAAGCATCGTTTCCAATCGATCAGCGAAATCAAGCATCATTGCGCGCGGTTAGTACTTGGATGGGGGACCGTTTAAATACCAACCGTGTGCTGTTGAGATGTGTTTTCTTCTGTTGTTCTTTCTATGTGTGTGTCTCTCTCTGTTGTATTGTCTAAAGCCGATGGCCTCAGTTGCCAGTGCTTTTCTGTGTCTCTACTTCGTAGATTTATCTACGGAGTAGTGTAAAATGTAATGTAATGTAATGTCAAACAAACAACCAAATATTTCAATAATTCAGCAGTCTCTCTAGTCTACTTGCTTCTAAGCTTGCTTGTACTAGCTCTCTTAAAAAGCATCGTTTTTAAGGCATAGCTATCATGTGAGGCATGTTGTTTGTAGGGGCTTGATAATTTAAAATAAATGTGTACAACATGTACATATAACATCAATAGGTATATATGTTTTTATAAGTGAAGTTAAATATCACCGCGTATGCGCCGAATAATCGTTAAAGTCCAATAAAATATAGATATTAAGGATACTCATGATATAACTTTCATGATATAACTTTCCGCAACATGTTTTCATGAACACCCCCTTAAAAACATTTGCGTAAATGTGGGAAATATTCAGCTATTGTCAAACGTCAAAATCAACTCATGAAAAAAAGTTATTCTGTTGATTAAAATATGCCAAGAACAAGCAAAAGAAGATTTTTTTTTTTAAATTGTATGAAGAAATTGCTTTAAATGACTTAGCGCTTTTGTGAAATGTCAGATTAAAAGTCACAATCGATATTTCTTTAGTTTATCAGGTTTATTTCTACGTGAGATAATTTTATCAGTCTGCAGAGAGTTTTTCCCATAAAAATTTTGACAGCTCGTTTCTGCGGAGATAAAATTATCTGGTTTCGGAGGTTTACATCCACAACCTCATTGTCGTTGTGTGTGAACTCTTCCAATAATAGGAAAGGGAAATTCATACTTTACTCATCTAGCTTTCTAGTTAAGATTGAATATGGCAGCTCTTTGTACTATACCTTTCTCTTTCTGTTAGATCATCGGACAAAGAAAGATATAGTACTTTCACGTTTCACCTCAAATTGCAAAAACGCGAGTTTTTCACGTCTGAAGAAATTTATTTTTTTCTGTTTTAGAATTTTAGGAAATTCTATTTCATTATAATTAAATAAAGTAGATTAATGTGTTTCTAAGTCGAACTAAAAACCATTTATCATCAAAAACAATGGATTTCTCACAACCTCCTCCGGATATGCTGCAACAGCCACCGCCGTCCATGATGCAGATGCCACCTCCACCAGTCGTAATGAATTATACTAGTTCTGGGCAAAATAATGGACCGGGCGGTGGAGGTGGAGTTGGCGGGTATCGTACACATTACTTTCAACATCACTCGGGGCCAGGAAAGCCAGGGCATCCATATTTTAAACCTTTTGGGAATTTTAATCGTGGCTTCGGTATGACCCAAGATGATTTCGATGGAAAGCGATTGAGAAAAAGTGTAATGCGCAAAACTGTCGACTACAATGCGTCCATTGTTAAAGCCCTTGAGGTGAGAAATGGAATTTTGAATCAAATTTTAGTTTATAAATTAATTATTCTCTATATAGGCGCGAACATGGCAGAGAGGCGATCGTGATCGTCCTTCGCTCCAGCCAGAAAATATATACATACCTGAATTGTTGCCTCCGCCTAGTTATTTGGATAACCCAACAAACTCGGTTACAACAAGATTTGTTAAGACTGCCACAAACAAAATGCGTTGCCCTATATTCACATTGGCTTGGACGCCTGAAGGTCGCCGATTGGTAACCGGTGCAAGTTCGGGGGAATTCACGCTTTGGAATGGCCTTACATTTAATTTCGAAACCATACTACAGGTGAGTAGTATAATATACTACATAGTGTTTCTTTAATGGTGTTATCGCTTTTAATTTTACTAAAAAGTCTTAATTCGGGGAAGACTATACAAAAGGCTGGCGCTTTGTTTTTGAAATGTTTTAATTTCGTTTAGGTCGCTCCAGTTATATGTAGCTCTCACAGTTTTAACTAGTTCGATACTTTTGTATGAAGATGATAATATTTACGGGTATTGCGTATGGTGTCTCTCCATTTGAGTATGCATATATGGTTTGCAACATCATAGTTTACTCATAATATTCTCCCATATCAAAATCGTTTTTTGCCTGTTTTTAAATGTCTAACTCAAAAAAGTTGCTAATTTTTTCATCACCCCACGTTATGAAGATCCAGTAGTTTTTGGGTAATACTTAATAATAAATTAATAAGCTAATATCCGTAACACCAATCGCAGCTCCACATTTTTTTACAGAAAATGGAAAAATGTAAATAAAAAATGTACACAACATTTTGCGATAGCTCTCTTCGCTGAAATATAGATTAAAATTAACTTTACTGTGAGTTTTAGTAAAGCTTTAATATGTATAATTTCTCTATGGGTTGACTTTGAGGTTACTTGCGCTTAAGGTACTAGTACAATCTAGAACGCCAAAAAACGCACGATTTTTGGGAATTTTTTTCTCGGAAACCTTATTAGGTAATAACATATTTTTTTTTTAAAATAATGAATACATGCGTCAAGAGTACAATACAAAATTTGTTTGTTAAAATTTTAGAATTTTGGCCGAATTATAGAAGGCCCAACGTCGACTCATCAAAAAATACATTGTTCCATGGCGGACAGTTAATCTCAGGATTGGCTGGACCGAAACAAAAAAAACAAAGTCGGTTATTTAAAGGAAGGTTTCTTACGAGACAATTTACCACAATTTGTTTGAAAAGTTCAAACAAAAAAAAAATCTCGAGCTTTGAAAAAAAAAAATTTTTTTTTGGCAATTTTTTTGGCAATTTTTGGGTCGCCATTTTTTTTATTCATAACTTTTTGGTCAAATTGTGGTAAATTGTCTTAGAAAACATAAACACAATCTAGTTGCAACAAGTTTTTTGAAAATCGGTTCAGTAGATCTGGAGATTAACACTGCCCGCCGTGGAAAAATGTGTTTTTTGAAGAGTCGACGTTGGCGCCCTCTATAATTCGGCCGAAATTCGACAAACAAATTTTTTTTGTACTCTTGACATATGTATTCATTATTTAAAAAAAAAAATTATGTTATTATCTTATAAAGTTTTCGAGAAAAAATTCCCAAAAATCGTGCGTTTTTTGCGATTTCTAGACCGTACTAGTACCTTAAAGGAAACCCCACAAGAAAAAGTCTTATAGTATGATCTCTATGACCAGTTCTCGTCGCCTCTGGATGAGATAACCATGCCGCTCATGTTGAAACCACATGTACGTATCCACATCATCCAATCTGGCCAGAATAAATTGCTAATCAGCAATCTGATTCGCTAAAAGGACTATGGACTGATGATGTCTCTGGCCCACAATTCACACTAAACAGTGACTATTTGCGATTTCATTGCTGTGTCGCTAAAAACGAGCCTTGTCGATAAAGATAATTTATTCTTGAAAATGGGTTCCGCTTCCTTCTGTTCCAGAATCCAGTCAGCTATCATTTGCACTTTTTGCTCGGCGCTGTAACTTGCATGGTTGTTAGTTGTCCTTAAAAAATAAATTATAATAAAACGACTTGATCGCCATGTACCCCCAAATCTACACACGGTTCCTTTATGAAACCTTTAACCCTTTTTGCGTTATTTTCTTAATATGGCGCTTACAGGATAAACTACAATTTCAATCAATAAGCTGCTCCTGCTGGTCTGATCTCGATTCATTGCCAGGTGCAGTTCAGTGAATTTTATCCTGTGCACTATCGAAAGAAATAAAGAACAGTGGAAGAACAATTTTCTTGTAAAAGCAAAGAAAAGTATGATCGAGACATAATGGCGCAAAATTTTAAAGAGTTCTTGTTTAAGCAATAAAACCGGCTCTACTTAACGCAGTCGTTTAGCTTGGAGACTTTGTCTAACTTTTTCATAATTTTAATCACGTTAGACAACTCTTCTAACTAATGTGGGTTTTACAACAGAATCTAAGCGAATTTGCGTTGAACAACCCTTAATTTGACAGATACATAACTCCCACAACTACAAACACAAAAAAAAGTAAAAAGAACAGACAACTTCAAACCAAATAATTTTTCGCCGAAAGAAGTACATTTAATATACTACCTCGGAACAGATTTTCATTGTTTATAAGTTATTTCTCGAGAGTCGACTCCCATTCTTAAATTGATTTAGAGTAGGTTTTAAATGTTTAAAATTTTGCGCCAAAGTCTCCTTAGTTCTTTAAGGGAGGCTTAAATAATAAATTAGCTTAAAGAATCGGCCATTCTTCCTTTGATATCGACACTGAAGTTATTTGCAAATTAATAATGGAGATAGGAAGTCAAATGCCAAAACTAGATATTAATCCATAAACATCTCGATACTGTTGATGCTATCAAACGCGCCCTTGAAATCCAGGAAAAGGCGTTCACATAGTTGGGATAATTGAGGGTCTCTTTTTCTTGAGGATTGAACAAATGATGTTCCAATCATGGGGCATTATTTTCCAACCATTTTTTGTCCATGAGGTAGTTCATGCTCCTAACCAACTCAACTACACTGCCGCCTTACACAGCTTGGCTCCAAGCTACCAGCTCTAGCAACTGTATGATAATAAGTTAAACGGTCAGAAAAGTCTACTTTTGGAAAAGGAATGAGAGTTAATGGTAACATAAGTACGATATGTATATCATCTTTTTATTAATCAAATATTCTCAATAGAGAACATGTTTCGTTATAAGTATAAAATTGCAGATTTCGGTGAGTGCTATCCCACAGTAGGCATCGGTTTGTGCTCTAAGAACAACATCTTATACAATTGCAATGAATAGTTTTCTTTGGCCAGCCTAGCTCTTTGGCTAGTCTTTATTTGCAATATGAGGCAGCGATGAGTGACAAATCACTCTGGTCTTATATTGAAAGTGATTGAAAAATAGTTTCAATTTTTTTCGCGTGAATAGTGATTTTTTGGTTTGTAAATACAGACATTACAAATAGCGTTTCTTAGCAAATGGAAGCTTGGCATACAAATTAAACTGATAAATGAATTTTTTTTCCAATTTTTGTACTAATATTTTTTGGTACATTTTCTTTCTGATAACTTTTAAGTTTCGACAGGTAGTCAAATAAACCAACGAGGTTTAAAAATGTATATTACCTTTGCAGTATTAAAAAAAAAATATTTTTAAATTATTCTTAACTGAAAAATCAATTTTGTTGACAACTGTTGTCAAAAACATTCATACTACATATGTATATAAATAGTTAATAAATCGAAAATTCTTTTTGGTTTACCTGCTTAAGGTTCTCCAACGTGCCATCATAAAGTGCCATACAATCTTCTAGTATTTTACAATCTTATTGATTATTTTTAATTTCATTAAAAATTGTTTAGTATTATTTTTCTAAAAATTTGTTTGTATTTGTATTATATATTTACCAGAAGACCCGTGCGACAATTTCGCACATCAATAAGGCTTTGCAATTAAAATTGCAAATAGAATGTTTGAACAAAATAAATAAATTCTTTATTGATATGAACATATTAGTTTTACAAAACCTCTTTGTAAACAATATTTGATATAAAAATGAAATCATTTTGAATTTTTTGTTTATCATTTTCTGTAATAGATACAAATATGTTGTTTGATTTTTTGACTCTTGAAAATGCTACTTACAATTGTCCATGAGTAAACACTGCATTTGGTAGGTATAATCCAGCTCTTTCAAATGTTTGTCCTTGAGACTTGTTGATAGTCATTGCAAAAGCAATGAGAACTGCCTTCTAATCGTTTGGAAAGTCACAGTTGGGTCAGATGGAGTAAGATTTATGCGGGGTATAACAAAAGTTTTCCCAGATTCAATCAGCTGAGTCGTGATAGTGTACTCATGTAGGTATGTGACAACCATTCTGGCCCCATTAATTAAGCCACATTTAGCATTTAAATTTCTTATTAACATAACGATAGTGTTCTTCTTCAAAATCAATGTACATGTTGGCAAGCCTGACGGGTTTGAACTATTCAAAAATTCAGTAGGATACAATGTGTTATCAGTTTTCACCTCAGATATAATTGAATCACAACTTCCAAGCAATTAACCCATTCTTAATCATTGTTCAACAAGTGTAATTTTTCTGCAGCCTCCAAAAACGCCGCATATAAAGTAAATATGAAAATAGTAAACTTACTTAAGCTTACTTTAACTGTTAGGTTCAGAAAACTTTCATAAATAAATTTCAATACCTTTTAATTATTGTCGCAACCACTAAAATCCGTTTTATTTTTAAATCTCAAGAGAAGTCTCTAATTTCAAACACGATCAAATCAAACATATTTTTTTATCACTTCTGTCGTTTGTATTCGTTTTTTCTCATTCGGTTTTTTATAAATGAAAGAGAATTTTAAATTACAGAATAAAACATAAGTAATAATAATAATAAAAGTGAGGTGAGGCATTTTTTATGTCAAATTATTCATTTATTGAGTTATTTGAAATTGCCGAAATTGTGTGGTGTAAAATAAAGTTTTTGTGATATTCAGTGATACCTAACTTAGTGGATTTCACTATTTTATAAGTGAGAAAAAGGGAGTTTGACAACAGAAATAATATATATAAGTGAGAAAAAAGGAGTTTGACAACAGAAATAATATATACATATGATTTATTAATAAATGTCAAAGATTATTTTACACAAAATAGAGTTATTGCCACTCTTTGCATAATAATTTAACGTGAATTATTTAAAATGGGTGGGGTGACTCTTAAAAAAGAAAACAAAATTAAAATTTAAAATATTTATTTAAATGATGCATACACAAATTAAATTGAATTGGAGTTACCTAATTCAGGAAAACATCAGGTAAAAACCATTTACAAAGAATTCGATACTCTCATTATCATGACTTATTAGTAGCCAGTATTCAACTAGTTTCATAAATATCAAATGAAAAGTTGGCATTCAGATAGATTAAGGAGTCTGTTTAATATCCGACATGAGAAAACATTTTAAAAATTGACTTCAAAGTCAAAAATTAACTTAGGAAAAACAAAATTTAAAGGGTATATAAATTGGATCTTGAAGATTTCAAGAAAATATAAACTTTATTTAAAAGCAGTTACAGTATCTAGTATTTCTTCTTAAAATAAAGTCTTAAACTAAGTTCCTTACGATTCAAAATAGATTTTTTGGTACATTAAGTCCACATAAAATTGCGTTTCATCTCGGCGATCTTACTTGGACTCATCATTTGACTATTGAGGGCCTTGTTAAGTTCAGTTCATCAATTTTTTGACCAAAATTCAATGTAAACTATATCCAACCAAGTATATCGATGTTCCTACTAATAGTACTAACAGAGTAATTTCTTCTTACATAGGTCAGAGTACACCAAACTAAACGTTTAAATCCCCGATAGATTATGTCAATATTGAACAAAGGCGATTTATTGTTAGTATGTACCCAAATATCATTTCCATGTCAAAATTTTGGGACAGAAAAACTATTAAGTTTTCTTGAGAATTTTAATACATTTTATTATATATAACATGTCTATAATCTTAAATGCGTAACGTGAGTTCATTAATATTTACTTTTAACATTTAACCGAATTACCTTAGATGTATATCGAAACATGAAAAAATAGACTTATTCCGTTCACATCTTTTTTGGAAGCAAAATATTTATAAATACATTTGTCTTGATAAATAAACCAAACATACTACCATAAACGAATACTTATGTCTAACTTAAATAACTTTAGTTGTAATTTTCTGTCACATATCGCCCCCTAATGCCAGAAACATGAATGTGAAAAAATGAAAATGCTGGGAAATCAAGTTTGGTTGTTAATTGCTCTCGTTTAGTTTCTGAAAAAAAATATTTGTAAATTAGTTGTTTAATTTCTTTTGACATAATTCTTATGTTGGCACTAGAGATGCCGCGAATATTCGGCCACTATTCGGTATTCGGCCTATTTTTTTTTTGATATTCGGTATTCGGCCGAATAGTTAACAACATTCGGCCGAATACCGAATATTAAATGGAGAATAAAAAATGATTTGATATCTTACAAAAAATGCCTTATTTGTATTAAGTTTTTTTATTTTAGTATTTAAAATCTACTAAGGGCAAGTTATGATGAATAAAAACTGCTTTTTCAGCGTTCGTTGGTAGCAAATGATTATGTATGTACATACGTCTAACTTCGTAAACAATTCCAGCTTCTGAAAATAGTCTCTCACTATATACACTAGTACCGGGAGATGAAAGGTAGATTTAAGCAAATAATGTTTTCAAATAGGGATTAGGGTGGGTCAAAAAAATCAAGTATTGTTTTTTTTGGATCCGACACATGAAAACTAGTTCCTAGGTCCCTGTAGAAAGTACTTACCAAATATTAGCTCTTAATATTAACGGGAAGAATATGCTCATCATAGTTTTCCATTTTCAATTTAGTATCATATAAAAATGGTCATATCTTATCAACAATAGATCGTTAAACCAATCACATAGTCAATATTTATAGGAAATTGAACGCTCTACAAAATGGTCTTATATACTTTTTTCATTAATCCAACCATTTAAAAGATATTCAACGTCAAAGATTGAAGTATTTTAAGGAAAGTAACTTTTTCGTTTTTAATTTTGTAACTTAATAAAAAATAATTATTGTCAAATGAGTTTCAATTATTTCTATAGGAAATTGAACGCTCTACAAAAAAGATCTCTGTAGTTAATCGATTACTCAAGCCATTCAAAAGATATTCGCAGTAGAATTCCAATGCCTACTGATTTTAGTAGTTTTTCAATAAATATTCCCAATTTATCAGTTAATTTTTGAATTTTAAGATAGTTCATGTTCTATTTCAGGAAAAGAAGGTTTTTATTTCAGAAATATAATTTAACATGTCAGCAGAAAAAAAATTCTATTTCACCATATGAAATTTTATAATTTAATACAGTATTGATACAAAATGATTCAAATTTGATTCAAATACTCGTATAAGTCTTTAATTCGGTCATCGAGCACTTTTAAAGACTTCTGATCAACAATATCGAATAACATTTTGAGTTCATTCTGAAATGTTGCTTCTTTCTTTTTTTGTGCTGGCGATTTTTTTACGCGTGCAGTTTTTTTATCTTTAACCATATGTTATGACATCGAAAAATTCTTTTCACTACATTATCATTATTAGAAGTCGGAATATGATTTTTTCTCCATATCTCTATAACCTGATCTGCTATATTTTTAGCACTTTGTTTCACAGAATATTTAAGGATATTAAGTTGATGAAAAAAATACACACATAACCTCTTTCAGTTCAAGAATTTTCGACATCGGTATGCCAATTAAAGGGATTTCTTTATTCATATTAGATGATTAGAATCCGAATCGGATTAATCAATAATATATTAAAACTCAGCTGTTAGTTAATTGGTTTTAGTTATACACAAGAAGACAACTCAGAGCTCCAAAAACTATGTATGCAATGTAGAAATATAAGGGGAAACCACAGATGGCGCTAGTATGACAAGTACTGAGTAACAGAACTACCAACATTCGAAATTAAATTTTCAAATTCTCCAAATTCTGTGGAAAAAAGAAATTTAAATGACATTTTAAATAAACCCGTTGAAAAATATTAAATAACAATCCTAAACTGTAATAAAAGTTATAAAAAGAAAATATCGTTAAAAAATTGATTAAAAAAAAATATATTCTAAAACAAAAGATAAGATATCGCTTGCAAACCGTCATTCTATCGAAATAAACTCAAATTCTCATGAATATTGTCAAAACTCATAAATTAACTGGATACGTTGGGAATATTTATTGAAAAACTACTAAAATCAGTAGGCATTGGAATTCTACTGCGAATATCTTTTGAATGGCTTGAGTAATCGATTAACTACAGAGATCTTTTTTATAGAGCGTTCAATTTCCTATAGAAATAATTGAAACTCATTTGACAATAATTATTTTTTATTAAGTTACAAAATTAAAAACGAAAAAGTTACTTTCCTTGAAATACTTCAATCTTTGACGTTGAATATTTTTTAAATGGTTGGATTAATGAAAAAAGTATATAAGACCATTTTTGTAGAGCGTTCAATTTCCTATAAATATTGACTATGTGATTGGTTTAACGATCTATTGTTGATAAGATATGACCATTTTTATATGATACTAAATTGAAAATGGAAAACTATGATGAGCATATTCTTCCCGTTAATATTAAGAGCTAATATTTGGTAAGTACTTTCTACAGGTACCTAGGAACTAGTTTTCATGTGTCGGATCCAAAAAAAACAATACTTGATTTTTTTGACCCACCCTAATAGGGATACTGTTTTGGGTCTGCCGTCCGATCTTGGAGAACAGTAATTTCGTTTTCAATGGCAGTTTTTTCAACGGGCCTTATCAACAATCAATCAACGCTGATAAATAATCAGCTCAAGAAATATCTCGAAGAACGAAAGCTTCTTAATGACCGGCAGTATTGCTTTCGTAGCAATAGGTCCACTGGTGATCTTATGGTATATCTCACCGAACAGTGGCACAAATCTTTACATCGTTTTGGAGAAAGTAAGATTATTGCACTTGATATTTCAAAAGCATTTGATAGAGTTTGGCATCAAGCTCTCTTATCGAAAATGCGTGCATTTGGTATTGATGAATCTCTTCTTCGTTGGATTAGAAATTACCTTTCAGGCCGCTCAATACAAGTTGTATTGGATGGTCTCAAGTCTGAAACTCATAAAATAAATGCTGGTGTACCCCAGGGCTCCGTTTTGTCTCCGACTCTCTTCCTTATGTTTATTAACGATCTCTTATCTGAAACTTCTAATCCACTAAATTGTTTTGCTGATGATAGTACCCTCAGCTTTTCATATTCGTTCAAAGATTCACTTCCTTGTTCTTCGGAAGTGGAACTTGAACGGCAGCGTATGATAAGCTCATTAAATTCTGATCTTGACAGCATTGTCCATTGGGGAATAAAAAACCGTGTAGAATTTAATGCTTCGAAAACTCAATGCTGTCTCCTGTCGTTAAAGCAGAACCCACCCCCTATGCCGCTATCCATGAGTGGCACTTGCGTTGAGGAAACTGAACAACTCTCTGTGCTCGGTATGTGCATCACAGACCATCTTGTGTGGAATGACCACATATTCGACGTTGCCAAAAACGCTGCCAAGTGTTTAGGTTTCCTTCGACGTTGCAAGAAATTTTTTACCCCTTCTGATCTGGCTGTAATCTATAAGGCTTATATTCGTCCAAAGCTCGAGTACAATTCCCATATTTGGGCAGGTGCTCCAATAACACACTTGAGTCTCTTGGATAGAATCCAAAAAAGAGCTTTAAAAATGATAGGTGATAGAAGTATAACAGAAACATTTGAATCTCTCGAGCACCGTCGCAATGTTTCTTGTCTTTCATTATTTTACCGTTACTTCTATAGACAATGCTCTAGCGAAATAGCCAGTTGCATTCCTCCCCTTAAACAATTTAACCGCAATACTCGCGCTTTTAGGAATGCTCATCAGTTTACCCTTAAGTCCACCTTCGGACGTACTGTGAAATACAGAGATTCTTTCTTTAGCAGGACTACACGAATGTGGAATGCTTTACCCAGCTCTATTTTTCCTTCCCATTGTAATGTTCAAAAATTTAAAACTAATGTGCATCGGTATCTCCTTTTAAACCCCTCCTTATTTTCCTAATGCTCGTACTGTGTAAAACATTTTAAGGGTAGTAATAACCCCTTGTGTGCGCGCTAATTATAAAAAAAAAAAAAAAAAAAATCAAATTAATAGACGAATTTAATATTTGAGTGAAATGGACGATTATGTAAAGAGCTCTATAAAGTTAGCCATACATGTTATGAACTTAATATTTTTGTGAACTCTGAATTATGAACGAACTATTGTAAGGCACCTAAAAAATAAAATGTAGCATATATGGTCAGTTATATAGTCCATTAAATAATGCTTCATTTTGATCAAATATTGAAGTCGTCTCTTAATTTCATTTTCATCATTTTCAATATTGTCTGTAGCAAAACATAACCAGAAACTTTTTTGCCTTGTCAAAAGTCACATAGGAGATAGATACACAACATATCGTTGGCCGAATGTTCGGCTGCCGAATATTCGGTATTCGGCCGACGAGCGTGGCCGAATATTCGGTATTCGGTATTCGGCCGAGTCACTATTCGCGGCATTTCTAGTTGGCACCTATTTTCTTCCCGACATTTGGCAAAATCATCTTTCTGGAACAAAAATAAAAAAATAATCCATTTAATTTCAATATACGAGTATTTAATGTTTTATTTAATAAATTATAGTTATAGTTAATAAAATATAGATGACAAGCGTTTCACACATTTTATTAATGTAAGTTCTTGATTTTCGCCTCAATGATAAGCAATGCCACCGTCTTCATCAGAATTTTTTTTGTTTTAAATAAATCTTATACGCTTCATCTTTTCTGTACCTCAACCATAAAATACAATGAGTATGAATGTGAGCTGTTTCCATCTATGGGACCTTTTCTTTTATACTTACATATACTCGGAGCCAAAATCATAATGTTCCACATTCGTATTTCTGCCTTAATTTGAGGAGACGGATCTCCAGATTCATGTAATTGAAGTTTTAAAACATTTTGATTTCCTTGTACGCATGAAATTCTAGGTTCTGGTATGACATTGAAAATCCACAGGTAAATTACTCGTGACAATCGTCCTATATCTGTCTTTGATAAAATCTTACTCATCAAACCGGGTTTAAAATCCGAACTTTGAACAAGTTTTTTGCGTACTCCGTCCCTAGGGTGCTTTATGTTTTTGTTTTTTTTTTTAATTTTTGCACTTAAACATTTTTTAATAGTTAGTTAAATTTTGTTCAACAAAATGTTCATTATTGCCTGCATTAGGAAAAATTAATAAATATTTTGCTATTTTGACCAAACCTTAACTTCTTCTATCTTTCAAGGAGAATCTTGAAAAAAGAATCGTAGCACTCATAAATTGTTCTACTTTTAAAAAACTTCTATGTTTCTTCAGTTTCTAAAAAGACCTAGGTTTCTAGAACAGGTTACGCATTTTAGTATTCTTCGTAACTGAAATCTCCCACTAACGAAACCACCCACACTATGCCTCAAGTTAGCCACGACGACTTTTGTTTATTGTACCCCTAGAAAGTTTGATTTTTAGAATATGAAAACGGTTCTCGAATACGAAAGTATTCGTCCTCAGAATGCCAGATTTTCTTTGCTTTGTCAGCTTGTTTATATAAAGGGTTTTTGAATAAGGGCAGATCCTAGTGGTATCCGTTGTGTGACACATAGCTCTACATGTAGTCTTGTTTCATATTGTTCAATTTGGCTTTGACTCTTCAAAATGTTGTTGGATTGAAAGCACTTTACGGTGAAATATGCCATAAAATACTAGTGGACCTTTTCCTATGAAAGCAGAACTCTAATTACAGATTTCCGTTATTGCGAAAGAAGGTTGAAACCGAAGATGAAGAGTGTCTAATAATGTTTACAAAATATCAAAAGCTTTTAGGGCGATTTTCTTCACTCTCAGTTGAACTCAACTTTAGGATTATTATTTTTAACTTGTAATTTTGTTTTTCTCCCTTTCTTCATCCAGAATTTCCAATTCGATTTTATGCCAAATATTGCTGTCTTTTCTCTGATAATTTGGGAATCTTATTGGGTTTTATTTGTGTGTTTCCGTCATTACTTATTTTTTTAATTTTAATTGCCAATACAAATTATACTGAACCTTAAATTTTAATTTATAAACGCAATAAATTCAAATCTACAAGTAGGAAACAACAACATATGACATATCTGTCACAAATATCTCAGGGATATTCTGAAAAACTCAAGTTGGCCAACTTTCAAATTTCAACTTCCGAGTTGAGAATTAACACCACGACTCCACAAGATATCTGTCTCTCCAACTCAACATCTAACATCAAAGGGCACGGTAGTGCCCAGCCAAGTTCTGGCATTACACCCTTTTTACTTCAGTACCAATGAAGTCAGAAACTTAAAATTCCGAATATTTGCTAAGCTAGTCAGGCATAGGCGCCTCACCAAATTTCAATTTTCTAGCATAAGCGGTTCCTGGGATATCCGCCCACTTTCTCCGAATTGGTGTTGGCTGAATGGAGTACTTCCGACTGCTGTAAAACGATGAAATTTGGTAAAACGGTAGGGCTTAAATTGCATACAAAGAAAAAAATATAAAATTTGAGGTTCTCCATTCAGGGGCGTGGTATCCGTCCACTTCCTTAGAACTGATGTAAATTATATATGGCACACTTCCGATTGCAGTAGAACAATGAAATTTGGTAGAACGGTAGGGCTCAAACTACATATAAAGGACCAAAAATAAAATTCAGGTTTTCCATTCAGGGGACGTGGTATCCGCCCACTTTCATAGAAAATGTTTATTTTATATGGAGCACTTCCGATTAATGATGAAATTTCGTAGAGCGGTATAGCTTAATGTATTGTACATTCAAAGCGAAAAAAAATCTAAGATTTTTCATTCGAAGTGTCTTTTTTTATTGCCATTTTGAAACTACATATACATGCATCTTGAAAGTTCATGACTTTTCTTAGAACTAGAGTGCTCGATTTGGTAATCTATGTTATGTTAACATGAATGAAAAAAGAAAACATTTGCATACCTGAAAAAAATTATGAGTTTACATAAAAAAAAATCTTAACTGTGATGTGAACTATAATCAAACCACTAATTAGGCTATTAATTGGTGGGCTACCTTCATTTAAAAAAATGAGTTAAAATTGCAACAAAAACATCATCGCATCCTAAACAATTTTTGCTTTTTTATGACTTTGAGCGGATGTAGGTACTAGTATTTATAATTAAGGTGGGTTTGTTAGTGTAAGGTATCTTGCCAGGACAAGAAGAAACAATTGAAGCGCAAATCAAAACAACCAATAACAGAAAGAAAATATATCAAAAGAAATAGGAAGCTATAAACTAAGTTAATTTTAGTAGGCAGAGTCCACCCTTCTATCTTTCCGTATCTTTCGAGATTTTGACATGGCAAAATATTAAAATCTTTGCAAAAAAGAGTGATATCAGACCAAAAGTTCTTCTTTACGAAAACCTTTGTTTAACAATTCAGCCTTAAAAGTACTGAGATCTAAAAGAACGCCAAGTTCTTACTTCATGAAGTTTTAATACCGAATATTTAAAATAGAATAATATTGAAAAAGCTACAATGTAATAGAGAAATTTTATTATTTAATGATTACTGACTAAAATTTGATGGGTTCACTGGTCAAGTTTTTAAAACCTTTCGAATTGGGCATAAAAAAAAACTTGCCAAGTAAGCCCATTCTAACGGCCATTGTGCCAATGGCGCAGTGACCCCTTAGTACACCTATCAGGATTCTGATGTTCTTTTTACTCAGAAGCCATCCACCCTGGAAGTCGTCCCTGGAGGACCAGGAGTTATTGATTTGCTCTTTCGTTATTAGGTCTATTTTATTTATATTTAAATGGCTACTGCTGTTTATATTTGATAGTGATCCTTTCCTTGCCAGTTCATCTGCTATTTCATTCCCTTCTATATTACTATGTCCGGGAAACCAGCAGAGGTTGACTTGGTTAGTGTTACAGCATGTCTCGACATTTTATTACTGACTTGGATCTTATAATCTCACTGGCTAAAGCTTTGATGGCAGCTTGGCTGTCCACGAAAAATGTGATCTCCGACGAGTTCAATCCTTTCGTGCGTACCAATTCTGCCGCCTTTTGAATAGCATAGATCTCAGCCTGAAAGACACTACACTCATCTGGGAGTTTGAATGATTCTTTAATATTTAGAGAAGGAGATACCTTGTTCACTAATTAGTGAGTTGGATTCCCATCCCTGCCTTTCGGGTATTGTAGTAGAGAATTGTGTGTTAAAATCTATTTTGGGTGGTAAGTAGCCAGTCGTCACATTAAGCCCTGCCACTGTGTCATACCTTTGCAGTATAGACCCATGACCATAACTGCTGTGCTTCCAAAAGTTCATTTCTTTAAGCCGAATCGCGCTTTTGGCTGCTGTGCATCTTATGTGCTCGTCCAAAACTGGAAGATTTAAAATAATTTCCAGGCCTGCCTGTGGCGTAGAACCCTGTGCCCCCGTTATTCCTAAACAGGCTAGTCTCTGTAGCTTATTCAGGTTTTTGAGATAGCTACTTTTTTCTACAGCTTTCCACCACACGATCGACCCATAGGTAAGTATGGGACATACTATCGCCGTGTACATCCACTGGATGACCTGCGGTCGCATGCCCCACCGTGTACCGAAGGTTTTTTTGCATGTGTAGAGAGCGCATAGTGCTCTTTTCATTCTTTCCTCTGTGTTCCGTTTCCATGTTAGCTTGGAATAAAGAATTATTCCAAGATATTTAGCCTCGTTGGAAAGTTTCAGAGGAATGTCGTTAAGCTTTGGAGGAGTAAAGTCCTCCAATTTCCTTTTCTTCGTAAACAGGACTAGTTCGGTTTTGGAAGGGTTAACCCCGAGACCGTTTTGTGCTGTCCAAGAAGATAGTTCTTTAAGTGAAGATTCCATAATATCCTTGATGGTGGTAAGATATTTACCCGATATCAGAATTACTATGTCGTCCGCATAAGCTACTATTTTAATGCCCTGATTCCTAAATCTTGTGAGAATTTTGTTAACAACAAGGACCCAGAGGAGAGGTGAGATTACTCCTCCTTGTGGAGTGCCTCTTGTAACCGATTTCTCTACATTACTATCACCAAGTTGCGAGCTAATGATTCTGCCATTGAGCATGGATAGCAGATTGAACGCCAACTTCTTCTAGAGCAGATTTAATGGACTCCGTTTTTACATTGTTAAACGCTCTTTCGATGTCCAAAAATGCTGCCAGGGTATGTTCTTTGTGCTTGAGACTTTTCTCAATTTGTGAGACGACCTCGTGCAACGCAGTCTCCACTGACTTACCTTTTAGGTAAGCGTGTTGGTAGTTGCACAAGTTGCTTGGTTTGAGAAGGTCCCTAACATGCAGATCAATAATTCTCTCCAGCGTCTTGAGGAGAAACGAAGAGATGCTTATCGGTCTGTAATCTTTTGCAGTCGAGTGTGTCGGTTTTCCAGCTTTTAGAATAAAGACTACTTTAACTTTCCTCCAACTGATAGGGACGTATCTCCATTTGATACAACTTTTAAAGATTACCCTAAGCCATGGGGTGATTATCTGTAGAGCATGTTGAAGAAATGCCGGAATAATCTCATCTGGTCCAGCTTATTTATAGGGTTTGAACGAGTTTATTGCCCACATAATCTTCTGCTCTGTGATAACCTGTTCTAATTCTGGTACTGATTGTAAGATATCTAAGGTGTGTGGTTGTGTAAAACCTGGTCCTTGATGATTCTTACAGCCCGGGAAATGTGTTTCCATAAAGAGTTCAAGTGTTTCTTGGCTCGAGTTTGACCACGATCCATCGAGATGCTTAATGTATCCCGGACTCGTGGGATTGTATGTTAGGATCTTTCAAAGTCTCGCCGCCTCACTTGTGTTCTCAATAGACTCACAGTGCCTAGCCCATGAATCCTTTTTGGCCCTTCTTAACTCTTTGGTGTATGAGTTAAGTTCGGTTCTATATGAATTCCAATCTTCCTCAGTCTGGCTTTGTTGAAAAGTTTTCTGACCCCTGTTCTTCGTTTCTTAAGATCACTATTCCACCATGGCGGATTAGTGGGTTTAATGTTACGAGATATAGGATAGTGTTTTTCAAAGGCCTTTTTCATTATACTAGATTTTGAACAGCATTATCAATGGTTGAGGTTGTCGAAAGAGTTTCTTCCTCTGGAGGATCGATTCGTTCATTCAACCATTTTGGTACTTAGCGTTTTCTATAATTTCCAAAAACATAAATCGAAATTATATTCAGCTCTAAAAATAACGATACTTAAAAAATATTATATATCTCGTAGATGGCTCTAACGTTGTTGATACTAAAAAATATGTGTATAATAATACATATGTACATATGTATAAACAAAGGTATTCAAATTTCACAAAAATGGTACCTCATATAGAACCATTTTTTAATATTTCAATTTCTCTTAAGCGGTTCTACAGATTTCGATCAAAATTTATGCAGGTGTTTGAAATAATATTGCAGAGCAAAGTTTTCAAAAAAATATGTTTTCGATTAAAAAATCTATTCAATTTCCTGCAATCCGGTTAGGGATTTAGGTATCAAACAATTGAAAAGAAGAATCTAATCGAACAACTCCGGTTCGTCATATTTAATGTTATCGAATGTCACTACTTAGTAAAATTTCAAATTCGATAAAATATATTTGTTCTTGTTCATGGAATATTGTTCGTTTTTCAAAGATAAGGATGAAAACGAGAGATGTGAAGACTAAGAAGAAGTTTACGAGATAGCTCACTCCCACTTCAAGTTCCAGACAATTTATTTGAACAGAATCATTAACTATTTTTTATCATTTTTGACCGATGCAGAAAAAGTTTCTCTTGTTTGTCCGTTTGTTTTCGGAGTAGCTTGACTCGTTAATCATTAACACTTCGATTGCGATAGGCTGTTCCCACCCCTTTGTGAGGATGACGTAACTAACGGCATTTTCAACGTTTACTTCCACTTCGACATGCCGTTGCAACACTTCAGTAGGACGCGTCCAAGGGTATTGTCCCAAGGTTTCGCAGCCTGTTAAAATCTGTGTAACCCATCCACAGCCTGTTCCAAAGGAGACAAAGAAAACTGCCCACAAGGTCTTCTTGTTTTTCTTATTGATCGTCATTTTTTTTTTTAATTTTAATTTGTAGTCAAACCACAGTTTTCCTTCGCTGTGTGGTGGTCCTAAAGAGTTAGGTTAATAGCAAACCGATACCAATATATATATTTTTTTGAAGATCCTACTTTTTTTTTATATGATATTAATTATTTTTCGTTAACTTTATTAATTAATTATTTCGTTGAATAATCTTCTTTTATTTTCATTAATTTTATATGTAAACAATTTCAAATCTCTCACACAAAAACTTCGATTCAAAGACACTAAGAATTACAGTTCAACCTATTTTGTAAGATTAAGGCGAAGAAGGGAAAAAAATATAAAGAAAAAAATTTTGTTTATAGTTTTTGTTTTTGTTTTTGTGAACTCATTGATTAAATCAAAATGAAAGTTTCTGCGACCTTTAGCCCAAATGCGTTTCGCCCAGGCACGACATTTGGACAGTTGATTTAATCAATAGAGTCCACAAAAACAAGAACTATAAACAAATTTTTTTCTTTATATTTTTTGTTTCCCTTAGGCGAATATAAGTCTTATAGATTACAGCCAGATCAGAAGAGGTAGAAAATTTCTTGCAACTTCGAAGGAAACCTTAGTAGCGTTTTTGGCGACGTCAAATATGTGATCATTCCACACGAGGTGGTCTGTGATGCACATAGCGAGAACTGAGAGCTGCTTTAAATTCTACTCGGCTTATGGTTCCCCAGCTTATCATACGCTGCCGTTTTAGATCCACATCCGAAGAACAAGGACATATATCTGGAAACGAATATGAGAAGCTGAGGTTACTGTGATCAGAAAAACAATTTAATGGATTAGAAGTTTCAGACAAAAGATCATTGATGTAATGAATATAAGAAAGAGAGTCGCAGACAAAACGGAGCCCTGTGGCACACCAGCATTTATTTCATAGATTTAAAACCATCCAACACAACTTATATTGAGCCGTTCGAAAGGTTGTTTCTAATCTATCGAAAAAGAGATTCATCAATACCAAATGCACGCATTTTCGATAAGATAGCTTGATGCCAAACTCTATTAAATGCTTTTGAAATATCGGGTGCAATAATCTTACTTTTTCCAAAGATTTGTGCCACTGTTCGGTGAGGTATACCATCAGATCACCAGTGGACCTATTGCTATGAAAGCTAAGAAGCTTTCGTTATTCAAGATATTTCTTGAGCTGATAGTTTATCAGTGTTCCTATGACCTTAAAAAGAAGTGATGTAAATGCAATTGGACGATTGTAAGAGGGGAAAGCGATTCGCCATTTTTTATGGGACATGCTGGACAAATACTGATGAAAAAGCTTTCGGCAATGGTTTTGCCAGCGTCGAAGAAAACCTCTTCAGGACAATTGGAGCGATCCAGGCCAGCGGGTTTGTGTATATAGAATTCTTTCATTATTCTTGTAACTGTACGAGTGCGAAAGAAGATTCGTCCCATAAAATCATTAACGTTCTCTATTACAGGACGAATCATGACACTTTCAGACAGCGTCGAATTAACAGCAAACTGTGCCGCAAGCAAATTGGCTTTTTCTTGTGAAGATTTCATAGAAAGAAAAGGCGAACAGTTTTACTACCATTCTAGTATTTTTTGCCGTAATTTTTGGTCATGCAAGAATGTGGTTCTTTTAATATGATCATTGCAGGTCTTTCTAGCTTATTTAAACTTATTTCGGTTTTCTTCAGTACGGTTGTCTTTATAATATCGGAGACTTACTTCTCTAACCCCTAATAATCTCTTTACAGCTCGAATCAAATCATCAATTTTCATTCGGTTTGATTGATTTTTCCCTATTCGGGATAAAATTTCTCGTTCCGAAAAGAATTTAATTTGTAATCATCTCTGCACTGGAGTCCACGTGGCTATCGAGGAAGCATAGTGACCAGTGAAAGTTCCTGAAGAAATCGTTAAGACCGTCCCAGTTGGTTTTCTCGTATTGCCAAACGGTTCTTTTGGGAATTATTTTATTTATTTTATTGCTGGCATGAGAAATTTACAGATATTACGCATTGGTCGGATGTGCCAAGTGGTGATAAAACATTTATAGTGTATTTGTCAGGGTCAGAGGTAAGAAAGAAGTTAAGAGAATTGGTGGATTGACCTGCAACGTCAGGAATTCTAGTAGGCTCGTGAACGAGCTGAGGCAAGTTGTTTGATTCAGAATAAATCTTGACATACCTTCCTTCGGGTGTTGTCTGTGTTGCCCGTAAGAGCTATTTCAATGTGCAGAAAATGAAGAACAATTGTTTGGATAGAGTCGGATAGCGCATCGAATTCGAGTTACTATCCAAACGTGGGCTGCGATAAATTAAGCATGTAAGAATGATGCGCTTATGAACTGTGAATTTAAACCACATGATTAAAATTTGTATTCAAACAAGTGCCAAATTGTGGTTGAAGCTGATAAGCAACATCATTACGTACATATATGGCGAGGGAAAAATAGAGGCATTAAGCTATAACCAGGCAGGCTGCATTCCGTGTGATCAGAATTTTTACTCACCTGGGCTTCGCTAAGTGTCAACACTGCAGGCCCCCGAATGATTCTACAATAAACTCTAAATTCACTCAACATTACGCAAAACAAACATAAAAAACCAAATCAGACAAAAAACTATGCTGATATTGAGTTTAGGATCCAAAATAACTTATGCCTTAATAGATCCGCTCCGAAATAAATAACATCAATCTATCTGATGTTTCTTTACTTCAATCAGTTACACACAATGCATGGTGTGACCCAGACAAATGTATGCAACGACCAAACCAAAGCGAACTGTGGGTGAAGGGTGAAGGAGAAAGAAGGAGAATTTACCGCTCACATTTTGGTTCTGTTTATCGGACACTGATACACACCATTCACCCTTCATGTTTGGAAAAACATTTAGACCTAAGGACATCTTTGGTCATTGGTTTTAGGGTGTTTTCAAAATTGGAAATCCCAATATAATAACAGGATCGGCAGAAAGGTCGGGCGTTTTTTAAAAACTGAGTGTATCGCTAATTTAGCTTTAAAAAAATATTTACAGAATGAGGTACATAATGTTTCCATCTTATAAAATTAATTAATTAATTATAAAATAACAATATCTCCCAGGTAACGTATGTTTTCAGCCATACATCTTGACGTTCTCAAAAGAATATTTTTTCTTCAGTTACAGTTGTTCCAGAGTACGAGGTTTATCCCGTACAATCGCGCATTGAGTTGATCTCAACCGAGAAATAGTAGTACGATTCGCAAATACGAGTAGAAGATCGATTTTGGGGACATTCTTTCCGTCTTTTCTGCCCCACCCTCTATAAAAATGAATTTATTTGTAATGTAACGTAGACAACATACACAACTGCATTAAATTGGTTGAAAGTAACGAATTCTCCAACAGTACCTCTGGTGCTTCCCATCTTATCAATTTGAGCTCCGGATAAAATTGTAGGTAGACAAAAATGGTTGATATTTCGAAGTCACTACGTCTTTTTTCTGCACGATATCTGTCGCCTTACCAAATTTATTTATTTTTAAATAATCGAAATTAAATCGAATTTAATTTAAATAAATTTTCCAAATTTATCTTCATGTCATTGGTTTGGACCAAGGTGTACGAGTACGACGAGTATACATTATCATATTACTTATTTGATTTACGTAGTTATTCGGCTTCAGATTTATGAAGAGCCCCTGCCTGAGACACTGAGGCAGCTTTCCATTCTCTGCGATACCGCTTTTTCCAGTCGTCTTGCCCAAGTTCGCTGGTATCTACGATGGCTTGGTCCATAAACCGTAGGTTCGGTCTTCCTTAACGTCTCGAACCTCTTGCTAGAGCATTATTGTCCATTCGCTCGATGTGGCCGAGCCAATGTATTCGACATATTTTAGTTTCCTCCACAATATTTTTATATTTATTTCTTAATAATTATTTAAGTTTTAATACTAGCCAGTTTTATTTTTAGGTTTTTGGAGTGCTTGTTGTAAATGTTCAAATGTTTCATTAAATTACATTTATGAGTTAAATCAAGGAAAATGATGTTATGTAGCACGTTGCAGTTGCAAAAACTTTAAGGAATATTGTATTCCAAGATTTATAGTTCGAGTGACCACCTCATCGAGATTAATTATATTGATCATGCATAATCAAATCAAAGCTTCAATTTTTCTTCAATGACTATCATTATAAGCGCTCAAAATATTTTTGAAAATATTTTTGATTTTAATTTGGCTGAAGAAATTTTAAAATTCTAGAAGGTAACTTACATATTAGGATTTAAAAAAAAATCATGTAGGCATATAATTTTGTTTAACCATTTGTGTATAAGAATTTTTTCAATTGCAATGTTAACCCTAATTTGGTTCAATGTATCATGTAGGCATATAATTTTTTTTAACCATTTGTGTATAAGAATTTTTTCAATTGCAATGTTAACCCTAATTTTGTTCAATGTAAACTTTTTTAAAGCTATTTTTTTGTTTCTATTTGAATTAGGCACATGATGTCCCTGTCCGAACAATGGTATGGTCACATAACGATAACTGGATGGTTACGGGGGACAATGCTGGATACGTTAAATACTGGCAGTCGAACATGAACAATGTGAAAATGTTCCAGGCTCACAAGGAAGCAATAAGGGGAATAAGGTACAACAAAAGAAAAAGTTTATTTTTGTCCAAAACAATAAAGTTTCCCAAAAAAAAGTATTCTTAGTCGAAATAAAATTGTCTCCCTATAAAATACATTATACAAAGTCCAATTACATATTTTAAAAAATTTGAGCAGGAAGAAATAAAATAAACGCACTTTCAACGGTATATAATTTTAAGAGCAAACAAATAAAGTAGGATATGTTTTAAGGTATATGTCTGTGATATAAAACAGTAAGACTGATTTAATAAAATAAATATATAAAGATTTATTTCCCAAACATGCTGTCGTGTGTGTGTGTTGAAAAAAATAAACGTTTAAACCACACTACAGTTGATTGTCCATCAAGATATTTTTTATAAACATACTATTTTTCAATGATTTTGTTTACTCAAAGAAAAATCCAAATAAAATAGCAGTTTTTTGCTAAAAATCCAAAATGTTTGTTTTCAATAATATTATCAACCAACTTGGATTTTCCTCATCGTGGATAACACAAAACCACAGATCTTGAAAATAAAAAAAAATTTAAACAAAATGGATCTTTGGCTTTTTCTTAAACAAATTCCAGCTAAATATTGCTGCTTCATTTGAACTTTAATACAAATAAATATGTAATTAATTTCTTTTTTAATATACATACATATGCATGTATGTAATATATTAGTGCTAAAAACGCAGTTAATAAGTTATTAAGTTTCTTTTTTCAATACATTGAGGTTATAACAATAGTATGACATAAAAAAAATTGAGTCATTTTATATTTTTTCAGCTTACCACTGCTTTTGGATAATTTCAAACCTGGACCATTGAAGTTTTAAAATTCATTTAAATTTAAATACAAAATGCTACTATCGACGAGCTTTTACTATAGGGTTTCAGTTAAATCCCAAACTATTTTTTCGCATCAGGGGGAGAGATGGTTTTCTAGATCAAAATTATATGTCATTATTAGGGTTCGGATTTCCATGCAAATGCATATTTTTTTAGGAACACCTTGGAAGCAAGGCAACTAATTATGTATACGAATCAGGAAATTTCCTTTAAAATGGCATTTAACCGTTAGTGCATATTTTACTATAAATGCATATTTTGCATTTTTTTGTGCATATTTTACTATAAATGCATATTTTGCATAATTTTGCATATTTTTAATAATAAATTTATATTTTTTTAAGGTACCTACCTATATTGTTCAAAAACTACCTTAAACTAGGCAGTAAAAAAAATGTAAAGTTTATGTCAGTGCAAACGAACCTTAAGACTGTTATCTATTTCTTTTATTCATTTCACAATCTTGAACCATATTCAAACACCACAATATAAAGCATTATATAAACAAAGTTGCATATATGAACTTGACTAGATTGTTGAAATGAAAAAAAAAATTGAGTCTGGGTGTTTGAAACTGTATAAATGAGATCGAAATTTAAACGATCATCTATAATGTGGTAAAGCTTAAAGTGCGAAACAGATTAAACCAGCACCAGCAACGTCACCAGCAACAGCGGAAGCCATTGTTTTAGAACCAATGTATTTTAATCGTTCAACACAAAATAGACCAGCACCAGCAACGTCAACAGCGTCGTTTGGTCAAAATCCAAAATTTGCTGTTGCTGGTTACGAACGATAACAAAAAATGCAACAACAATAAGACGTATAAATGTCAAAACATGATGCTGGTTTAATGTGTTTGAAAAGTATTTGCTGGCCAGCGTGCTGTTTGCTGTTGACGGCGCTGGTTCTGTTGCTGGTTAAATCTGTTTCGCGCATAAAGCTTAACACGTTTCATGTACAACAGCCAACTGTTTTCGGTTGCGACTACACATAAACCACTACATATAAACTGAAAAATATTGACTCATGCACTCATGCTCATATACGAATATAGGTAGGTACTTCGTTTAGCCGTTGTTTCTTGAAGCCATGAATTGACGTTTCTCGCAGCGCGCGGTGCCACTTTCCTGCAATTGCAGTAGATCAACTGCACTTTTCCCAAAATATAAATCTTCTACCACAAAATAAAATCTACTCCACCTTTTTCAAAATCCCACAAAATCATATGTTTGGAATCCGCTCTTATAGAAAAATGATAATGATAATAAATATTTTATTTAAAAAAAAAAATAAAAAATTAACTTATTTTTAAAGATGAAGAAAATGTGTTTTTATATTGAATAGAAATTAAGTTGAATCGGTTTTATGTGCATATTTTAAATGCATATTTTGCATTTTTAAGCGCATATTTTCAGATTTTAAGTGCATGAGAATCCGAAGCCTAGTCATTATATATCATTAAACTGTGTCTCTAAGACCATTTTTCCTAATTTTTCTTCTATTTTCATCCCCTTAAAGATCACTTTCAAATGTTAATTTAAAAAACGTCTGCAATCGGGGCATCCCGACAAGAAATTCTCCCAAATAACCGATGGAAATTTGAACCCTAATATAAAAAAAAAATTTCTCAGAAGATGTCGACAAATGATTTTCAAAAAAATTGCATTTTTACTTAAAATTGCAGTATAAATAGGGATATGAAGGGATTCCAAAAAAAATAAATTCAACATTGGCTTTCCAACCCTACATCCCAAATAAGGATATGAATTTTCATAAATGATTCTTTGGTATATTCTTTACAAAAATTGTTCTATGGGTCTATGAGTATGGGTCTATCATCTCAAACGTGGATTTTCCAGTCTTCACAATACAAAATATCCAATAATGTCAGGTCAAGAGATCTTGCAGGCCAATGAACTGGTCCATTTCATCCTATCCAACGATGAACATCCAACCAATTCTTTATCTCTTGACTATAGTGGCTTGATACAATCGAGGATTGTCGATCGTCGGTCAACTCGAAACAAATTATTATTGGCAGCAAGTAACTTGACATGAGTTTCATTGTCACTTCCACTTAAAAATGTCATTGTGAAATGTCAAATTAATATTCTTCAAAAAAAAGTTCGCTCATATAAATTCAAATTGCATTAAAAATGATGTGTTTCGATTCGGAAAGTGAAGATATGGAATTACCTAATGCTAAAATCATGTATGGACCGCTGCACAGTGGTGGAGCGATTTTGCTGGAATTTTCAGGCATGATAATCAATGGCAAGAAAAATCTACACCTTTAATTTCCGCCCACTGTCAAACTTACTTTAAAAAATACTTAAAACCTTTATTATTTTAGTAAGCATTAAATACGATGGTCAACCAAATGAACTTTTTGTTTGTTGCCGGGGAAAAACATACTTTCTTTAAGGTTCTTGGGGTGCTCAACGCAAATCCGAACTTAGAATATTCAATTGGCTCTAGTTTTTCAGATATTCCATTTCAAAATAAAAAAAAAAACGTTTTTATGCATTTTGAGGTCCCGTAAAATTGCGAGGTATACGGCAATCGGGGCCTTTATATGTATATAAAAATTAATAATTTTTATAATACAAATTTTATTTTCAAAGAAAAACTGTGAAGGAACCTTATAAAAATATCTACAAATTATGTTTGTTTTATTAACTGAAAATTTGATAAATAGCTACTTTTTATGTTAGTAATTCCAATTTTATCAACAATACTATGTATTTACAATAAATCTAAAATCTTATATAAAAAGAGAAGTTGTGTTATGATGGTGTTCCAATTTAGCAATAAATTGATTGTCTTTTTCGTTTGTTAGTCTTTCCTTTTTTTTGCCTACTTTTTTGTGAAAAAATAGTTTCATTGGAATAACACTGTCATCTGCGGACATCCACTTATTGCGTTTCTCGTGTCGATTTATTAGTAAAGCAGGTGGATTTCATCTGAGCATAATAAAGGTATCAATTCGGTTACTTCCATCGAAATTTGTGAGCAATTGTTAAAAATGGTTGACGGAAAAATGGTCTAATAATTCTGCCAAAAATTGCTCGCAGCTTTTCCACGTTGTTCACTCAAGGTTTTTTTTCATTATCGTATCCTGCTTAAGTATGTTTACATGTAGCAATGGGTATACCAATATCAGTCCTATCTGTTAAAATTGATATATTTTTTTTCACTTCACCTAATGATCAAGAAGACGGAACTGGAGAACCTAGTTAAATCTTTTTGAGTACATGCTTTCTTAAAGGTGAAACCGACGATTTTAATTATTTATGCGTTAAATGGGTAAAAGAAAAACATTGTTTATAAAAAACCTATTGAATAATGCGAATGATATATTTTATAACTAAAAAAAATGTTAAATTAAATCTATAGATAATATATAACTTGAAAAAAGGAAGTATTTTTTTTTCTAAAATTATATTCTTTCTATTATTCTATAATTATAAAAGTTATCCTAGCGGAAAAAGAAGGGGGTATTGTAATAGCATATAAATTCAACCAATATTTTTAATAAACCTTTTTAATAACCCCGAGCGAAGCTGAACGGTTCAGCCACTCTGATATAAATTCACAAAAATTTTGCAGATTGACGTTGAAAAACGACAAATATAGTACGTAGGTACATCTAAATATAAATAGCCTTAAATAAATTTTGTGGTACCATTTTCTCCAAAAGTATTTACTCGATTTCGATAAATTTTATATGGTTGGAAAGCCACAATTGCGGAGATGTGCAGAACATACTTGAGATACGCATTTACACACTGTGGGTCATTTTTGTTTTTGCGATGTTGAACACTGTGCACATTTCAAAAAATAAAATTAAAAAAAAATTAATTTAAATTTCAAATAATTCAGATTTTTGCGTCGAATTTCGACATAAGGCGAAAGGCGAGTATTTATAAATTGGCTCTTGAGTTTTATAGAAAGTATACTCGCAATTGCAAGTAATGATATGTAAGCACTTATTGTCTTGCATTTGGCAAATCGCGTATTTTTGCGATTTTTTATTAATTTCCAATGTATGTAGTTTTCAAAAATATTGAGTAAAATTATGAAGCTGAAGATCGCTGCATTCGAATCTATTTTTACTTGCGATATAGGTACTATAGGGCAAGTTCTGCATTTGGAAAAAAAATCGAACTCGAGATTTTGATCAAAGTTGACATTACGATGATAGCGAAGACGAAAAAAGTGGGTCTGACAATTCCGTCTGTCTGTCTGTATGTCTGTATGTATGTACCTCGAACTACAGCCTAAACTACCGGACGTATTTTCTTCAAACTCGATAGTTAAGGGTCTTCGGTGATTCCCTAGAGGAAAAATTAAAATTTTTTTTTTAGCTCCAAAACTAAGGGTACCCCCCATACACCCGTAATGCAAAATCTTATTTATCTCGAAAACGGCTCTAACGATTTTGATAAAAAAAATTAAGTGTGATATTATGGATATGGACTATATTTTGGTGAAAAAAAAATTTGGGGGGAAATGTTATTAGGGGTACCTGTCATAGAACGGTTTTTTTGATTTTCGAATTTCTCACCAACGGCTCTAACGATTTTAACCAAAATTTTTATGCAGGAGCTGCTTTGCATTTGAAAAAATATAAACTAAAAGTTTTTTCCAAAAAATAGTTTTTGGATTTTTAAAAAAATAATACAATTTTTTTTTTGAAAATTCAATATCTTGAAAACCGATACACGAATAAATTTTTAAATTACGTTTTAAAATGTATTTTATTAAATACTAACAATTTGCATATCAATTTTTTTTATAAAAATTTTAAGGAAAATTTAGTACACAAAAAACATGTTTCAGTGTGTCTGTATGTCTGTACCTCTCACTACAGCCTAAACCCTTGGACCTATTTCTTTCAATCTCGGTAGTTAAGGATCTTCGGTGATTCCCTAGAGGAAAAATTGAAATTTTTTTTTTAGCTCCAAAACTAAGGGTACCCCCCATACACCCGTAGTGCAAAATCTTATTTATCTCGAAAACGGCTCTAACGCTTTTGATAAAAAAAATTAAGTGTGATATTATGGACATGGACTACATTTTGGTCAAAAAAAATTTTGGGGCAAAATGTTATTAGGGGTACCTGCCATAGACCCGTTTTTTTGATTTTCGACTTTCTCATTAACGGCTCTAAGGATTTTAACCCAAAATTTTTAGCAGGAGTCCCCTTAAGTTTAAAATAATATTGTATATAAAAATATTCGAAAAAATATTTATTGGGTTTAAAAAAAAAAAAAAAAAAAAATTTAAATCAATATCTTCAAAACCTATGAACGATTATTTTTTGAAATTATTTCCTAAAACCAATATTATTAAATACTTAAAATTCGCATCCCACATTTTTTTCTTGAAAAATTTTAGAGAAATTTCTTATATAAAAAATTTATTCAATAATAAAACGATTTTTTAAGGTTTATTTGCATAAATTCATACTTTTCCGGAAACCAGACGGCAATTTTATGCATTTGAACATTATTATCTCATTAAATCCATGTTTTATATTTATAAAATGTATCTTAAATTCCAAAGTACTTTTACATAAGAGCAAGTTCGTGCGATCCAGTCGTGCATTTTATTTCATTTAGGATAGCATATCTCGATAAGTATCAAAGATATTGAAACATTTTGAACGCCAAAATGTTGGGCGGAAATTTTCCTAATTTTAATTTAATTTAATTTTGGTGGGGGCAATACCCCCATTTATTTAGCTTAATACAAGCTTCATAACTTAATCTAACTTAAAACTATGAAACTTACAGTTAGGGTTAGGCTAACTTAAAACTAATTGTATTGTGTTTCGGAGGAGGTTTTTTAGGCAGGGGGTGCTGAGGTTAAAGTCGAAATCGTTTCATTCGAATTAACCCTCCGCAGCATACGCGTAATAGGTTCGTTGGAGCCATAGGAAGTACGGTGGGTGGGGAGATAGAAAAGGCGAGGATTTCTAAGGTTGCGAGGGTTTGTGCTGAAAAAGATAGAGTTGTAAAGAGTTTGACAGTCAACGGAGCCTGAGAGAAGCCGATGAATGAAGAGAATCTCTGCTATATCTCTCCGTTCTTGCAGTGTATTTAAGTTAATTAGTTGAAGGCGGTTTTGGTAGGGGGGCAGGATCAAGGGATTATTCCAAGACAGGCCGCGAAGGGCAAATCTTAGGAAGCGACGTTGAATGCTCTCGATTCTAGAGATGTGGATTTGTTGATATGGGGACCAAACTTGACTGGCGTACTCAAGTAGAGGACGAACAAACGTTATGTAAAGGGATCGGGTGACGTAGGGGTAGGAGAATTCTTTGGACCACCGTTTAACGAAACCAAGTGATGAGTTGGCTTTTAAAATAATATTATCGATATGTGCCAAGAAGTTGAGCTCTCGGTCGCATAATATTCCTAGGTCGCGGATCGATTCAACAGTTGATATGGGTTGGTTATGTAGAAGGTAGAGACGTGGAGGAGGTTATTTGTAATATTTTTTTATATTTTATTGCATTATACTAATAGTTGTATATTATCAAAATTATAATATTTACTTCATATCAACTTTTATATTTTCGATTCAAGTTTTAATAATTCTGATAATAATAATACAAAATTGGAATTATATAAAGAAGGAATAATTGTTATACAAACAAAAACAAAATTTCAGCAAAGACAAAGAAAAAGCCAGAATGAATATACTTTATAGAATAACTAAAATAGAAATCCTGAGATAATTAGATAGATATTATGAGATATGTTTAACAAATTCGAATTGAAAAATATTTATTGCTTTTAGTTTAGCTAAAACAAAAAAGGATGGTGTTGAGCTTTTGGTTTAGCTAAAACAAAATTATACTAGGTTTAGTTCTAACGATAATTCAAGTTTTATTCTTCTTGTAATGCCAGCCATCTAGAACAACAGTCACAATTGAAGAGAAAATATACATCTTGTAACTCTTCCTCAGTTTTTTTCAAGTAGTTCAGACATCCAAATTCTGCCCACCGTTTACCATTGTAATGGCACTGGCACCAAGTTTGCTAGAATACAAATGACTCAAGAACATGAAATAAAAGAAAAGAAAAGACATCGCCTTTAGAGTTTAAAACTTTTTTTTTTTAAATTTCATGTTTAAAAAAATTTAATAAAAACAAAATTGAAAAAAGAAAAAAACATCGCCTTTAGAGTTTGGAAATTCTAATTTTTTCATGTACCGTTTTTTTACCTACGATTAGTTGATCCAAAGTTATAAGGGTCCAAACTTTTTTTTTTAATTTATTTCATGGTTAAATAAGCTTAATAAAAAAAAGAAGAAACATCGCCTCTAGAACGTATGTTCTACATTGGGTCATATTTATTTTATTTCTAAAAAAATTATTGCTTTCTATATCCTCTCCTAAAAATTTTTTTGTCTTAAAAGTTTTAAAACTCACTAAAATAAAATATAACGAGATACAATTTTAAAAAAAGTAACGGATATCGCCCCTAGGAAAATTTCCGCCCAACATTTTGGCGTTCAAAATGTTTCGATATCTTTGATACTTATCGAGATATACTATCCTAAATGAAATAAAATGCACGACTGGATCGCACGAACTTGCTCCTATGTAATAGACTAGGAATTTTAAAAACGGATGTTATTAAAGAAAACTGTTCATAAGGATAAAATGATTTTTTTAAATTCTTTTAGTAGTAAGAGATAAGAACAGAATGCAGAATATGAATTTATGCAGAAACAAAAATTATAAGTCGTTGTAGTGGTTCCTTAAAAAAATAAGCTTTTATGTACAAAATTTTTACAACATTTTTAAGAAAAAATTTTGGTACGCCAACCTTAAGTTTTTATTATTGTACGAATAAAAGTCTAATTTCCATAAGAAATATTCAGCCGTTTTTGAGATATCGAATTTTTCAAAAAAAAAAAAAAAAAAGACTTTTTTTTCTAAAAATTGAAAAAATATTTTTTCTTAAGTTTTTAAATGCAATGTTTTTTAAACTTTTTATGAGCTTCTCTATGAAAAATTTCGTTAAAATCCGTTACGCCGATAATGAGAAATTCAAAACTCGAAAAAATCGTTCTATGGTAGGTACAGTCAGTAATATCTAGATTTCAAATTTTTTTTATTAAATTATAGATCGTAAAGATTAATGAAAAGAAAAAAAAAATTTAGCAAAATTCTCGGAACCGTTTTCGAGAAAAATACGATTTTCGAAAACCATTTTTTAAAATTTGTATGGAAGGTACCGTTAGTTTTAGATAAAACAATTTTTTTTTCTCAATTCTTGTAGATTATGTTAAGAAACTTTTATTTGTCAAGTTTGAAAAAAATCGAGCATGGGGTTTTCGAAATATTGAGTTTTCAAAAAAAAATTTTGAAATTTTTTTTAAAAATCCAAAAAATTAAAAATTGAAAATTTGAATATGTAATAATATTCATACTTTGGAGGAGCTTTGGCATAAAAAAAATGATTTAAATCGGCTATACCGTTTTCGAGAAAATCAAAAACAAAAAAAATGGACCCAGGGGGCTACCAAAAATAACAATTTTGTGGAAATTTTTTTTCAACCATTAGCTAGTTTTAACTAAATGAAATTTTTCAAAATTTTTTTTAAAAAAAATTCTGTGGGACAGTTTTTGAGAAAAAAAATATTTATAAAATTTCGAAAAAAAATCGTATGGCAGGTAGCGTTATTTTTGGTCTTAAAAAAAAAAAAAAACAGAAAAAAACGTCCGGGGGGGAAAAAATTAAAACCCATAACTACCAAGTTTGAAGAAAATCAGCCGAGCCGTTTAGGCTGTAGTCGAACCGACGGACAGAATTGCGAGACCCACTTTTTTGGTCTTCGCTATCATCGTAATGTCAACTTTGATCAAAATCTCGAATTCGATTTTTTTTACGCAAGTAAAAATAAATTAGGATGCAGCAATCTTCAGTCATGCAAAATTGGGTTCTTCTTCAACTATGCCCATTATTTATTATTTAAAAAGATCAAACAAAACCTATAAGCCCTGCGTCTTCGCACAACAGAAGAATTACTTCTTTCGAGAAAAGGTGAAAGCTTTTTTTATATTATTTTGTTGATAATGCAAGGTAACTCAAGACAAACATACAAGTAAATAGTGGTCAATCGTCATTGATGTTCAGAATATTAGCTGATATTTTTTGTCACTAAACACTACTTCATTGTTTTTTGATTTATTTATTATTTTGTTGACGTTTGTTTTAACGTGTTCGATGAAGGGGTTCTATATTAAATATGGAAACAAAAATAAAAAGCATATAATTAACAAAAAATATGATTAAATAAAAGTTTTGTACAAGGAACATTTCTATATTATTCATGCTTATTTTGACATTCTCATGAATAGTCTATTCGTTAGAATGATTCTATTCCTTCGAATGAACTTTCTTAATTTTGAGATTCGTACGAATAACATTCATTTGCGAAAGATAGCATAAAATGAACTTCAAAAAAGATTCATTTTCATTGTCAGCTGTTTGACATTTACTATATTTCTATTTGAATTAGTATGACCGTTTTACATTTTTTTTGTTTCTAAACATTTTATAGATGTTGGATAAAAAATCAAGAAACAAAATAAATAATACACTTTTTCATTATAAAATAAAGTTTAACCATAAAGAACTACATATTTATTACATTTTTTGTGTCAACTCAGCTGTTTTGAAACTATTCTTAAAAAAAATAAGTTGTTCATGACGCGTTCTAAATTTTTATTTTTTTTCGTATACACTTGGTCACACTAAAATATCAAAAACAAAAGAGAAGTGTTTGTGAAATGTCAAAACCAAAAGGTGGTCTTTGTTCTTTGTTTATTTGTATTTGTAATTGTTTTGTTTATTGTATAATAATTTAAATTTCTTGGATAAAAACATAAAATAATAAATAAAAATATGGCATTTGTGTTGTTTATAAATTAAGATGGTGTTGAAGAAGTGCAGAGGAGTAGGATAGTAGATGCTTTCTTTCTTTCCGTATCAACGCGGGTGGTAAAAAAAAACCCTTTGCTACCTCCGGGTTTTCTTCTATTATTTTAATTAACTTTTCCTTTTGTGCGCAGTTTTTCCAGTTGGAATGCGACCTTTTCACATAAAACAACAACAAAAATAATAAAAGTAATTTATTTTCCATGAAATAATTAAAAACTTACATGTTTTGTTGTTTACTCGACAGAAAAATTCAAACGACACAAAAATGACATTTAATTCTATTCTTTCGAATGTCAAAATTGAATTAGCTTTCGCAAATGAATGAACTTTCTATGGATTGGGTGAACTTCCGATTTGTTCGATTAACATTCTAATCGCCGAGTCTCAAAATTAAGTTTCAACGAATTCGACCCACTTTCTAACGAAAGAGAATGTCAAAATAAGCACCATTATGTTCATCATATCCAAAAACATTATTTCAAAAATGAAGTATTTCAACTTGTAATCGCACCTTGCGATTTGGAGGAACTTTTTTCTTAGATAAATATAACATAGTCGAGTAATTTGGAATTTCTTACAAATTGTCACAATTTACCTTAATAAACAAAAATTAATTAGTCAAATTCTGAATGCAGGCATCCGAAGACACCATAGCTCACACTTCCCCGTTAGTGGAAAAGATTTGACAATTGTATCAGTAATAGCGTTTTCGCTTGGTCGTCTGGAAGAATCCAGAAGCATTCCGAATTCTTCTGATATCGTTCGTTTGGCAATAGATAACAGTTCTTCTTCTGAAAAGAAAAGAAAATCGCTTCTAGAAAAAAGAATGCATACCCAACAAGCGCACACTTTCAACGGTTAAGACTAGGAACGCACTTGCGATTTTCTGTCGAGACGATTAAAAAATCGCGGTCGCTACAAATTAGTATCAAGCACTCACTTGTGATTTTTTTGCCGCGCGATTATTTAATCGCAAACAACTAAAACACATTACTTTTAATATGAGTGCACGCATTTGCTACAGTAAAATAGCAACGATTAAGAATTTTTTTTTAAATAAATGTCACAGATAATCGTTTCTGAAGTGATATTAAATATATCCATTTTGTATTTTGTTCAACTAGTTGCAGTAGTTGTAGTATGAAACTGGCCGTTAAGTAATCTGCCACTGTATAACCGGATACACCCAATACTTTTTTTACGTTTTTGAGTAGACTTTAAACGTAAAAAAAGAGCCACTACACAACACTTCTTAATGAAACCCATTTTAATACTGACAAGAATTAATTTTATTAAAAATCGCAAGTGCGTGCAGGATTATTTAAATCCATTTGATCTATTAAATTTAACCACAAAAAAAACCGCTTGAAATAATTGGAACTTGTTTCGATTTTTAAGTCGCATGTGCTTGCATTCATATTTAACGCCATGGGTCTTATTCATGTGGCTAAAAAAATCGTGCGATTCAAAATCACAAGTGCGTGCAGAACAATTTCTTATTGCGACTACGATTTTTAAGTCGTAGTAATTTAAATCGCAAGTGTGAGCATCATTTGAGTGCATTTGTTTCATTTTAACTTACGACAATCGCATCGCGTGAAAAATGATGTATGAAGCATTTTTGGCACAATTTGTATTTGCCGATTTTCTTGAAAATCCTTTTGGAAAGTAATTGAATTCATTACAGCTAATTATTTCACATATTTATATGTTCATCATCATCATCATCGGCTCGACAACCGGGTTCCGGTCCTGGCCTCTTTCAACAAGCCTCTCCACCTATCCCGGTCTCTAGCCGACGCCATCCAGTTGCGCACCCCAAGGCTTCGGGCGTCCTGGTCTACGCCATCTCTCCAGCGCAAGCATGGTCTACCACGCTGTCGTCTACCATAGAATGTACCAAAAAGAACTTTCCGAGCAGGTTCCTCTTCGCTCATGCAAGCTAGGTGCCCTGCCCACCGGAGTCTACCGAGCTTAATTTTTGTCACGATATCTGCTTCAAGGTAGATTGCGTACAGTTCATGATTGTACCGTCTCCGGAATCGTCCTTCCTCACATACGGGGCCAACAATTCTCCTTAAGACTTTTCTCTCGAACGCAGCTAAGAGGTCGGAGTGCCTTTTGCTAAGCACCCAAGTCTCGGATCCATATGTGAGTACTGGCAGGACCATGGTCCTGTACAGCAGCAGTTTTGAAGTTATGGTGAGATTTCTGGATTTGAAGAGCTTTGACAGACTATAGTAGGCTCTGTTGGATTTGAGAAGCCGCCCGCGTATTTCTTCTTCTATATTGTTATCGGCTGCTACTATTGACCCAAGGTATTTAAAGGATTGCACCACTTCAAATTCGTGCTCCGCAACCTTGATTGTTTGACCAACTGTTCCTCTCGCATTCGACGCCACCATGTACTTTGTTTTAACTTCACTAATGTGCAGCCCCAGATTTTGTGCCGCCTGCTCGATCTGGATGAAGGAATCGTGTACAGCTTGTTCGGTTCTTCCGATGATGTCGATGTCGTCTGCGTAAGCCAGTAACTGGCTGGACCTGTTGACGATGGTCCCTCTTGTTGCCGTGCCAGAGTCACGGATTGCTTTCTCCAACGCCAGGTTGAAGAGGAGGCAGGCCAAACCGTCCCCTTGTCGGAGTCCATTAAAGATGTTGATTGGTCTGGATAGCAATCCGGCTATTTTTACTTGGCTTGTTACGTTGGTCATGGTCAACCTACATAGTCGTGTCAATTTATTTGGGATGCCGAATTCTCTCATGGCTTTGTAAAGTTCTACCCTGGCTATGCTATCATAGGCGGCCTTAAAGTCTATAAACAGATGGTATGTTGGGATGTTAAATTCTAGACATTTTTCCATCGCCTGCCTAAGGGTAAATATCTGATCAGTTGTTGATTTGCCTGGAATGAAACCATACTGATATTGTCCGATAACGGTTTTAGCGTATGGGGTTATCCGGTCTTGTAGGATAGAGGAGAGTATCTTATATATATATATAGTATCACAACGGACCAAATATTGGTCTAAGTGTGCTGACCTTTTCCGGTCAGCAGCCACTTTAACCTATCTTATAGGCGGTACTCAACAACGTGATACCTCTATAATTGCTGCACGTTGTGACATCTCCCTTCTTATGTATGGGGCATATTAAACCTTTTCGCCAGTCTTCTGGCATTTCTTCCTGCTCCCATACCTGTACTATAATATCATGAATTGCTTGACGTAAGGCTGGCCCGCCGTGATGGAATAATTCGGCTGGTATGCCATCGGCTCCCGGGGCTTTGTTCTGTTTAAGCCGGCCTATAGCCTTCTCAACCTCTTCTATGCTTGGTGGCGGCAACATAGAGTATTCTTCTTGAAGTAGTGGAGCCTCCACTTCTGCAGTGAGCTGACCATTTAGCAATTCATTAAAGTACACTTCCCATCGCTCCAGTATGCTTTCAGGATCGGTGATCAGATTTCCCTCTCCGTCCTTGCAGTATGTGCAGCGAGGTGTGTACTGCGTCATGTTTCGGACGGATTGGTAGAACTTCCGCGCCTGGTGCGGACATCGCTCTGGGCTATTTTCTATTTCACAGATTAGGTTCTTCTCCCAGGCTGATTTTTTTTGTCTGTGTAGCCGTTTTTCTATTCTTCTGAGCTCTTTATATTCCTCTTCGCGTGCCCGCGTTCTATGAGATTGTTGCATTGCTCGGTACGCAACATTCTTACGTTCAGTCGCTAGCTTGCATTCATCATCAAACCAGTCGTTCCGATTTTTACGACTGCTGCCTAAGATGGAGTTGGCAGTACTAATGACAATATTCTTAAGGCGTGTCCACTTCTCATTTACGCCCAGCATACTGGCTCCAGGACTTACTCTCCCTAAATCAAGTGATTCTAGGGCGAGTCCTAACGCATTACCAAAGGTGTTACTGGTGTTTTCATTGCGCAGGGCAGCCGTGTTGATTCGAACCTGATCGGCGGATGCAATGCGTCTTCGCAAGGCAATCCGCCCTCGGAAAACCATACCAACAAGATAGTGATCCGAGTCGATATTGGCACCTCGGTACGTTCGTACCGTCATCAAGTTCGAGTAGTGGCGACGGTCTATCAACACGTGGTCTATTTGGTTACGAGTGACTCCATCAGGTGATACCCAGGTGGCTTTGTAGATATCTTTACGCGGAAACCTGGTACTCGCAACGACCATGTTTTTCGATGCTGCCAATTCTAAGACTCGAAGTCCATTGTCATTAGTGTTCTCATGCAAACTATGGGTGCCTGCGTAATGCCTGAATACCGGCTCCCGACCTATTTTTGCGTTCAAATCCCCAAGGATGATTTTAACATCATACCTTGGACAGGCATTGAGGGCCCTCTCGACTTGTTCGTAGTAAGTCTCTTTTTCTTCGTCTGAGGACTCCTCCGTAGGTCCGTGAACGTTAATGAGGCTGATGTTCGTAAATTTGCCTCGCACGCGAAGGGTGCATAGCCTTTCGCTTATAGCGTTAAAGCCGATGATGGTAGACTTCATTTTTTCGCTGACTAGGAAGCCTACCCCGAGCACATGGTGTTTTGTATGACAGCTATAGTATATGTCATATTCCTTCTTCTGTAGAACACCATTCCCTGTCCATCTGATTTCTTGAAGAGCTGTTATGTCAGCTTTATATTTTGACAGGGCATCGGCTAGCTGCTGAGCAGCTCGAGCTCTATAGAGCGATCGTACGTTCCATAAGAAAATTCGTAAATCGTTTTTCAGTTTTCGTTGCGTTGGTTGTCGTCGTGTGATCAGTCCGTTTCCGAGGCTTGTTGTCGGTCTCGTAATTCAAAAGTTTTACGGGACAGGGAATTAACCTGTCGCCAACCTGAGGAACCAGCCTGATCATATTAGCCAAACCTTTTTAAAGGCTTGTTTCTAGCGGCCGCCACGGAGAGGCTATGATCAGACTTCCACCAGTCCCGAATAGTTACGGCACGTGCATGTTTTCGTATGCTACATGTTATTCCCCCTATTCGTCTGATGGCTGACCGCCATATTTATATGTTATAATACGCAAAAAAAATATAAAGAAACGTTAAGTAGTTAGTACCGTTTGATTTTGAAACACCCATTTTAATTTTACTCAATTTTTCAGTTTATAAAGACGATACAAAAATTCACAACTTTAATTTATTAACGAATTGAAAATTAAATATGTGCTCTATCAAAACTCGGAAGATTCATATCCGCATGTATCCGCATTTACGAGTTAGACCGAAAAAACATTTTACATAGCGACTCTTCTGTATGCAAAATTTTACATTGAGTATAGCATGTTGTACATGGTTACAGCCCAAGACTGTCGTTCGTCTCTAATGGAGATGGCCAAACAGCTTAATATTCACCTTTTCTGGGTGCCGGGACACAGGGATAATCCGGGGAATTCTAAAGCCGACGAACTCGCCAGAATTGGAACGGAAAATCTTGCCCGATAGAGTAAACATAGGTATGCCTGTAGCTACAAGTAAACTTATGCTGAAGCGAATTGCTCTAGAACAATCAAACACAAGATGGCTTAACACTACCACTTGTTTGGCGACCCAAACTGGATTTGAAGCGGTCAAAGTATTTATTGTCCCTCAGCAGATCTCAGATCAGCTCCGTAATAGGTGTCATAACTTTACACTGTCTTATAGGTAGACACGACTCGGTGTACTATCAAACGAATTTTGCAGGAGTTTCTTGGACGAGGAGGAAGAGGAAATAATCCCACACCTTCTTTGTAAATGCCCAAACGCAAACTTCATCTAGGAGAATATTTCTATAACGAACCAAGCGATCTCATAAATACAAACATTAAAAGTCTGCTTCGCTTCATCAGAAGCTCCAAATGGTTTTAACTAGTAGGGAACCTTTTTGTTCCCTATTTGATCGTGGTATCGCAATGGACCTACTGGTCTAAGTGGGTCAGATGCTTTAATGGCAGCCACTTTAACTTAACTTACCATGTCGTTTTTACTAAGTGCGGTTAGGAAATTTGCTTGCACTTATTTTCTGTGCCCAAAAGAAAATGGTATGCTCTATTTATGTTGTTCTCATTAATTGTTCCGTTACATTTAATAATTGGATGATGGAAACGACAAAATTTATTTAAGGTTTTCGTAACTATTCTTAAACAAAGTGTTGGCTTGAAAAGGACAAAAAGGGAACTACAAATTTCTTTTTGAGTGTTTTTGTGAAGACACAAAGGGCAAGCCCAAGGATTTCATATAAATAGTTTACTGGTCACCATTTGTTGGATCTTCAAGAAAGTTCTTTTAAAATAAGTTTTGTATCCAATTTAAGTCAATATTTTGAAAAATTTGTCTTCCACATTAACAGGGAGAAAAACAACTTTTTTTTATTATTTATTTTAAAATCAAAATAACACATATTTGATAAATTAAAAGCTATGTATTGAAAGGTACTTAAATATAGTTACAAATAAAAAAAAAATTTTAAAAAAAACTCAACTGGTTCAAAAGTTATGGATTTTTGACCACTTAAACGACGATTTCTGCCCACTGTGCGTCGTCTCCAAGTTATAATGACTGATTCGTTGTAGAATTTCTATACTCAAGGAGAAAAAGAGGCCACAAGAAATTACAGGAAGTTATTGGAGATTATTCCTTGCAAATCTTTCAAATTAGTTTTAACCATGTTTACAAATAATGAAAAATAAACACAACTTTAATTTGTCATCTGCATTTGATATTTCACAAATATCAGGAAACAAAAATTTCAGAATCAACAAATGTGTTTCAACTTGTTCGGTTTGCATTAGGGATGGGAGAGTTCCGTACAGTTCTTCCGGACTACCAAATGAAAACGCTATTTAACTCCGATTCTTGAACTGTCAAATTGTGTAAATTAAAAGACATGTCGAAACCTAGAATATTTAATATGTGAAAAACGAACATAAGATTAACATCTTTAAAGAAAGGAACAATCCTATGGTGAGTTGTATCCAATCAATATTCCACGTAGAGTCACATTTTGTTTAATCTTATCCCCAAATCGTATATGTTTTTTTCGAAACGTCACTTCTAATTCCAACTAACGTAGGCTTTAAAAACTTCGGGGGAACAAAAATGTTACGGGCGAAGCTCTCAATAAGACAAATTACCTTTTAAAATTCCAAACGAACACAAAATTGCAAGGTGAAATTTTTGTCCGGTTAAACTCACAATAAGGCTTAATACCAAACGCAAAATATGATGACTTACATAATATGTACGTAACTACTGAATATTTGAATTTGAATTTCTAACATCCCTGAATGTTATGAAGATTTACAAGTAGTTCTTAAACCTAATTTTTTAATGGTATCAACATTGAAAAGAAGTTAACCTTTGAAATTTTTCAAAAGACGTTACTGGCCATCAGTCAAAAAAAAAAATTTAATCAATAAATTAAGTCATTGTTACTATAAAATGTATAACTGATAAAGAATTTTGTTATCTTAAAATTAATTATCCATCAAGCTCGTATTGATCAGTTGATCCAACTAGCCCATCGTCGACGTAGATAACAAGTGTAATTTTCTTTCTGTTTCTCTCTCTAATATACAACCAATCCAAGTTTGGAAATGGTGACATCAAGACGCTTATTCTTACACCATGTTGACTGTTTGAGCCTCTATAAACTTAACTTGAGTCCACATACCTTATCAGTATCATATTCGTATACATCAGGCTGCTTCATTTAAATGTCCATACAAGAAACTAGAAAGATGCATCTTCTCTTTCGCAGAAATGATCTCACTAAAAAATAATCAAATAGTTCCTAACTTTGCTACCGGAATAAATGTTTGGCCATCGTAAATACCTTCACGTTGACTTAAACCTTTGGCCGCTTGTCTTGTTTTGTACTTATCGATACCGTCATCCTAGGGGGTTAGTATCGACCTGCATTACAATTCTAATAGTCCATTTTTTAAACAAAAAATTTGTGTCTACACTATTTTATGTTCTTTAATGCCATATTTTTAAAACTAATTGTACATTGTCCTTCTGTAGCCATAAGAATGTTTTCGAACAAAATCAATCGATTACACAGCCCCACAAAAAAAAATCCTCTGACTCTTGGATGAGACCATGTGTCTTATAGGTTTTTGGGCTCGCTGATTTCAAATCCGGAGTCCGTTTGACCCAATCAGGTCAGGTTTAAGGGCATTTGAAGGTCAAATCGCAAAATATTCTTTGAAAAATCTAACCTATATATATATATATGTTTTTGGCATCGCTGAATTCGAATCCGGGCTTCTATTGACCCCAACATGTAAAGGTCAAATCCCTAAAATCTAACGATATGATATTTTTGACCCCGGATTCTGAAAGAGCGGAATATTTTACATCTAAATTCATCCAGACCTGTTGTTTGAAATGATCTCGGGAAGATATTCCAAGGTCAAATACTCCTTTTGGATCTCTCGGCTGATGTATCGACAGTAAATGGGGATTTGGGGTCTCGAAACAGTTGATTTTTATGTTTTTGGAGTCACTGAATCCGAATATATCCCTTCAGAAGTAACCTTGATATTTAATTTTGTATACCTATTTACTGCCATTAATTTTCCTATCAACAGGACGACGCACTACATCGTACATATATGTGATTTTCTTGAAGACTTTTTATCTCATCTGCCCTTGATTCCTTCCATTGTAAAGGGTGGTCCAACGAAAATGAAAATTAACACATTAATTGTTAATAAAACAAAAACTTTTCAGATAATTATCTTAATATTTTTTTATTATCATAGAAGGACCTATGACAATTATGTGTGAAACAAAATATCGGCCAAATGCTCGACACGGCTTCGGTTGCATACCTCTATCCGATGGTCCATATTTTAAATGACTGAGACATAATTGAGGTTCAATGTCGTTAATGTGCCGAATTTTCTCATCCTTTAGCTTTTGAATTGTTGCTGGCTTATCGACGTACACCTTTTCTTTCAAATAACCCCAAAGAAAAAAGCCCAACGGTGTCAAATCACATGATCTTGGCGGCCAATTGACATCACCACCATGTGAGATAACACGGCCATTGAATTTGTCGCGCAAAAGAGCCATTGTTTCGTTGGCTGTGTGGCAAATGACACCATCCTGTTGGAAGCACATATCGTCCAGGTCCATATCCTCAATTTCTGGCCACAAGAAGTCCGTTATCATCTGGCGATAGCGAACACCATTCACGGTAACTGCTTGACCGATCTCATTTTCGAAGAAGTACGGCCCGATGACGCCGCCACGCCAGCCCATAAAGCGCACCAAACAGTCACTCTTTGTGGATGCATCGGCTTTTCAACAATCTCTCCTGGATTCTCATTTTCCCAAAATGCGCCAATCCTGCTTTTTAACGAATCCACTGAGGTGAAAGTGTGCCTCGACGCTGAATATGATTTTCTTTGTAAAGTCACCATTCACTTCTGTGTGCTCAACCAACCATTCGGCGTATTGACGACGCACGCTTGAAATGGTCAGTAGGCTTCAGCTCTTGAGTCAATAGAACCTTGTAAGCGTGTAAATTCAAATCTTTATTCAAAATTTGCTTAAGTGATGTTCGTAAGATGTTCAATTGTTGGGCACGACGACGAGTTGAGGTTGACGGCTCTTCTGCCACACTATCGCGAACAACAGCATGCTCAGGTGTTTTCACTACATTTTCTACAGACCCGGTTTGCAATTCTACCGATTGTGGACACATTTGGTCGATTATGCTGACCAAACAAATTACAAAGTGCCCGAAATGCATTTTGATTTGCACTCCCATTTTCGTAAAATGCTATGGTTGAATTTGTCAAACACTGAAACAAAGAAAAGTCAAATTAAGTTGGGCAAAAAACTTGACGTTAAGCTGTGACTCACAACTAAGATCGTGCATTATGGTTGGACCACCCATTAGCTTCTCTTTATAGGAAATAGGCTTCTTTGTAGCTTCGTAGCTCGATGCCTAAGCGAATAGAAACACCATGTACCTCTTCTGTCCCCTCCTTTTGATTCAACAGCTGACTGGTACTTCTCATCTTTCAGTCGTTCTCCAGTTCCTTGATCATCCTCATTATCTTGCTCTTCTGTGCCTTCAGTAACAGTATATACTCGTAGATGGGTCATCGTTGTGTTTTTCTGACGACAAATTGAAGGATAATCTTAGCTCGCTGTTCGAGCTGCTTCGACCCATTCGCCCATTTTACTCTAGGGCATAAGCTACACTGGTTTCATGACTTCCTGAGGAGGAATTCAAAACATTCATTGACGAATTCGAATCCCATGTGGAGAATCATTTAATTGCGTCTCGACTTTCACAAAGAGCGAAAACTTTTCACTCGAGGAGCAGATGTCTGATTTTTTCTTTAAAAGTTTCATCATGAGAAGAAAATACTTGGCAGCCCGAAAGATGCTTCCTCCATTGGACAAGTTCTTCTGGAAAAAGAAAGGATGACTTATGTTGCTTTCTTCCCATTTAATACCTGGCCTTTACTTCCAGTCCTCAAACGGTCGCCATCAGCGTAAATTGTTCTCCTGGTACTTGCCCCAACATCAATTTCAGTCTCGAGTTTCATATGATCATCGTCGTACTCTGCATTGCGCATTAGCGCATCTCCTATTTTTTCTACACCTCTGCTTCGAGTAGTATTCTTATGATTATAAATGTTTAAAGGATAGTCTTTTTTCCAATATATTTTTTTATTGCAGCTAAAGTTTGTTTTTTAATTTCTTCGTTTTGCGATTAAAACTGAAGTACGAGTACTCGTTCCTGGAACTGATGAGCTCGAAAGTGTTCTTGTTTCTTCTTTACCAAACACGATCATTCGCTGTGGACTCCCCGCAGACAAAAAAAAAATATTTAAAGCTTTTAGGAAAAGTAACCTCCTCCCTTATATACAGTAGCTGTCTAACTTTATTTTGGAGTTTAGAGGTATGCGTTGGCACGTAGTCTAGTCTTTGGATTCCATCACAAAACCATACAACCTCTGCAATATCATAAATGCATATTTGCTTTTGACGGTTTTCCATATACCAAAGCTTTTTTTATAATAAGCGCGCACTCAAGGGGTTATTACTACATTTAAAATGATTATCACAGTTATAAATTTCTGAATATTACAAAAGGAAGGAAAAAAAAGGAAAAATAGAGCATTCCTCATTCGTGTAGTTCGGCTGAAAAAAAAAATCTTTACATTTCTCTTGTGGTAGCGCAGTTCACGTTAGGCGATTTTCTTTTTTAGCCCCGAAAACAGAGCGAGGCCTGAGCGAATAGACCTCGCTCCGAACCGAGCGTGACTTTCGCCCCCAATTTATTTAAGAAACACAATTGAGCACTAAACTGTCATTGTATCATTTTTACTTGCGGCACATAGGTACTATAAATGGCAAGTTATGTACTTATGTATTCGAAACAGAATCGAATTCGAAATTTTGATCAAAGTTGACTTTACAATGATAGCGAAAAGAAAAAGGTGGGTCTCGCAATTCTCTAATTCGAATACAGCCTAAACTTTTCCACAGATTTTAACATTTGTATAGGGAGTACCGTTATTTTTAGGTAAAATAAAAAAAAATTCTCACATCTTGTAACATGCATTTTATTAAAAAAAATACGAACATTGAATTTTCAAAATAATGAGTTTTGGAAAAAAATTTGAAACTTTATTTAAAAATCCAAATTTTTTTTTTTAATTTGAATATACAATTCTTGTTAAATTTTTGGGGAACTTTAGCATGAAAAACGATCAAAATCGGTGATACCGTTTTTTGAGAAAAAAAAATATTTATAAAATTTTGAAAAAAAAATCGTATGGCAGGTACCGTTATTTTTGGTCTTAAAAAAACGTGATATCTAACAAGTTTAAAGAAAATCGTCGTTTAGGCTGTAGTCGAACAGACAGATAGAATTCGAGACCCACTTTTTTTCGTGTTCTCTTTGATCGTAATGTCAACTTTGATCAAAATCTCGAGTTCGATTTTTTTTACGGATGCATAACTTGCCTTATACATAGCACCTGTAAGTCGAAAGTTAAAAATAAAATAGGTATTCGATGATTTTCACTTTAATAAGAGGGTAGAGAAAGCTATATTCGATTAAAAATTGCCAAATCGCTGTTTTAACCTAGTTTCATACTAAAACAGCCTGCTTGCTCTTGGGTTTATTTTGTAGGAGTTAAAAACGTAGACGAATTCATTTCTACACACAATGACTTATATCCCTTCTTCATATTTATATTTGTATCTGTTAAGTTAAACATGAAATTAATTAAGATTTAAATAACTTAACTTGACTTCCAATGGTTAATGTATGTCTGTCTCTCAGAAAAATGTATTACTCTGTATACACTTCGCTTGAAATTAAATTATACTTAAAAACTAAATAAAGGTCAAGTCTTAAAGATTACTTTAGAGAAGTCGTTGACTTTATCTTTTATAGGCCTTACAGGTTATGGGCCCAGTTTACATGATTCTATAAAGGACTAAATAAAGGATAAACTACAAAACTCTGAGCACTTTTCTGTACAGAAATTCTAGGTACAAATTATATAAAGTTCTTCAGAGCTATTCGAATTTGTCAATTCTACAAATATTCAGCCAGTTAAATCTGAGTCACAGGTAGTGTTTGATAATCGACTGTAAAGTGCAACGCATTATTGCAATGAGAGTTGGTGCAACACTTTTGCGTCATAATAGGTGCTTTCTTTTTTAGCCCTGAATGGAGCATTGAGCTGTCACAAAAGAACCTCTTACTTTTTTAACTCGGAGCGCTAAAATTGCATTTATTTTTTAAGTTAAGAGCTCGATCGTTGCTGTTAAAGTATGAAATTTTGTTAAAACGACGATCTTGCAAATTTTATTCGATTATAGCATCATGCTTTCTCTACCCTTTTATTAAAGTTAAATGATCGCATACCTATTTTATTTTCTTAGTATCGTGCTAACTTCATATGACGCTTTGACATTTTCAATCATCAAAACAGGTCTGTTTACTTAGTTTTTTTGCATGAACTACCATCACTTTAGGTGTGCTCAGAAGCAATTAAAAAAAAAACAATAGCTTTAGCACGATACTATAGTTCGAATATATCTTTAAAACTAAGAAAGAGTTATTTATCTAGTTAAAAGTTAGGAAATTGTTAAGTAGTATTATACTAATACCTCCGGAATTACGAAAAGAACTGTACAAAATGTTTCCAATGCATACTTTCATACAAATAGTATAAGTTAATACATTTCGTTCAAATGGTTATCAATTATTACAAAAGCTTTACAATTAATTTCTAAAAACCATAGTTGTACATTAATCTTGATATATTTTAGTTTTGTTTTTAAATAGAAAACCAAATTATGTAAAATGTTTTGGACAAACATCATAAAGAAAAGTATATAATGATTTAATTTAGAAAAGGTTAAATAGTACTTTTAAAGTAAAATACGTTTGTTTATTTCTTTTTTTTTTTTTCATTCGTTGAATGCATTTTACAGCTTTAGTCCCACCGATAGTAAATTTGTAAGTTGCAGTGACGATGGAACGTTAAGAGTGTGGGATTTTTACCGATGTCAAGAAGAACGAGTGCTGAGAGGTAAGTTAATCAAAAACACAGTTATTATATAAAACGAGGTAAGTTTTTACCCTGTTCACCTAGATTGGTAACAATTATGAAATATAATAATAATTTAAAGAGTCCACTTTAACATAAGTGATAATAAATTTAATTTGTGATATATTGCACAAAAAAACACAAAATATATCCTTCTTATATATAATTTACCGGGTTTTTTTATTGGTAAATTAAATCTATATATTTTTTATTTTCATTTGAACCTATCAAAACATATTTTTTTTTTTGCATTCCATTTGGCAGCAAAATTTGATATTTTTTTTATTTATTTAAAATAAATTTTGAAGTTCTAAATTTTTCGGTATATTGACCCCTCCCTGTACTAATGCTAAAACAATTTCCAGCAGTCAATTTGCATCTGTGTCTTTCAAAAAATGAATCAGTAAATTCATAAAATGCACGACTGGGTCGCACGAACTTACTATGTAAAGATTTAATATTTCAAAAATTGATGTTGTTAAGGAAAAACTGTTCATAAGCATAAAATTATTTTTTTGGCACGAGTACGATAACTTGGCCGCCAAGATTTGATAACGGGTTTTTGTAGAGGGGTCAAAAACAAGCACTTTTTACTATGGGAGGGGGGGGTCTATCTCCCCCCGTTTAGGAGGTAGGGGCACTTTTAGAAAAAATGGTTTAAATTGAAAAAAAAATATTAAAAAACAACGGCAACGCTTACAATAAATTGTTATATTGCGTTTGAAAGCCAGAAGATTGTTCTATAATCCTGCATTTAAATTAAATTACTCATGTCAATAGTTTTTAAGAAATTAGCATTTAAAATCCAAATTTTGATAAAATAACGTGAAAAAAAAAGTTTAGACCGATTGTTTTCAAAATTTTGAAATGAAATTTTAAATTAGCTTACATGTGTTTCATGTATCTATCAGTTCTTAATCGAACACAAAAAACCGCATGGTTTTATGTCTTCTGGTTTTTGAGAAAATCGAAAATAACTAAAACTAATTTTCTACAAAATGTTTGATATTTTTTGCTTCCTTACATAAATAAATCAGTGCTAGCTTCCAACATTACAATATATAAACAGTAAAGTATGTATGGGGGGCATGCTGCCCCCCTGCAACCCCCCTGCTTGGGCACACTAGGATTTGGGGTAGGTGCGAGGTTGGGTGCATGCAAAGTTTTTTTGCATTCACAGAATCTGTATTTAAAAAAATTCAAATTTATTCTATTTATCCAATGTCCACTAAATACATATAAAATACAATAAACGATCTTGAAAACCAAAACAAACTTCTGATCATGTTCACCAATACATGGCACTATTTTTTTATCGAAAATACTGCCTAGAAAGGAAATATAAGGACGACTGGGGTTCGCAAATGATAGAGTTTTTATCAGATGTAAAAAAAGTTTACCCTTGTTATACCGGTGGTGATATATGTGAGGGTTTACAGTTAAAAGACATCGATCCTCCCACCCTTCAGAGCGAAAATTTAGAAAGTGTTTTACCGCCAAAACATCCTCGGCTTCCCACCATAAAAGAGTAACTCAACGAACTCGACAGTTATAGTACGGACGATGGCTTTATTGACGAGACTTACACACCTTTTTAATACATTTTGACTATTTTTAACTAACTATGACTGACTAACTCCTGACTAACTGACAAAATAACTGACCCAGATGCAATTCTACCTCCTCATGGTGCATTCTGGGTAACGCTAAATGAATTGCGGTACTGAACTAACAAAGATTCATTATGTTTATTAACATTGATCCTTAAATTGGAATCACCGTCACCACCAAAAATCAAAAAAAGTAGTTTTGGTAATTTTCGATTTTCTCAAAAACTAGAAGACATAGAACCATGCGGTTCTTTGTGTTCGATTAAGAACTGATAGATACATGGATCACATATAAGTTAAATTACAATTTCATTTCAAAATTTTTAAAACAATCGGTCTAAACTTTTTTTTTCACGTTATTTTATCAAAATTTGGACTTTAAATGCGAATTTCTCAAAAACCATTGACATGAGTAATTTAATTTAAATGCAGGATTATAGAACAATCTTCTGGCTTTCAAACGCAGTATAGCACTTTATTGTAAGTGTTGCCGTTGTTTTTTAATATTTTTTTTTCAATTTAAACCATTTTTTTCTAAAAGTGCCCCTACCTCTTAAACGGAGGTTTTCTCAAAAACCAGAAGACATAGAACCATGCGGTTTTTTGTGTTCGATTAAGAACTGATAGATACATGAAACACATATCAGCTAATTTACAATTTCATTTCACAATTTTGAAAACAACCGGTCTAAACATTTTTGTTCACGTTTTTTTTTATCAAAATTTGGACTTTAAATGCGAATTTCTCAAAAACTATTGATACGAGTAATAAAATTTAAATGCAGGATTATAGAACAATCTTCTGGCTTTCAAACGCAGTATAGCACTTTATTGTAGGTGTTGCCGTTGTTTTTTAATATTTTTTTTTTTCAATTTAAACCATTTTTTCTAAAAGTGCCCCTACTTCCTAAACGGGGGGAGATAGACCCCCCCCCCTCCCATAGTAAAAAGTGCTTGTTTTTGACCCCCCTACAAAAACCCGTTATCAAATCTTGGCGGCCAAGTTATCGTACTCTCCCCATTTTTTTAAATGACTAAAACGAATCCTTTAGTAGTTGGAGGTTAAAACAAGATGCCATATGATTCAAGCAAATATTAATTTAAGTAAGAACAAAATTATAAGTCGTTGTAGTGGCTTCTTAAAAAAAGCGTTTATATACAACATTTTTTTTTGATTTTTTTTTTTTCAAAAATTCAAAAAATATTTTTTTTAGGTTTTGAAACGCAATGTTTTTCAAACTTTTAAGATGCTCCTTTATAAAAAAATTTCATTAAAATCCGTTATGCCGATAATAAGAAATTTAAAATTGGAAAAAAATGGTTCTAATGGTAGGCAGGGTCAGTAGTGTCTTAATTTCAATTTTTTTTTTAAATCTAGATTTAATCGAAAAAGAGAAAATTTTATCAAAATTTTAGGCGCTGTTTTCGAGAAAAATACGATTTTCGAAAAGCTTTTTTAACATTTGTATGATGGGTACTCTTATTTTTAGGTTAAATACATTTTTTTTCTCACATCTTGCAGATTGTATTAAGAAACTTTTATTTGCCAAGTAAAAAAAAATCGAAATATTGAGTTTTGAAGAAATAAATTCGAATTATTTTTTTAAATCCAAAATAATTTTTTTTTTGAAAATTCGAATTCACAATAAAGTTAAAATTTTTGGGGAGCTTTAGCATAACGAAAAAAATCCAAATCGGTTTAAGAAAATCAAAAACAAAAATGGTTCCAAGGAGGGTACTAGAATAACCATTTTTCGTTTTCATTTAGAATCGATTTTATTTTTGTTTAGACCAAAAATAACAATACAAACAATTCGATAGATTTATTTTAAAAAAATCTAAAAATCTATTTTGGATTTAAACATAAAATTTTTTTGAAAACTTCATATTTCCAAAACCAAATGCTCGATTACACTAGTTTACAAATTTTCGGTTTTTGGCGAGTACCTCAACAAAAAAGTACTTTCTAGACTAATTTTGGCTCTCTGAACACGAAAATGGCAATCATTTATTTTTCCAAAGAAGCGTTTTCGAGATATGACCAAAAAACGTGTTTTTCTGCTCCTTTTCCATGTATAAGCCTAATTCTCAAAAACGGTCGAACTAATTAACATATACTTTATAGTTTTGAACAGATATTTTGTTTGTCTTTCCAACAGTATACGACTTGTGTAAATCGGCCCAACAATCATCAAGAAAAAGCCGTTCAAAGTTTCAAAAAACACAATTTTTCGCCGTTTTTTGAAAATCGCTTGTTTTAAGTCATTCCGTAAGGATAGAACAAAAAATATTTAAAATAGTTTTAAGATCTCAGGTGAAAGATATTGTTTTTACAAAGCTAAAACGCATAAGATCAATGAAATCGAATAATAAATGTGGAAGTTATGAAACATTACGTGAAGGCAGACCATTTCAGTTTTTTTCAAAAAAAAAATATGTTTTTTTAGTTTTATCTACCTGTTTAAGAATTGTTTAAAAAAATATACAAATTCAGAGCATTTACTGTAGTGCTTTATAGTAAAGTAATGCTATATTGTCAACCTGTGCTACGTGCTTTGTATTTATCGTTTGGAAAGCCAGTTGAATGGAGAAACCCAATTGATCATGTGACTGACTGTTACTTCTGCTTAACTAAAATACAAGGAGGGAAATTTCGGAACCTTTTTATCCCGAAGTACAATCAGTAACAAAGACGGCGCCACATTCTTCTCGGTATCCAAAACAAGAACCACCAGGAACAAAAATAACAGCCGGAGAAGTATCAGATTTGAGTTCCAGTATCATCAACAGTTTGGAAATTGAAAGTCCAAAACTAAAGCTAGGTATTTAATCAATTCCAACTCAATGATTTATGCCGTGATCTCAACTTATCTTAAGAGAAGTCTGAGTTGCTCGCTTCGAGATTGCAGGAATTTAACTGCTTGGAAGCAGAAACAAAAGTCACTTATTACAGAAATCAGAATAAGAAATTTGAAAGGTATTATTCAAAAACGGGTGACTTTTGTTATTGCAATGATGTGACAGGATTATTTGCTGAATTTGGAGAACACCACAAAGCTAAGGATTGGCGGCTTTTTATCGACGGCAGCAAGTATAGCCGTGAAGGCTGTTTTACTTCATAAAGGGAACACGAAACCATCAATCCCGATTGGTCACTCCACAAATGTAAAAGAGGACTACATGACCATGGAAAAACTTCTTCAACTTGTGAAATACAATTCCTATCACTGCTGTGATTTAAAAGTCGTGGCTTTACTTACTGGCCTGCAGGGTGGCTACACAAAATACTGCTGTTTTCTGTGTTTTTGGGATAGCAGAGCAGATGAAAAGCATTTTATCCAACGAAATTGGCCCTTCGTGAAAATCATGTAGTAAAAAAAACAAAGTTGCTGAAAAAGCACTTGTTGAAAAACAAAATGTAATACTTCCACCATTGCACATAAAACTCGGCATTATGAAAAATTTTGTAAAAGCCTTAGCAAAAGATCCCGAAAACAAAGGATTAACATATTTGAAAACAAAGTTTCCCAAGCTGTCGACAGATAAAAAAATTGTTTAGTGACACCGGATTTTTGAATTGTCTAAAAAAAAAACGAGAAAAGAGCATGGAATGCTTTTCAAGACGTAGTTCATGGATTTTTGGGAAACCACAGAAGTCCAAACTATCGTCAATTGATCGAAAAAATTATGATTAGATATAATGCTATTGGTGAGTATTTAGCAGATTAGTGTTTCAAAAATAAGGAATTCTATTGACAACTAAGATTTAAATATTTGTATTCCTTTCAGGTGCTCGCATGTCTTTGAAAATGCACTTCCTGCACAGCCATTTGGAAACTTTTCCCTCGAATTTAGGAGCTAAAAGCGATGAATAAGGTGAAAGATTCCACCAGGACCTTGCTGTCATGGAAAAGAGGTATGAGGGCTTTTGGGACCAAGGGATGATGAGTGACTACTGCTGGATGCAGCTCCGCGAAGATTCAACGCCACATAAAATAAAAGAAGAAGTGTAAACAATACTTCATACTTGCAATCAGTGGCGGCTGTACCTTAAGTGCGCTCGTGCGCTGAACCACCAATTCAAAAGATTTAAAAATTACAAAATATTACTGCATCTTTATTTTTAGATTCCCATATTAATATTTATTTTTTAAACATACAAGAACACAAACAGATATTTCCAATTATGACGAAACAATGTAAGCGCTTTGCTTTACTGTTATGACTTATTTTCCCTGCAAGTAAAAATTCTCGTGCGCTTCGGCTAGCGCACGAGGACTGCTAATATAACTTGTATGAGTTTCAAGCAAGTATCCCTGACGCGTGAGACAAAAGATATTTCATTGAAGTGTATCGAGAAATTAGCCTGCTCTCGTGCAGCGCACGAGAACCGAAGATTAAATTTTAAATGTTTGACTAGAATGCGCTGCGCCTGCGAATATGTAATGTTGTTTCGCTCTATCCGTGACTGGTTAAATAGTGTAGGTTTGTGGGAGTTAGGTTAGTAATTGTTTTTTATTTTGGTTTTGGTTCGATTCTGTACTGTGTACGTACAGTGTGTGGTGTGGGATAAAATTAACAGTGATTAGGTATATTAAAGACAGTAATAAATCTTTTTAAAATAAAGTTATCTGAATCCACGATTTGACGCATTTAAGTGAAAAAATAAAAAACATGATTCCTTGCTAAATGTAATAAACGTGTCAGTTTTATACATGGTTGAAATTCTTCGAGCAATTATACAAAATAATAAAAAATCGACATGTACATACATGTAAATTGTTGTTTTTTTTGCGATTTCTAATCTTAATACCTATACTTAGTGAGCAAGTAAAGTGCACCACCTGTTCAACAACCCACCAGCCGCCACTGCTTGCAATAAAAATTATGAAAAAAAGAAAAAAACCTGAAATGATCTGCCTTCACGTAATGTTTCATAACTTCCACATTTATTATCCGATTTCATTGATCTTGTGCGTTTTAGCTTTGTAAAAACAATATCTTTCACCTCAGATCTTAAAACTATTTTAAATATTTTTTTCTATCCTTACGGAATGACTTAAAACAAGCGATTTTTAAAAAAACGGCGAAAAATTGTGTTTTTTGAAACTTTGAACGGCTTTTTCTTGATGATTGTTGGGCCGATTTACACAAGTCGTATACTGTTGGAAAGACAAACAAAATATCTGTTCAAAACTATAAAGTATATGTTAATTAGTTCGACCGTTTTTGAGAATTAGGCTTATACATGGAAAAGGAGCAGAAAAACACGTTTTTTGGTCATATCTCGAAAACGCTTCTTTGGAAAAATAAATGATTGCCATTTTCGTGTTCAGAGAGCAAAAATTAGTCTAGAAAATACTTTTTTGTTGAGGTACTTTTTTTGTGTAAACTAGTGTTATTTTTAGAAACTCAACACTTTACCATTTTTTACCACTATCTAAAAGATGTACAAAAATGTACTAATGTATCCAAAAATAATGTTGCCACAATTCGAAAATCTAATTTTTTCTCGAAAATGGATCTATATTTTGTCTATATTGCTCAATAAAAAAAGTTTTAAACAATGTAAGTCAAGTAATGTTAGTTAAGAGTATACATATAAACCTTTTTTAAGATTTCTTTCTTTTCATTAAGTAGTTAGTAGTCTGTAAATGCACGTAGTAATTGAACTGACAGGAAACGAGGTAGTTTGGTCAGATGGGTGGAAAATTAAAGCGAGTTTATTGTTTTTTTTTGTTTTTTTTTTTTTATAATTCACTCGCGCTCAAGGGTATGTTACGAGACCTTTATAATGTTTTAAACACAGCACGGGCGAGGGGGAAATTAGGAGGGGAGAGAAAGGAGGTGTCGATGAACATTGGTTTTGAATTTTTGCAAATTGAAATGGCAGGGGAAAACTGTGCCGGGGAAGTTATTCCATAATCGTGCTGTGCGACTAAAAAACGAATCTCTATATTTGACTGTACGACCAAAGTTAGGCTCAAGGGTGAACTGATGAGCATTCCTAGCGAAGCGGGTATCACGGGTGAATTGAATTGGTTTTTCGGAAATAAACATTATGGATATGAGCTTGAACCAGTTTTATTTCTAAGAAATTAAAATTTATCTTTAGATAAAATAGTACATTTGTAATAGTTTGGACTTTAGATTTTGTTGTTCTTAAAGTCTAAACCATTACGTGGGAAAAGAAAACGTTCCATTACCTGCCTCAGTTCCTACGTAATGGTAAATAAAAATAAAAAATCAGAAGAGAACTAGGAGAAAGGGAGTGAATTAAAGGTTTATAAAACTGAAACATTTATTATGATGCAAACCAAACATATCGATGCCCTCTTTCTATTTTTTTTTTTTTTGTTTTTTAATTTTTTCGCAGTCCCTACTTACTGTTTCATTTTATATTAAAAACTACTATGTCTTAACTTCAACATGATTTTTTGTGTGCGTGGTATCAGGAATGCAGGGACCTAAAATTTCCTCCCAATTCCGAACGGCTAATGACCAGCACTTTTCATGACAAATGTTACTCCTGGAGGATTTTCCACTTCCTCACAAGAGTCTCATATAAGTCGTTTGGACTCGCAAAAAATGATAGAAATGATAATCTTCAAGTCAATTATGTCATCAAAGTTACGAATATAACCGATTCCGGAAAAAAAAGGAAAAAGGTTTGCGACAAAGTGATTTTGAGTTGAATCTTAGTGTGAAACAGGCAGCTGGACAATAACTTTTTGTCAATTTATTATTACTCGAGTGGATTATACCGCAAGGAGAAGGTTTAAACAACAAGCGCTGAATTCATTACAAAAAACCTTATAAAGTCTACCAAACCATGCGTGATTGTAATTATTTCAACGACATTTTCGCAATAGAAGAAACCTCAATGATGTTGCGTTTCAAGAAACTGAATAACATACAGCACCGTGAACATCTAACTATTTTTGGTCCTTATTCGGAATTCCCCCCCCCCCCCCCACCAAAATGCACTTTTTTTTTAATGAATCGATAAAAAAAAATTATGGAGGAGAAACACTTTTTTATGGTAAAAAAGTGAAGTATAAAAAAAATTAATATACATACGAGTAGGCCATAGGGTAAATTCAAAGTTTCTTTAAATCCAGATTCTGTAAATGCAAAAGAAACCTTGCATACACCCAACCTTGGGGGGAGGGGGGAATTCCGAATAAGGGCCAATAGTACTGTGGGTGGTCCGCTTATACTTCACTTTTTTACCATAAAAAAGTGTTTCTCCACCATAATTTGAGGTTTTTTATCAACAGCAAACACTTTTTTATCGATTCGTTAAAAAAAATTCATTTTGGTGGGGGGGGGGAATTCCGAATAAGGTCCCTATTTTTATGAGTAACTTGAAAGAAAGAGAAGATGAATATCACTTCATTGCCCGATACTACAGGAGACAGAAATCATTGGTGAGGATTCTATAACTACTGATGAAAAAATACAACTATTTAAAGAGATGAATTTTGGAGAAAATTGTTCGAAATCTGCTCCTTCTTACAAAGAAAAATTCATATTGGTTTTGGCCAGCTTTTAACTGGCAAAAAAATATAATTTCAGAAGATATAAAAAAAAAGAACAGTGTGCGGTTGGGAAACCCAGATTAGGAACGTAGTTCCTTATTCTTTTTTTTTTTCAAATCAATCATTTTTTAAATCTTATCATCTATTTTATCTATAATAAGAAATGACACATATATTTTATATTCAATGTAGTCCAAGTATCTTGAAATAACAGCCTCAACTACAGTGCAGTATTTGGTTTTGTCCGGCGATGGATCATTATTAATATACTCTAATTAAATGTGTCGGATAAAAAGAATTTAAATTGATTATTAAAAAATTACATTATTTTCATAGATGTATTTTCAATCAGACTGTGCCATGCGCTTCCGATTTATGCACATTTGTTATTTTATTTAAATCGTTTTTGTTATTTTATTTAAATCGTCGAAAAATAAATCAATCTATTTTATTCAATAATATGCAATACATAATTTACTACATTTTTAATCAAGGTCATGGTGCAGATGTAAAATGTGTTCACTGGCATCCCCAAAAGGCACTTATAGTATCCGGAAGCAAAGACAATCAACAACCAATAAAATTATGGGATCCAAAGAGTGGTCAAGCTTTGGCTACACTGTAAGCTTAATTTTGTTGCTATATTCTTTCTCTCGAGATGTTAATAGTAGAACATACAATGTTTTTCTAAGGCATGCTCACAAGTCAACTGTCATGGATCTTAAATGGAATAACAACGGAAATTGGTTGGTAACTGCTTCTCGAGATCATCTCCTCAAACTTTTCGATATTCGAAATCTCCGCGAAGAAGTTCAAGTATTTCGTGGCCACAAGAAAGAAGCCAGCTCTGTGTCTTGGCATCCAGTACATGAGGGACTTTTTAGCTCTGGGGGTTCAGATGGTTCGGTGTTATTTTGGAATGTTGGGTTAGTAAACAAAAGATTAATATTTTAAGTGAAGTTTATAAATTTATTTTGAATTCAGCACTGACAAGGAAATCGGTGGTATAGATACCGCTCACGATAGTATTGTTTGGACTCTGGCATGGCATCCACTTGGTCATATACTATGTTCGGGCTCGAATGATCATACCATTAAATTCTGGACAAGAAATCGCCCTGGAGATCTTATGAGAGACAAGTATAACTTGAATACGCTTCCAGCTAGTTTGTCTACTATGGATGAGTGTGAATATGGTAAGGACATTAATTCATTGACTTCTGTATACATAACTTCATTTGTATATTTTCTTTTAAGATGATGCGGTTATACCTGGCATGGGCCCAGAAGACAAAGTCGAGTTTACCGAGAGTCTGACTGCCGACAAAGGATTTATTCCCGGACTCGATTTAGATCCTAACAAAGTCATAGACAAAGACCGAGAGAAAAAAGTACCTTATAGCAAGCCAATTCCGAGAAACTTCCAAGCGCACTGGAACGATAGCCGACGAAATGAGGAAGGCGATGAAAATAATTTACGAGATTCCAAAGAAATTATTATGTTAGCCGAGGGTTTGCCAGATAACATGGATCCAAGTACAATAGTTGGTATATCGGTATATGGGAGAGTGATTCGGGTAATGCCCGACAGTAAATTGGCCGCAATAATTCGAAACGGTCCCGATGCCCTAAATCGATATATCAGCTCAGGTGAAATCGACGAATTAAGTGATGTTGTTCCGGTTGAAAACAGAAGAAGTAAATCACCACTTCGTGACCGCAGCAGATCACCACCTATCAAAAAGTCTCGATTTGAGCCGATAAATCACAATGCCAAAGTGATATATGCAGGTGATATTGACTGGCGTCGAAGCTCAAGTAATCCATTCTGCTCAGTGAAAGTGAAAACAAACGATGAACCTGAAGTCCTACCAAATGGAGATGTAGATTTTCGACGCATCAAGGTTGAGGATGGTAGTCGTCCCAGCCCATGGGCAACAGGGCCCCTGTCAAACAATGATTCAAATCGCGCAAGTCCTTGGGCAACACCCCAACAAAATGGATTTAACAATAACAACAACTCATCGAATCCTCAGTTCAATACAAATGCGTTCAACACAAGTACAAGTTCCAATCCAAACAACCCATTCGGTGCACCGAACCATAATAATAGTTTTAGAGAAGACAGGGAACACGATAGCAACTCGGACGGCGGCGGTCGAAAAGACAACTCGAACAATCATAGATTCAAGGAAGAATTCGACGACGGTAATAGCAACACTGGTAGTGGCAAAGGCAGTGGTGGAAGTAGGCGTAATCGTGACCGGGGGCGCAACGATAGACGTCATAACAAAAATCGAAGCAGCCGAAGATTTTGAATATCATCAGAGGGTGACTCTTAATTCTGCATGAAGAGATAATAATAAGAAAACCAACAAACAAACTGGAATGATTTTTATCATGTTATGTTATTAAGTAATTTTAAGTAATTTTAGCAAACAATATGATAAAGAGGATAAACAATCCACAACGATGAAAAGAATTATTACAATCTTATGTCGTTTTAGATTGATTATACTCAAAAAGAAAAATATTCAATTGTAATCGCGAGTAATTTCTCTTACTGTTAGGATCTTAATGAATATGAAAAAAGAAAAAAAAAACAAGAACAAAAACAAAAACCCTCGATATATTTAGAAAAAAAGAAAACAAAAAGACTAATCTAATTTACAAAACAAAAACAACAAAAGTGTTGTCTCAGAAAGATTGCAAAATAAATTTTTCAGCTAAGAGTTTCCGGCATTGGAAATGATGCAAATCAGCTTAACCATCGACAAAAAACCAGGTAATTACATGAAAGGATTGCAATAAGTTGAAATATTTTGAAAAACTTCAGTTTTTACGATACTAAAACGGTACGGGTGCAAATTCTTCGCTTACGCTTTCTCTGTAAGAAATATAGTTATGTGGTCTTAATTGTGTGTTTAGTGGGTTTTATTTTAAATGCTGTTTAAACATTTAACAAAATATGTAGGTAAGTATGTTTAAACAATTGTATTAATGATAAGCTGAAATAAAAATGAAAAAGACTGATTTGATTTACCAAATAAAAAGTATCTTAACTTTTCAAGAAAAAAATGGTATTTTAATGTTATACCAATGAGTGACTTCTACGTTCCATATGTATTTTCTCGGGGAAAGAAATCGGACCTGCAAAATTAAATAAGCAGTTGACAAAAGTGAGGTTTTGAAAGATATTTAATTTGGGAATTTGTATGGGAATGTATTGTGTATCCCACAATCACTCCGCAGACAAAACTGATGTGCTCCTGAGCTCAGTTTAAGTCAAAAAATTAAGGTTTTCTTCATTTTAGATTTAAAACTATTCTGATGATTTTTAACTGGCTGCATTGTTGCCAAACTGTCACAGACGGAGATTCAGATGTGTCTACGAGTTGTTTGTCTGATTAATCAGCCCTATACGAATTCCAACGTAATCGTAAACTTGCTACCAATCGAGCATAGTGGAAAATCTCATACAAACGGATTCAGTGATTGATTGAAGATTTATCATAAACATTTATTTCATTATAACAAAATTATATTTTGTGTTGAACGCATCAATTGGAAACTAGAATTTTGTTTTGCTTCTTTGACGCACTGCATACAAAAATTGTTGCAAGTGAAAACACTGCCTAGGATTATATTTAATCTAAACTGTTCAGCTTTATTTTGACATTAGATTTCATTAGAAAGTATGTCGAATTCGAATAATTTGTGTTTTGATATTCGTACGATTGGAAAGAAAGTTCACTTTACGAGTATAAATGGAAAGTTCATTTATCTTTCGAAATCTTAGCAAATTTTCACTCTCGAATCGTTCGAAAGAAATGTCATTTCATTCTCGTTCAATTTTTTCTGACGAATAGATTCATAAAACATGTACATATGTACATGCTTATTTTGAGATTCGAACGAAGAGCTAATTCGATAGAATAGATATTTTCATTCTAATGAATTTTGCATATTTTGACATTCGAGCGAAATATGTTCATTGTCAAATGATTGAATAAAATGAACCTCAATGAAATTCATTTCCGAAATCAGCTGTTTGAAATTTACTGACATTTCTATCTGATTTAGTATGACCAAACTGTTTTTTTTTTTTGATGATTTTTATTTAAAAAAAAATTATGGTCTAAAAATATAAAAATAATACTTTATAATTTAAGAAAAATAAAGTAATGCTAACGGCCCGGTAAAGTTTAAATCAATTCAATTCACTATATTCTTTATTCTCAGTATATGTTAGTAACTTAACAATTCAATTATGTAAATAGTATATCAAAAATACAGAGAACAGTTAGTGACATCTTTTATATTAATAAATAATTGAGATGATGCCACTTTATAAGAAAAAAAATTACATAGGTGTAGGGTGCACAAATAATTAATGAAAATTAACATTACGTGAAAGGAAAAACAAATTTAAAGAAAACAATTTTTATGAGGCTAAAAAACATGACATTTTATAAAAATTAGACATCATTAGGGGTATTCATGTAAGCGCGGAAAACCCTCGTAAACCAGATAATTTTATCTCCGCAGAAACGAGCTGTCAAAATTTGTATGGGAAAAAGTTTCTGCAAATCGCATAAAATTATCTCACAAATTTGCTGCGGAAAGTGCAGAAATAAACCTCGTAAACTAAAGAAGTATGGATTCTGACTTTTATGTCGATTTCCTTTTACACACTAGGGATTTTAGGGATTTCGATCCCTTGTCAAATTTTGTCAGTTGTCATATGTTGCAAAAAGAAAACAAAAAGAGATTGATTTTTTTTGTTAATGTGTGCGTGACATGTCAAATTAAAAATCTGAATCCATACTTCTATTTACGTTTTGTCTTTTCTCTTTTGTGAAGTAGTGATACATCAAAATATTTTTCTCAACCTCAATAATTCTCCTAATCCTCAACGCTCAACGTTGCTTTAAGATTACAAATTAAACAATTTTCTATTTAAATAAATAAACTTTGATTTCCTCAACTATGACTGAAGTCGTTGATATGGCAGCCCGTCTCCATTTAACACTCGACCAGGATTAACCTATCCATTGAGTGTTCCGTATTGTGGCAATGGTTCCATTTCCATGCCCATCGACGACATTGAGACATCGATATAATGAATAAGACCAATTGAATTTATTGCAAAATCCATTATTCCCATTGCTTAGTATTGCGAATATTATCCTGAATATGAAAAATGCAAACAATGGCTGGAGAAGAACCTTCCAACCGAATTCGAGTGTTTGAAGCTGGAAGATGCTGCGAGCGGCGATGCCCGCGACGATGACAAGAAACGTCAAAAACGCGGTGGCAAGGGCTTGATGAAAATCAAGAAGAAGCAAGATGTCACCAAGAAGATCTGTGTGGCGCGTGTACCTCGTGGCAAGAAGAAGTTCGGCACTGTCGTGACTGGATTGAATACGTTTGGTAAGATTGGTCCAACCACGGCTGTGTTGGGAAATTATTAAGTACTGATTGCATTCATTTTCTAGAAATCGACCTCAAAGTAGCTGCTAAGTTCTTCGGGACGAAATTCGCCTGCGGATCATCTGTAAGGTGACGTTAAGGACGATTTGTTTGACATCATTCCAGAAAAATGGCCCGAGATCGATGAAGATTTATTGAGGATTTGGGAGACCAGAAGAGACAGGTTGCTAATGTAATGTGTCCGTATTCAAATGAAAAATAAAAAACTAGGCCTTATTGCGAGTTATAATATCGATTTGGACTCGATGTATTTGGAATACGCCAGCTTTTATCAAGTTAAGCTTGGAAAAAATCCAAAAATTCTTAAGAAGATGTCAACAAACATGAAGATACAACTCAATAATAATGCTAGAAAATGTCTGCCTGCAAACACAATCAAATTAGATGAATCGCCGCAGAAAATCAAACCTTTTAACGAGAGTTTACAAATCAAGCAAATACCCAATAACAAAGCTCAAGAAGTACCTATCAGTTGCTCCAATTGAACTTGGAGTTCAATTAGATCTTAATATGGATTTGTTAGTGGATGGGTGGAAGGATCTTGAACATTATGTCAAAATGTAGTTTTAGGACGATTGTAAAGAAAGATCTTGGTGTTCGATGGAAAAACTTTACTTGCAAGAGTTCTTTGTTCGGAAATCCCGTGGTAGGTAAAATTTTGAGTTATTCACCCTTATCACGGAGTCCCTCGTAGCAAGTCCCCAAAAATTTTGTTACGCTACGAATACGAATAAATTTACATCATAGGCCCCGAACGAAATCAAAACAGCATTCCTAAATTCGGAGTTTCAAAATGAGTTGATTTGCCTCAAAATGTGAAAAAATAAATAAATTTTCGTTGTTCATCTTTTGATTTGATTTTAATTTTGTTGGACGTTAAAACTGGATACCATTGCCATTGCAATCTTTTTTATAAATGTAGAAAATACGCGAAGAAGACCAACACTAAAAATAAGATTCATTATGGAAGGATACCAATATTTATTTGTATTTACTTTATTTGCCTTTCAAACAATACAAAATTTAAACAAATTCATATGAAAACAATAATAAAACTTGTTTTTATATATCTTATTTACATGTTTTTTTTTATCTTCGTTCGCTTAATTGTATTTATGTTTCGTTTTAAGTTGAGCTCCGATCATAGTATCTGTTAGTAGAAAAAACTGTTGTTATTATTGATTGATGTTATGTGTTTGGGATGAAAACTGTTGTAATCCCATTTGCGTTTGGGGCGTTTTATTGGTATCGGTTTCACAAATGCTGTCACATAAAGTGAATCCCGAGAAACATTGTTATCATCCTCGTCATAATAGTCACAATCGACTCTATTGACGTTTTCAGTTGTTGGGCAGGTTCTTGGAGAGTTCTGAGTTTGCTGATTGGCGGCTGGATTTGCGTTTAGACATGCGGCGGGATTTTGTAAGCTGCTACTTTCCATGATGGTGTAATCGAGTTTAGACCAAATATCATCAATATTTGTTTATGCTCGATCTAAAATGACACGTCCTCCTCTGCCCAGTCGACGTCGCGGCAAAATCGTTGCAAATCCTATACAAAGTGGTCTGAAATAGAAAAAAATGCTAAGTGTTAAAAAAATAATAATATGACGTTCAAATTTATTATTAAATTTTATCTTACTAATCGTATTTTACATAATGGGGATATGTATAATGTTGAATATTCCGAATATTCTTAAAAGTACTTTTGTCATGTTTTTGAAGAATCAAAAATGACAAAATCATTGTTCGATGAATTTTTTTTTAAATGTTTGCGAACATTGAAAATGGTTTTAATAATTAGTTAGGAAACTTAAATTGGAACTGAAAACCGCTCCAACCTTCAAAATGAAGCAACTAGTAACCGAATGCCACTGTGGTTTATGAACCAAATTCAATAAATTAAATTGAAATGAAGCAACTATATTATCCGAAAGCCACTGTGGTTTATGAACCAAATTCTTTTTTATTCTACTTCTTATAATAATTTAAACATACCATAAAAACGACAGGCATTGAACCTCGGCGCTTGTAGCCTCTCTCCCAGCGCGGGTAGCTCTTTTTTTGAAGTGTTTGGAAATCTTGAACTGTTCTGTTATAATGGCTGCAGTTCGTCTAGACACTTTAAAATGGCGACGGAACTAAAAATAAACCAAATAATATTTATTTACTTATTTTTTTTAAATAAACAAAGAACCTACCTCGTCGTCTGTGTAGTTAGAAACTACATCCTGGACAAAATTTACAACCGAATGCCTCACATTGCGATTGTGATTGAAAAATTTATTTATTTCCAAAATATCTCCATCAGAATCAGTTGAAAAGAAACTTTCGGATGATGATGACGAAGAAGAAGACGATGAGGAAGAAATCAATTCTTTCATTACTGCGAGAGAAGCCATTGTAAATATATTTAAAGTTTATTTAATGTTTATTTATTTTCCACAAAAATTTTCACAGCACATGAAATTATCAGAATAAAAATCACAATGACGTCTAAAGCTAAATGTCAATTCCACTTTACTTTGGTATGTGTGCAAGTGCGTGTTTCATGTACGTGTAGATCCCTCTTCAAATAGGGATTTTAAGGATTTGATCCCTTTCAAAGAAAAATCGATTTTTCGGTTTAAAGGAACGTAAAATCTGCCGAGGGATCAAGATCTCCACACAGAAATCGATTCCTGAGTGCAAAAGGAAATCGACATTAATTTGACATTTCACAAAATATTTCCCACATTTACGCAAGTATTTCTTAGGGGGTGTTCATGAAAACATGCTGCGGAAAGTTATATCTTTCTACAAAGCGGAAAATTATCTCGTTACATGAATACCCTTATTATCTTTTTTTTTAATTTTAACTCAGATCAAAAAAAACTTTTGAGTTGCATAGCATTATATATGGGCTTATCCCTGTAAATTTTAACTTCTTGAGTTTGAAAAAAATTATGGCACGCATGTAAATTTGAGTTTTTCTTCAATTATAGACCACGAATACATAAAAAACTTCAAAATAACTCATATGTATTGCTTGTTGAAAAGTATAAAGTATATATGAATTTAAAATAATTTATTTTAAGAACCGAGTTAATTGATTTAGTTTTTATTTTTAATCTTAACAGCCTCTTTTTCAAACTTACTTGTTTAACACTTTAAACATTTTTTTTTAGAGTTTCTACAGTTTAAATTACGTTCATTGTAAAAGTATAATCAAAGAATGCTTTGTAGTGCTAGTAAAAAATGTGAAACAGTTACGTTTTTTACGTTCGTTTTATTAACTTCATAAAATTTGTACATAATAAAGCACGCATTGAAACCAAAGTTTTATTTACTCTAGATAGCTTAAATAATGATGCAAACCATAAAAAAATGCCCCATAGTGAATGTTAAAAAAAATAGACACGAAAATTTGTGACAATTAAAGATTTACGAACAATCACGCATGGAAGTTTTTTCTAAAATTTATATCATATAGGATTATTTATAAGGAAGGCACGCACTCAAAATGAATGATTTCAATTAATTTTGACCTTCATTTATCTGAAAAAAAAAAAACAAAAATTGTACTAAGTAATCTTATGTTAAACATCCCTGTGCAGGGACGGGTTAGAATATTCCTGCAGCGCCTCCCCGCTTGTCGTAAAAGGCGACTAAAGGAGTAAATACATCTAGGCCACAAACAGCAAGGTGAACCTAGCGACACGTAACACCTATAAACTTTCCCAAAAGTGTGCATGCCAGTCCCTGGGTTGGCACGACTGGAGATCACCGGTGCCGTAAAAGAGAGATCAAATACAAAACTGGAGCATGCACACGTCGATACTTACAACGGATTTTGTGAATTCAAGCATTATGGAAGTACTCGTCCAAAATGACACTACCCCGCCAGGCACTACCATTGTTACACATGGTACTGATCCTGGACCGAGCAGCAATGCTCGGGGGCTAGCAAAGTAATGCCGCAGATTATACAAAATCTGAGAGTTGCGAGTTGGAACGTTGGCAGTATGACAGGTCGAAGCTTCGAGTTGGAAGAGATGATGAAAAGAAGGCGAGTGGACATCTTATGTGTTCAAGAAACAAAATGGGGAAACAGGGGCCCTATTTTGTATTACGAAACGAGCGGCAAGTCAACGATACTGAGGAATACGATAGTCACGACAAAGAGCGATTAAGTAAAACGAAAAAGGCGTACAAAAGATGTTGCCAAGCTTAGCCGAAAAAAACATTTTTTTTTGAAGCGCAACCAACTTCTCGACTATTAGGAATGTCTAAAATTGACATAAATAATTAAAAAAAAAATATTATAAATAATCAAGAAACGATAAAACGAAAGCTAAACGATAGGTATATGGCAGTCGTTAGAACTAACGAGTATCGTTAAAATTAAACGATTCTCGTTAAACATAATCGCATTTTAACGATAACGAAGTAATTTCAACGATAATCGTTTTACAAAATAGGGCCCCAGGGCCCGTTTCTTGGATACGAGGACAAGAAACTATAAGATGTTCTACTATGGAACGGAAAAGGGTAAAAACGGAATGGGAATCATCCTTGAAAAACATCTATTAGGCAGCGTATTGACCATTTCGAAATCCAGCGACCGTTTGATGTCCCTTAAATTGGTGATTAAAGGAAAGTTGTGGAATATTGTCACTGCATATGCTCCCCAAATTGGATGTGAGCAGGTGCAAAAAGATGCATTTTGGCTAGACTTTCACAATCTACTTAAGGACATCCCAAAGGAAGAGTTTTTGTTCGTGGGCGGAGATTTGAACGGACATGTCGGGAAGACAAACGAAGACTATGAAGATTGCCATGGAGGCCTCGGATACGGCACCAGGAACCCTCCTGGTGAAGACATCCTGAGCATGTGCAAAACATACGGTCTTATCGCACTAAATACCATGTTCGTCAAACAAAGCCGACACCTGGTCACTTACAGCAGTGGTGGAAATGAAACCCAGATTGATTACCATTTGGTATCTAGTTTCATGAAACCCCGGGTAAAAGATTGCAAAGTGATACTAGGAGAAGCGATCGCCCACCAACACCGTCTCCTACTGACAGAATTTTTTATGGAGACAGTGAACGACACAAACATACAAAAACTTTTAGGAAGATCAAATGGTATAATCTGGATAAGGAAAAAGGCGAAGCTTTTATTTCGAATATGCAAAACGTTCTGTATAACAACACCGATATAGTTCGAAATGAAGAGAGTACAGCACAAAGTATGTGGGATCTCCTACAGAGAACTTGCAAAGAAAAAGCCAAAACACTGTTAGGGGTTTCAAAAGGACACAACCAACAAGGCAAAGAAACATGGTGGTGGAATGATGAAGTTAAATCAGTTATAAGTAAAAAGAAAATGGCTTTCAAGGCTTGGTCGAAGTGCCCCTCTAATGATACAGAGCAAAAGTCACGCCTCGAAGTGGAATATAGAAACTGCAAGAAAGAAGCGAAGAAGAAGTGCGCCCAAATTCAAGCAAAGAATACAGAAAACCTGTATCGGGAGCTGGATGAAATTTCTACCCCGACAGCTGGTGCTATTCAAGAACTACGGCAAAACACGAATAAGGGCGCAACTATCTTCAAAATAGCCGCTCAAAGAAGAAGAAATGCCCAGGAGATTTGTTCGCCAAAGTTCATTAACAATGCTCAAGGCCAACTACTTGTGCAAGACAACTAAATTCTTCACAGGTGGCGACAGTATTGTGACGGACTTCTAAACGAACAATTTCCAAGGCTATACTTTCCAATAGCTTCACCTAACTTAAGCGAAGTATCCGACGTCACAGTCGAAGAAGTTAGTGAGGCGGTAAAATACTCCAAAAAGGGAAAAGCTGTTGGCCCAGACCCCTCAGAGTTTTGGAAAAAGATGGGAGACATCGGGTTTAGATGGCTCATGATTCTTGTCTCCAAACTTATACGAGGTGATCGCATGCCTAATCAATGGAGGGAAAGTTACCTTCTTCCAATTTATAAAGGAAAGGGTGATACTCGAAGCTGTGATAATTACCGTTCGATTAAGCTGATGTCACACACCATGAAGATCGTTGAGCGAGTCTTGGGTAGCCGACTGCGAAAAATAATTAGGCTATCTGATGACCAGTGCGGGTTTGTCGGGGGTAAGTCAACCACGGATGCAATCCAGAGTATAAGAATAATTATGGAAAAACATCGGGATTCTTTGGAGGATTTGCATGTCGTATTGGTTGATTTTGAAAAAGCATTCGATCGGCAACCACGGGATCTAATATGGGTGGCCCTCAGGCAACGAGGAGTTCCAGAAACCTATGTGCGGATAATTATGGACATGTATGATGGAGCAGTTACTAAAGTAAGATGCGCAGCTGGAGTCACCGAAGAATTCGAAATCACAGTAGGTGTACACCAGGGAAGTGTCTTGAGTCCCCTGCTCTTTATTACAGTTCTTGATTACCTGCTTGAAGGCAAAGTGACGGATCCAAAAGTGCATCAGTTATTCTTTGCTGACGATGGAGCCATCATAAGTGAAGACCCGATATCCTTACAACGAGCACTTGACGTATGGGTGGATGTTCTAGAAGGAAGTGGGTACCGCATAAGCGCGAAAAAGACAGAATACCTATGCTGCCCATTTTCTGATCCACACAGGCCTATTCCAGACATTTATTTGAATGGAGTAGTGCTTCCCAAGTGTGAAAAGTTTAAATATCTGGGGTCTATGATAAATAACGAAGCTACTTGTGATGACGATATCAATCATCGCGTAAGCGTAGGGTGGATGAAGTGGCGGGAAAATTCTGCTATCTTCTGTGACCGAAAAATGCCCCCTAAGCTGAAAGGAAAGCTCTACACTTCAGTTGTGCGTCCAGCACTCACATACGGTTCACAATGTTGGACAATGTACAAAAAGTATGAGAGTAAGCTAACGGCAGCTGAGATGAAGATGCTTCGTATGACAGCAGGAGTTACAAAGCTTGATCGAATTAGAAGTACGAAGATCCGAGGAAGCCTTCATGTTAAGAATACCATTTCCCAAAAAATTGAACACGACCGACTCAGTTGGTATTGCCATGTTCAAAGGAGAGATCCTGAGAACCCCGTCAAAAAGGCAATATCATACAACGTTCCAATTCGGAATAAAAATAAAGGTAGGCCTAAACACTCCTGGTACAAACAAATGCAAAAACACCAGCATTCAGTTGGCCTCAGAAATGGAACAATACAAAACCGGGAGGCTTGCCGCCGATTTCTGAGGTCAACCCGGCGAACCCCACAGGCGGATCACTAGTGTGAAGCAGATACGTGGGAGAGTTATGATCCCCTCGACATCGAGATCATAACAGCGCCGAAGAAAAGGAAGAAGAAGAATCTTATGTTAAACATTATTTTTGCAATAATACAAAACGTTAATTATCCACGCACGCAGCCAAAATTCTCAATATTCGATGATTTTTTCGATTTCAAACACTTTCGCACTATCTCGATGGTTCATTTTATAAATTGAATAGTTAAAACTCAATGATACATATAATATTATAAGTTCCAAAACCTGAATATTTAATAATAATGTCTATATATTTCGACGCATGGCAAAAGTTAAAATTTGCACGGATAAGCCCATAGAGCGTAGCAGATTTTCGATTTCCTCGTGTTCAAAATCAAGAAGCCAAAGTCTTATTTTTTTAATGAAAATGGATAAACTTCTTTCCATTCGTATTTCTGAGGAAATCGCATTAAAAAGCTTACATGAAACAATGGAGTAAAAGTTTCTTAAGGAGGTAGTGCGAAAGCATGGAATATTAAAGCCTGGCGTTGCTTCGAAAGTTTCGTCCATCTGAAATTGGACTTTGTAGGTAACTACCTTACAAAAAAAAATTTTTAGTACCTTAAAGTAGTATAATTGACGAACAAGAAGAATATGTGCAGTCCTAGATATATGTATAGTATGTTCTAACCGATTAGACTTGAAAATTTTTCTTACTGACTTTTGAATTACTAAAATCGGTTGAATAATACTAAGGTAAGCTCCGCCCCAACAGCATATATAGTCGCTGTAGATCAAATACCTTGTAACCCAGAAAAAAACCGATTTTTAGGTAATGATGCAATTATATTGTGAAAAAAATTCCGGATCTAATGAAAAATATCCTGTGAACTTAAAAACTATAATTGCAGAGCCACGCGCATAATTAACAACACGTCTCTCATTTTAATGAAAGAACAATTTTCGGACTTACCGCGATTATTAATTATATTTTAATCAAATTTATATTTGATTTTTCCCGACGTTTCGACAGGGTTTCACTTATCGTGCTCACGGGTTTGACTGATGGCTTGTAGGTAGTTGTTGTTTTATTCTTCTCTTGTTCTTGCTCGTAGATTGTACCGGTGCGTTTGTGCTTGCAGTTGAGATGGTACATGTTGTTGCAACTGCATTGATTGTTGTTGTGAATTAATATACTCTTGTGAGCAGGCAAAGCTAACAGCATCAGCTGGCAGATTGTTTTGATTTGTGTGTTTGTTTTTGTTTTTAGCCTGGATTCTATCAAGCTTTAATCTGTGTATCAGAGGATCCCATGTCCCAGAGAGATTAAAACTTTGGTCTCGGTTGAAGTTTGAGTGCATTTTTATTTCGATTGCCTCTCGTACTATCCTGGGGACATAAAATCTTTCTGTGGAGATTGATTTAGCTTTATCGAAACGTATAAAATGATCCTCATTATAAGCTAAATGTTCACATATTGCCGATTTTGTTACTTCGTTCTTTTGTATGGCTCTTATATGTTCGTTTAGTCTTGTAGAGATTGCTCGTTTTGTCTCACCTATATATGATGAGCCACAGCTACACGGAACTGAATAAACTCCTGGATTTTGTAGAGGAATTTTATCTTTTGGGGATCTTAGAAGTTGGCGGATTTTTTCAGGTGGCTTAAATATTGACTTTATGCCATGCTTCGATAAGATTCTTCCAATTGCTTCAGAAACGCCTTTCCTATACGGAAGAAAAGCTCTTTTTTCATTTTGAGGTGTTGAAATTTCTGAAGCTACTCTTTCTTTTGGTTTCCAAGACCGTTGTTTTGAACTGTAACCATTTTTCAAAAGAGCTGCGTCAACGTGTCTTAACTCTTCTTCACGATGATCATTGTTTTCTTCCGTATAGGAAAGGCGTTTCTGAAGCAATTGGAAGAATCTTATCGAAGCATGGCATAAAGTCAATATTTAAGCCACCTGAAAAAATCCGCCAACTTCTAAGATCCCCAAAAGATAAAATTCCTCTACAAAATCCAGGAGTTTATTCAGTTCCGTGTAGCTGTGGCTCATCATATATAGGTGAGACAAAACGAGCAATCTCTACAAGACTAAACGAACATATAAGAGCCATACAAAAGAACGAAGTAACAAAATCGGCAATATGTGAACATTTAGCTTATAATGAGGATCATTTTATACGTTTCGATAAAGCTAAATCAATCTCCACAGAAAGATTTTATGTCCCCAGGATAGTACGAGAGGCAATCGAAATAAAAATGCACTCAAACTTCAACCGAGACCAAAGTTTTAATCTCTCTGGGACATGGGATCCTCTGATACACAGATTAAAGCTTGATAGAATCCAGGCTAAAAACAAAAACAAACACACAAATCAAAACAATCTGCCAGCTGATGCTGTTAGCTTTGCCTGCTCACAAGAGTATATTAATTCACAACAACAATCAATGCAGTTGCAACAACATGTACCATCTCAACTGCAAGCACAAACGCACCGGTACAATCTACGAGCAAGAACAAGAGAAGAATAAAACAACAACTACCTACAAGCCATCAGTCAAACCCGTGAGCACGATAAGTGAAACCCTGTCGAAACGTCGGGAAAAATCAAATATAAATTTGATTAAAATATAATTAATAATCGCGGTAAGTCCGAAAATTGTTCTTTCATTAAAATGTCTCAGAACCACGATAAAAATAGCCTTAAATCTACAACGTCTCTCATTGATTTGATAATAAGTTTTTTGTCTCTCCTGAAAAATCGACTTTTCTGGGTTACGAGGTATTCGATCTACAGCGACGATATTCCATATCTACTGTAATTTCGACTGAAATATACCGTAGTACAATGTTTTTAACATATTTAAGGAGCAATGTTTTCCGAATCGGAACAAACGACAGGTGGCAGAGAGAAGAAATTTTCTTAAGTTCTGAATATGTGTGGACCAGTTCAAATTATGATCTATAGTGACACCAAGGTATCTAAAGTTAACTACAGATTCTATTTTAAAACAGTTAACGGAGCATTTGGCATTGCTGTCACATGATTGGCTAATTAGTAATAAACTTCTACTACTTGGTAAAATGTGACTGGTGCAGTCAGAAGAATGAAATATAATGTCTAAATCTGACATTTTAAAATTTGGGAGCATTTGGAAAACAGTATGGTAAGTTTATTGATATCAAAAAGAGGTAAAATAACGGTACAACTTCTCTGTATAGTAAAATACTTGATTTATGTTTTAATTTTCATGCAAACTAAATTGTTTTCCAAATTGATAAACAAAAAAAGAAGAAAACTTCAAAGCCTATTTAATTTACACATATCTGGTCACACTTAAATTTTGAATTACCATATTGTAAATTGTTTTATAAAAATATTCGGCTCTTGCGAGGTATCCGATCGGAGCGGAAAATTATCCGCAACGCATGCTTTTTCGGAGGTTCAAATTGCTTTCGAGGTATCCTATCGGAAGGAATAATAATACACAAATGCGTTGGTGTAATTTGTTCCGCGAAGAATTTGTGTCGGACGAAATCGGAAAAACAATTGCACTTTATCAATGGAAAGTTCATTTTAGTTTATATACAAAGATCTACTCTTGTAACCGGAGTAATAGTGACCGGTCGTCCCGCATTTTTCGGGACCGTCCCGTATTTGACATCCTTGTCCTTGTAACATTGCCACAATATACACTGCCCGACAACCGATTAGCGCCCCCTATGCTTTTTGTCTTTGAAGCTTAATATCAGCCAATAAAATAGAACGTTTGAAATTAATTTTTTACCAATGAAAGCTTATAACATTATAGTCGAAAAGAAATTAAAGTTAAGGTGGTAACTGAATTAATAACATTTTAACAGAATTTTAAAGAATATAATATGAAAAATCCATTTTTTTTTCGGACATTTGATTAGAACCCCCACTTGAAAATGCCGAATAACATAAGAAAATGGGCAGAAACTATCCACAAATATTTTTTTTATTTTAATTTGATAAATATACAACTTATTTGTAAAAGAATTAATAATGAGTTGTGCCACCACGGTTGACTATGACCTCGTACATCCTGTTGGGTAAGGAGTCATATAATTTCTTTATATAATCCAGTGAAATAGTCTCCCATGCACTTTTTATTCCTTTGATGAGTTCCGATTCGGTTGGATATTGCCGTCCAGACTCGTATAATTTGCGTGCTAACCATCCCCAAACATTTTCTATAATGTTAAGGTCGGGCGTATATGGGGCCCAGGTTAGCAAGGGCACTTTTTGAAGCTCAATCCAAGACTTTACGAGCTTGGAGGTGTGGATAGGGGTGTTATCCTGCTGGAACTTCCATTCCAACGGTCCGAAAATACCCTTGATTGCAGGGAAAGCTTTTTTTAACACACCATTATATGCTGTGGCATTCATACGAGGAGTGAGAAATTGCAATTCAATTGTGCCATAGTAAGTAATGGCTCCCCATACCATGACACCACCAGCACGGCTATGCAGTCGATCTAAGGTATGCTCTTCCTTTCGAAGATCATGAAAGTAGAAAGCATAGCCATCTGGACCGTTTAAATTAAATTTTTTTTCGTCTGAAAAGACTACAAGTCTCCACTCCTTCGCCCAGGTCATATGAGCCCTGCAGAAATCGAGGCGTTGAGTCTTTCGAAGTTGGTTAAGAGGCGGTTTTTTTTTTATTTTAAGACGTTTTAAATGTTCAGCATTAGAAATAATTCCTTGCACAGTCCGCACGCATGCTTTTACACCGGTCTTTTCTTTAATTTTGGCTGCAGAGTCGTGCGAATTGGACGCTTGCCTCAAAATAATTCGCTTGTCAGCTGCTGAAATCAAAGAAGATGGCCGGCCTTTCATGTTTTTTTCCATAGTTATGCTCATTGTGTAAGAATGAGAAAATAACTTTACGCCTGCGGTTAATTTTTGTTGAAATTTGATGGATTGATTGGCCACACTCACTATAAGCCTTTATTTTGGCCTTTTCGGACCCATTTAATACTTTTGCTTTTCCCATTATTACTAAATTTAATTGAAAATTATTAAAATAAACCACTGTTAACTTAAACAAGAAAAATACCACAACTTACACGCAAAAATTAATAGTTAAGCGTAGAGGCGCTAATCGGCTGTCGCAAAAAAAATACATTAATTTTTGTCTTATTTGACAGAACAAAGCAAAACAAATCAATGGTTAATTTCCAGAACTCAAGTTATTTTTTAGAGCGAGGGCAAATAAAGGAGCATTACAAATAAAAAGATTGAACCCAATACATATTCAGAGTTCCGAGTTATATGCATTTAAACATAAAGATTAGAAGGGGCGCTAATCGGTTGTCGGGCAGTGTACATGCACTCTATCTGTAGTTAAAAATGCTACTCAAATAATGCCCGGGTTAACAAGTTTTAGAAAATTTAAATCAGCCAGCAATACAAAACATAAAAGGGAGTGCAAAATTAAAAGTCTATCAAACGGAGAACTGAAACAATGCTATATTTTTCAAAATGTTTATCTAATTGTATGTAGGTATGTATATACAGGGTGTCCCACAGTCACCGCCCAAATGAAAACCGTGGATTCCTGAGGTCATTTTAAGTCGAAAAACTCAAGAGGTCATTTTCTCGTTTTTGTCCCGTTTTCGAGTTATAACGGTTTTTATGATTTTTCCCTTAACTGGCTTTATCTTTGCCAAACTGCGTCCGATTTGTAACCAATCAGGAATTTATTACAGTTTTTTTTCCTTTAAAAGAATACTAAATGTAATTAACAAAAAATAAACAAACTGAGTGAATTTAAAAACAAAAATTATTTTTAAATACAAAATTAACTTTTTCTGAGCTATTGTGTTTAAGAAAAGGAGAAATATATAAAGTTAATTAGTAAGACCGTTAACTAATGTAAACAGTAAAGATTTGCATTTTGATTTGAAGGTTATAAATGTCTCTCTCGTGTGATCTAGTGTTCGCATCGTGCTCTTTCACTTGATACTCCATTTTGGATTTGTTATTCAAGTTGTAGTTTTTTTTTCAATTATTTGCGAACAATGGATTACACTAATCAAGAATATCTGGAAATGTTATTTGTCCTTTTCTTAACCACAATAGCTCAGAAAAGGTTAATGTTGTATTTAAAAATTATTTTTTTTTTAAATTCACTCAGTTTGTTTATTTTTTGTTAATTACATTTAATATTCTTTTTAAGGAAAAAAAATATTTTTTTAAGAAAATGAACTGGGCTTTAATAATAAGTGAAAAAACTTAATACTTATTAACATGTTTTTTTGAATAAAATGATATTAAAATGAAAAATCTACTTAAAAAACGAAAACATTGAGTTTGATGCAAAATTGCGGAGAAACGGTTGTCCGCAAAAAAAAACAGTCTTTGGACAAACTAGAACTGTAATAAATTCTTGATTGGTTTTAAAAAAAAACCTTACAAATCGGACGCAGTTTGGCAAAGATAAAGCCAGTTAAGGGGAAAATCATAAAAACCGTTATAACTCGAAAACGGGACGAAAACGAGAAAATGACCTCTTAAGTTTTTCGACTTAAAACGACCTCAGGAATCCATGGTTTTCATTTAGGGCGGTGACTGTGGGACAGAGTATATTTAATAATGAGTAGGGACACTCTCTACACATATGCAAGTCCTACTAGCACAAATAAAAACAAGAACAAAAACAAACAATAAGCGTGAGAAGTTCCAAAGTATTAATTTTAATCCTTACGACAATTCACTAATGTAAGAAAAACCCACAATATTTTTTTCAAGCACCACCACAAACAATCTCATTCGTAAGATATATAAATGCAATATTTTTTCATAAGGTTTTTTTAAAGGCGCGATAGGTTGGTTGCTTGTGAGCGTATTTTTTCTCTGTGCCGTTCTCTTCTTTTGAGTGACCATATTCTTTTTTTTCGTGATACCTACTGGATTTATTTCTGTCGATTAATTTTTTTTTAATGATATAGACTATATAAATAAATCTTAAATTTGTATTTCATTTTTAAATATTGAAATATTCATTTGATATTTGTTTGGTATTCTCAAAAAATAAAGCGAAGCCATTTTTGGTTGAGTAGTAGCAACAGTATTTTTACTTCTTAAGTATTTTTTTTTAAGAAGTTGGTCACACTAGGAGGAGTGGATTGGGAATTGTTTACATTTTTTTCATAATGTATTTTCAAAGGCGCGACGAGTTGAATTCTTATCTCTCTTTCACCATCACACTTCTTATTTTCATCTATTTCTCGTTTCTGTGTACTTAAAAAAAATTTACTGATTAGAAACACGTGGAGAGTGTCCCTACTCATTATTAGATATACTCTGCTGTGGGACACCCTGTATATATTTTCTGTTCTCAAAAAATGTCCCGCATTTTCAAAAATAATCTGGTCACTATACATTAATAAAATGTTAAAAAGTTAGGTGCAAAATTTAATTAAAATTTGCATAGTTTTCGTTTTAACCAAGTGTGATACTAAAACAGTGACTAAAATTTTGCCCAGTGAATTTTATTTTTAATTGAATATGTATTTATTGCTGCTAGATATTTTGGCTGGAAAAGAACTTCTATATTTGACATTTCGTCCGAAGTTAGGCACTTGAGTAAACTGATGAACATTCCTATGAGCTAACCATACGCTGCCGTTTCAGTTCCACAACAGGGTTGAGAGTCTGAAAACAAACGTATATAAAATCTAAAAATACTCTCGTGTGTATTGTTCTTTTATATTTACTTTCTTACCATCGGAATTTGTAAACAACCTAATGTATACCATTTTTTTCTTTAAATAATAATTTAATTTGTCTTCAAATTAAATGACAATAAATTTCATTGCTACGATTATATCAATTTAATTACAAAAAAAAAACGATTCACTGGAAGTCAACTGTGGAACTGGAAATTTTCGAAGTATGTATAATAATACTGATTTTGTTTTTGGAGTGTAAGAAAATGTTACAATTTTACACTTTTACAATAGATGTATTCACGATCCGGTGTAACTAGTCTTCTATTATTGTAATCTGTTTAAGACGACCCTCGCATAATGGCCAAGCCACAAAGTGCAAAAACCTCCACCTGGCTCTTCCGGATTACACAGTTAACACCCCCAAGCAAAGTATTAAATACCTTGGACTTCAAGTTTATCAACACACTAAATTCACATTTCGTAAAGCTAGCCCTAGACGACGAACATGCTCGCTGAACTTGTTCGTGCTCGCCATGTTTTCGTCGTGTAGGGGCTGGTTCGCGAGCCGCTCGCTGTTGGCGAAAAATTTCGATTTTCTCATGTTCGTTGGCTTCGATGTTCGTCGTGTAGGGCCATGTTCGCGAGCAAATCTTATTTTTACCGTGAACGTCGCACAGTGGGTCCTCTTCATACATAATAGTGCTCAAAATACGGTTTTCAATTTTTGTCAATAAAAACAAAATAAAAATGCCTAACCAATATAAATATTATAACAAATATTATAACACAGTATTATCTTTCCTCTCTGTCTAACGGCCAAGTTACGGTACATTTAAGTTGTCTGTGTCATTGGTTTTTCATTAAACATGCGGAAGTTTTAATTGTGTGCAGTTTTCTTTTATTTTTAAAAGTCAGAACTATATTCATTATTGCTAATATTTTCAATTTCAGAAGCAGTTAGTATCTATTTATAACAGTTTTTAGCATTTTTAACAAGACTCTGAATTTTGAGACTGCTTAGTACCAACAGGACCCACTGTGCGTCGCACATGCTTACTCTGTGAATAATCAACACGAAATGAATGTTCGCCAAATTTGTTCGCCGTGTAGGGGCTAACGCAAACGAACAAGTTCGGCGAGCATGTTCGTCGTTTAGGGCTAGCTTTAGGTAAATTATGTCTTATCCCCTCCACGTCTACTTATAAAAGTGAGAAACGGTCTCCAACTCAGTACGAAGCTTGCTTTACAAGAAACTCGTTCGCCAATATTAAGATATTGTTCCCTATATGGTACACAATAAGCCCTATTATATATGAAAAAATTGCAATAACTCAAGCGAAAAGGTCTCCGCCATCCAACCAAAATCCAACTCCTACCGCTAATATAGTAATGAAAGGCTGTTCGAAGCATCAAGAATATCCTGATTGACAAATACCTACATATATCAACAACCTCAGAACTAAGATGCTGACAAAAACACCAAACCATCACAGCCCTCTTATTAATAATTACAGATAGTTGTTGATTGTCAATTTTTTGATTGTCATTTTGACTAAAGCCGTCTCCATCATATCAATAAAGAAATATAGAGCAATTGTCAAAATAACTATCAATTAATTTATGTCGATTTCCTTTATGTCGATTTCCTTTACTCACTAGGGATTTCGATCCCTTGTCAAATTTTTTGTTTTGGTGTGCGTATTTCGTATACATGTAAATCTGTCAAAAAAAATCGATTTTTTTGGTGTAAAGGAACGTGAAATCCGTCGAGATCGAAATCTTCACACAGAAATTGATTTCTCATGTGTAAAGGAAATCGACATTACTCACTAGGGATTTCGATCCCTTGTCAAATTTTTTGTTTTGGTGTGCGTGTTTCGTATACATGTAAATCTGTCAAAAAAAATCGATTTTTTTGGTGTAAAGGAACGTGAAATCTGTCGAGATCGAAATCTTCACACAGAAATTGATTTCTCATGTGTAAAGGAAATCGACATTACTCACTAGGGATTTCGATCCCTTGTCAAATTTTTTCTTTTGGTGTGCGTATTTCGTATACATGTAAATCCCTCTTCAAATACGGATTCGGGGGATTTGATCTCTGTCAGAAAAAAATCGATTTTTTTGGTGTAAAGGAACGTGAAATCTGTCGGTAAATCGAAATCTTCACACAGAAATTGATTTCTCATGTGTAAAGGAAATAGACATTAGTGATCACTTTACTCTTACGCGTTACGGGCTCAGGTAACACGGACACAGGGAACAAAAATCTCCAGGTGCTCTCCATGATGGACCCAGCACTTGGAATGGCTGGAGACGATAGCTTCGGGAACTTCTATGATGTTGCAGAAATGCAGCACAACAGAGGTTGAAGCTACCAAAAGACCAACCAATAATTAATAACGATCTACATCTACCCACCCTTTATCACCACACCAGCCAACAATTATCAGCACTGCTCAAGCAGATACATATAAGACTTAAAGAAATTAATTCTTAATTATTGAATTGAATTCTTTATTGAGACTTTTACAATGTGTGTTCTTATCGATATCTTAGGTTATACTGCGCCCAGTGTTGCCATAAGATATTTTTGGAAATCGGGAGATTTCCACATCAGAAATCGGGGAAATCGGGGAATTAGAAGTTGAAATAATTTTACTTATTTAAAAAAAAAAATTTGTCTTCATCAATTTATTTGAGAAAAAGTTCTCTCAACATTAGTTGAAGAGTTTAATAATGTTAATATCGATGAAATAAAGTAAGCCATCAATGGAAAGGCCAAACTTTGATTGCTTCTTTTGATTGAACAAACAATTTTCCAAAATATTTCAATTTTAATAGTATCAAAGCTTTCATATATTAAGCTTTTAAAGTCAAGATTACTTATTTCTCTATATTCACAATCGATTCGCTGCATATCAGAATAATGAATAATATTAGGAAATAAGTTAAAAAGATTACTTAGTGGATCAATTTGTTTATTTACAGTTTGTTTTGGTTTTAATAAGGTCAAAGAAAGCCTGAAAATTTTTATTTTTAAAATCAAACCTATGTAATATTTGCTTGCAAAGTTCAACGTAAAAGCTTATACAGCTGTTTTTAAATCGTTCAACTTCAGAGCTTGAAATAAGATTTTTGCCCAATTGTAACTTAAGTTCGCTCCCGAGGTACAAATTATCATTGCTTATTATATTTTTAACATTTCGCTAAAAGATAAAGAAAATGGATCTACTCGTACATTTATATTATTAGTGTAATTGAAAATATTAACAAGAACTTAACTACCGACACGCATCGCCCCACACCAAATCAAACAAGATAAAGAAGAAGAAGATTAAATTTCATCTTGGTTGGGTATAGTTCACATTGTATTTTTGTCAAAAATCGATGTAAGATGAATTGAATTTAACAAAAATTGCGTATTGACAAGGTCCTCACAGTCAACTGATGAGTTCATGTGAGATCGCCGGGACGAAATTCCAATTTTTGTGAACTAAAGGCCAAAAAATCTATTTTGAAGAAGAAGAAAGACAATAACAACGATGTTAACAATAATTGCAAGGAATATGTTTTCATACTAAATTTAAAAAGAGAAAACCGTAAGTTAGGCACTGCCGAAATTTTTAGTAAAATAATAAATTATGTTCATTCAAGAGCGGAGAAAATATCTAAACGTATTTTTAAATTTAAAATCGGGAGAAAGTGCACTATTTACATCAAAAATCGGTGTATCGGAAATAGGTCTAGAAATCGGGAGAAATACGATAAATCGGTGTTTCTGGCAACACTGACTGCGCCACTGCGGCTATAATGTATTGCCTGCTTTGACGATTATTATGAATATACACTCCGCTTCAACTGAATACGCACACATTTTTTTTAAGGTATATTGTTCATTTTTTCAAACTTTGGGCCTTGATGTATCATTTGATGATGCTTACTGTTTGCTTGTAATGTTAAGAAAACATATCAGAAAGAATTATTCAAAAAGTACCGTTATTTTTTCTCTCGCTCTCTTGCAAAGCGTTCCATGTGGAAAAATGCAGATTTTTTTTGCGTCAACTGAATAGGTACACGATCATTATCGGTCATTATCTTCATTGTTAATGAGAGTTTTGAGATGATTGATACATTTAATCAAAATTTGAAGTGTTTTAAATTAAATCCGTTTAATTGAAATTAAAAAGAATGGGTAGATCAAAAGCTTTAAATAGTGTCGAAAGAGCTAAAACCGATTTGTTAAAAGAACAAGGACTAACTGGTCGTGCTAAAGCTACCAAAAATACACACAAGTTTTAGTGTTGTTTATTCCCACCTAAGAAATAAAAGTTTATAAGGGAAAAACATGAAAGGAAGTAAAAAAACGGCAACAACTGCAATTGATCGAAGAGCAATTTTAAGATGTGTTTCTGATTCGTGTGACTTTGCGGTAAAATTTAAACAAAAAGCCGGTGTAACTGCAAGTGTTTCAACATTCCGTAGAGTAATAAACAGCGCAAATCATTTAAAACGATTGAAACTTCAAAAGAAACCACCACTAAACGAGCAAATAAAAGGTATGCGTTTAGAATTTTTTAGACTCCATATGAGTTGAAAAAATGAACGTCACCACGTCGTTTTTTCTGATGAGAAAAAGTTCAAATTTCATGGCTCTGATAGTTGTAATTATTATTTCCACGATGTGAGGAAAGAAGAACGATTTTTAGCGCGGCATCATAGTCGAGAAGGTCGAGCTATGGTATGGGGTTCAGTAAACTACTATGAGACTGTTGAGCTTAAAGTTCAAAAGTCAAAAATGTCTGCATTTACCCACAAAGGAATCTTGAAAAGAAATTTTCCTAAATTTGCGGATATTTAAGGACCCATTAACTGGACTTTCCAGCAGGATAACGCCCCCATCCACACCGCACGCATTGTCCAAAATTGGATATAGGACCAAAATGTGGAATTGCTTCAATGGGCGCCATACTCTCCCGACCTGAACCTTATAGAAAATGTATGGGGATGGTTGGTACGAAAAGTTTATGAGTCTGGCCATCAGTTTGAGGGCAGAGAATCCCTAAATGCAGCCATTAAATTAGCCTGGAGGGAAATTTTGCTGAACTGCTTAAAAAGCATTCGGGACCGAATTCATGAAGTAATTACCAATAAAGGTGTCAGTACCCACTACTAGAAATAACCAATAAACAAATATTTAAAGGAAAAACTTCTTTTATTTCATTCCGTTAGCTTTTATTTCCAATTTTGATTGTTGTACCTATTCAGTTGACGCAAAAAAATTCTGCATTTTTCGATATGGAACGCTTTGTAAGAGAGCGAGAGGAAAAATAGCGGTACTTTTTGAATTATTCTTTCTGATTTGTTTTCTCAATATTACAAGCAAACAGTAAGCATCATCAAATGATATATTAAGGCCCAAAGTTTGAAAAAAATGAACAACATACCTTAAAAAAACTTTGTGCGTATTCAGTTGAAGCGGAGTGTATGTGGCTGTCTTTTAACTATTGTATGAGATACCCCTCTTTTTCGATGTGTTTTTTTTTACTTTTTTATATGTATATAATACGACTTTTAAACATGGATACATATGAGAGTATATACATATACGAAACAAAACATGTATATGATAAGATTTGCGCATTTATAAATACATTTAGAGAGAAAATATTATTACAAAGTAAATACGAATTCTTAAACATTATTTACGTTTGTACCAAAGTATTATCACAGTAAGGTAATTATTCAGTCTGTTAATCTGGATAGGATAGGATACATAATAATAAGCTTATTCTAACTTTAAGGTAAGTACTGTCCACCATAAACAGTAGTGTAAATTACTTTTTTTTTATTTATTTATTTTTTTCCCCTTTTATTTAAGTAACTGATGGTTTTGAGGAAAACAGTGCAATTCTCGTAAATTAAACGAGAACAGAAGAAAATTATCAAATCATAAGTTATCTTAAAGAATTGAGATTGAGAGTGATTAGCCACGATTTTGTCCAGATGTAGCCTTGGTGTAGAACAAGGGAGTGGATGTCCATGAAGAATCCAGATTTGAAGAGAGAATACCGAGTGGAGATAAGCAACTGGTGCTTTCCCAGGAAGACCCTGTCTGAGAGTGGATGACTTGACTAATCAAGTCGTTTGCTGAGAGGTCAAGATTATTAATTGTTTTTTTCATGAGTGGGAGATTGTACCTCAACAGCGGAATGGTCTATTCTCAATTATTTTAAATAATAAATAATAACCAATGTAAATATTTTGAACGTAAATAAAAAAATGTGTATGACAAAATACTACTATATCCAGAGAAAGTCAAAGTTTGGTGTCCTTTAAGAGTCAGTGGTACATATGCTTGGTACATACGTCTCCAGAATGTTACAGTCAACGGTGATCGGCACAGATGTATGATTACTAACTTGTGCTTCAAATGAAAGGCAATCATTTTGCAGACATGTTGTTTCAGCAGGGCGGCGCGCGTGCACACATGCCACGATATTATTGGTCGCGTTCGGGTTCGTATCCAAAGGTATCCGGATTTGTTGGTGTTGTTGTAATCCCATAGGAAAAAACAACTGATTAACGAAACAGCTGATGTCAAGCAGAAATCTAAAGCTATCCAAAAATTTTTGGTATACTTAACTATCCAAGGGGAATTTTGAAGAACAGCTGACATTTCAGCTGATCTATTTTCTTTTGTGTCGAGTACAGGGTTGGCCGAACTATAACTTTTTAACATTTGTTGCGTCTAGTACTAATTTACTAATTGAGAAAAGTAAAGTTTGTTGCATTAAAGATCTCATTCGGATCCTACTGCAAAGCTTTTATTCTTTGAACTTCAGATTGTTTCTTGATATAGGAGGTATTAAACTCAAATTCTTTTAGGATTTTCATAGACATAGACATGACTTGTTATGGGATTATATGGACATATTTAGAGCAGAGTTTTCAGAAAAGGATTCTTTTAAGACTATAAGCTTATACAATCTTATTGCAAGAAGAGAAAATAGTTTTGCTATAAGATTTAAGTAAATTTAAGTAGTTTTAAGCAGCAAAAGTGTTTACCTCTTAAAATAAAAATGTTATGAAACCCAGGCTGGTCAAAAAGCTACATAATTATTGGGCTGAAGGTGGATTTACTACACAATTAAAATAGAAAATGATCGTACTGGAGCTCTCTTCGACAAGTGTGCTGCGCTCCTTAAAAATAAACAGTTTCAATATAATTACCAGTTCTTGGTTTTTATTATTTTTAAAAAGTTTTTTTGGTAATATTTATATGTATGTACGTACCTCGAAACGACAGCGTCTGCTCACCAAATGCGAACAAGCACTAAAATCTCAAAAAAAGAAACCTCGTTGGCGTGAGATGATTTGTGGTTAAAAAATCTGCTCTTTTCAATTTACCTTTCCTCATTGCAGGATTAAATTATCAAAAATTTGAACTAAAAACTAAATAGAGACATTGTCAGTTGTATATATTTATAAGGGCTATACCATATTATATTCTTAAATATTTAATGAGTTATTATAATAAAAAAAAATTCATAGGATTTGTAATCCAGTATACATAAATAATGGTATGTATAATATTAATTGTTTGTTTTGCAGATTAGCAAATGGTCTCTTGCTGCAACTAAATCGTCGCAACATACCTTGTACAATAAGTTCAGCATTAAAAAATATCTTTAAATCATGTGTTCATAATCCAAATCCTTTGATTATGCCAAAGAAAATTGTTTGTCTGCAGAAATAAACTTCCCATCTATCATGTATCATTCCTACAATTCCTCATCTTTATGGTAAATGAAACATTTTCAGTTTTTGTACAAACCTTCATAAGATCATAAATGTGCAAAATTGTTTGGTTTTCATTATTCTATTTTTTTTTATGAATTAACTACGTATGTAGCAGACGTAACAAATTGTAGTAAATTAGGCATGTAGTTGAATCGGCCAACCCTGGACGATTCACGTCTTTTTTTGACTTAGACAGTAAATGGTACCTATCCGGTTTTTGTCGTTCGACAAACGTATCGGATACTAAAGTATCTTAGATACCCTATCGGACTACGAGGTGAACGCGACCATTATTTTACTGAAAGGAACAAGCGATTTATTTCACGAAATGGACCTGCTAACTTAAAACTTATCATCTTTGTTGTGCTATTTCACGCGATTGTGTTCATCACAAAAATTAGGATAAAATAACATTTTTAAATACAATAAAAAAAATATAAATATTTGTTAACATTATGATAGCAAAAATATGATTTGAAATAAATAATGATATATTACTTAAAAATGCTGTTTTATCTTAAAATGTATACCCTGATAATGAGAAATTACCTTCCTCGAAATATATCGGTAAAAGTTCAAAACTAAAAATAGGATTTTATTAAACTTAAGAAGCAATTCAAAAATTAAAACTTTTTTCCATGATTCGATAATAACGGTTGTCTAAACCTGGTTCATATTCCCCATATATGGAGAGAAGTTAAAGTAGTCTTTATACCCAAAACTGCCAAATGCTCCCACGTTACGCCCAAAGATCTTAGACCAATCAGTTTATCATCATTTCTTCTTAAAATTTGGAACGATTGATTGGCATTCATAGCTGCGTAGTGTTATAGAACCAAACCTTACACTGCCGGTCATAAGGTTAGAAGCAGGCATTTTTGAGAAGTAAAATCGACTTTTCTCCCGTTACATGATGGATTAGAAAAAAACAACAATGGTAAACGAAAGACTATTTTGTTAAGAACAAAATATAAAATTTGGGTATAGGAAAGATTAAGCTAACGGAGCTTTTATGACAAATTGTAAAGTGAGTCAAGAATATGCGAAAATAAATCGGGTCATTAGATTAGAAGCACATCAAATAAATGAAAATAAAATGCAGTTATTTATAATTTGTTATTTATTTTAGCTTTTATTAGATTTTTAATAATGTGTGCTGCCACCAGCCTTCAAAATAACTTCAAAAATTCTATCTTTTAAGGATTTATAAAGAGATTCCAAGTAGTCCAGTGAAATCTCACTCCAGGCCAATTTGATACACTGAATTAGCGCTTCCTTGTCATCGTATTGCTTCCCTCCCTCATATACCTTACGTGTAAGCCAGCCCCACACATTTTCAATTATGTTTAGGTCCGGGGAATATGGTGGCCAAGGCAGCAAGTGGACGTTTTGGTTCGCAATGAAGGATTTTACCTCTCGGGCTGTGTGTATGGGAGCGTTGTCCTGCTGAAAAATCCATGGAATTGGTCCAAACACCTCGCTAATTTTGGGGAATACTGATTCAAGCAAGGCTTTGTAGGTTTTCCCAGTCATTTTGGTATCTTGGACTACCAAGTCTATAGCGCCATAAAATGAAATTGAGCCCCAGACCATAACGCCTCCTTCTATGCTATGGTGACGGTTTAAAAACCGCCCCTCTTTCCTCAGGTCATGGAAATAATAATTATAACCATCTGGCTCATCTAGGTTAAATTTTTTTTCGTCGGAAAAAATAACCTTCCGCCAATCATTTGTGGTCATTCCATTTTGCACATCCCAGCTCATGTGATCTTTCGCGAAACACAAGCGTTGCTTCTTCCTTGCGTCATTAAGTGGTGGTTTTTTTTAAGCTTCAGGCGCTTTAAGTGCTTAGCATGGCGAATCGTGCGTTTAACAGTGGACAAGCTGGCCTTAACATTAGCTTTCTCCCTTATTTTAGCTGCCGATAAAGCTGAATTTGACGCTATTCTAAGGATACTTCGCGTTTCGCGAAGTGTTAAGGCAGAGGAAGTGTTTCCTTTATAATTTTTTGAGTAAGACGATGGATTTTTTAAATAATTGCTGACACAATGATCACTTCGATTTGTTTTTCGGGCTATAGCACGGCATGAAAGACCTTCAGAGCAATAAACATCTATTCTTGCCCTTTCCTCCACTGTCAAACATTTTTTCTTGCCCATTTTAATTAACACTCAATCAAGAACAATTAATTTATAAAATGTACCGTTTAAACCGAACAAAAATTTATTCACTTCACAAAACAACGTTGATTTGTTCAATGCTTCTAATCTAATGACCCGATTTATTTTCGCATATTCTTGACTCACTTTACAATTTGTCATAAAAGTTCCGTTAGCTAAATCTCTCTTATACCCAAATTTTATATTTTGTTGTTAACAAAATAGTCTCTCAATTACCATAGTTGTTTTCTTCTAATCCATCATGTAACGGGAGAAATGTCGATTTTACTTCTCAAAAATGCCTGCTTCTAACCTTATGACCGGCAGTGTATTTCTACAGCACAACTGTAAGGGAACATCGGTAGAAACTGCGCTACATACCTTGGTACGCACCATCGAACACTCCCTAAATCACAAAGAATACACTCTAGTTGCATTCCTAGATACAGAAGGCGCCTTCAACAATGTCGACAGCCCTGCAATAGCGAAGGCACTGCAGAATCTCAACGTAGATAGCTCACTTGGTGACCTAATAAATTTCATGCTGAAAAGCAGATTTATAAATTCAGAACAAGGTAGCTTTACTACAAGAAGGTCAGTCAGTAGAGGTACTCCACAAGGTGGAGTCCTATCCCCACTTCTATGGAATATGGTAGTTAATGAACTGCTAATAGACCTAGAACAAGAGGGATTCAAAGTGATTGCATACGCTGACGATATTGCCATTGCCGTATCAGTAAAGCATCCTCAAAATCTAATAGAACTCTAATAGACAGATCGCTGTGGACTAGGTGTTAACCCCCACAAGACTGAACTAGTCCTTTTTACAAGGAAATACAAAATTCTTCAACTAGACCCTCCATCGATTAAAGGTGTTCCACTTACGTTCTCAGATGAAGCTGAATACCTGTTTCTTATTTTAGATAAAAAGTTAAGTTGGAAACCTAATATACAGGAAAGGGTAAGAAAAGCCACAGTAGCTCTCTTTTCGTGTAAGAAAGCCGTGGGGAACAAGTGGGGATTGTCTCCACAAATCACTCACTAGCTATATACTGCGGTCACCAGACCGATACTCACTTACGGGATGATCGTAAGGTGGACGGCCTTAGATAAAGCGACAAATCGCGATAAACTAAGCCCAGAACAACGTTCAGCGTGTATGTGCATCAGCGGAGCTCTTCGCTCGACACCTGCCGCTGCACTAAACATACTTCTCAACCTGACACCCCTAGATATTTACAGCAAACAAATGGCACCGAGCACAGCCGTACGTCTCAAAGTCATCTCTCAATGGACCAATAACTACTGGCCACACCACCATTCTGAATTTATTCGGAACTTTCCTAAGTCACTCCGACTACATCACTCCCTTGTTGGTTTTCGATAAAAACTTTGAAGTCACCATTCCCTCAAGGTCAGCTTGGGAGAAAGGGGCTCTGATAGAAAATAAATCAGTACATTTTTATACAGATGGATCGAAGACTGAAAACGGAGTGGGTGGTGGAGTATACTCAGATGGACTAAACCTTAGTACTGCCTTGGCTTAAAGAAAACGTGATATCTAGCACGGATATCCGCATCTTCTCAGATAGTCAGGCTGCTTTGAAATTCTCTCGCATTAGTCTCTTTAAACTCCATTACAGACCAAGACTGTCGATCGTCTCTGATGAAGATGGCCAAACAGTTTAATATTCACCTATTCTGGATGCCAGGTCACAGGGATATTCCGGGGAATTGCAAAGCCGACGAACTCACCAGAATTGAAACGGAAATGCCTATCTTGCCCGAAAAGGCAAATATAGGTATACCTATAGCTGCAAGTAAACTAATGCTGAAACGAATTGCTCTGGAACAATTAAAAACATTATGGCTTAACACTACCACTTGTATGGCGACCAAACAAATCTGGAATAAACTGGATTTGAAACGGTCAAAATGTCTATCGTCCCTCAATAGATCTCAGATCAGCTCCGTAATAGGTGTCATAACTGGACACTGTCTCATAGGACAAACGATTTTTGCAGGAGTTGCTTGGACGAGGAGGAAGAGGAAACAATCCCACACCTTCTTTATACATGCCCTGCTCTCTCTTACAGACGCAAACTTCATCTAGGAGAATATTTCTCTAATGAACCAAGCGATCTTATAAACACAGACATTAAAAGTCTCATCTCATCAGAAGCTCCAAATGTTTTTAACTAGTAGGGAACCTTTTTGTTCCCTATTAGATCGTGGTATCACAATGGACCTCTACTGGTCTAAGTGTGTCAGACGCTTTAATGACAGCCACTTTAACCTAACCTAACCTCCATGATTCGATGATATTTAGTTTATCGCACTTGTTTTTGAAATTTGGTGGTAGATCCATTTCCATCCATTTTATTTCTGAAAAAATAAAAGGAACAAACCTAATCCACAGGCAAATGCTAAAAGGTCCGTCACTTCCCTCCAATCACAAAACTCCAAGGAAGTCGGTTTTGAATATGGTCAGAAAAAAGATTTTCCAAAAGCAAAAGGCCAACTTCAAGATTTTAAGTAAAGAATCGTTTTGTTTAATTTGTTGTTAAATTCAGATTTAGCTGGCTAATGCCTCTTTACATAAAACAATGTTAATGTTACTATTAATTAACTTTTAATAATAAATCGAGGTGGTAAAAGAAAATAAGATTTGTAAATAATGTAATTAAGCAAAAGAAATTCACTTGGCCGCTGTTTTAAACCTTTCTAGCCTTTGCCGCGCCTTTTCCGCATACGAGTCCTTCCCCTGAACGTTGGTCTTCTTTTCACTGTCGCCTGACACATCACCAAACCGTTGTTTACGCTTTTCTAAGCGCTCGTTTGCTGTAATTTCTGCGATCACAGGAGCAACCACGCATCCGAAGCGTTCGGCTCGCTTCTTTAGTGTCTCAATCTGCTTGGGATCAACTTCTTTCCCTGATGCTGTCACCGCAGTGCCGCCATACAAGTTTTTATTCGAACTGCTCAGCTTATTTTCTTCGATTCCAAATTTCTTGGCACGCATTTGGAGGCGTTCCTCCAGTGTGAGTGCCGATACTTTAATAATCTTTGGCATCAGTTCGGTTTTTGATATTTTTGTTTCGCTTCCATTTTCATCGCTAGACACGCCATCAGCTTTTACATCTGCAGCTGGGGTTTCTATGATTATAGGCGTAATTGAACTCTTTCGCTTGAGGACAATCTTTTTTGCCTGTGGCACTGTCACATCGAGAGGTTTTTCTGTGGGTGAGAAAGAAAGGGCGACATCACTGCTGGGTGATTTCAGAAGCTCATTCTCATCTGGTGGCAATATCAGTGCTTTCTCCTCCTCGTCGGTGAGAACATCTTCAAGAAGGTCTTCGCCTGAGATTGCTGTATCTTCGAGTGAGAGATCGCCGTCAATCAAAGCAGTCTGGAGGCGCTCTTGTAGTTCGGTTTTGTTGCCCGTGATTTGTAAACCACGGAGCTTGAGTTCACGCTTCAGATCGGCAACCTTTCGAAAAAAATGCATTGCATTTTACGTTTGGCGACTATGAACGAAAAAATATATAGTTACCTTCATTTTAGAAATATCATTTTCCGGCATTGTTGGGATGTTAACAATTAATTTTAGTTTCGATAACTAAGAAATTAAAACAAATATTTGGAAAATTAACAAAATTTTAGATTTCTATCAAAAATTCCACTTTCAAAGGCCAACAAATAAAAATTGCTTAATTAACATGACATTTACATGAGCAAGCGTTTTGACATGCGTTACCAAAATTATGGAAAGTTACAATAAATTTTTGTATGGGAAATGTGTTCAATTGGTAGGTTCTGATTTTCAGAGCACAGGCTTTCAAACTTTTATTCTCCTGTGCTGTCAAAAATTAATTTATGCATGCCAAAATCTGCTGTGAACTGTCAAACGTTCGAACTCTTTTACAAATCGTATTTTTGGTATTCAGCATGCCAAAATCTGTTAAAAGTCATAAAAGATAAAAATCTGTGACTTTTATCATAAAAGGTTTCAATAAGTACACAGGTATATTAAGGAAAAATGGATAATTTGACTTTTATTTCGTCAAAGAAATGTTCTTAACAGGCTTTGAGTATATATATATGTATATATATTTACTCAAAGTTAAAAGGAGACAAATATTAGAAAATATATAGAAACTCATATTCCCTGAAATATAGTAGTTGATAAAATCGTATACCATGCTACAGATACAAACGTTTTTATATGGCAAGTTTGCCACACATAAATGATAAAGAAAGGTTAGGCGCGCACATTCAATTCTTAGCTTCGCAACTGTTTGGTTGCTAAAATGAAACATATGGGCTTATATGGGACACCGCCCACTTAGAGCAACTCGATTCGAGCAACTAAAAAGTTTGTGGGTTTGACACAAACTAAACGATTGCCTTCGCAACAGTTGAGCTGTTTTCTATAAGCGCAAGAGAGAGAAGCGTGTGAGCGTGAGTAAAGAGTTGCCAGTGCGCGGTTCTCTTTCAACTGATGATTAAACTATTTGATTTCGATCAGAGTTGCCAGTGCGCGACTAGCCTAATGCCTCTTTTAGGCCAGGCGCGCACATTCATTTTTTAGTTTCGCAACTGATTGGTTGCTAAAAGGAAACATATGGGCTTATATGGGACACCGCGCACTTAGAGCAACTCGATTCGAGCAACTAAAAAGTTTGTGTTTTGACACAAACTAAACGATTGCCTTCGCAACAGTTGAGCTGTTTTCTATAAGCGCAAGAGAGAAAATAGTGTGAGAGTGAGTAAATAGTTGCCAGTGCGCGGTTCTCTTTCAACTGGTGATTAAACTATTTGATTTCGATCACAGTTGCCAGTGCGCAACTAGCTTTAGTGAAAACGAAAATTGTTAAGAACCAGTTTGTTGCGAGGCAAGAGGAATATTAGGATGTCGGTAAGGTGATGGGATAGGAAAAATAAGGAAAGGAAAGGAAATTGGAAAAGGAACAGTTCAGAGAAGGGTAGGAGTGTTAAGTTTCAAGTGACACGGCCTGCTTGCGATGCACAGCTTAGCTCGCCGGAATGGGGGGGATCTTGTCACCGAAACTCAACTTCACCAGCAACAAAAACACAAATCAGGCCTATGAATAAAACCAAATTCATCGAAATTGACAGCGGACGGACGATTACCACTTCAAGGCACTGCTGATGTTGATGCAGTGTTGCCAAACCCACCCAACCATAGGAATCCGGTGGCCATTTTTGGATTCCCCCAATCATAGGACGATGCTTGCGTTCTGGTCACTCCATCTTCACCTCGATAGCTTAGCTACCATCCACACCCCTGAAAACGTTTGCTCAAAATAGCATGATTTCCTTCGAGAAATCAGTAAAACAAATTTTTTTCATCTAATAGAGACGTCGTTGTGACAAATTTTATTATTTTTTATATTTAGGATTATGCTGTACAGGGATTCTTTTTTTATCTGTAGACCAATTTAATTAAAGGAAAAAAAATGAAAAGTACAAACAAAATTAATAGAATTTAATCTTATGCTCAGCAAACTCAAACAAAATAAAAAAAAATCTAATTATTCTTGTTTTTTTTTCTTTTCTTAAGCATCCGAACAAAATTACTGGAAAAAAATAAAACATCGTGAAGAAATTCGATTCTCGAAAAGGACGATCATACAAAACTCCGAAAAGTAGCCTTTTTAACACGCAGGACTACTTGAAGAACACTATTACTTCCTACCTACTAAGAGCTCTATGAAGGTGGGTTATGTAAAACAAAAAAATTAACATACAAAAAAAAAGAACGGAGTAATTCCAGACGACAGACCTTGAAAATCAATACTTCCCACTTACACTTTAAGTTATAATATTTATAAGAATTAGAATCATGAATATATAAATAAAATCAAGCAAAAATAATGAATTTTCAATATTTAATCAGAAAAAATAACTTTAACGTCTCGTTTGTTTTTTTTTTTTTTTGGTTTTTAGGACAATCACGAACACAAAACAGCAACGAAATGGTTTTTAAAATAGAGGGACGTAAACGGTCCTTTTCTAACTCAATGTGAAATCAAGTGATGCTTTTCGATTTTTAATAAAAACCTGGGACCCCACTAGAGAGGGTATTCTCCTGAATGAATATCCAGATCCACTGGTTTTATCGTTGGCGTCGCAGTTCACCCTTCCGCTTATGTCTCAAGACAAAACTGTCAAAGGGATTTGTTGCTGTCTTAGGATTCTGCCAATGTGGTTGTAGTGGTCGCTCCAGTGAAGACGCTCACCAAAATCAGTAATATACAAACTGCACCAACAAAATTTTTTTGAGGCGGCGGCCCAGCGCTCCGCTGGCAAGCTGGTACCGCCAGAACAGCACGATGGGATGGGTATTTAGCCTAAACAACAATACCGCGTTTAAGCACTTATTTCTCAGCAAAAATTGTTCATTTCAAACTCACCTCACTCTTAATCAAGTATTTATTTGACATGCGATTTGTTGCGCAATTTGCTGCGCCCAGGCAAATGGCGGAAGGCAATTACTACCCTTCAATCAACACAATTTAATTCGTTTCGAAAACTACATAGCGCAAACAAAATAAAATTAAAATTCAACACTCAAAATTTCACAAAAAAAATTATCTTCTTACTTTTGATTTTAAATTTCAGAAAAAATGTGGATTATTTCCACCAACAAACAATTTCTTCCGACCAACAAGAAAAACACCGTGTCATCCGACTTTAACTTACTACAGCAATATGACATTTGACTTTTGAAGGACTAGCCAACGAACAGGCCACTTTTTTCCTCGTCAAATTTCTCCTCCCACATCTATAGCATCGTATGATTCCATATGCCCGCTAGTTTGCTGGTTTTAGTTTTTTTAGAGATGTCATTGTATTTGTTATCAGACTACTCTCTTTTCGCTTCAACTCTCATTTTTACTCTTGGCAAACCATCTCCTCCGCCATATTGTCAAATTCGCTCATTCCATTCCCTAACAGATGGCGTGACTTGAAATTTGTCTACACATGACATCAGCAATTTGCTCAACACATTTCCTTCCATTTATTTTCCTAAAATTCTTCTAAAAATTCTTTAAGTGTTTTGTGGGACCAAAAATCATACGGCTTATTCGATAGTTTTCCAAACTATTTGTCTTTAATTATAATAACCTCACCAAATGACATAAAACACCTACCTCACCCAATAATAGTCAACAGTCAATCTCTACACAAACTAGTTATCTCTCCTATGTTGACGTTTACAAGAGAATTAAAAAGTTGAGAGATCGAGACTGGGTTGAAAAGTTAGTCATCTCTTTTTAATTCGTCTTTGTGATATGCCATTCACAAGTCAGAATTACCACCAACTACCAACAGCAACAGCAACAGCAACAGCAACAGCAACAGCAGCAGCAGCAGAAAATTTCATATATAATTGGTAAGTTTAGTTTATTATTATTATTTAATATTCTTTTTTTCTTATTCAAACTTCCATTTTTTTCAGATATTCGTGAGGGACTTCACCTAGCCCGGTGGTTGCAACAAATTTTGTTCGTTTCTTGGATAAACTCCATGATAACGAACAAAAAAAAAAGGACGCCGTGGCTAGGTTCCTCTTGCCTCTGGTTGTACTAGTGACGTGGGGAGTCAACCCACAGAGTATCCTGCCGGGCAAAAAACATAGGCGCATAGGTAAGTGCATCTGAGTACACAAGACATAACCTTATTTACTTTACATCAAACAAATTTTTTTTTCCAGATTCAGTCGAGAAGGTATTAATTACTCGCCCAGCCGCAACCTAGAACAGCTTTTATTTTCCACCAAGGTAAAGCCCACATCCCTAGAAAGCACTAGTGGCCAATACCAATTAATCTTTTATTACTATTTTCAGATATGCGAGCCGAAACAACATTTAAAGGAATTTCAACAACAAACATTCAATAAAAGAAGAGGTGCACTAGCCAACTATGGAATAGAGGATTCCCCACCACCACCCACTACAAAAACGTTTAGTTTCAATTACTCCGGTAAGAGTTAAATTTGCTACCTAGTGCTGTGTTCTTATCTAATAAATAATTTAACATGCAAATAAATAAAAACAAAATAAAAGTAAAATATCACAGATCTAACTTATAACTAATTCTATAAATATCACAGGGTTTTAAATCATTACGGATAAGTTATCACTGATTAGTTTATAATCTTTGCGGATTATTATATCACAGATTAGTTTTTAATCTTTGCGGATTATTATATCACAGATTAGTTTTTAATCTTTGCGGATTCTTATTATTAGTATCACAGGTGTAAATAATTAATAGTTAATAAATAAGTAAATAACATTTAAGACAAAAGCATGCGATAAAGAGATACTAAAAAAAATAAATAAATTTGTTTTATTCTATAAAGGAATTTTCAGGTACAAAGTGAACAAATATAAGGAAATAGAAGATTTATAGTGCAGATACTAGGTGCGTTTTAGTTTTTTTTTCTTCTAAAAACAAAATATAAAGGCTATCGCAAATTTTCTAAAGTGGTTTAACGTGAATAAAGAAATACATTCAAACATATTAAAATACGGATCTACGGATGTGGTTAAGTGAAGTTTGCGGCTTTTTCCTTGACTTTGCATCTCATTTTAAAACGTTTTATTGTTTGGTATGGAAAATTTTCGCGGGATGAATTATTCAATGTTTTAAATCTTTTGCGTGAAAAATGCCAATTTTTCTTCCGGCTAAATTCTCTAATTCATACATCTGGTTGCCAACTTGTTTTAAAATACGACATTTGATGTATTTTGGAGATAGTTTAGCGGACAAATATTTCGAGGAATCACTCAATATGAAATTCTTTCTGTAGACTTCCTGTCCGGGTCGAAAAATTACTTTTTTGGTTCGAGTGTTATACATTTTCGCAGATCTTTCGTTGGCCTTAGAAATATTTTCGCGAATTCGGTTCCGTATACACTGCAGTCTGTTTTGTCGGGGGATTGTTAGCAGTTCGCTATCGTCTACTGCGTTTAATTTTCGTGCCAGTTCATAGCTGGAACCATGAGTTATCATGTTCATACCGAACAAGGCATAATATGGGGATAATCCAGTAGAGCTATGAACTGAGCTTCTAAGTGCACATGCAATGTCACTAAGGTGTACATCCCATTCGCGTTGGTCGTTTTTCAAGTATGAGCGAATCGCTGCTAACAAAGAGCGATTAACCCTCTCCGACGCATTCGATTGTGGAGCATAATTGGCGATTCTAAAATGTCTTATTCCATATTTAGACAACAAATTTTGAAATTCTTTCGCCATAAACTGCTTGCCGTTATCGGAGTGTATAATGTTTGGAACTCCAAACATATTGAAAACATCTTGTTGTAGAAATTGAATAATGCTTGAAGTATTTGCATTTCGTAGAGCTTTTAATATAACAAACTTAGACAGATGGTCTAAGACTACAAACACATAGGCATTCCCTGACTTTGACCGTGGATATGGTCCTAAAAAGTCGACATATAACTTTTCAAAAGGACGATTAGAACAATACGACGTGACGATAGGTGGACGAGAGACTTGGTTGGACGCTTTACTCTGTTTACATACAGAACAATTAGACACATATTCTCGAATTTGCACTGTCATATTTGGCCAATGGAAGTATTGCCGGATTCGGTGAAGGGTTTTGGCTATACCACCATGTGCTACTTGAGGAGGGTTGTGAGCTTTACTAATAATTTCTTCTGTTAACCCAGAAGGAACCCAAAGAAGCCAAGTATGTTCTAAGAAGACTTCTTCACCTTCACTTCTAAACGCTCGCTTGTACACAAAGCCATCTTCCACTTTCAAATCTGGCAGCTTGTCTGGATGTGCCTTGATAGTTTCTCTTAAACTTGTGTACTCTTCTGAGTGGAACTCTTCGGACTTCAAATCGATCATCGGTGCGACTTCTTCAATAGCCAGAGAATCTACATGTACCCGAGAAAGAGTGTCAGGTACGACATTAAGTGCGCCTTTTCTGTGCTGTATGTCGAAGGCATAAGATTGTAATAACAGACTCCACCTGGCGAGCTTTCCACTAAGGTCCTTCATGCTCATTAGCCAGCGAAGGCTAGAGTGATCCGTTATTATTGTAAAGTCCATGCCTTCGACATACGGCCTGAACTTTTGCACTGCCATCACCGCGGCCATGCACTCCCTCTCGGTCACGCTATAGTTTCTCTGGCTCTTGTTAAATTTTTGTGAGAAGTACGCGATCGGAAACTCTTCGTCTTCCGTATTCTTTTGGAATAGTACCGCACCTATTCCCGCATCCGATGCATCGCATTGAATGTAAAATTTTTTTGTGAAGTCCGGGTGTGAGAGGACGGGAGCTGTGGTTAATGCTTTCTTTAAGTTCTCGAACGCTTCCAGTGCCTCTTCCGTCATTTTAAATTTATCATTCTTCTTTTTCAGCAGGTCCGTCAGGGGTGCAGTCAAACTCGAAAAATTCCTTATGAACTTCCGATACCACCCTGCTAAACCAAGCAACCTCCGAACCTGCCTTGGGGTTTTGGGAAGTGGAAAATCCACTATCGCTTCCACCTTAGCAGGGTCGGTTTTAAGCTTCCCACCACCAACTATGAAGCCCAAATATTTTAACTCCTTGAAGCCAAACTTTGATTTCTTCAAGTTGATGGTGAGGTTAGCTTTGCGTAAGCAATCGGCTACTTCGCTCAACAGGGCAATATGGGTCTCGAAGTCTGACGCCATGACCAGAAGATCGTCAAGATACACAAATACTCGCTCCCTGAGTCGTGCAGGAATCACCTTGTCCATTAACTGGCACAACCTTTGGGCGGCATTACACAACCCAAAGGGCATGACCGTAAAATGGTACAAGGGTCTTCCCGGTACCGCAAATGCAGTCTTTTCTCTACTCTGTCTCTCCAGCGGTATCTGCCAGAATGCTTCCTTTAGATCTATACTACTAATGTAGTATGCATTCGGTAGTCGGCTGATGAGCCCCTCGATATGAGGGAGCGGGTTAGCATTTTTCTTAGTGAGTGAGTTCACCTTGCGAGAATCCAAACATAGTCGGTTTTTGCCGGGTTTTCGCAAGAGAACCACTGGTGAGCACCACGGGCTCTCGCTCTCCTCAATAACGCCGAGACTCAACATCCGATCTAATTCCTCGTATAATATGGCTTGTATCGCCGGAGAGACAGGATAGTGACGCTGCTTCACAGGGAGCGCATCTCCTGTATCAATAACGTGCTCCATTAGCGTCGTCCTCCCAAGACCATCGCGGTCGTAACAAAGAAATCTTCGCTTGACTGCATCCAACCTGGCCTGCTGATCAGAGGTCAACTGATGAGCGTTCGATAAATCCAAATCATCATTAACCGTATCACAACTTATTATATTAGGGGCTAACTCGAAAGCTCTCCAGAAGTCTACCCCAAGGTAAACCTCCTGGTCCAAATTTGGAACGAGGTAAAACGTTAGCTCTTCAACTTTATCCTTATATCCTACTTCAATATCAATTTTTCCTACAATGGATTGACTTTTGCCATCAGCTGTCTTGACTCCAGAATGAAACGGGACAATTTTTCTTTGGAGTTCATTCGCTAGTCGCATACAATTTTTCCCTAAAATGCTAACACTAGCGCCGCTGTCTAGCAAACCCAAAACTTCTTTTTCACCTATTCTGATTTTTGCGTAAGGTCTAGGATCAGATGCCAAATTCACCACCGTAGAAGAAATTCGCTTTCGAGTTTCTTTTCTGGATTTGAATCGGATCCTAGCCTTGAGTACTTTCTTTGAAGGTAGGTAAATCTCGCTGTTGAAAATTCTCTGTCGTGCTTTGTTATATTCTTCAATTCTTACGTGTAGAGGTTTGATTTGAAATTGTTTGTATGTTATCTCTGTATCTTCTTTTAAATCTATGTTACTATCTCGTTTTAAAATTCTCATAGTTTGTTTGCCCTCTTTTGTAAGAGGGCTTTGACTATCATTGGATTCATTTTTAATTGGGCCATCTAAAATTATTGGGGGTTCTGGTTTGGGTTGGTTCGCGATTCCCCCGAAGCAGTCGCGTCCCTCAAACGGTTTCCCGGATTACAACGTAAACAGCGAGGAGTTATTACACCCTCCTGTCCACACTTGTAACAAAATAAATTTCTTACCTCGGAATCGCATTCAAAGTAAGTGTGGCCCTGCACCTTGCAGTTCCAACATACCAGATTTTGAGCGTCTGCATATTTCCGAGGAGGATTTTTCGGTCGAGCCCCTCCGAACTGGTATGCAGCAAGTTGTTCTTCAACTGGCTGGTACTCTTCTTCATATTCCAGCTCGTTGGCAACATACTTAGACTGGGGCTTGACGAAAGGCTTTGGTAGATCTCGGTCTCTCCTCGGAAATGCTGTTTCAGCATCCTTGCAGGCAATCCTCAGCTGATCCAAGGAGAAGATAGGTTGTGGGTAGACTAATCTTCCAACTTTTTCATTTAAATTTCTTTTTAGAATCCTCACCATCTCTACCTCTGGAATGGGGATTCTCAACTGAAACCTCAACTTATTAATTGCCGTGAAGAACTCTTCACTACTCTCCCAGGAATTCTGCCTACGATCCATGATGTCACGAATTATTTCAAAATCCGAACGAGTGTTCCTGAACTGACGCATAAGAGCATCTTTCAGTGTCGGCCAGTCGGATCGATAATTGTTCCGCTGAAATTGCCAGAACCATTCGTGGGCAGTTCCTGAGAGAAGTAGGTGGAAATCGCGCAAGATTTCTGTCCACGGACAGGCATATTGACTCTGAAGAGTCTCTAATCGAAAGACGAAGTCTTCGACCGACAGAGTTGATGATTGACCATCGAACTTTAAGCCCCACTTGTCAATTTTAATGGGTGCTTTGAATCCTTGAGGCGGAAATGGACTGAAATACGGAGGCGGATAGACGTACGGATTGGGAGTGTTAATAGAAGCCCTAAAGTTACAACCAGGAGCCTGTTGAGCCTCATGAAGCCCTCCAGATTGGTAACTCCTATCATGACTTCTTCTATTCTGTTCTGGTTGAGACCTGCGCTGCTGTCCTAACGTTACAAATGCGCTTCTGCTTGGATCAGCTGGAGGATTTTGATGTTGTCCTGCTGGTGCAGGGTCGTATACACGTTGGGTTGGTCTTGACGTGATTTGATCATCACCGGGTTGATTCGAAGGACTTATCTTCAGATTCTTGAGGAATTCCCCAAGCTGATTCTGAATTTCTCCTTTTACGGTAGTTATAACTTCCCTTTGTATCGCATCTTTGGTAATGGCAAGGCCTTCTACTAGGGCCAGATTAAGGTAAGCTTTAACGTCTTCCGAAAGAACTCGTCTTCTATCTTTTTCTCTACTTACAGATGGTCTTTGGGCTAAGCTTTCGAGAATGTCCCTAGAACTACCTAGATTTGTGTGGTTTGGTCGAGCATCTATAGTTCGCCTCACCGTTTCGTTCATGGAATCTGTGCTGTCTCGAGGAGTTGGTCTATCTTCAGCGCCTAGTCCACTGAGATGAGAATAGGAAGGAGTTGGAATCGAATCGAGAGAGCTATTCACGTGGTCGTTCGAGTTCTGAAAATCAGCATTAGCGGGCACATTAGATGAAGAACGAACATGTCTATCAGATATGAGAGGAGAATGCATCCTTCTACGTCTCTCGGTAACATCAAGATTTTGACTAACTGACCTGGTTAATCTAGAATTTTCTTGTATTTCAGCATTTCTTATTAAATTATTAATGCGCTCTTCTTCCTCTTTATGATTGGAAGCCATCTTTAATGAGTGGTAAACGTAACAACAAAATAATCAAAACGAAATGAATTTGAATGACTAATACGGTGAGTTTTACAAAAACGTATTTTTTTCGAGAAAAAGTAGGAAGTAGTATTAAATTTTAAAGCGTTTGTGTAATATTATGTCCTAAATGGTACAAAAACAAAAAAAAATAACTTGAAGGTGTTTCTTCTTAGAAACAATTCCTATATACTAAAGAATGCGTAACGATGTAATTATATCAAAACAACAAAGAAAAATAACAGAAAAAAAATAGTTTGTAATAAACAAAAATCAAAAATGAAAAAAACGTATTTCAAAAGGAACAAATAAAAATGATAATATTAAGCAAATAATTGGCTTTAATTTCTCTTAATATTTAAGGTACTTTTTTAGTATTAACAAAAAAGAACTAAATTTACGAGAAAAAAAAGCAACGAAAAAAACGAAAAAACGAAAATTAAAATTATTATATCAAAAACTTGATGTTTCTAACAAAAACTTTTTTCTTTTTTCAAGAAACAAAACTTTTCTTAAACCTAAAAAGAACTTTGATGAAGCTTTCGTTAAAAGAAAAAGTTTATGTATTTTTTCTTTCAAAAAAAAACTAAACTAAATGCGAAAACTTAATCAAATCAATGAAAAACTATAACCTAAAAAAAAAAACAAAAACGAAAAATTAAGAAATGTAACAAAAAAACTTATTAAACGAAGAAAAATTAATGACTAAAAACTATCAAACGTAGATGATACGCAGAGGTAATTTTGAATTCGGCACAAGCCTTTCGAAAATTAAGTTTTATTACTCTGAAACTTTCGACAAAAAAAATTATTTATAAGTAATAGTACGTAGATATATGATTTAACAAAAAAAAACAAATTAAAGGATTTCCAAAAATCAATGAACGAAATTATAATTTAAAAAAAAGTTTTCAAACGAAAAAATTTAAGTATCTTTTTCTTAGTTTTCTGTTTTATCATGATGGTACGGGGTGCTTCAGGTAGCGTCTTTGGTGGTTTCTTTTCGACATGTTGTGACCTTACTTGCAGCATCTTTGAATAGTTAGACTTCAGACGGACAAAAAAAAAATCCCTTGAAGTGGTAATGTAGAAGGAAATACATAAAGTAGAACGACTAACACTTGTAGAAACAAAAACTATAAGAAGTTTGAACGGTGCATCAATGTTCGACGACTCGTCAAACACGGTCACTGCGTTCAAGTACCTTAGCTAAATTGACTGGACAAAAAGGATAAGAAATTGAAAATATAGTAGATAGAAAAGTAAAAAAAAATAAGTAAGGAATAGGAAAAAGGAAAACGATACCAAAACGTTGTTTATTGCTACTGCAAGTTTATGCTAAATGTCGTCGCAAATACACCTAAGTACGTCAGGGACCTTCTTGATGCAGACATACGCATTTTTCAAAACCTTGCAGAAACCCTAAAGACAACGTTAAACAAACACTAACCGCAGTCATTATGAATTTTCAAGAAATCGTCGCAATACATCTAGGTATGTCCTAGACTTTCCTGATGCAGACATACGATCCTTAAAAATCCATAATAAGTTTGGTTGAGGACTTGCACAAAAACGAAACTACAAAAATCTTAACCGTAAAGCTAAGACGTTGGGCGCCATAATTTGTTGCGAGGCAAGAGGAATATTAGGATGTCGGTAAGGTGATGGGATAGGAAAAATAAGGAAAGGAAAGGAAATTGGAAAAGGAACAGTTCAGAGAAGGGTAGGAGTGTTAAGTTTCAAGTGACACGGCCTGCTTGCGATGCACAGCTTAGCTCGCCGGAATGGGGGGGATCTTGTCACCGAAACTCAACTTCACCAGCAACAAAAACACAAATCAGGCCTATGAATAAAACCAAATTCATCGAAATTGACAGCGGACGGACGATTACCACTTCAAGGCACTGCTGATGTTGATGCAGTGTTGCCAAACCCACCCAACCATAGGAATCCGGTGGCCATTTTTGGATTCCCCCAATCATAGGACGATGCTTGCGTTCTGGTCACTCCATCTTCACCTCGATAGCTTAGCTACCATCCACACCCCTGAAAACGTTTGCTCAAAATAGCATGATTTCCTTCGAGAAATCAGTAAAACAAATTTTTTTCATCTAATAGAGACGTCGTTGTGACAAATTTTATTATTTTTTATATTTAGGATTATGCTGTACAGGGATTCTTTTTTTATCTGTAGACCAATTTAATTAAAGGAAAAAAAATGAAAAGTACAAACAAAATTAATAGAATTTAATCTTATGCTCAGCAAACTCAAACAAAATAAAAAAAAATCTAATTATTCTTGTTTTTTTTTTCTTTTCTTAAGCATCCGAACAAAATTACTGGAAAAAAATAAAACATCGTGAAGAAATTCGATTCTCGAAAAGGACGATCATACAAAACTCCGAAAAGTAGCCTTTTTAACACGCAGGACTACTTGAAGAACACTATTACTTCCTACCTACTAAGAGCTCTATGAAGGTGGGTTATGTAAAACAAAAAAATTAACATACAAAAAAAAAGAACGGAGTAATTCCAGACGACAGACCTTGAAAATCAATACTTCCCACTTACACTTTAAGTTATAATATTTATAAGAATTAGAATCATGAATATATAAATAAAATCAAGCAAAAATAATGAATTTTCAATATTTAATCAGAAAAAATAACTTTAACGTCTCGTTTGTTTTTTTTTTTTTTTGGTTTTTAGGACAATCACGAACACAAAACAGCAACGAAATGGTTTTTAAAATAGAGGGACGTAAACGGTCCTTTTCTAACTCAATGTGAAATCAAGTGATGCTTTTCGATTTTTAATAAAAACCTGGGACCCCACTAGAGAGGGTATTCTCCTGAATGAATATCCAGATCCACTGGTTTTATCGTTGGCGTCGCAGTTCACCCTTCCGCTTATGTCTCAAGACAAAACTGTCAAAGGGATTTGTTGCTGTCTTAGGATTCTGCCAATGTGGTTGTAGTGGTCGCTCCAGTGAAGACGCTCACCAAAATCAGTAATATACAAACTGCACCAACAAAATTTTTTTGAGGCGGCGGCCCAGCGCTCCGCTGGCAAGCTGGTACCGCCAGAACAGCACGATGGGATGGGTATTTAGCCTAAACAACAATACCGCGTTTAAGCACTTATTTCTCAGCAAAAATTGTTCATTTCAAACTCACCTCACTCTTAATCAAGTATTTATTTGACATGCGATTTGTTGCGCAATTTGCTGCGCCCAGGCAAATGGCGGAAGGCAATTACTACCCTTCAATCAACACAATTTAATTCGTTTCGAAAACTACATAGCGCAAACAAAATAAAATTAAAATTCAACACTCAAAATTTCACAAAAAAAATTATCTTCTTACTTTTGATTTTAAATTTCAGAAAAAATGTGGATTATTTCCACCAACAAACAATTTCTTCCGACCAACAAGAAAAACACCGTGTCATCCGACTTTAACTTACTACAGCAATATGACATTTGACTTTTGAAGGACTAGCCAACGAACAGGCCACTTTTTTCCTCGTCAAATTTCTCCTCCCACATCTATAGCATCGTATGATTCCATATGCCCGCTAGTTTGCTGGTTTTAGTTTTTTTAGAGATGTCATTGTATTTGTTATCAGACTACTCTCTTTTCGCTTCAACTCTCATTTTTACTCTTGGCAAACCATCTCCTCCGCCATATTGTCAAATTCGCTCATTCCATTCCCTAACAGATGGCGTGACTTGAAATTTGTCTACACATGACATCAGCAATTTGCTCAACACATTTCCTTCCATTTATTTTCCTAAAATTCTTCTAAAAATTCTTTAAGTGTTTTGTGGGACCAAAAATCATACGGCTTATTCGATAGTTTTCCAAACTATTTGTCTTTAATTATAATAACCTCACCAAATGACATAAAACACCTACCTCACCCAATAATAGTCAACAGTCAATCTCTACACAAACTAGTTATCTCTCCTATGTTGACGTTTACAAGAGAATTAAAAAGTTGAGAGATCGAGACTGGGTTGAAAAGTTAGTCATCTCTTTTTAATTCGTCTTTGTGATATGCCATTCACAAGTCAGAATTACCACCAACTACCAACAGCAACAGCAACAGCAACAGCAACAGCAACAGCAGCAGCAGCAGAAAATTTCATATATAATTGGTAAGTTTAGTTTATTATTATTATTTAATATTCTTTTTTTCTTATTCAAACTTCCATTTTTTTCAGATATTCGTGAGGGACTTCACCTAGCCCGGTGGTTGCAACAAGTTCTTAGTGAGTCTCAACTTTTCGGCTAGCCGCGCACTGGCAACTGTAATCGAAATTAAATAGTTTAATCACTAGTTGATAGAGTATCGGTCGCTGGTAACTCTTTACTCACGCTCACATTCTTTTCTCTCTTGCGCTTATAGAAAACAGCTCAACTGTTGCAAATTAATTTTAGGCAATCGTTTAGTTTGTGTCAAAACACAAACTTTTTAGTGGCCCGAATCGAGTTGTAAAAGGTCTCCCATACATTTTTTTCCTGGGACAAATTTTGTCTTGGATATTTTTCCGAGCAGTACGCAGTTCGCGTGCAAAATGCATACTTTTTGTGCATTGCTGTTGTTAGAGAGAGAGAACCAAACAATCTACGTCTGCAAATAATTTGCAGATACATTATATACTTCTACTTGCCAGATGGTTCGAATCCAATCCTTTAGTCAGTATAGTTTATAACGCCGAAGAAGACGGACGACGCAAAATACAATTTGAAAACTAGCCTTCTAGCCACGCCACGAACTAGCCACGAATCGAGCCTTTTATCCGAGCCAAACGAGCCGAGCCCTTTTTATACTTGCCTAATAAAACATTAAATAATTCATTATAAATAAACTTATTAAGTTATTATAGACTAAAAATAAATAAGTTCGTGTTAACAAAGTTTAATTTTTTGAAGAAATACATTATTTCAGCCGCCGACATTACATGTTTTTCAAATTTTGTTTGTCCGTCTTCTTTCATTCTAATAAATAAGGGTGGAAATTGCAATAACGCACAAGTTTCCATCAGCCAATCAGATCAGTCGTTGTATTTTGTAACGACCAAATAATTTCAATTTGTTCCTGTCAAACAAAATGCCGAAGGAAAAAGCAGCCCAGCAATATGATGCCGAACATTTTAGTGAGAGCGATGATGATCACACCGGTGAAGATACGAGGGTGGAAAAAACTACAATGGATGCAGAAACTTTAAAATTAATTCTTCATGGCCTTAAAGAATTGAGCACAACTGTTCAGGATTTAAAGAACCACACAATGGAAAGCCAAAAGGACATCGAGAAGCTGAATACTAAAATAAATTTGGTAAACGAATCTAATGTAATTGTTCCCACAGCCACTGCCGGCAATGCCAATGCCAATATGGGAAATCACAGCCAAACAGTTCGAGATGTCTCGCCACCGCTATCATTTGGAACAAGCCAAACTATTTCTGCCTCCACAAGCTATCCGCCGCCAGCCACAGTCAAACTTCACGATCTGCCTACATTTTCTGGAAATGTTGAAGAGTGGCCGCTGTTTCTGGCCAACTATCAAGATTCAACAGAAGACTTTAAATATAGTAATCGCCAGAATCTTCAACGACTGCAGAAATGTCTGGTCGGACCAGCCCGAGAAGCTGTTGCTTCTATGCTCATCAATGTGCAAAGTGTTCCAGACGCTATAGATGAACTAAACTTTCGCTTTGGACGCCCGGACGTACTCGTGCGACACCAGCTGCAAAAGATTCAGAAATTTCCAGTGATGACGGAAAACAAAGTGGACCAACTCCTCGTCTTTTCCACCCAGGTGCGCAATGTCGTTGCGTTTTTGAGATCCTCAAATAGTGAACACAACCTGAACAATTTTACAATTTTAGATGAATTGGTTTCAAAATTACCACAAGACAAGCAATATGAGTGGGCAAAACATTCAACGACAATAGTGACATATCCGACAATCGCCGATTTTTCGAAATGGTTGTGCCAGCTCGCAAGAATTGTATGTCTCATGCCACCGCCGCCACCGCCAGCAACTTTAAGAAATACTGCTTCATCGAGACAACAGCCACTGCCACATACTCGACGCGTCCTATATGTAAACGATAACACGGAAGCCGCTCAACAGGATGCGCATGCAACACCAAAATGCTACCAATGTGGCGAGAATCATTTTATTTCCAAGTGCAACGTTTTCAATCAATCCATGAGTGTTGAAGATCGTTGGAAAAAAGTAAAGTCTCATCATTTGTGTTTCACATGTCTACGCAAAGGTCACAGCACTGCGAATTGCCGAAGCAAAAGGTTATGTGATGTACAGAATTGCCGTCGATATCATCATAGCAGCCTCCATGATTTATCGCCAAGAAACATAACAACCATCCAGCCAGTTTTGAGTTGCCGAACAACACAGTCGATGGGACTACTTTTCAAGATCATTCCTGTAACGCTGTTCGGACCTAATGGAAAACTTGATGTCTTTGCCATGTTTGACGAGGGATCCGCCATATCAATTGTTGAAGAAGAAGTTTCAAGTAAGCTTGGTCTCAAAGGACGATCGCAGCCTCTAACTCTTCAGTGGTATGGCCAAAATACCACAACAGAACCATCCACAGCCGTCAATATTGAAATAAGAGGTGAAGGTGAGTCAGCTTCCTTTGTGATTACCAACTGCCGCACAGTTCGCAACTTAAATCTGCCGGTCCAGACTTTTAACAAGTCAGAATTCAAACATTTCGAATACTTGCCGCTAAGAAGCTACAAAAACGTCCAACCAATGTTACTTATCGGCTTAGACAACGTTTATTTAGGAACATCATCTACTATTGTTCAGTCTGGTAATAAAAAGCCTCTAGCCATGAAGACAAAGCTGGGTTGGGTTGCTTATGGGCCAAGTAATAGCAATGTTGCCGCTTCGGCACCAGCTGTCCTAACTATACGAGAAAGACATCCGGATGATGATTTGCATACTTTGATAAAAGAGTATTTCTCAGCAGACAATTTTGGTGTCAATCCATCGCCTTCAATTCTGGAATCAGATGACAACCAAAGAGCCCGTAAAATTATGCAGGACACCACATGCCGAATCGGAAATCGTTTTGAAACTGGATTGCTATGGAAAGATCCTAAACCAATTTTGCCCAACAGCTTGGAGATGGCCAAAAAACGCCTTCTCGGAATCGAGAAAAAGATGATTGCCAATCGAGATTTCGCCAAAAGATATATAGACGAAATGAATAAGTATATCGATAAAGGATACGCCCGTAAACTACAACAGCACGAAATCGAGGATGAGTATCATCCAGCCAGTGTGGTATTTACCACACTTCGCCGTGCAGAGCCCGCACAAGCCAGAAAAGCTCAGAATCGTTTTCGATGCTGCAGCTGCCGTCAATGGAATGAGCCTTAATTCTGCCCTGCTCAAAGGACCCGAGCAAGCCAAGCCGTTAATGAGCATTTTATTCAAGTTCCGTGAAGGCATCATTGGAGTAGCAGCAGACATTCGGGAAATGTTCTCACAAATCCGAATTCGATCGAATGATCAGCACTCGCAAAGATTTTTATGGAGAGATGGAGATGCAACACAGCCTATCAGTTATTATGCCATGGTGTCTATGATTTTTGGGTCTATTTGTTCGCCATGTGTTGCAGAGTTCATCAAAAACCTAAACGCCCAAGAATTTGAACATAAATACCCCGAAGCCGTTTCAGCAATTGTCAACAAACACTATGTTGACGACTATGTTGCAAGTTTCCGAACTGAAGAAGAAGCCTTACGCATTTGCAAGGATGTGATTACAGTCAACAGTAAAGCTGGTTTCGATTTGAGAAACTTTACATCCAATTCAGCAAAACTTCAACATTCCATGAACGCCAAATCTATAGAAATATCTAGATCTGTAAACATGGAATGCCAAGCCACGTCAGAAAAGATCCTTGGAATGCATTGGAACACCACTTGCGACACCTTTGAATTTAAAACAAAATTCCACCGCATTCCCAAGGAAGTCTTGGAAGGTTGTCGATCGCCAACAAAAAGAGAACTCTTAGGGATAGTCATGGCCATTTATGATCCCTACGGACTCTTAGCAGAGTTCCTTCTTTATTTGAAAATTTTAGTTCGTGACACTTGGAAGAGCAACATAGCCTGGGATGATCTACTTACCTTTGATCTCAACAATAAATGGCAAGCTTGGTGGAAGGAGTTTCAAAACATTAATGTATTCCAAGTTCCACGTTGTTATTCTTTGAATCTTTTCCGCGCACAAACAATAGAATTGCACATCTTTATGGACGCAAGTCAAGTCGCATTTGCCGCAGCCGGATACTTTAGAGTAATACATGCCCAAAAAACCGACGTAGTTTTCGTATTTGGAAAAACTCGTGGAGCACCTCAAAAAGCCATGTCAATTCCTCGATTGGAACTCCAAGCAGCAGTACTTGGCATCCGCCTAAGCAAAGCCATAGTTCGAAACCATGACATCAACATTGCCAAAATTACCTACTGGACAGATTCAAGAACACTTTTGTATTGGATTACTTCAACAGAACGTAAATTCAAATCGTTTGTTGGACACCGTATTGCTGAGATATTATCGTCATCAAAACCATCTCAGTGGCGTTGGACTCCTACCGACAAAAACAGTGCAGATGTAGCCACTCGAGCAAAAGGTTATCCAAAACTTAATGTAAACAGTGTATGGCTCTCCGGCCCCGAATTCCTTAAGCAAAAAGAGGAATATTGGCCAGCAATTACCATTAAGCCGCCTCCAGTCAATACAGACCTAGAAGAAGTTAAACCTTGTTTGTTTCTTCAACTCACAAAAGGTAATTCTTTAATAAATTTCAATAGATTTTCGTCTTATCCGAAGCTCAAAAGAACAATGGCATATGTACTTCGTGCCATAAGTAAATTTCGATGTCTTGGGAAGGTCCAATCCTTGATGCCAGCCACAAATTACTTCTTAACAGTAGATGAGATCAACGAAGCCGAGAATCATCTATGTAAGATAGTACAACAGGAGCAGTACCATTATGAAATCAAAACACTTTTGTCTTCGTTGCCCATTGTAAGAAAAAGTTCAATATACTCATTGAACCCCTACCTGGATGAAAATGGACTTCTACGAGTACAGGGTCGACTCGACGAAGCACTATACTTACCGTTTCAAGCCAGACGTCCAATTTTGCTGCCACAAAAACATAAGATGTCCGAACTCATAATGTCGCATTACCACGAGAAATTACATCATCAAAACTCAGCCGTTATACTTAATGAAGCTCGCCAGAAGTTTTGGTTTCCACACGCCAAGAGTCTTCTCAAACTCGTACGACGCAAATGCCAGGAATGTAAATTCGACAGAGCTAAGCCAATGCCTCCGCTTATGGGTCAACTGCCAATCGACCGTATAACTCCGTACATTCGCCCGTTTACATACACCGGAGTTGATTTATTTGGCCCTTTGAATGTGACAATTGGACGCAGACAAGAAAAACGATGGGAAGTAATCTTCACATGCCTGACGATTCGTGCAGCACACCTTGAATTAGCCGAAAACTTGTCCACAGACGCCTTTATCCTCTGCCTACGGAATTTCCTAAATCGAAGAGGTACTCCGGTCAAAATAAGAAGTGATAATGGTACCAACTTCATCGGAGCTCGCCGAGAACTTAAAGATGAACAACGTTTGTTCGATGTCGACCGCATACGCGAAGAAGCCACAAGCCGAAACATCAAGTGGGATTTTAACTGCCCATCAAATCCAAGTTCTGGTGGTTGCTGGGAGCGCCTCATCCGAATAATTAAACGTCTTATGATGAAGATACTTTCACAAGAAGCTCCAAAGGTGGAAACTCTTAGAAGCGTCCTAATAGAAGCCGAGAACATTATAAATTCACGTCCGCTTACAGATATACCAATTTCCATGGAGGAAGATGATCCTTTAACTCCTAATCACTTCCTATTAGGATGTGTTAACTCTACTCAAACGCCTAATCCAGTTGATGAAAAGATATGTCTCAGGAAGCAATGGAGGATTGCATTGAATTTAAAAGACCGCTTGTGGAAGAAGTGGATAACAGAGTACCTGCCACAATTACTGAAACGACCAAAGTGGCATGATAAAGTTCGCCCGCTACAAATCAACGACATAGTCATTATTTGTGACTCAAATCAGCCACGAAGCCAGTGGCGCAAAGGCCGAATTACCAAAGTATTTCCAGCGAAGGATGGCCAGATCTGTGTAGCCGAAGTCAAAACATCCAATGGACTTATTCGCAGACCAGCATCCAGACTAGCCGTTTTAAACAGTGATGGTGAATCCCAGAGCGATTCACGGGGGGAGGAGTGTTAGAGAGAGAGAACCAAACAATCTACGTCTGCAAATAATTTGCAGATACATTATATACTTCTACTTGCCAGATGGTTCGAATCCAATCCTTTAGTCAGTATAGTTTATAACGCCGAAGAAGACGGACGACGCAAAATACAATTTGAAAACTAGCCTTCTAGCCACGCCACGAACTAGCCACGAATCGAGCCTTTTATCCGAGCCAAACGAGCCGAGCCCTTTTTATACTTGCCTAATAAAACATTAAATAATTCATTATAAATAAACTTAAGTTATTATAGACTAAAAATAAATAAGTTCGTGTTAACAAAGTTTAATTTTTTGAAGAAATACATTATTTCAGCCGCCGACATTACAGCTGTACAAAACGTTTCCACTAAATGCCAGGAAAAAGAATGATACAAGCATTATTTGATTTTCGTCAAAGCTGGTTTTATGTAAAAGCGGTGCTGATGCTTCTCTTGTAAGCATCAAGAGGAGATTCCAAAAAGGTATGAACGACTTTTGTAAAGGCTCGGTCAAACAGAACGCGTTTTCAACGCCGCGTTAAGATTTTTTAACGCGACGGTAAGATTATTTTGACGCGACATTGCAACCGCCGCGTCAGAGGACGTCAAACAGATAGCTTTCAAGCAATGAACAAACGAAACAATAATTCCTTAACAAAAATAATTTCAAGCAGCTCAGATTCGGAGGGGGAATTATTGCTTCTATTTGCTATTTTACGAAATTCCCGTAAAAGGAAAAGAATTTGGGTACATGCCAATTAACAAAAAAAGAAGAGTCGCACATCTCGAAGGCCAACAAACAGAAGACCTATCAATGCGGCATTTATGATGAGAGCCAAATTTGTCTCATATTTCAATAATAATAATTAAATATGTATGTAAAACAATGTTCTTATACGATTTATCACCCATATCGTATAGACATGGGTAATTTCTCACCATAATTCAATTAATTTTTCCATCTTGAAAAAATTTTAAATTCCTTTGACTGCCGCAGCGTTAGAAATAATCTGTAATTTCACACAACGTCGCGTTTCACCGCCGCGTTGCAACGCCATGGTGAATTCAACGCGGCGTCAAAAACGCGTTCAGTGTGACATGGGGCATGTATTTCAATGTAATACAACGCTGCGTTTGAACGCGGCGGTGAAACGCGGCGTAAAAACGCGTTCTGTTTGACCGAGCCTTAAGACAACCCGTTCCAGAGATACACTAAGAAACACATTAAATTAGATTTCATATCTCCAACTTCAAAGTTTTTGCAAAGTTTGCAGTGGCTTGAAATAGATCTTCGATGCGAAAGTCTAACGCACTGCTATTACAAAAAGGGATCCTACGAATCTGAAGATCACAATGATTTATTATGAGTTTCATAAACTTAAGAGGTGTTTTATGAGGGTTCGGTTAATACTGCACTCAATATGTTTCCCGCATAGCTATTGTTGTTTGAGAAGTTCTGTTTTTATGGCAAACCTATTTCAAATAGTCTACAATCACCACCCACGTCTGGTATCGCATGTAAATGACGGAAACTATTGCTTTTCATCGCATACGCATTATACCTCAGAGAAGAGGCAAATGGCAATTCATTTTGAAGTTTGCTAGATTTTTTCGTTCATAAAAAGGAAAAGATTTTTCGTTTGGCCTTCGAATCGTCGTGTTAAATTTCCAAATGAAAACAATAATCAAAATCTATTTTCAAAGTGCGGACCGAAAATCGTATATATTTTTCTTAGGACTATAGACTTTTTCAGTTGATCATCATAGAAAAAAGGGTTCGGGAAATCTCGAATAGTGAAGGCGAAATTGGTTACGATTTGTGTGTCCGAGTTTTTTTTTTTAGAAAATCCTCCCAAAACAGTACATTTATCTATATATATTGATTTATATATATATATTTGTATAATCAATTTTTAAAATAATACATTTCTAAACGAAACTTTTTTTGTATTCATTGCAATATCGTGACCATGATCAATCTGCAGACAATTACAAATGTTACCGATTGTGTTCCGCTGTATCTGCCCCACAGTTTGTATCTCAAACCTGTGGCCAAGTTGAGTTTGTCGGTGGCTTTGCCGCCGAATAAAATGGGAAAATCAATTTCGAATTTCGATATAATGGACAGATTAACTAAGGCACTTGCACCTGATAAATTTCTTATACTGAAGGTAAGTTTTTTTTTACATAGTCCCTAAGTATTTCTGTATCTGGACTCCATTTACAGAACAGTGAGCATTTGCATTTTAAACATGCATGTATGTATATACATAATAGAAGAATTAAAATAGGTCCAAAGAAGTGCGTAAACGTTTGAAATAAAGTTTTTCATTAATTTTTACATTTGATATGTTCTTATTTGAAACTATATCAAACATCGCTTACTTACCCACTTATCCGGCTCCGCATCCATTCCATGGAGGGTCTGCTTAAGACCCGGAAGCATTCCATCCGCTGCAATGCTTCCAGTCATCTAGGCCAAGAACTCTGGCATCTCGATGGCTTGGTCTTTAAACCGGACGTTTGGTCTTCCTTAGCGTCTCGAACCTGGAGCTGTGATTCGCTCAATGTGGCCGAGCTAATTCAGTCGATTTGTTTTGTCATTGAGAATTACATTCCTTATCTTGGTACAGCTAATAGAGTTCGAGGTTATATAATTTTTTCGTCCATTCGCCCTCCTCACACACAGGTCTAAATATCCGTCAAAGAAGTTTTCTTGGGAAGAGTCAAGAATCATCTTTTTACTTGCGAGTTATAGGTACTATAAGGCAAGTTATGCATTCGTAAAAAAAATCGAACTCGAGATTTTGATCAAAGTTGACATTACGATGATAGCGAAGACTAAAAAAGTGGGTCTGGCAATTGGCAATTTTTTTTTTTTTTTCAAAACTCAATATGTATTTCGGAAACCCCATGCTAGATTTTTTTTAAACTTGATGAATAAAAGTTTCTTAATATAATCTACAAGATGTGAGAAAAAAAAATTCATTTTACCTTAAAATAAAGGTACCCACCATACAAATTTTAAAAAATTAAAAAAAAAATGGTTTTCAAAAATCGTATGTATTTTTCTCGAAAACGGCACCTAGAATTTTGATAAAATTTTTTTTCTTTCAATTAATTTTTATGATCTTTAATTTATTAAAAAAAAATTTTAAATTAAGATATTACAGCTTGTACCTACCATAGAACCATTTTTTCGAATTTTGAATTTCTCATTATCGACATAACGGATCTTAATGCAATTTTTTATAGAGATGCTCCCAAAAAGTTAAAAAAACATTGCATTTCAAAACTTTAAAGTTTTTTATTTATTTTTGAAAAAAAAGTCATTTTTTTTTTTTTGGAAAATTCGATATCTCAAAAACGGCTCAATATTTTTTTTGGAAAATTAATTTCCAATCGTACAGTAATAAAATCTTAAAGCTGGCGTACCATATTTTTTTCTTGAAAATTTAAAAAAAAATTTGTATATAAAAGCTTTTTTTATGAAACCACTAAAACGACTTATAATTTTTGTTCTTGCATAAATTCATATTTGCTTAGCATTCTGTTTTCGTCTCTTACTATTAAAAAGAATTTAAAAAATTAATTTTATCTATATGAACAGTTTTCTCTAATAACATTCGTTTTTAAAATTCCTAGTCTATTACATAGGAGCAAGTTTGTGCGACCCAGTCGTGCATTTTATTTTTTATATTATACGAGCACTCAAGGGGTTATGAATACCCCTTGTTAAAAACAGTACAAGCAATTAGAAAAGTAGGATATGATTAGAATGAGATACCGATGTACAGTGGCAATGAAATAAATAGCACATCGACGCTTAACTATGAATACCTCCTATGTCGCATTTAGAAAACTTCAAAGGGGACACAAAAAAAGTGATTATAGTCTCAAAATTAAAACGCATAATAATAAAATTTTATACATAATTATCAGTTTTGAATATCTATGATGTGAAATAGTTTAAATTTTAAAAATTCAGCGAAGCAGATGGAAATTATTAACGAAAATGCATCAAAAAGTGAGTTTCACAAAAAATGTATGTTAGGAGATATTCATAGTTAACCGTCGACATGTAGTCTTAAATTCCTGTGATGCAAGTTTTTCCCACTTTCTTAAACTCTAAAGAGCTGTTTGACTTATGAGGAAGTAAGACCAAGTATACATATCTCTGATTTAAAAAAAAAAAACTACAACAAAATTATTCATACAATTTAAGTATACTAGGACAAAATAAATAGCACATTTCGTAAATAACAAATAAAAAACATAAAATAACAAAATTTTAATATTATTTGAAGAAAATATCCGCTATTTGGTCGGGTAACGCTTATTTTTAATCACAGCGGAATACCGGCGTTTTATAGACGAAGGGAGTCTCCGGAATCGTTCAACTGGTACTTAGTGCCAGGCTTGCTGGCATTTCGGTCAAAATTTGTCGAAATTTGAAGTATCAGATCAATTTATCGCTGCGTCCACAACGTTCCACAAGTACTCAATAGAATTATGATCTAGGGACTAAGCTGGCTTATTCCTTAACAGCGGTTTTTTTTATGAATAGCCATTGCTTCGCAGACTTAGCCATATGGTTACGATCATTATCCTGTTGAAATTTACACGTCAAGGGCATTTCCTCCTCAGAATATGGTAGAATTGTATCCCATAGGATTTCCTTGTATTATAATACCCTCTATCTGATGAAGTGGTCCCATACCATGCCGATAAAAACATCCCTAAACAAGAATGCTATCCCTACCATGCATAACAGACTTTATTGTGTATATTCTGGTCATATTTCTGGTGGATTTCTCGTCGAAAGTAGCTTTTACCATCTGACCATAAGGATTAAATTTGCACTCATCGCTCCGTAAGATATTTCTCCACCTATTTTGAACTTTTGAAATATGCTCCCTTGCAAACTGCATCCGACCGATGTGAGAGATTGCTCTTAAAGACGTCTGCTTTCTTTCTAGCAAATCGTCCAAACGGCTTTTTTCCACTCAGACAGTTTCTAATCGTACTTACAGACACATTAACACCAAGATCATGTTCAATTGCATGTTCAATTTTTGGGACTTAGGTCAGGCAGACGATGTCAAAATCAGTTCAAGGGGTGGTTTTTCTGGTCTTACACATACGAATTTTGTTTTGAGCACTTCCTTCTTCTTCGCAATAGTGAAGAGCATTTATAACATTCTTATTCTTCCTTGAAACATTGAGCACATTCGTGTAGTGCGGCTAAAGAAAAAATATCTGTACTTGACGTTTAAGCTCTCATGTACAAAAAAAAGTCATGGCACTCTCTGGGAGCGTCGAAAAATCAGCCAACTGTGCTGCAAGCAAATTGGCTTTATCTATCGAGCTTAAAACAGGAGTGTTATTGACGACGAGCGTTGGAACTGAGTATTTCGTAGAGTTTCGTACGTTTTTTTTACAAGTGACCAAAAATGTTTACTACCTTTGGCACATAATAGTATTTTTTGCCGTAATGTTTGGTCATATAGAAATTTAGTTCGTCGGATATGAACGTTACAGGTCTTTCTAGCTTGTTTGTACATATTCCGGTTCTCCTTAGTAGGGTTGGTTTTAAACTACGGAAACTTACTTCTTTAACTCTGATAGCCTCTTTACTGCTCGAAATAAACCAGGGGTTTTCTTTCGGTTTGATGGATTTTATCCTATTCGGAAGAAATTTTCTCATACCGTAAGGAATCAGATTTGAGACCATATCTGCACTGGAATCTACATCACTATCTTGGAAGCATAGTGAGCACTTAAATTTCACGAAGAAATTATTGAGACCCTCCTAGTTGGCTTTCTCACTGTCTCTCGACTTCTTAGTCGATATTCCAGCAGCTGGCAGCTGTTATTCTATCGCAATTCAGTCTTTTCAGTATACCATTTCTACCCAATTCCCATCATTTTCAAACTTTTGAGTAGAACCTGGTGTGTAAAGTGTTCTTACGTTTCAGGTACATTCTCTCAGATAAATATCCTATGACATTCTGATTCTTGTTGCTGTTTGAGGCTAATCATTATCCGAGGCTCCTCGGGTCTCTTTTATAAGGGGTAGATTTTATGCAGTAGGAAAGTTAACCCGACGACACAACCCTCTACTTACCTAAGAGCAGTAGTGCGGGTAATCCGATGCCAGTAACCCAGTGCGGGGATATAAAAGCTGCCGTTGTTCCATGAGGGTTTTATCCGCCACCATTTCATTAGAAGCTTTAAATTTAATGTTAAAGGATTTGAAAGGATACGTTATACTCTTTGGCGCTCATCTCATTTTGTGATCAGGAGATTTTCAAGAAACACTTCCGGTTATTCTACACTCTTCCTTTACAAATGAAATAAACATTATCACTGTAGTTCACAAATTGAAGTTAAGAACAAATATGTGTGTCCAACTTCAAAATGATCGAAATGAGCGATTGCTTGATATTGGAGAAGGTAAATCCAATGAGCCAGACAATCAAGTTACCAAACGTTCTAGATAATGCAATAAAAAAAAACTATCATCGATGGCTAAGCGAAAACTCCATTTTAGCAGCAATACAAAAATATTGATTTCGATACCATAAATTCATTCAAGTCAATTTATACATTGGTAAAAGATGAAGGAGTGAATTTTCCAACTGAATTTTTAAATTCACATGATTTGCCAATTATTCCTTCAGATAATTAAATTGAGAGTTGGATCACCAACCATACTGCTTCAAAACCCAAATGCACCAAAATTTTGTAACGGAGCGTGGTTTGTTGGTAAGAAATATGTTCTAACATTATTGAAGCGACAATTATCAACGGTAAGTTTAATGGAGAACATGTTTTATTTCTAAGAAACGAGATGATTCTAACAGATTCTCAAATAAGGAAAAATTCAAGATAAGTAAGTATAGCGATATTATGAAGCATGTATAACGAAACGAATAAGTAATTTTCATCCTAACTCATCTCTCAAAAACGAGATGCAATCCTTCAACGAAAAATTCTCCGGATTTTCTGCAAGATTGTGCATATTTCTAAGAAATGAAAGCTGTTTTCTGTTTGGATTGATTTCAATTCTATGTGATGTTCAATTCTTACCTTCCTGAAAGAACTTTGAATTTTCATTCATAAATTTCCGCAATAGAGAATTCATCTTTAAAGTTAAAACAAACTTCTCCAAAATTGAGGCTGAATTTTTTATAAACTGATCCTGCAGAAGATTATCTTGCTCGTTCAAGACATGTCCGGGTCACGCAACTCCGTTGCTCCACTTAAGGCATGTTCAGCCGTTGGGCTGGCGCCCATGTCAACAGCTTTCGAAACCAACAGTATGATACATAGAGTACGTGTTATGATATTCATCGTTTATGACAATATTTTTATTTTATTTAACCCTCCCATTACCCAAAAATGTTATAAACTTGTTGATGACAAAATAATCAAACTGCAAAACAACAGATTTCATAGAGTCAAAAATAGAGAATCAACTGCTGACGCAATAACCTTAGTTTAAGTTCCCAATCCATGTCAGTTTTAACGGAAAGTAAAGGTTGCAAGACAAATCCAGAAGGCACCTTTCGTGTCATTTTCAGCTAGCACAAATCTTCAAAAAGCATTCATGGCATTCTCATCGATTTTGATATTTAATCAAAATAAAAGAACCGAACTTGCATTTCTTTGGTTAATTTTCAAAGTCAAAAGATTTTAACGTTTAAATCCTAACCAACCTTGTTATAATAAATAAACTCAAACACTTTAGAGAATGTAGATCCCCAACAAAAAAAAAATATAAGAAATATCAAAAAAAAAAACTGAAACTTAAATACACCTGTGCATGGGCGGATAGCTTCGCACGACTCCCTCTGCTGCATTGGACATTCTGTTCCATCTAACACCTCTCAATTTAATCGGCAAACAACCGGATGCAAACAGCTATTCGTCTAAATGTCACCTCACGTTGGATTACTAATGAAATTGGCTTCTCCATCATTCTGAACACTCATTCAATCCATTTTTATACTAATGACTAATGGTTTGGTGGAGGCGTGTACTCAGACGGACTAAATTTAGGCGATTAAAGAAGTCCTGCCTTAGCTTAAAGAAAACGTGATATCAAATAAAAATATACGCATCTTCTCGAACAACCAACCAGCCATTAAATCTCTTGATTATGTCCCTACCAGTTCAATAACAACCTTCAACTGTAGATCGTCCGTGTTGGAGATGGCGCAGCAGTTTTACATTCACCTCTGCTGGGTGCCGGAACACAGGGACAACTCAAAAAATTGTAAAGCTGACGAACTCGCTAAAAGTAGAACAATGATACCTTTGATGATACCCATCGCTACTTGTAAACTTATGCCGAAGCAATATCACCACCTGCTTGGCAACAAAACAGATTTGGCCAATGCTGAATATGAAGCGTTGCAAATTTGTAATATCTTTAAGCAGATCGCACATACTCGTAGGCTTCGTAATAGGTGCTATGATAGAACACTGTTTGATAGGCAAGCACGCAACGCAGCTTGGAGTTTATTCTAACAATTTCTGCAAAAGCTGCATGGACGAAGAGTAGGTGGAATCGATTCCTCACCTTCTCTGTGCAAGTCCTGCTTTATCCCAAAGACGTAGACTCGATTTCGGAGATTTGTATTACAATGATCTTAGTGATCTGGCAAATACAAATATAAGCAATATAGCTCCAAGTTGCTTAACGATTAGAGGGAAAGTTTCCAAGATTCAATGTGGTATCACAATGGACCAACTCAAGGTGTAAGTGTGTCCTCTCCTGCTGACAGCCACATCAACCTAACCTAAGCTACACACATCTTTCTTAAAAAAAAAAAAAACTGTTCGGCTGTTTATATCTCCTGGAAATATTCAACTATGTATTTACAATGTTTTTCTTTTTGTTTTAGGTGACAAAAAGCACCCTCGAAGTAATAAGACTTGAAGCTGAGTTAGAAGAACCTAGCCGGCTGCAAAATGCTTTAGCGCGTCTCGATGGGATGTCATTTAAAGTGCCCGGTTTTGCTGAGCATTTTAAAGTTCGTACAAAAGAAGCAAAAGATGAATTTCCTAATCGACACGATTGGGATATATTCTTCCGTGATGCACATTACATGGATGAAATGAAGGCTGGAGAACGACCAGATACGATTCATTTCGCAAATCTACCCATCCGATGGTTTTGTCCACGTCACATGGAAAATGATGAAAATGTCAAACCCAGCGAAAGTATTTTTAAAAGAATTTTTGAAAAATTCGGTGTGGTTCGCGCTGTTGATATTCCCGTTTGTGACGTATTTAGACAAAAGATGAGTTCAGATGTAAATGGAATTCAGGTGCATAATTTCGAGCAGGACCTTCTTTTCGAGGGGTAAGTTTTAAATTATTTGAAATAAATTGTATTCTAATGCTTTTTTTGCTTAGATATGTTCAATTTGAAGAATATATTGGATTTGTTCGAGCAATGGACGAATTTCGAGGAATGAAGCTTGTGCGCAAGTTTGTTGATAAAACTCAAGCTATCAATATAATTGTGAATTTCGATAAAAAGAAGCATTTAAGTGAAGCAAGTATGTTACGGCGGGAAAGGATGAGAAAGAGTCTGCTGGCTAAGGTAAAAACGAGAGAACAAGAAGAGGAAAATAGAAGAAAAAAAGAACAGGAACAAATCGAGCGAGAAAGGTTTGATTAAATTGAATTTTTTATTTTATTAAATAACTAAGCCCAATTGGCATCCACGTCCATTTATATTTATTTCAAATATTTTATCAAATCCGTGTATACCGTATAAATCTTGGAACTTCATAGAAAACAAATATATATTTATGCTGCGTTCGTCAAATGAATTATTACCAATATTATAATTTTGAAAGCGTTTAAATTCATATTTAAAAATCCTGTCAAATATATTTTGTTATGAAAAGCATTATTCCTTCGATATAGCTAATCTATTGCGTCTAGCGATAAAGATAGAATCCCATCGTATTCAAGTTTAAGAGTATTAATGCGGAGAAAGGAAATACGAAACATGATCATGTACAAATTGATGTTTCAGTTTCTGAGTCCTGTTCGAATGTTTGTTCCTCAGGGGTCATTTGCAATGCGGTTTGATTAATTAATTTAACGAATCAATTTAAACTGCTTCCATTTTTTACTGTAAATAATTTCCTTGGTGTTTTGGATATAATTTTCATAATTGAAATAACTTAAACAAATCAAAAACCACATTCGCTGACTGTCAGCTGAGTTTAGTTTTGGTATTAGTACAGTAAATTTGTCTGGTGAAATATTTATATATTTATTTTTGATTTTAAAACGAAAAATAAATTAAGTTTTTGCCCAATTGAATTCAAAAATTGCCAAAATCGGAGTATTGACTCACCAATCAAAGACATATTAATTTATGCTACCAGAAGGAAAACCACATTAGTTTGCTTGGAACCTTATTTGTTTCTCAATCATTTTTGCATTGTATGAAATTAGAAAGTATTTTAAAAAAGCTGATTAGCTATATGTAACTATATTTATTTATTTATTTATTTCATCATCTATCGAGTACATTATCTCTCTTAGACTAAACCATATTTACATGTCTACTATATTTACAAAAATTTTACTATACTTAACATTTCTTACGAATAGTCAGAAAAATTAATCTGACATGAATACAAACATATGCTATGACACTAAACTCAAAACAGTAATTTTAAAAACATCTCTGCTAAGACAGAAGTCAATATTTTGATAAATCGAATTAAACTCAGAACTGGATCTTGAAATAGGATCGGATCCACCGTAGTTTGTAAAGGAACGGGGAACAAAAAAGAGTGAAAGGATGAAGAGTCAAATGAAACGAGTTTGGTTATATCTTTGGTAATGGACTTGCTACTATAAAACTACAGTGTATTTTAGTACATAATACAAACTACATAGGATCCATTCACTTTGAATGAATATGTATTTATAAAACCTTTTGGACTGTGTTGTTTATAAGATATACTATAGCATTACTCATTAAAACATATTATTTTTATTTAATAATATCTTTTTGGCACTTTTTACACGTGTATTTAAAACATTAAATGCATGTAAAATAAACCAACATATAATATTTCTTAGTACTTCCTGTTTTATCTTAATTTTAAACGCCGCTTTGCAAACTTTCTCAATCTTTTTACGACTTTTTTAATTATTAGTAGCTACCAGAATATCTCGCCCCAAAGCAAAGTCGATCAGTCTGATTGTTAAGGGTCAACGTATGTACATATCCGAAGTTCGTTATATTTATTTACTTTGCACGGTTCTTCATCAGTTTGGATTAGTTGCTTCACAATTTCGTTGCAAATAAATTACTTAACGTGGCCGGGCAGTCATCCTAAGATGCAATCCCCAGCCTGGAAAGCCAGATCTTTGAATATCTCCAAAGATGTGGAGCCCGACAATCCGGTATCTGCAATCCTGAGCTCTGAATTTTTCGGAGTAGCGAATTAACTCCCGAAATGTAAACAATATTTCCAGATCGAAAGTTATTTCATCGATCGTACGTAAATTCAAACCATTTCCGTGTTTGCCTTCAAGGGGACCTACAATTTTATGCCAAATCCAACGGCAATGAGTAAATCAGACTGATCCATAACTGATCTATTATTTTCTCAGCGGTGAGCTTAGTGAGTTTTTTTTTCAACTTCGGTAGCAAAAGCGTAATATACATATTAATCGGTTTGAAGCTAAACTTATCCATGAAATGGTACGAAATGTAAAAATATATTTTCTATAAATTTCAGTTGTAGATTATTGATTTGGATCACATCACATTAATGTGCCTATCCTTCACCCTCCACCAGAAACCATTTAATTACATTGTTCATGGTAACAGCTTTCAGTGTTTGTAATGTGCATCACATATACTTTTATGTGTTTAGGTTTGCTTCGACGATGCAAGTCATTTTTTACCCTTTCTGATGTGGCTGTAATATATAAATCTTATATTCAATAACATTCAATATTCAAGCACCGCCGCAATGCTTCATGTCTTTCATTATTTTAAAGCTGCCGTAATGCCGAATGCTCATCAATTTATCCTTGAGTTCCAATTTCAGACGTACCGTTAAGTACAGAGATTACTTCAACACGAATGTGTAATGTTTTGCCAAGCTCTATTTTTCCCTCGTATTTTAATATCTAGAACTTGAAGACCAATGTGCATCGGTACCTCCTTTTAAATCCTTCCCTATTTTCCTTATCCCCTTAAGGCGCATTTAATAATATACAAAACAAACAGTGTGACAAGAAGGTATTCTGATTACTAAATACTTCATGCTCTTGCTATTATTTCTCTTGCTTACATACTCACAATTCTAAATTATCATCAACTAATCTCAACTTTTATTATAATAATTCATCTATTTTAACAATTTTTTTAACTTTATATTTTAGTTAGGCTTTAAATATTTAAATGATATTATTTAACAACTAATTTTAGTTGTGTAAACTTTATCTTCATTTGATAAAAATATTTTTTTCTGTAAGGAGAAACCATTTATCAAATTTCTCCTCACAGAAAGTAATGTAAACAATATAATCAATAGATTCATACGTATCAATTAAATACGATGATCAACTTAAATGAAATTATAAATTATGATTAAGAAAAATAAAAAAAAAAGACAAAAAATGCATTTGAAGAGAAAGCGGAAACAAATTTCAGAAAATTGGCTGAAGAATTAAAACTGAAAGAGCTAGAACGCCAACGTGAACGAGAAGAGCAACGTAAACAAAAGCACCTTAAAAAACTGGAAGAAAAAGGTCAAATAGAATTATCCCGAAAAATCCGCCTCGAAGAGAAGAAATTACTTATTGTAAGGCGTAAATTGGAAAGCATTCGGGTACTCGAAGCTCTTTTTGAAAGGCTTAAGGTAATTTTAACTACTTATTCTTAATGATACTATATAATAATTCGGTATTTTTCAGTTGAAAGATATTCATGAAAAGGGGAAATTTGTTCCTCACTCAAGTGTAGATTTACGTCAACGATTGGTCGACAAATATAAATCAGCAACTGAAAAACTCTTAGACGAACAAAAGAGAAAGGTTGAATCGGAGAAAATTCAAACGGGATTGTTGGGACTTTTGAAACATCGCAAAGTTGATAAGACAGCAAGCAGTTCAGCGAACGGTAATACAAAAGAGAATGGCAAAAACAGAAAAAAATCCCAACATGCTTCCTCTGATTCTTCATCGTCTTCTTCTGAAGATGAACCAAAAAAAAAACACGAAACTAACGTAAGAGCTGATCAAGTATTCAATCCATTTAAAGATGTATACACCCCCGAAGCGGCTGCTGAACTTATGAAAATGAGTATGTTCTCGTATGGAGTCTTTCCAGGAATGTCTGTATATCGCCCTTCTTTTCCACCGGCTCATGCAATGCGTGGATACATTCCTCGTGGCAGAGGTGGAGGTATGAGAGGCCCACGAAGGGGAGGATTTAATTACCATGGATCATCGTCGGGTTATCCTTACAAAAACTATTACAATGATTATAGAAATGACGGAGGAATGTCGCATGACTATTCTGACAGACATGGTGGTTATAGGAATTCCCGTTCATATTCAAGATCCCGGTCAAGGTAGGGATGATTACCAATGGTACGATTGTATGTTTAATATATTTATTTCTTTAGGAAACGATCAAGGTCACGATCGAGAACCCGTTCCAGATCTCATTCAAGGTCTAGGTCGAGGTTGAGATCCCGCCATCGTCGTTATTCCCGCTCCAGGCGGTCGAGACATCGTTCCGATAGTCGATCTCATTCACCTTCTAGAACTAGGTCTCGATCTCGAAGTCATCGTAGTCGCACAAGAGAACGTTCAAGCTCTCGTTCGGAGTCCAGAACAAAAGACCATCGGGCTAGCAGTCAGTCAAAATCTACGCCAAATTCGCACTCGCATCGATCTAGGTCTGAATCAAAGGACAAGTCAAGTCGTCATCGTTCACCACCTAAATGTCGATCGAATCATCGTTCACGATCCAGAAGTCGATCAAAATCAAAAATAAGTTCAAAACGTTCAAGGACATCTTCGAAAACCAAAGAAAGTTCCAGCCACCAGCGTTTGCAAAGTAGATCCCAATCGGAAACAAAAACGAATACACGGCGATCAAGTTCCAGAAATCAGACACATTCAAAGACCAGATCAGTTTCAAAACCCGAAAAGAGATCAGGTTCGAAATCAAAGAACAGACCCAAAAATAAAACACACCATTCTGAACATAAATCAAAGTCCTCGCGTTCTTCGTCCAAAAATAAATCCGACTTAAAAAAGAGTCCTAAAGTACTTGTTTCAACTCGCAGATCGCATTCACCGACTTCTTGGTCTAAATCCCCTTCGGAACCCAGAAGATCCTGGTCAGCAGGAGAAGATCATTAAACAGGTCACCAATCGGTCTTTTTATGTAAACAAAAATTCACAAAAATGCAAAACATTCAAGATATTTAAAATAATTTTTTTAAATTGTGTATAAAGATAACTCATCAGTTTATTTTGCTTTTTTAATAAAAAAAAATATAATATTTATGTCCTCTAGTTATTGAAATAACTAAAAGTATTGTTTAACTGCTTACTTATAGAAAATGCCTTATTAAATTCCAATCCCAATAAAAACAGCATTATATCGGGTACAAAGGAAATGGTTCATTTTTATTAGAAAAATGTTAACATCATTGAAATAACTTAAAGTATTTATCCTTTAAGGCAGACGAATATTTAAAACAAAAACTCTCAATAATTCTGCCCAGAACAATCAGAAATAATGAAGATAATAACCTTGTGTCTATTCAAGGGAGCCAGAGAAAAATAAGCGTTACTTTTTGTATTGTTCTTTCTGATTTCTATTAACAACATCATAAATAAACAGTAAATATCATTATATGATCCATTAACGCGCAATGTTTGGAAAAAACGCATAACGTATGACGAAATGGATCCTTGTGTTGAATGACCACATATTCGGCGTCGCCAAAAATGCTGCTAAGACTAGCCGCGCACTAGCAACTTTTAGTTGCGAAACTGTTTGGTTACTTATAGAAAACAGATGAACTGTTTGGTTGAATGTCGGTGAATTTGCAGATAATTATATGTTCAATAAAATGGCGAACTTATTTTAGGCAATCGTTTAGTTTGTGTCAAAACACAAACTTTTTAGTTGCTCGAACCAAGTAGTTTAGCAACTAAAAGTTGCTAGTGCGCGGCTAGCCTAAGTGTTTAAGGTTTCCATCGACGTTGCAAGAAATGTTTCACCCCTTCTGATCTGGCCGCAGTGTTCCTTGTCTTTCATTACTTTACCGTTATTTTTATAAACAGTTACTTAGTGAAATAAACAATTCAAATACTCGCGCTTGAGTGAATACTTATCACTATCAGTATACCCTTGAACCCAACTTCGGACGTACTTTTAAATTCAGAGATTCTTTTCTTAGCTGCATTATACGAATGAGGAATGCTTTACTCGACTCAACATTCCCCTCCCATTATGATAATCAGATATTTAAAAGGGTAGTCATAATCACTTTAGTTCGCCACACAAAATTATAAAAAAAAAATTCTTTCAGTAAAAAAAAATCCGAAAAATGGTTTTTAATGCTAGCTACACACGAAGCAACCATTGCAGCAACACAGACATGTTGAAGCAACCGTTGCTACGTGTGTAGCTATGTTGCCAATTGATTTGTGTTGCTGCAACCGTTGCCAGAAATATCAAAAAGTTTTAATATTTTCGGTCGGTTGCTCCAACAATGCTGTGGTTGCGGCAACAGTTGCCACGTGTGTAGTGAACAAACGAAACACGTTGCTGCAACGGTTGCCTCGTGTGTAGCTAGCATAAGGGTACACAAATAAAACTTTTTTTGTTTTCGATTTTCTTAAAAACAATTTTAAAAGTATTAAGCCTTATTATGAGTGACATAAAAATTCCTAATTTTTCCTTAGACTGATGGAATGAACAAAAGAACAACACAAATTAATTTAGAAATTCTTGATATTTTTTGTATTGAAAATAAAAAACGGTTTCTCAAAATGTTTCACTTACTTACACATTTCGAAGCTAGGCTAAATTTGTATATATGTATGTACATATACTTACATATAAACGTTCCTTTTTTTTAAATATGTCATGGTTTTGTGTAATAACCCTTGGCATAATGTTTAGTACCTTGGACTGTCATCCAGAAGGTCTTGGGTTCGATTCTCAGCTTCTGCAAAAAAGTTTTTTCAGGGATGTACTGCCTCTTGTGAGGACAAATCCTCTAAGAGTACCTATTGTCCAAGACAAGTGCTGCTTATTTGCCGTTCGGAATCGGCATACAATTTTAGGTCCCCTCCATTCCTGGTAACACGCACACAAGAATGGTCGAGGATTGTAATTCATTAGATTTAGGTTCTCTACGAGCCGTTATTGCCTATTATTTATTTTTTTGTGGTTGAGAATAAAAAATGAGGGGTTTCAATAAAACAATATTAATATTATTGACGAAATTGATCGTTTAGGTAATTTCTGACTTTAAATTGCCCCCCTCTAAATTTCTGTAGAGTAAGGATGAAGCATATACATACATATGTACGTCAAAAAACGTAAAAAGAAAGTAACCAACGTCAAAAAAAAATTCAAAGAAAATGTTAAAAAGTGGACTTGATAACAGTAGAATTTTTATAATTCTAATTGAAATTAAAAAAAAAATCAGAACAATTAAATTCTAATAAAAATAAATGAGTAGGTAATCCATCAAATTTAATTTTAATAAAAAAACATCTTTAATTGAACATGAAACCTAAATAATTGTTCTTATCAAAAAGCGCAATTATAAGTATTTTTAATACATTTCCTTTTTTCAAACAACTTAACAAACGAACACTATATTTTATGAAATTGATTTTTTAATCAAACAAAATGTAACTCTACGTTAATTAATTTTTTCCTAAAATTACCATCACTGGATGTAGGTATTTAACATTAGTGAGATTTGAAATATCAAGTACCAAATATAAAATTTAACATAAATTAGGAAATAAATTATTACTATAGTGTAAATATGATCATATTATAAAAAAAAGAAGTGGTGGTAAATATCATAACGGTATGCGATAAAGTAGATTATTTACCCAAATTATAAACTCATGTAAACAATCAATTATATCGAAAATTAAAAAACTAACTGTTAGACAATTTAAATAGTATATAAACATTATATTCCAGATAGTGAGTCGAATTTAAAAAACAACCATAAAAACAATATTATAGTTATGCTAATACTCAGAAAAGGCAACAATTTTTACAGTATATGGACTCAGAAGTAATAAAAATTGAGAACAGATCAGGACAGACTAGGTATTCCGATTATAACACATCAGGACGCGCTAGATATGTTAATAATCGGCCCTACCAAGGTAACCGTCGGAGCGGAACTTTCTCCGCAACGCATCCTCCGTCGGAGGTTCAATTTCGGTTCGAAGTAGCTTTCATCGGAAGAAATTTTACAGAAATCCAACAACGCATTGCGATGGATATAAATTTCAGACAGAGATGTGCTAATTAACCGATATATCGAAAATGCGATATATTTTCGATAGTTTTTTATAAAATAAACACCATAAGCGTTTTAAACCATGAAAAACCGGTCAGAGAGTGTAGTTTATTGTTTATAAAAAATATTTTTTTCAATTATAATGCGCTAGCGTTTTTAAAAAATGTAATTAGATGCACCGATTTTTAAATCAAAACTATCGAATAAAGTCCCTTCCCTATTTCGAGACGTATGTTTTTTGTTTCCATTTGAAGTGTCAAACAAATAATAAATTGAAAAAAAAAACTTTGGAAACACAATATTTATATTTATTTGACTAATAGGTACTTTAATCACAATGGAAATGGATCAAAACACAAAACAAAAGATCACGAACATAGTTTTTTTCCATCCAAACATCGGTCCCAATTAATTTAACTGATTGGGGCCAGATCTTCCCAAACACAGCTACAATTTCTGGTGTCTTTTTGGTGTTATCCGCTCATAGCTCATATTGTTGCGAACTTGTTTTTTCGTTCTGCCTAAGAACAAAAAGTCTATTATAATTACATATGTAACACAAGTTAACGCAAATAAAGTTAATTTCTTTATTACTTACATTTTAATTAACTATTTCTCTAAAAAGAAAACACTTTCCGCAACAAGAACTTGTCGGAGGATTTCGGAGAAAATTTTGTTTGTATGTGTCAGAAATAAGACCATTAGAAGTGCTTCATCGCAAACAAATGGCATGCGTTGAATTTCGTCGGACAGAATCTCCGATCAGCTGATCGGAGAAATACCTTGAAGCAAAATGTCTCCGATTCGGAGGAAATCGGAGAGAATTCCGCTCCGACGGTTACCTCGATAAGGCCGAATACTAATAACAATTATAATAATAATAATATCAATATCAAATAAAACGAGACAAAATAATTTTCAAGTGTTCAATCCATCAGGTCAGGTAAGAAAAAGTTATCAAAGCCGGCCTATGTAAATATCTTAATTAGTATTAGCTTTGTATATAAAACTTATAGTACTATCAAGAAGACGAAAGATTGTGGCGATATCTTAAGGCTACGGACTGCAAATTGCTAGATTTGTCTTTGCTAGATTTAATAATAAAATATTCTCTTTTTTACTACTTGTTTTGTATGTTATCCTACTCTCCACTGTAAAAGCGAGCGGTAATTTCTGCGCCACCACCAGGCTAACGTTCGCAATAGAAAATCACGCTCAATGATAATACTATAGGTTATATATACAAAGGTATTAGTAGTAAAAAAAGTTGTAATGAACCGAGTTGATTGTTGAAAATGAAGAAATTAAAAGCATAGAACCAATGAAATAAGTAAAATTCTAAAACAGTACCAAAATTTAATATACAAGGAAGGTAATCAACTAACTAGCACAGAGTCTATAATATAAGAGACAACAAGAGACCACCAAGTAAGTTTCGGGCCTTATAGATGATCACCAAATGAAGACGAAGTTTTGCAGACAATTGTTAGATATGGAAAAACAGGGCATTGTTCCAAAATCAAACACTATATATTCCTCTCCCATAGTTGAACAAAAGATCGGGCTCTTTATTGATAATTCGAAAACAAATGAAATAACTTTTGATGACAACTACATCCTACCTAATATAAAGGGCCAAATACAATCTTTTCTTTGAAAATGCAATAAAATTAGTAAGAGCAAACATTTCCATTAATTATGGAACACAACGTCGCACATAGGTCAATATTTAGCTTTTATGCGGCCAAAAGTCGATTTTGTAAACTTACGGTAAACAAAAAAAAACAGTTTGTCGATCGTTAGGAGAATAGTCCCAGTTTTTAATTTTACTATTTTTACCTCACAAAAGCACACCGTTTGCAAATACGTGTAATTGTAACTTGATGTCTAACCGCAGTACACGTTTTTCTTAGCATATAGTTTACAGGACGAATAAAGTTGTAAGGACAATATTTCTATTTCTGTGTGTGTTATTAGTAATATAGTGATGGATTTCGATAACTCGAGTAAGATTTCTTATTTTAATTAGAATTTGCTCCGCTGAAATGCATGATTCTAAAAATTTAATGCTGTTAAACTTTGGGTATTTTTTTGGCTATATTTTTACCATATTTTACTTTTCAAAATTGAATTTGTTATATTTCCGCGTTAGATCGGATGATAATTTTTTTTGAATTGTGAAATATAACCTTTTCATCTACAAATGTAATAAAAATTGGCTGCGGAAGACTGCAGAGGATAAAAATATTGAAATTTTTAACAGCACAGATTTTTCGGTCAAAAAAATTAAAATTCTGAATAGTGAAACAATCATTGTGTTTTCTTGCTCTTGGAACTCCGAGCACATCAGGAGTGAAAATTGTTAGTCGGAAGTACCTCTATGAGTTTAAGAAAGAACAAAATTTACCAGATTTTGAAGCTAAAATTAATTATTTAGAAAATCGCTTACTGTCAAACTATGGCAGTACTGTGGATGATAAAAAAGTTTGAAACATAGATTTTCCTTATTTAAATCGACTTTGAAGGAAAAATGGGCAAAATGCTATAGAAAAGAAGAGGCGTTTTTGAAAAATATCACCCTTATTCCGGTAGTCGTTTTAATAAAACGCCTTTAAAACGAGAAGGCTCCAGAGACCACATTTTGGTGTTTAAATAATACGAAAAGGGCAGAGTTCTCCATCTTCTCCAATTTTCTAAGCATTATAAAGATAATCGTTTCAATAAAATTCAAATTTTCGTTTCTAGAGCCGTCGTTTTACTGGCGTTTTAGTAAAACGACTATCGGAAGGGTGAATGAGTCGTGGCTAAACGGAACCTTCGAACTTCCTTTAAAATTTCTTTCGTATAAGCACCAATATCACACAACCTATCACTCTAGAAGTCAACAGCTAAGTAAACAAGAAACTAACATTTAAATAATTAAAAAAAAAACCGTTAGATTTTACAGGTGCATTTTCATTCATTGAGATTTCGTTTCTAATTAGTTGCTCGTAGCTGTAGATTAAACGTCATATTGGAAACCATTTCAAGTGGACACAAAATTGATTCACAATAATATGACCAATTCGTCAAAGATACAGGTCAGCTATACATCAATCTTTATAATTGGCACCCAAAGACTCCGACAATGCACAAGATATTGATACCTACACGGTGCAATCATAATCGAAAACTCGTTGTTGCCAATAGGCCAATTACCAGAGAAAGCTGCAAAGGCCCACAATAAACAGCGAAAATTTTGCAAGGACATTTTCAAGAGAACAGTGCAATTTGAATGTATATATTACTTAGTTCCGATCCACTCATAAGCAGCCTTAGGCCAAAAAAGCGAACCATTTTAAAATCATTTTGCCCTGAAGCAAAAAATATGCTTGTGCCATGTGCCAGCAGATTCTAACACCGAACCCGATTCAGGCATTGAATCACTAGACGAATTTGTTATTGAATTATCATGAATTAAGTTTTAATAATATGTTATTTTTATTATTTTTTGTAAGCTGAAAAATTGTTAAAAAAGTAAAAAAATGAAGTTAAAAAAATTAATTTTTTTAAATAAGTAATTATAAATATCTAAATGTTATTATTATAAATTAAAAAACCTCAAAATATTTCTAAATTTACCTCAAAATAGTTTTTTTTATTAAAATTATATTTTTTTTCGTCATATAAAACCCAATAGAAAGAATATAAGTGGATGAATGTTTTTGGCCGCATAAATGTGAAAAATTGACCTATGTGCGTCGTGCAAGGGATAACGAAGCGGATGGTCGTGCGCCTTCAATTGCTGAGTCATTTGGACCTTGTAAGCTAATAATAATTCGAGATCTTTGTGCAGAATTCTCCTCACTAGTGAAATGTTGAGCTTTTGAGATCGATGGCGAGTTGATGATAGTGAATTGAGTCTCACACTCTCGGCTACAGCAGCAACATGCTAGTCTGTGAGCGCACCGTACGATGACGGGGACCATGACCATGAGTTCTGTCCACTAGCATACCAGTCTCACGAACTTTTTGCAGGCGCGGTGGGTACTTCATTTCGGCCAAAACTTCTTTTCAAAACACGCCCTGTTTGGGCTACACAGCACTAACTTTGAAAACAAGTTTTCAATATTTCCCAACGTTGTTCAAGCCTAAAGCGACTAGTTTCATTCCGCGGAGGTATGATACTGACTTTCTGTCAAGATTTCGAGCTGACTACTGCAGCCCCAACTTGCCGGTCTACTAAACTGATTTGGCCATTGTTTGATGCTAAACGCTCAAAACAACTAATTTCTATTGGTAGATTGCATATTAGCTCCATCATAGGTGTCCTTACTGGGCACTGCCTAATAGGAAGACATGCTTCTCGTCTTGGAGTTCCTGCAAATGACTTTTGCAGAAGCTGCATGGATGAAGAAGAAGAGGAGTCAATTCCCCACCTTCTATGCTCTTGTCCTGCCCTAGCGCAAAGACGTAGACTCCACTTGGGAGACTACTACTATAACGATCCTAGTGATCTAAATAATTCCGACATTCACTGTCTCAAACGCTTCATTATTAGCTCAAAATGGTTTAACGAGTAAGGGGGATTTTTGAAATCCTTGTGGTATCACAACGGACCAAATATTGGTCTAAGTGTGCTGTCCTTTTCCGGTCAGCAGCCACTTTAACCTAACCTAACCTAACTGCAGCCCCAAAATGGGCATCAGTAGAGATTTTAAAGTTATGTTCCCATCAAGAAAAGACTGGGATGATGACGTTGCCTTGACGAGAGACTGTGACATAACAAGATGGAGAGAATCAACATTCCGCTCCTATAATAAATTCCGAACACTTGATCTGATCGTAGCTACCTATAGTGGACACTGGACAATAGGAGAGCATGCAGTGAAGCTAGGCACTATCATAGCTGTGGAGACCAGCGGGAAGAGGAAACATCAGTCATCCTTTTCCTCTGCAAATGAGTTTAATCCAAACTGGAAGACTCCGTGCGAATGTCCATAATTTACGATATCAACTCCATCCACAGGTAGACTGCCGGTGGGCGCCATTTCTACATACAACTGTCAACCATTCCTGTGTGTGTGTTACCAGTAATGGAGGGGACCTAAAATTTTCTGCCGATTCCGAACGTCTAATGAGCAATCCTTTTCATAACATTAGATACTCTTGGAGGATTTGTGAATTCCTCGCAAAATGCAGTACATCCCTAAATAATTTTTTTTTTAAGTAGCTGAGAATCGAACCGAAGACCCTTTGCATGACAGTACAACGCACTACCCATTATGCCAAGGAAATCCACTACCCAAATTTAAAGTAGATAAAAATGCAATGCAAAATTTCGTATATCTTACGAACTAAACTGTGTAGTGCGTATACCTTAACAGATCCATAGGTATTTAAGGGATTTATAATAGGAGCTAGAGGGAAGGTCAATTTGGAGTAGGAAAACTATAAATAGAAAGTTCGTTTTTTTTTTTATAATTAACGCGCACTCAAGGGATTATAACTACCCTTAAAATGTTGGTTGAACACAGTGCGAGCATTTAGGAAACAGTGGGAGCATTGAGTAGGAGAAACCGATGTACATTCGTCTTAAATTTCTGGACATTGAAATGGGGAGGAAAAACAGAGTCGGTTAAGGAATTCCACATTCGAGTCGTACAGCAAAAGAAAGAATCTCTGTACTTAACTGTACGTCCAAAGTTTGGCTCAAGGGTATAATGATGAGCATTCCCTGCGGCACGAGTATTACGGTGAAATTTTTTTAGGGGGGGAATGCAACTCGCTATTTCAATAGAACATTGTTTATAGAAATAACGATAAAACAGTGATAGACAAGAGACATTTCGACGATGTTCTAACGAAACAATTGTTTCAGAAATTACTCTATCACCTATCAGCCTTAAAGCTCTATTCTGGATTCTGTCTAGTAATTGTAAAGATGTTTTAGAAGCACCAGCCCAGATATGAGAATTGTATTCTAGTTTGGGACGTATATAAGCCTTATAAATTGTGGCCAGATCAGAGGGGGAAAAAAACTTTTTACATCGTCTTAGGAAACCTAAGCATTTGGCCGCATTTTTAGCAATATCCAATATGTGGTCATTCCACGAAAGGTGGTCAGTAATACACATACCAAGAATTGATAGCTTTTCAGTTTCTATGATGCAAGCTCCATCCATGAATAGGGGCATAGGGGGAATATTACGCTTTAATGACAAAAAACAGCTCTGAGTTTTAGAAGCATTAAATTCAACACGATTTTTAATAACCCATTTAACGATGCTATTTAGATCGGAATTTAAAGTGCTTAACATTATATTGCCGTTGCAATTCAATATTCAAAGAACAAGGAATTGAATCAGGAAATGAATATGAAAAGCTGAGGGTGCTGTCATCAGCAAAACAGTTAAGTGGATTAGTAGTTTCGGTAAAAAGATCATTTATGAAAATGAGAAAAAGAGTCGGTGACAAAACAGAGCCTTGAGGGACACCAGCATTTATTTTACGAACTTCAGACTTGAAACCATCCAAAACGACTTGAATTGAACGGTCAGAAAGGTAATTACTAATCCAACGAATAAGAGATACATCGATACCAAACGCACCAATTTTTGATAAAAGAGCAGGATACCAGACTCTATCGAATGCCTTAGAAATATCAAGCGCAATGATCTTACTTTCCCCAAAAAGATGTAAGGATTGGTTCCACTTCTCAGTGAGATATGCCATCAAATCACCAGTGGATCGTTTTGAGTTCAAATTATAACGAAAATAGAGCGATGACTTTTTTCGCAGAAATATCCACTCTATTGGCTATTATGATTGTATTCGAATTGTATAAATAAATATTTCTAAGGGGCCTCAGTTAAAATCTTACCAAAAATGAACTTTTTATTAAAAAAAAACTTCTTTTTTGTATTAATTAACCATTATTTTACACCTTCAATTTCTCACCATGATTTTTAAAATTGAAATGGTCAACAGCTTGACAAACTATTTACGGATAATTAGCCTTTAATTCACACCAGACCAGTAAATGATCTAAACCTTTATCAACGGGGTTTTAAGATATTAACTTTATATTCAATTAAAAGCTCAAGTGACCTCAACTCCAAGGTGCGTTTCGCCCAGGTACGACAGTGGGCTCATCAGTTAGATGCTGCCGTAACCTTCTATACAAAATACAAAATAACCGATTGAATGTGTTGTTATCTATTTTTCATTTATTTGTGTCTATTATGAATATTTAAATTATTTACAAAATAAGTTACAGAATTAGAAAACAATAACTAAACTTAAAATAATAAACCTATGTATGTACATATACGCTTGCGTGTACATATATTGAAAACAAATAGAATACATCTTGCCTACCAGACTTCACATTTCTTAACAGGGTTCATTGGCGATCCTTCGGGGCATTTGAAGTCCTTAGCAAAATCTTGCATATTGCTGATTGGACCAAGAACTCGGAACTCGGATGGTGAATGAACACCGGTTGTGATGCGCATTTTCAGAGATTCTAAATATAATTTCAAATATTTTAAAAATTGGTCCACAAATTCAATTTCTATTTAATTTACCTTTTCTTTGTTTAGAACACCAGGTCTGTGCAGCTGATACCCAAAACATCTGCTCAGGTTGAAAATCTAGTCCAGGTAGCTTGGGCTCTGGACCATTCTTCAGTGCCCATTTCTTATACGCAAGATACGATTCCTTGATTCCACCATTATCGGCTATGTTTTCTCCTTGGGTGTTGATTCCATTCAACTATAATAAAAAACGTTAGAAATAGCTTCAAAGTAGAAAGTGAACTTAGAACTTAGCACTCTTACATTTAATCCTGTTGATTTTTCGGTATAGTTTCCATATTGTTCAATAATGCACTTGGCTTTAGATAAGTATGCTTCCTTTGTATTTTCCTGCCACCAATCGACCAAGTTACCATTCACATCGAATTGCCTTCCCTGATCATCGAAACCATGAGTTATTTCGTGCCCAATAACATAACCGATTGCACCGTAGTTCATATACTTTGGTCGTTGGGCGTGGAAGAACTGTCCTTGCAAGATACCAGCGGGGAATTCTATAAAAGGTTTAAGTTGAGAAAGAATGAGACAAAGCTGATATTATATTTCATTATAAATTATTATTTTCGACAAAGAGTAAAACAAAGGGTTTTCCAATAGGAAATTTGGACAGGTGATTGGAGCCATACATTAAGTCTATCTTGGCAAATCAACATGGAAAGTTTAACAACATGTGCAAATTATTAAATTGTTTTATGAAAGTGTTGCGGTCGAAAAACTATATTCAGCGACGAGGCCCATTGTTCGATGAATGGGTTCATCATCAAGAAGCAAAATTTTGAAATTTTGCACGAATCCACATAAGATTCAGCAAATTGCAATGCACCCAGAGAAAGTCACTGTTTGGTGTGGATTTAGGGCTGTATGGGCATCATCGGTTCATACTTCTCTTTAAAACGACGTTGGCCACCACCGTCAACGACAAGCGCTATCGATGGATGATAACCAGTTTCTTTAGGCCCGAATCGGATGATATGGATAGCGCTATGTGTCACACAGACAATTTGACAAGCGGCATCTGAACATGGTTATCTCACGCGGAAGCGATATAAATTGGCAACCAATATCATTTGACCCGTAAGGCTAGCCGCGCACTAGCAACTTTTAGTTGCGAAACTGCTTGGTTCGAGCAACTAAAAAGTTTGTGTTTTGACACAAACTAAACGATTGCCTAAAATAAGTTCGCCATTTTATTGAACATATAATTATCTGCAAATTCACGGACATTCAACCAAACAGTTCATCTGTTTTCTATAAGTAACCAAACAGTTTCGCAACTAAAAGTTGCTAGTGCGCGGCTAGCCTAAGACTTCTTTCTGTGTGCCACAATAAACCACAAACCAACACTGCCCTGAAAGCCATCATAATCAATGCCATTGGTGTAATTCAGCATCATGTATGCGCCAGAGTTATGGAAATTTGGACGTTTCGTATAAGTGCTACTCGGCAAAGCAGAGGTGGACATTTGAATTAATTCAATGATATCTCACTCACAGCCCTATTTGTTTTATTCAAATTTAAATAATGGAAAACCCTTTAATACTGAGAATATATTTTACTATTTACTATTACGGTCATAAAAGTCATAAAGTGTGTATCTACTTATTTTGTTTTTTTTTTAATACATGAAAATAAAATTGATGTTCAGTGTTTTAAAAGTATTTTAAAATTGAATTATAATCAATCGTAATTATAATTAAATCTTTAATGCGTATGTTTGTCGATGCACTTTGTTTCTTCTTTATGTTTATAAACGCAAAACCCAAAACATAAATAAGAAAATTATATTTTAAAACTTTGTCTTATGAGACACGTGCTTATTGCGTTTTTCTTTTATGAGATTTTGTTTTCGTCATTCAACTGTAACCCAAACATGGTATCCCAGAAGTAACGTTAAAATTATTTGATTTACAAACGTTGAAAAGTGTAATCTTTTGAATAAATAAGATTGAAGACATAACAAAATATTCGCTAAGTCCTATAGCTTCCTTAATTTAAAAAAAGCACGATTCGATGGCGAGGTTGGCAAAATCCTTACTGAAGTCTGTAAGGGCACGCTAAACTTTTTTTTAAAATTAAATCTGCGAGCTTCAGACTTTGTGCAATGCAATATTATGTACATATACTAAAAACTAACAAATGTTTACTTAAATTCTCAAGCCCCATTTAGATTATAATTAATCTGAGGGGTTGCATAATATAGTCTTTCGTGAGGTGATATGGCTTCTATCATTTTGGTATTATAACAGGTCTTCTTATATTGAAATAAAGGTTTAAATCAATCTCCATATATATCTATATTTTGTATTCTTCATCAAACAATATTAATTTTTAGAATAATTTAATAACAAGTTTTAAAAAGTATACTTAGAGCTAGGTATAATATAATATTGTAAGGTATGTATATAAAGCTTAGAGTAGGTATTGTTGAGAAGTTATGAAGGACAATATGCCTTACAACTCGGCCAACCAGACAAATGATCGTCCCGATCATAACGATTTATAAATTATAAAGAATTTAATATTGATTTTTCTTTATAGCTTAATGAAAGCCTTCATCACTTAACTCTGTAATATTCTTCGGAATTATTATTTTCATCAAAAAAAAGTCGTTCACAATGTTTTGGATTTTCGGAATGTTCTAAATTTTCAGAATTTTCTGATTGTTCGGAATGTTCAGAATGTTCGGAATGTTCTAAATTTTTGGATTGTTCGGAATGTTCAGAATGTTTAGAATGTTCTGAATCTTGAGAATGTTCGGAATGTCTGGAATCTTCGGAATGTCCGGAATGTTCGGAATCTTAGAATGTTCGAAATTTTCGGATTGTTCGGAATGTTCATTATTTTCGGATTGTTCGGAATGTTCAGAATCTGCGGAATGTTCAGAATGTTCGGAATTTCCATGATTTTAAGTAAGTTCAATTCTTAGTGTTCAGAATATTCAGAATGTTCGGATAGTTCAGAATCTTCGGAATGTTCATAATGTTCAGTTCGGAATGTTCGTAATCTTCAGAATGTTCATTATGTTCATAATTGTTCATAATATTCGGAATGTTCGTAATCTTCGGAAGAGGAGTATAATTTCAAAACTCTTCTATTCCACTTTTTTCCAAAAATGAGTTAAGTATGAGGAAATTTTCTTTAGAACAACCCGGATCTAGGTATTTAACTCATAATTATTAAAACTGGTTATTTCCTATACTTTTGAGCACTTGAAAAGTGAAGTTTTTTTCAAAACTACACTATTCCACTCAGTTCTCAGTCGCTTAAATCAAAACTCATTTATTCCCATACAAACGCAATTTTGCACCAAAACTCTTCTTTTCCTAAGCAAATCATTGAAGTCGCTTTCAAAACTCGTGTATTCCAATGACATAAAAAAAGGCGGGAATTTGTGTCATTTTGTGAAAATTGATAGTTTATACTATTTAGTCTTGCACTAATTTTTGTGAAGAACAGATCTTTGGTAAGCTGGCAGATAAAATTTATTGATTTATTATTTTATTTTGATCTAATATAAGTGAATATGGTATTTATGTTTGTTGTTTTAATAGATCATGGAGCAATCAAATTATGCACAAGAGGTTGATTTGGGAAAAGGGCGGAAGAAAATTCGAATTTTCTCAGCCAAAAAAGAACTGATTGCATGCATTGTCTTCAAATCAGTTATGAAACCGATATCTATTTTTTATAGATATGCTCCCAAAGAACTTCCACATATACCATACTGCAAGCATAAAGGCAATAAGTTTATTGAATCTGAAACAAATCAGATTTGTGAACAACAAGATGATAATACGGATCTTCGAATATAAACTTTTAAAATAGTTTTTCCTAGTCTTTAAAGAACATGACTTCGTTATGAAAATTGAAACTTTTGAAGTTTTCAATTTGTTTTTTGTTTCTTTTTTTATAAATAATTAGTCAAATGCTGTGACTCAATTTTTAAGTTTTTTTATAATCAGTACATTTTTGTGATTAACTTTGAAGACTGTGAAGATTTTATGTTTATTGTTAAGTTTTTTTTGGATCTTTTTAATATTTTTTTAAATAAACCAAAATGAAATAAATATTTAAAAAAGGTTGTTTTCATTTCAAAACTCGTTTATTCCAAAACAGGTTGAATCAAAACTCAACTATTCCAATCGTTATTTTCAAAACTCATCTTTTCCAAATTAAAATGATTTTTTGTCATTTTTAGGTTTGTCTAAAAGGTTTGGGACCATAGGAAATAGATAAAGATTATGGCGAATTTATAATTAAGCCCCTAAGCCAATAGCTAATTTCATTTTACCAACTTCTAACAGTTTTTTTCGTTTTACTCAATATTTTAAAAAGTGGAATAGAAGAGTTTTGAAAGTATACTCCTCGATGTTCATAATGTTCATAATTGTTCATAATGTTCGGAATGTTCGTAATCTTCCGAATGTTCATAATGTTCATAATTGTTCATAATGTTCGGAATGCTCTTAATCTTCAGAATGTTCATAATGTTCATAATTGTTCATAATGTTCGGAATGTTCGTAATCTTCGTCATGTTCATAATGTTCATAATTGTTCATAATGTTCGTAATCTTCGGAATGTTCATAATGTTCATAATTGTTCATAATGTTCAGAATGTTCAGAATTTTCGGAATTTTCATAATTTTCAATAAGTTCAATTTGTTCAGAAGATTCTTCTTACTCTAGTGCAGATTTTTTTCTATTTTTTTTTCTTTTTATATGCAAATCTCAAAGCTGCGCTACTGTTGCAGTTGCCGGAACTTCCACATTGTTTGTTTCACAGCATGCAAGCAATTCACTTTTATTATGACATATTCTTATTATGTATATCTTATAGTTTTCGGATTTATTTTTTTTTAATTCAATCTTCAACCCCAATCTTCAATTTTCGATGTTTAATTTTCAATATTTAATTTTCAATCTTCAATTTTCAATCTTGGCTTATCCCATTGCTTGGTACATATATCTTATATGTAGTTTTCGGATTTTTTTTTTCAATTCCATCTTCAATATTCAATTTTCAATCTTTAATCTTGGCTTATCCCACTTCTGAGTTATAACAGGTCTTCTTATATTGAAATAAAGGTTTAAATCAATCTCCATATATATATTTTGTATTCTTCATCAAACAATATTAATTTTTAGAATAATTTAATAACAAGTTTTAAAAAGTATACTTAGAGCTAGGTATAATATAATATTGTAAGGTATGTATATAAAGCTTAGAGTAGGTATTGTTGAGAAGTTATGAAGGACAATATGCCTTACAGTATCTTGTTTTTTTTTTATAATTAGAGTCACTTATTGCAGTAGCTCCAAATATACGCTTTCGCTCATACGTAAATAGATTGATCAATCACCATGTACAAACTTCAAACCTCAATTCATTAAATTTCCTTATGTATGTGTATAAATCCTTAATGATCTCCCACCTTATAACAACAGACTTAGACTTATTGATATACCCAGTCTCGAGAACAGACGTTCCTATTTATGTTTTGTTTTCATTGTAAAATTAATCAACGGTAACATAGACTGTTTGCACCTTCTGTCTCGTATTAACTTTAATGTTCTTCAAAGAAATTTGAGGAACATACCGGAGAGTATACTTACATATTTCAAACTATCGTACAAATTATGAAAAATGTTCTCCATTAAATAAAATGTTTAAACTATTTAATTTGTACAATCTTAAATATAACAATTTGTTTGATAAAACAATAATTAATTCATGTCAATTTAAATCAATATTTTTCCATGATTTTCTTAAAATCTTAATATAAACATCTGTTAGAAATTTTGTAAATTTTGTAAAACTAGCAATTTAGTTATGTAAATAAATAAATAAATGATTTATTGAGCGCCAAAACTATAGCCACGTTTCTTTTTTTAGTGACATTTTCTTTATAAAAATTACAAACATTACTGTAGTGTAATTAGACTTTCATTGTCTTTATGTAGTTCATATCTTCTATTTCTGCAGTTCACGAGCAAAATAAAAGCTCAACTGAATTAACTACTGACGTCTAAATGCATTGTTATACATCAGTTTAACTGAAAGCTTAACTGATAGCTCAACTTGGACTGAAACTGAAATGATGGGGCTCAAAAAATAAATAATACAAATCATTTTTGAATTTATTTCTAGGGAACGCTATATCAATTAACATAAATTTCATTGAACTACATAATTGATCGTGAAATTGGTTCATTCATACCGAAGTTTTATCCTATGTTTAGGCTTAAAAAATGCGTCTTTCTACCATTGAGTCTCATTGGGGTACACATACAAATTAAGTATAGGAGGTTGGGCAGAGATTGGAGACCCAGAACATTATGTGGAGCTTAAGAATCTGGACAAAAATTCCAACGCGTTTTAAAAAGACACAAACTTTATGAAACATTTCTGAACTCTCTCAATTCTATCCGAAAAGTTTGTTGGTAAGGGTTCCAGATAACATCAGTATACTTATGTGATGATCTAACTAATGTAGTAGGGTAAACTGCCAATTGTTGGCACCCCCCCCCCCCCCCCCAATAATTGGCACTTACAGTTTAAATTACTCGTATTAATAACATTTAAAAGTTTTCTAATAAAATCTTTTTAAAAATATTAGCCTTAGTCTATTTCTGATGATTTGGCTCAAGTAGCACACTGGTGTATAATTTGGTACAATTTCTTGAATTTTGGTGTAAAATTGAGGAAATTGAAGAAAATTTTAAGATTTTGGTGTATTTGACAAAATATACCGGTATAAAAATTACACCATTGTCTTTTCTGTGCAAAATTTCAACATTTTTGTTCCAATGCGGTGCAAAAAATAAACCGATTCGCAGCTGTTTTTTTAATATGCCATTAATGGCGCATAAAAAAATCCAATTTTTAAATCAACAAAAATGACGTATTTTTTACACCAAATTTTGTAGATAAAATACACCATTTTAAATGAGCAATCATTTTTCGGTGTAAGATTTAAATCGTGTGGAGATTAAATACACTAAACTACACCAATGTCTAACCATAATGTCAACAAAATGTTTACCTCAGTTTAGCTGTCATTTGTCACAGTCACCGCGCGTTTATTTCTTTAAAAAATAAAAAAATTGGGTAGCTCGAAGTTCAGCAATTATTTGAAATGGTATCGTAGGAAAAAAACTTTTTAAAAAAATTAAAAAAACTGTGTGAAACCCAGTAGTATTCAGCAAAATCATCAAAATTTATTTGAAACGACGAAAATCAACTTTTATATTCTACAAATTGTTCAATATCGCGAGAAAATATTATTTCAAATGAACCTAAAAAGTAGGGCCAAATGAAATATTATTAGACTCAATTTCGAACAGATTTGGATGATAATGATGAAGTTGTGGAAAATATAAATCGGGAAGTAGAACCCTCCTCGGAAGATTGCGTCATTGATGATTTGGACGAACACATTAATTTTATGTCTAAATTGGCTGTTAAATATAAAATAACACATTGTGCTATGTCTGATCTACTTCTTTTATTGCGAAGTAAAGGAAAAGCTGAACTGCCGAAAGATGCACGTACGTTGCTCCATACACCACGGAGTATTCATATACAAACAATGGAATCCGGTTCATTTTGGTACTATGGCATCGAAAACATTTCGTCAATTAAATCAATCAATGGAAGTTCTTCTTAATTTCAATGTTGATGGATTACCTCTGTTCCTAAGTAGCAAATTCCAATTTTGGCCAATTTTAATGAACATAGCCAATATTTCTGAAATTCGACCAATGGCTATTGCAATATACATATTTCGGTAATGCGAGCCACCATCTAGCGAGGAGTTTTTGAGGCAACATGTTAATGAAATTAATGCTCTAATTTCCAATGGAATCGATTTAGCAAACGGCTCAAAAATATTGATCAAGGTCAATGCGTATATTGCAGACACACCAGCTCGGGCATTTATCAAAGGAAACCATATGAGCTTTCCTAGATTAGATTGTCGACGAAGAACTCATTCGGATTTAATAATCAAATCCGATGAGGGCCATCATTTATTCAATCCCAGAACGAGGCTATTCTACAAAGGATTAAAAAAAAAATATAAAATTGGGTGAAAATACCGAAGAAGAGGATGAAGAAGCTGCTTTAGATACTGAACCACAAAACGGCCGTCGAAGGTGAAACCAAATTAAAGCAAAAATTTATGAATGTATACATTATGTACAACTTTATTAAATATTAATAAATATTATGTATTTATTTTCTTGAATTCCAATGTTAACTATAATTTTGTTTTTGTTTTGAACATTTCTTACACTATTTACAGCAAATTAAACATACTAAAAAAAATTACTGGATATATTTTTCGCAATGGTGCATTTTTTTTACTGCTTGGGGTATATTTTGTACAGTTTATAGCATAATAAATGTACCGAAAGCAGAATATTGGATATATTTTGCACAATGGTGTATTTTTTGTATTGTTCTTTGAAATTGGTGGAATATTTTGCACATTTTCCGTCATACAAAATGTACCGAAAGCAGAATTTTGGATATATTGTGTACAATGGTTTTTTTTTTCTTCTTGTTCTTTAAAATTGGTGCATTTTTTTCCAAATTCAGGAGTTAGAGTATGCATATACATACAGGGTGTCCCACTGTGACCTCGGCAGACGAAAACCATTAATTTTAATTTAACAAAATAATACGTTCGATAGTTAACTGTGGAAAAACCGTTAATCCGTTAATCGCACAGAAAAAACCTGTATGGTGGAAAGCAAATCTTACCTGTTCTTGTTTTAATAAAAAAGAAAAAAATCAAGAAAAATCGGTTTTAGTTTTGCCAAGTTTAGAGCCAGTTAAATATCGGTCTCAAAAATGGACGACATCTATAAATAAAGCATTAACCTGGAAGTATTTGTATGGTTTTTTCTCACCAGTATTTCCAAGAGCACGTCCTTAACGGGATATCGGAAAAAAGCATCGACTTAAGATGCGTTCTTTTTTTTTGACGAACTCCTTTGTCATATCATTTACCATCTTTAGTTTATAGGTACTCAATCTACCCTTTTGCCTTTTCAATGTAAACATTTCTATGTGATTAAAGATCTTCCCACAATTTACTATCAAAAGTATTATATGTATATTGCTAAATTAAAATGAATTTCTTGTTTGTATGTATAAAAATGGGTTTAAAAGAAATTACTCCAAAAATCATACAATTTATTTTAAGTCAAAACGGAAGTGAAAACGAGAAAATTACTTCATAAGTTTTTCGACTTGAAAATAGGTCTTAGGAACCTATATGTATGATGGGTTTCGTCTGCGGCGATTACTTTGAGACACCCTGTATTTTGGACGACGGCCATTTTTTCCAAGAAATATTAAAAAAATTTAAATATTAAATGAAAACAATGATTAGTTATTTTAATATTATAGCGACTTAATTATAAACCGCATTTGGTATTTTCGACTCGTTTTTAACATAACGTCTCTACAAAATTAAAAAACAACCAACAAATTTTAGATTTCGAATAATTAATTTTCACGAATTGTTTTAGAAATCTTTGATTAATTGATATTTTCGAGGCGCTCCATTTATAGACGGGGAGGATCAAAAATCATTCGGCAGAATGTGCTTCGTTTTTAAATTAGGCACTCGCATTCATACTAATTCATGATTTTCTTGCGGCCATATAATGCAGGTGAATAATAATTAGAATCATAGAAACAATTACAAATTCTTCAGATACATTTTCAATCAGAAAATAAACTTCGGTGTAAAATTAAATTATTTCCAATTTAAAAAATAAACTTCGGTGTAAATTTTATTTCAAAAAAAAATTCTGTTTCAGATTTTGGTTTTAAACCAATTATCAGTTTATTATTTACACTTCCGGGGTATATTTTGTTCTAGTAACCAGAATAATTTGTATACCACTAGCACAATTTATGTACCGAAAATTGGTATAATTTGTGTACAGCCGGTGTAAATTATAAACGACAACGAGGTATTATATACACCGAATTTAAATTAATTGTACAAAAACTGCACTCAAAAGTGTCATATTTTTAACTTCCCATAGGGAGTTATTGTAATCGGTCCGATTTGTCAAATTGGAATTTTTGACATTTCTCGACGTTTCAAGGTCCCTAGAGGCTATATCAATCATTTTTAGAGAGATGTCTGTGTGTGTGTGTGTGTACGTACGTTCGTACGTTCGTACGTTCGTACGTGCGTACGTTCGTACGTCCGTACGTTCTTGTACCATTTTTCGTCGTCGATATCTCAAGAACGAGTAAAGATATCGACTTCAAATAAATTTTGTTTAATAGATAATAACTTCAAAAGAGGCTGAAAGGGCGTTTATTAAAATTCAGTGAGTAGTTTTTTCACTATAACGGTTTAAAAAAAAAGTAAAAATTTTGCTTAGTTTCAAATATCTCACGAAAAAATAATGCTATTGATTTCAAATAAAATTTAATGTACTCATTATAAGGTCATACAGATTTGGTATGAATTTGGAAAAAAATGAACATACCGTTATTTTTTTAAATAAAAAAAAAAACAAAAAAAAAATTAATAACCCAGATATTCTAAGAACGGAAAACAATTTGAAACTCAAAATAATTTTATTTTACGAAAAATAATGTGTTTGATAACTGGTGAAAATTTCAAAAAAAATAAGTTTACAGTTTTTTTACAAAAAATAAAAAACCATATAAAATTCGATTGAAAATTGGTAAAAATTGTTTTTCGACTCAAATTTCTCGAGAACTTGTAGTGATATTGGCTTCTAACTTAGTTTATTTTATACATAGTATAATTTTGTACAACTGGTAAAATGTTGACAAATATTGAATTAATAGTTTTTTTTTTTAAATAAAAAAACTATTAAAAATTCTAGTGAAAACTAGTTAAAATTGTATTTCAAGTCGAATTTCTTGGGAATGAACACCGATAGTGCCTTCTAAAGTATGTTGTTTTATACATCGATACCTTCCTGTAAGAATGTATACTAAGCGACATTTCTAAAATTGTTCAGGAAACGAAAAAAACGAAGAAAGTTCTAGTTTAATCATAGTGTGCTAAGAGACAATTTTGGTTAAACTAAGTGACATCTAACAAAAGTTTTTGTTGCTCACGACAATGAGATCTTTATTAATGTCGCTTAGCATAATTTTTTTGGGGGTTGGGTACGATTAACCGATTTTTAAAATGTCGATTTAAAAAATTCGATCTTCAAAATGTCGATTTTCAAAAAGTCGATTGATAAAAATGTCGACTGATCAAAATGTCGACTATCAAAAATTCGATTTTAAAAATGTCGACTCGAAAAATGTCGACGCGTAAGCAGTGAGCTATGTAAGGGGGGCCATGCTGCCCCCCTGCAACCCTCTGCTTGGGCACACTATAGGATTTTGTGTAGGTGCGAGGTTGGGTGTATGCAAAGTTTCTTTAGCATTTAAAGAATCGATACGCTCCCCTTCTTTTTAATTTATAAAATTGAATTAATAATAAAATTTAGTTAACATATTAAAAGAGAGCATTCTTGTTTTATTGAACTCAATTTTGGATAAAACTCGACATTTTCACCGACAAGTTTTCAGTCGACATTTTAATAGTCGATATTTTAAACTGTCGACTTTTTTTTTGTCGATCAAACTTCAGTCGACATTTTAACAGTCGATAAAATTTATATTTGTCCAGTCGACATTTTTTTTGTCGACATTTCGTACCCTTCCCTTTTTTTGGCGGATAATACAAATTTCAGGGGGCAACATTATTTTAATGAGAAAACATGGCAGTTGATACATTTTTTATTTGTACTCTAGTTTCCTTTTCATGCATAATAGGTTGGCGAAAGACAGGCCAAAACGTGGCCCTTAACATATAGTATATTTCCTCATCAAAAAGTAATTTTCGAAAAAAGTGTCGCTTAGTACATTCTTACGGGAAGGTTTCGACATAATACAATTATTAACATATGGTTAAATTTTGACAAGTATCAAATTGACAGTTTTAACAAAAATATAAAAAAAATCTACTAAAAAGTGGTACCTAATATTTGTTTTTCGACTAGAATATCTTGAGAACGAGCAATGATATTGACTTTGCCATTATTTAATTTTATACATAATACAATTTCTAACAAGTGGTTTATATTTGACATATATCTAGTTTTAGAGCGGATATATTTTGTAAGTACCCTTCCATCAATAATCAAACCATATCTTTTATATTTGAATATTTCGTTTTTAAATTTATTTCAATTAAAATGTTTGGAATCGAAATAATAAAGTAATTTCTATAATATAATACATAATTTTATAATTTTATTATCAACTTAGTTTTTAGAAGAATGTATGTACTGTACATACGTATATGAATAAGGTTGTTTAGTTGTACCCAAGTCCCACATATTCAAATTCCATTAATATAGCTATGGTAAAATTGAAGAAAACGTCACAATATGTTTTTATCTTTTTGTCCATGAAAAAGATGTAAAATTCTACTCAAGGTTTTCTTACCATAATGGGAAGTTATCAGTGTGGGTCGCACCCAGCCTCTTTTTTATATTTAAAATGTATATCACGAAAGCGCAAAAAATACCCCAAATATTTTGGTTTATTTTGGACGTTTGTGCTACTTGAGGGAATACTTTAACTCATATATTAACAGTTTAAGTTTAAAGTAGTTTATCATAAGATAAATTATAAAGGCCATTTTCTGAAGGGAGTTTGAATAAACCGATTCAAAGAATTGGGCAAAAAGCTCGAGAGACTTATACAATATCCGTAGAATAGTACCTTTTTAAGTTCATTGTGGTTGGAATCCCAAGCGATTTTCGTCGTGTAGAGTTAATAAAACTCTAGAATTGTTTCGGGTCGCTCCTTAAATTAATCTCAACATTTGAGATATAATTTTTGTGCAAAAATTTGCTGAGAACAATGAATTTTTAACGAGTTTGACATTTCATAATTAGCAGATGATATATTCTTTAAAGTTTTTAAATGAGTTAAGATTTTGCTGTACCACGGAGGTATTATTAAATTTCTTCTGCCGTGATTGAAACTTTCAATTCATCTTGTAAAGTAAAAACTAAGATTTTATGGAAATGATTAATAATATTATTAATTTGATATATGTATGTAAGACAAGAGTAAATAAATGATCTATAATAGAAAATTGTTCTTTTTAAATTACATGGAATCAGCATGTTTTCGCTTTAAGAATAAGACCAAATTATATCAGCTAAGTTGAGATTGCCAATAATAAAATTTTATGCAGATTATTGAATAAATTACACAACAAAATCAAGATATTTTTGATAAAGTTTTTGATAATAAACAAACCCATGTTTTTTTATTCTTATTGATTGAGTAGTTTTTCTTTTAAATTTTTATTTTAAATGTTTGTTACTAAGCTTCAAATAAATTAATGTAAATTCATATGTGCTAGCTTCCTTTTCTTTAGACGCAGTACACGAATATGATGATTTATCGAGCCTTTTTTCCTTTTAATCCGCGCTTATTAAAAAAAAACTAAAGTTTTAGTTAAATTATTTATAAAATTTAGTCAGCTCAAAATTGAATTAATGACTTAGCATCGGTCTCGGAGTGTTGGCCGTCATCGTTTTTTTAATAGTCATTTTACGAAATGTTTGTTCTCATACAATTTAAGTGAATGTTTTTTGATATTTATTCACTGTCAAGGCACGGAAAATATTTATGTAAAAAAATTTTTTTCTAAACGATTAAATTAAATTCCACTACAACCTCCTCTAGTTTTGATAAAAGTAAAAAAGCTAAATCATCTCGCTACACAAGTAACTGAGCTAAACACCGTTTCCTGGCTTCAACATTTTGATAAATAAATATAAAACATAGGTTATTGACCAACATTAATACAATAATTATCTTCATCAATTTGTCATATGTACTGTATAGGTGCTTTAAGTCTGTATTGTATAGTAACATTTAATAAAAAAAAAAACTTGTAAGTACCTACTAGTTTATAATTAATAAAAATGATTGCTTTGCAGCAATTAAACCTAAAGCTACTAATAACCGGAAACTTACGTATGCTGTTTTCCAGTGATGAATAGAAAGCATTTACAACCGCTGGTCTGGCATGACGTACCCAATCAGTTTTGTTGACAGGCAAACGCAATTTATTGAACGATTTGTCTGTTCCGAAAACGTTCATTTTGAGGAAAGATTCAAAGTATTTGCTTGAGTCAATATCCAAGTTTTCGTAGTATTCACTCAATTTGTTATCGTCGATAATCTCATCGGGGTATCCAATGTGAGTTGTCATTGAGGCCAATTTTTCTAGAGCCGATTTTCTTGTTTGCTCATCCATCCAGTCGACTTGGGTAAGGATTCCAGAGAATACGCTTCTTATGCTATCGACCATTTCTAGCGCAATGTGTTTGGCATCTTCTTTAAAGTATTTTCGAACATAGAGTGAACCAATCGATATAGCCAGACTGAAATATTAAAACGAATGGTAATATAAATGTATTTTGAAATAATAAGATTTACAAATGGAGAACAATTTGTTAAGACTTGGTATACGACACATTTAAATGTTTGCTTTGCGTTATTTAACATACATACATTTACATATAACCTACACACGTAGCTTGATGTTTTCAGAAAAGTTAAAAAAAAATTTTCGAATCCTCCAATAAAATGTATGTATGTAATTAAAAAAAACTAATGTATAATCCAAACGAAAATAAAAAATTTTAAAAATGACAAATATGGTGAAACATTAGAATGTAAAGGTTAAATGTCTTGAATGCTTGCGAGTTCTCATTTTCTTGTGCAATTCATGAAAAATGAAGATGTTTTTTTTTTATTTTGGAAAGTTACTCATACCGTTCTAGGAATATATTTCCTTCCGGATCGACGCTGTAAAAAGTTTTAAAGAATTATAATAAAAAAAACAAACAGAAACAAACTATCTATTTAAGGAATGTCTCTTAGTTAATTCCCTGAGAAAAAAAAATCACTAAAAAGCTATTTTCGAAACAAAATATGTATAAATGTACATAGTTGTTGCAGGTATGTTATCATATAAGTTACAGATTTCTGCTTCCTCCTTTTTAGACCAAGACGTGGGGATTTAAAATCACAACTTTTGGAATCATTTTTTTAGGGACAATGCGATTTTTTTCAAATAGGAAATACATACTCCTAATGCATTTGACTTAGTATTTAAGTTTTTATTTGTTGTCAATCCAATTAATAGAACTCATTGATACATACATATGTATAAAAGTTTTTTAAGCGAACCATTCCGGCCTTATTTCTTTTTTATAAAATCTCAAAAAAGTCGATAAAAGTTAAAAAAAAAAAAATAACAAGGATGACTAACCTACCTTTTTTAAAATTGGATACCATTTACCGAAAAGTATTACCCCTGTAGTAAATAAATGAAAGAAATGAGAATACCACAGAAAGTAAAAAGTAAAGACTGATTCGGTTTGGACGCTTTCACTTAATTGTTTGTGTTACATTTAATCACGTGCAATGTTTGAAGTTATGCATTAAAGGAAAAAAGTAATAATTTCTTGATTTATTTGCTTTATTAAGTGTTTTGAAACTCATTTAAATAGACAAAATCAAAAAAACTGTTTTTTTTTTGTTTCAGTTAGTTTTGTAGCATTGGGTAACACTGGTGGTTTTCAATGGCGCCAAATAAAATATGACTGCCTTATTTACAATTTCACTTATTGAACAAAATTGCGTTAAAAATTATTCTGAGGGTGGAATGAAACCATTCTATAGCGGCATTCAGACTTTCGGTTTTGTGCTCTGTGTACGTTGTTCGTTGTTGCTCGTACGCAGAACAACGAGAATGTAAATGATAAAAACGAACAACGAACTAACAACGAATGAAGAACGTACAAATTCAAAGAACCTCGGAAATTTCTGTGTTCGTTGTTTGTTGTTACCCGGACAACGTGTGTTTAAATGCGAAAACTGTTTAAATGAACATTGTTTTGCAGTGCCGTGCAACTTGTAGGGACATTTTTGAAGTTTTTTTTTTTATTAGTGAATGGAGCATCAGAAGGCTTCATTATAAATTGGGGTACCTATAGGTAAATAAATAAAATATTTTGCCTATGGATTTTATCTTTCTAGTACGAATAATAATATTTTAGATTTAATATTCAGAGGAACATGCAAAAAAGCACGATATTATAATCACTTCTAGCGCTAGTTTAGAAAATAAAACAAGATTTGTATGCTTCCTATAAATGTTTCCTTTTCAGCACCAACCATTCGTCCAACAACAGGATCTTCTTTTTTTCTTTTTTTTTTTTTCTAAACTATTAATAGTGCCGCCACTGCCAACAATGTGTTTGTTGTTAAAGCCCCATTTAGACTTTCGTTCTTCATTCGTTGTACGTTGTTCGTTGTTCGTTCTTCTCTCAACAACGAACAATGAAGAAGCATTCACATTAATTCGGTTTTGTTTTTTGTTCGTTCTTAACAACAAAATGGATAACAACACATTGTTGGCAGTAGCGGCACTATTAATTGTTCAAAAAAAAAAGAAGATCCTGTTGGACGAAGAGTTGGTTGTTGAAAAGAAAACATTTATCACACACAAATATAATAGAAGAGTTAAGACTTCAGACAGACGATTTCCAGAATTATTTGCGAATGCCCGAAGAAACACATGTTAAGCTTCTTGGTTTGGTGAAAGCTTTTGTATAAGTCAATAAACTCCTCAATTACTTCTTTTGATAAATTCCTTAAATCAGACATTTTTTTAATCAATGCAATATCAATATGAACGTACACGATGAAAGTATTTAAAAAAAATGATTATAAAGAACATGAGATAGGTGTATTTTTTTTCAATTCTCCTCATTGTTTTTGTTCGTCTGCTACTATGAACTGAATAGACTAAGAGCCCACAGCAATTTTTGGGTGTGATTGATAACAAAAAATAATTAGCATAATTAGATAGGCCTTTTATAGTTATTTACAAATGTGAAAGTCTTGCATACTCTAGTGGGAGCAATAGTGCATTAAGTATGCAGTTCTTTCCAAGTCCAAATAATTGTGATAACAACTTTGCCAAAATGTAGAGTTAAGCCCCTGATTAAAAATATCGAGGTCCAAGACGTTTTACAGACAGTCTTCTGCCTGCCAGACGCAATAAGAATAGGCTACTTTTTGCACCAAGAAGGCCACCTTCAAAACGTCTTGGACCTCGATATTTGCAATGAGGGCACTTAGCTGGTCATTTTGAAGTTATGGCAAATTTTGTATCCCAATTTTTTAGAATTTGGAAAGAACTGCATACTTGATGCACTATAATGCACTATTGTGCCCACTAGAGTATGCCAGACGTTCACATTCATAAATAACTATAAGGCTAGCCGCGCACTAGCAACTTTTAGTTGCGAAACTGCTTGGTTCGAGCAACTAAAAAGCTTGTGTTTTGACACAAACTAAACGATTGCCTAAAATAAGTTCGCCATTTTATTGAACATATAATTATCTGCAAATTCACGGACATTCAACCAAACAGTTCATCTGTTTTCTATAAGTAACCAAACAGTTTCGCAACTAAAAATTGCTGGTGCGCGGCTAGCCTAAAAGGCCTATCTAATTATGCTAATTATTTTTGGCTATCAATCACACCCAAAAATTGCTGTGGGCTCTCGGTCTAGAAGGATAATTAAAAGTATAGTGATAGTTGTACATATACACATAAATATATACAAATACATATATAAAAAAAATGTATAAATGTCCCTACAAGTTGTACGCTACTGCCAAACAATGTTTATTTAAATAGTTTTCATATTTAAACACACGTTTCCGGGGTAACAACGAACAACGAATATGGAATTTTCCGAGCTCCTTTAGCTTCATTTAGACTTTCGTTCTTGTCGTCTGTGTACGTTGTACGTTGTTGTACGTACATAGAACAACGAGAATGTAAATGATAAAAACGAACAACGAACTAACAACGAATGAAGAACGTATAAATTCAAAGGAGCTCGGAAATTTCCATATTCGTTGTTCGTTGTTACCCCGGCAACGTGTGTTTAAATATGAAAACTGTTTAAATAAGCATTCACCCGTATTCTGAAACTCGTATTTATGACTCGTATTCGACTATAGTCGTATGTTGGTATTCCAGAAGTCGTACATTCGACTACACTTGTACTAATATCGGGAAACGCAAAACATCGCATACGACTATTCGTATTTTATCGTTATTCCGAATCTCGTATTCGATTTACTTGAAGTCGTATTTGTGTACTTTTTTACTCGTATTAAATTTTTTAGACGAGACTTGTTATTTTTTAAGTACATTGGTACCTCTTGGCAAAATTATTAGGCGTTAAACTGTCATGCGGAAAGTCTGGAGCGGCTAGCCTAAAAGGCCTATCTAATTATGCTAATTATTTTTGGCTATCAATCACACCCAAAAATTGCTGTGGGCTCTCGGTCTAGAAGGATAATTAAAAGTATAGTGATAGTTGTACATATACACATAAATATATACAAATACATATATAAAAAAAATGTATAAATGTCCCTACAAGTTGTACGCTACTGCCAAACAATGTTTATTTAAATAGTTTTCATATTTAAACACACGTTTCCGGGGTAACAACGAACAACGAATATGGAATTTTCCGAGCTCCTTTAGCTTCATTTAGACTTTCGTTCTTGTCGTCTGTGTACGTTGTACGTTGTTGTACGTACATAGAACAACGAGAATGTAAATGATAAAAACGAACAACGAACTAACAACGAATGAAGAACGTATAAATTCAAAGGAGCTCGGAAATTTCCATATTCGTTGTTCGTTGTTACCCCGGCAACGTGTGTTTAAATATGAAAACTGTTTAAATAAGCATTCACCCGTATTCTGAAACTCGTATTTATGACTCGTATTCGACTATAGTCGTATGTTGGTATTCCAGAAGTCGTACATTCGACTACACTTGTACTAATATCGGGAAACGCAAAACATCGCATACGACTATTCGTATTTTATCGTTATTCCGAATCTCGTATTCGATTTATAGTCCAATCAAATTAGTATTTTATATCTACAAAAAATACTGCGTCGAATTTTTTTTTTGTTTCTTAAAGAGTACCTATTGGAGAGTGTAAATCCAAAAAGTTCGAACAAAAAACGCCCTTGCGTTGTCCGCCATTTTGAAAAAGGCTTTGGAAAGCTTGAACTCGATTTTCTCGGCTCCTATCATATATAGAGCTGTATTTTTTTTTTAGGTTTGTACGTTAAAATATCTTCTTCAACTTTTGTTGAGAAAAAAATTTGAAACCTCTTTCCAAAAAAAAGTTATCGACGAAAAACTGTCGAGATTTTGAAGTAAAAAATGGTTTTTAACGTTTATCTCGCCTCATGTTCATCTGATCAAAAAAATACTTAAGTTGTTTTTTATAGACCACTTTATTTCCTACATTTTGGTATATTTAAATTTTATGTGTGACAAAAACTGTAGGAAATATAACCTGTCAAAATGGCCAATAGCCTGCGAAAATTTAAAAAAAAAAAATTTACTCACGTTTGAAAATTTTCAAATTTGATTATGTTCATTATGAAATTTAAAAAAAAACAGTTCAAACTCTTTTCCACACCACCACATTGAATTCCACCCATGACATGAAAAGTCCCATACCCATCGATAGTGCAAGTGTTGAAATCTGCGTTATCAAAAACAAATTGAGAGAAGGCATGAGGCGTGGCTTCACGTGAAGGGCGTCTAATGGAAGCAGCCTCGTATAAAGTTATTTCGCTATAAGATGCTGAAAACCCTACCGAGGATAAAACATCTATTAATTTTTAGGCGCGAATTTCTTGAACAAAAAAGCTCCTATACCAAGAAGAACAGGTGAAACGAACGAACGAGGGCGTATGGCAGATATAATGGAATGTGCGATCTATGTGCATTTTCTTTCCCAAATTTTGATATCACCTTTTTTTGATTTTAAAATCATTTCGGATAAAAAAACGCGAAGGGTTTCCGGTACGTGATCATCAGCATTGGTCATCAATTTATCGGTGGGTGGGTACATATTTGTGTCGTAAGCCCTTGAACGCACATCTTCAACGATAATAGCGGCAGCTTCTCGAATCTCGCGCAACCTTTCCTCTTCAGGACTAGATTTTTTTTTATACCAGTCTTCGGCAAGCAACTTATGACCGGTATTTTTGAAGCAAACAATAGTTTCCCGCTTGTTCATATCCAAAATAAGTATATCCTCTTGGTATTTGTTTTTTAATCGCGTTTTAACGGTACGACGATCTGGTGCATTTTCTTTTCCAATTTGGTCAATTAATTCATTGAGTGTGAATTGGCACTCATCACAATTTTCTTGAAGGAAGGTATAAATGCGTTCCATGGCGGAATCAATACTTTCCGACACTGGTCTCCCTTTTATTTGACTTAGAGTCGGGGGTGGGAGATACATAAATCGCCGATAACACTCAAAATGGTACTGGGCATTAACGATAAGAATTTCAGGGATACCGTTCAAACGTTTAATAACGTTTTGCGAACAAATGTCGTTTCGATCTGATAGTTTTCCTACTATCTTATCACGAGTTAAGATGTCATGAACTTTGTGACTTACCCTTCGTCGCTCTTTTGGATGTTTTGTCTGTTGTTCAAAACTTCCAATTTCTTCTATGCAGAAAAAACATTTATTTTCGAAATCGAATTGGCTTGCATCATTCGGTTGATAAAATGAGGAAGAAGCTAACGGTAAAGTTGCATCACTTTCACTCCGACGCTTAAATTCTGCCTTAGCCATTCGTTCATTTCCATAACTTTTCCAGCAATTAACATGAACCGTTATATTATCAACGTTTTCAAGCATACGCGCATGTTCGATATTACCTCTTTTAAATGCAAACGATTGTAATGTACTTACACCTTTTTTTTCACCACCGAAACTTTTTCGTTACCAAATAGCTTTTCACATATAAAACAATCACCCATATTTAAAACTTTTTTGCTCCGAAGCATATGAGATAAGATAAAAAACTGACAGGTATTCAATAGTGCGCTTAAAAATAGATTTGAAATAAAATAAAATCAAATATATTTTTGCGGGACCAAAATTATATTTCTTTCGGATATATGTAAGAAATTTTTCGCAGGCTATTGGCCATTTTGACAGGTTATATTTCCTACAGTTTCTGTCACACATAAAATTTAAATATACCAAAATGTAGGAAATAAAGTGGTCTATAAAAAACAACTTAAGTATTTTTTTGATCAGATGAACATGAGGCGAGATAAACGTTAAAAACCATTTTTTACTTCAAAATCTCGACAGTTTTTCGTCGATAACTTTTTTTTGGAAAGAGGTTTCAAATTTTTTTCTCAACAAAAGTTGAAGAAGATATTTTAACGTACAAACCTAAACAAAAAATACAGCTCTATATATGATAGGAGCCGAGAAAATCGAGTTCAAGCTTTCCAAAGCCTTTTTCAAAATGGCGGACAACGCAAGGGCGTTTTTTGTTCGAACTTTTTGGATTTACACTCTCCAATAGGTACTCTTTAAGAAACAAAAAAAAAAATCGACGCAGTATTTTTTGTAGATATTTCAAATTAATTAATTTAATTTGACTGGACTATTACTTGAAGTCGTATTTGTGTACTTTTTTACTCGTATTAAATTTTTTAGACGAGACTTGTTATTTTTTAAGTACATTGGTACCTCTTGGCAAAATTATTAGGCGTTAAACTGTCATGCGGAAAGTCTGGAGTTTGATTCTCAGCCGCAGCAAAAAGTTTTTTCAGGAATGTAATGCCTCTTGCAACGAATTGACAAATCCTCTAAGAGTATATCTCTTGTCTTGGAAAGTGCTGCACATTTGCCGTTCGGAATCTGCAGAAAATTTTAGGACCCCTCCGTTCCTGGTAACACGCACACAGGAATGGTTGAGAATTGTAAGTCACTATAGGTCCTGGTTCACTTCGAGCTGTTGCACCACCAAATTTTTAAAGCACATTTTTTATTGGTTTATTATTTGAACTCAACATTTCTAACGCGTTCATGTTTAGTAAAATAATAAATCGTTCTCAATTTGAGGCATTGGTTTGTGCATTGGAAGAAAATTTGGAGGGAGCAAGAGGCCATAGGAAGAGTGGAAAACTCAAAGCAAATAATTAACAGTTTTGGGCGGACCGAAATGGTCCAACTTGTCTTAAAGTAAGAAATATTTAACAAATTGTAATTCATGCCTCTGTAGGTCTGCAATGATCAAAAGTATTTAGTTAAAACAGAAACTGCATCACAATAAACAGCAATTTAAAGGCACAGGGGTGGTGAAATTACAACCATATGCTAGAGCAAATTTGAGAAGTACATTGCTAACATTTTAAATTTAAATTGTTAATCCCTAAGGATCAAACATTGGAGTTTTTCAGCCTCCTCCTGTAATCGACACGATAAATACTGAAGATGAAACTGATATAGTCCAAGAATATAACGAGTATTCACAAGCCAGTAACACCACTTAGATCGAGAGCCCAAAGCAATTTTTGGGTGTGATTGATAACAAAAAATAATTAGCATAATAAGATAGGCCTTTTATAGATAGTTATTTACAAATGTGAAAGTCTTGCATACTCTAGTGGGTGCAATAGTGCATTATAGTGCATTAAGTATGCAGTTCTTTCCAAAGTCTAAAAAAATTGGGATACAAAATTTGGCATAACTTCAAAATGAAGAGCTAAGTGCCCTGATTGCAAATATCGAGGTCCAAGACGTTTTGAAGGTGGCCTTCTTAGGCTAGCCGCGCACTAGCAATTTTTAGTTGCGAAACTGTTTGGTTACTTATAGAAAACAGATGAACTGTTTAGTTGAATGTCCGTGAATTTGCAGATAATTATATGTTCAATAAAATGGCGAACTTATTTTAGGCAATCGTTTAGTTTGTGTCAAAACACAAACTTTTTAGTTGCTCGAACCAAGCAGTTTCGCAACTAAAAATTGCTAGTGCGCGGCTAGCCTTAGTGTAAGAAGTAGCATATTCTTATCGCGTCTGGCAGGCAGAAGGCTGTCTGTAAAACGTCTTGGGCCTCGATATTTTCAATCGGGGGCTTAACTCTACATTTTGGCAAGGTTCTTATCACAATTATTTGGACTTGGAAAGAACTGCATACTTGATGCACTAAGTCTCTTACTAGAGTATGCAAGACTTTCAAATTTGTAAATAACTATAAAATGCCTATCTAATTATGCTAATATTTTTTGCTATAAATCACACCCAAAAATTGCTGTGAGCTCTTAGTCTAACTCGTACAAACAAAAAACAAAAAGAAAAAACATATAAAATAGAAGAAGAGCCACTTCAAATCAATGGAGCTCATCAGAAAGGGTATTCATGTAACGAGATAATTTTCCGCTTTGTAGAAAGATATAACTTTCCGCAGCATGTTTTCATGAACACCCCCTAAGAAATTCTTGCGTAAATGTGGGAAATATTTTTTTAAATGTCAAATTAAATGTCAGAATCCATACTTCTTTAGTTTACGAGGTTTATTTCTGCACTTTCCGCAACAAATTTGTGAGATAATTTTATGCGATTTGCAGAAACTTTTTCCCATACAAATTTTGACAGCTCGTTTCTGCGGAGATAAAATTATCTGGTTTACGAGGTTTACGAGGGTTTTCCGCGCTTACATGAATACCCCTAGAATTTCATTTCAAATAAAATAATTTAATTGAAAAAACAACAAATGACTTTTTCAATTCAAATTTATTGATTTTGACAATTACCTACGGGCGACAATATACGTTGTTTTTTTAAGCTTCTCGTACGCAACGTATACGATTTGAAGAATAACGATTTTGATACGAGACGAGTTCGAGTTCGACTACGAGTACGAGACAAAATACGACTTGTGGAATATGGGTGATTGTTTGGCATTATCCATTTTGTTGTTAAGAACGAACAAAAAACAAAACCGAATTAATGTGAATGCTTCTTCGTTGTTCGTTGTTGAGAGAAGAACGAACAACGAACAACGCACAACGAATGAAGAACGAAAGTCTAAATGGGGCTTTTGAATTTGTACGTTCTTCATTCGTTGTTAGTTCGTTGTTCAGTTTATCATTATCTAACATTCTCGTTGTTCCGTGTACGTACAACAACGTACAACGTACACAGAAAACAAGAACGAAAGTCTAAATGAAGCTTAAGAACGAACTGAAAAACAAAACCGAATTAATGCGAATGCTTCTTCGTTGTACGTTGTTGAGAGAAGAACGAACAACGTACAGCGAAGAGGGAATGAAGAACGAAAGTCTAAATGGAGCTTAATGGTGAATTTCAGGTCGAGTTCTTGGCACATGTTGTGCGTAAAAGTAGGTATATAATATACTGTTGATATCTAATAAATCTTCAAGAATTATGGTATTTGTAAGAAGTTTTTGATGAACTAAACTAAATATATGTATGTATATTATCTAAGAACTTCTAAAAAAAGTTAAAATATTTCATTTTTAAATTTAGTCTTAGGCAGTTTTAATCACACCAGTTTGAATGAAGGGTTATACATATGTAAATATACCTCTATACACCTCTATAAATTTTCATGGTAGTTTCGTATAATCTCTTCCTGTAATAAAGTACTTCACCCAACGAATTTTTGAAGAGCGTTGTTTAAATACTTGGAATAAAACAGTAATACTCAACTCAGTCCAACCTCTGTATAGGTAAGCCGAGTAAAAGCACTTACTTTGGGTTTACACCACGTCAAACAAATCCTTATTTATAAAACATTTTCTTAGCCGTTTTAGCTACACCTTTCTTATATCAAATATGTATATTACCGAAAAAATCACCAATCTAAAACTCTGTTTGTGCATCTCTCCGTGTCATGGGACTAAAACGAGTTTTGTACTGCGTTAGCCTTCTCTTTCTTCCAGTTAGAGCGTCTAAGAATGTCAATCATTTTATAAATGGAAGATAACTATCCATTCATAAGTCACAAAAAGGAAAAAAAATGTTTACAATCCTTCTTGTAGATTTCAAACGATGTCATGTCAAAATGAAATTAAGATACTACAACGGCCTTAAACCTCGGCCTTGAACCAGTTTGAGCTCATTCCGCCTCTATTCCTCGTGTATTTTTTTATAAATAGCTTTGAAGGATTAGAGTCGTTGAAAAGTCGAAGAAACTTTACATCGTCGGTAAAACAGCGTAGTCATTGAAAATGCCCTCGCCCTTAATTTGAATACTTTAAACTATAATCTGTCCAATAAAAATATGCAGTGTGGGCAAGATAGGACGTTTGCCTCGCATTCTGGCTACAGTGAATTGCATAAATCTGTCCTTCATTAAAGCTCTCACAGGGTTATCGTAGTGTTGATTTTAAATGGGCCCTTTTTTAAAGCTCTAAAATCAAAAGCACCTCAACAGAAACCCAAGGAAAAAAAAAATGAACAAGTTACGAAATGAACAAGGGTAACTCTGAACGCACATCAATATTGAATGGGAGTTGAAATTGAACAGCACCAACAGCCATAGACCACAGCAATTCAGTGCACACGTGCAGATGTGCAGTCAAAAGGACGTGCCTGCGTCAGATACAATCAAAAATTTATGGGGGCACAAACACTTTTTTATGGAGGAGTTCTTTCAATTTAGTATGGTGCAAAAATATAGAACGCTACTGATTTTGAAAAAGCTCTCCCATAAGACGTGTACTGCATATTTTTGTTGGATGAAGTATAATAATATACATTTTGAACAACGATCATATGTTCACCATATAGAAAGATTTTTTTGTTACTCATGCATCCTTTTGTGCAGGGTATGTGTACATACGCATATATTTTTGTTTGAAAATTCTTTTTAAGAAATTAGTGATTTACCTTCCACTTGTGATATCAACACATTCCTTCCAACGTGCTTCTTGTTCCTGTCGTCCCGAAAGTGAGGTTGCGTACTGCAACTGCCGTTTCCTAAACTCCTCTGACAAAAATGAAATGGAAAACGCATGAATTCTCCACATCATATAATTAGAAATGGTACGTTTCGGAGTTTTTGCCAGTAATGGTCCGAGATCATCGAAGAAGCTTGGAACTGAAACATTGATAGGCTCATCATCGTCAATTTGCAATGCTTTTGGAAGAAGTGAGTTGATGTATTCCTTCCAACTAATATAAGGATAGCTTTTCTGGAGCTGTGCAACGGTTCTCAAGTTATACAAAGCCGAAGAGTTACGACGTTTTTCATTTGGCCAGGAAATCTATAAAAGTGATTTTCTTTAAAACATAGGGTCTCAAAAACCGCAATAAAAATTTATAATTACGTTAGCCAAATCCATTTCAAATTGAAGAGACTCCCCAAGTTCTTTCAATGCAACATCTCTATCAGCTCCAAAGATCACCGCTATATCAACCATATAGTCATAATAAGCCAAGACTAGAGTGTCATTTAAGCCTTTTACAAGAAATTCGCGACTTAAACCAATTGCCGATTGATCAATCTGTTAAGAGAAATACATATATTATGTAGGTACTCAAACAGAATAAAGAGTACTTACATCAATCAAACGCTTTGTGGAGTTCTTAAGATCAACACCAATGGAGAAGTCTAAAATGTAATCCATGCTGAATCCAAGATGACGGAACTTTTTAACGGTATCCTCCCATGTCCATGTGTCATCAGAATTCCAGAGTTCACCCTTAATAACTGGCCAACCACCTAATTTTTCAGAAATGTCTGCAATTGGACTCGAACCCAGCTCCTCGATCAGAGCTATAGAAAATAAAATAGAAATAAATAAATTTCGCTTAACATAAAATGCTAAGTTTTCCTACATTTGTTCATGCAAGCTTTATACAACTTGTTCGGAAGTTGAAAATGTTTTGGTGAGCTTTCGTCACGTTCTTCTTCAATCAACGACTTAAGCTGTTCCTGCAGCTTATCGTTGATATCTGAAAAGCTGTTAACGGCCACCTTATCATCGGGAATCATCTGTGTGCGTAGGAAGTTGCCACATGCAAATTGGTAGAAATCATCACATGGCTCCACAGTTTGATCAAGAGCATTCAAAATAGTTGAAGCAGTGTGAATGCATTCTGGTATAAGACAAATGTCATCTTGCTTAGTTGAAGGTTGTACTGGCTTAGTTACTGGTCGATCTGGAACTTGCAAGGCTTCAGGTGCATTAGCAGAATCTGCATATTAAAAATAAGCTCGTAGAATTTAAATTTTCAATGAGTATGTTTTGTATTTTATATATTTTATAGATCTGTTATACAAGCTACGAAAACGAGGAATGAGTTTCGGGATTTCGTTGTTTTGTTGTTATTTTGGCCAATTGCCGTTTTTGGCGTCCTAGCTTGACATATGTACATACATACATACATATATGACATACTAACCTTTCGTCATTTGGTTGCACAAAATCACTGAAACCAGTCCTATGATCAAGCCAATGATAGTGATCAATGCAAAAACGCAGAGCAGTGTCAGACATCTTTCAAGAGTTGAACGGCGCTTCCACCAATTCGGATTTCTGTAAAACAAAGAAATTTTTGTTAATTGGATTCAAAAAACTTAAACAAGAAACTTTATGATATAAACTTATTTATTGCTATAGAACTTAATAGCTTAACCTCATTTCGAAATTGACTTGAATCTGTTTTTGAAAGAAGTAATTTCCAAATAGAATTTCGTTCAATGCTTAGTTATTCATCAATGCCTATAGTGATTGAGTTTTTAAAGGTAATAAACAAAAAAAAAAGTAAAAAATATTAAAAAACCCAATAACTCGAACGTAGTACTCGTATAACACTTGATTTTACCATTAACTCAACTTGTATGTTGTTCTTTTTTCGAAGCCACAATCAGAAGATCTTGGAGATTTTCTGGATCAATTATTATTAAACTATAAAATGTCTCTTCAAATAAAAGGACAAAAAACTGGAATTGAACAAGCAAAGATCATCTCTGAACCTATGCCCTACTAACTGTACCTTCATACATACTTTAAAATTTCAAGTACAGGCTTATGCAATTTCGATGATGGTTCAAAATTTCAAGCAGCTTAGTGTTAAGGTACTACTACTACTACTAGTAGGTACTACTTAACTTTAAGACAGGGTACTAACATATTTTTAATTTTAAAAACTATTTGTTGCTTGTATCCTAAGGATATTTTCTTTAATAATATGTTTCTGAACACACGTCAAACAATACAAATGTGTGCAAGTGACTAAACAGATCAATTTCTATTAATATTTTGAATTTTCCAAATGCCATATGAAGTCCATTCGATACTTTCTTGACCTACAAAAATTAAAAAAAGGCAAAACAAAATTCTTAAAAACACAAAAAAAAAAGATTTTTTAAATAAAGCGAACAGAACTTAACTTATAATTTTAGTAGCATTGAACTATACCAACAGCTTTTTAAAGTGTTCAGGTAGCAGCCTTCTACGACTGTATCTTAAAAGCGCCCTGAATGAGCTGCGTTCATCATTCACTTCTTCGAAAATTAATTTTTTTGGTCCCCCAAATATGCAAAATTTTTTTTAATATACAACAATAAAAAAAACAAGAAATTTCATTGTAGAAAGATCAGAGTGCGGTGGTGTCCAACCCAACCTTTTTACAGGTAGAAACTTCTAAGTTCAGTACCAATAAAGTCAGAAAATTCAAATTGGTAAAACGGTTGGGCTCCAAGCATATATGCTCGCACAAGGAAAAAATCAGATTGTTAAAGAACGGCCTGAAAAGTTGTGAGATCTAAGAACTTGGCATACTTTTAGATCTCAGTACTTTTCACGGCTGACTTGTTAGACAAAGGTTTTTGTATAGAAAAATTTGGCTCTTTTTTTAACATTTATGTTTTTGGTCTGATAAATATATACATATGTTATGTAACGTATACATACATACATATGTCTGGCATTAATTTTTGTATCTTAATTGTTTTAACAATTTAAAAAATGTTAAGAATTGTTAAGATGTAATACAAAATACAATTTTCTTTTCACCAGATCTCACTTACTACAGACTTGCCTAAATATTCAATTCTTTTATCATTGAATCGGGCATTATTTAGGATGAAAAGAATATGTCGAGTTATCTGATGAAGTGTTATTTAAAAGAAATGCATCAATAACGATTTTAATGTTATACAAAATTTTGTTTAAACAATAGACAATACAAAATATTTCGAAGGAAAACTTAAAAAGCTTTCCACAAGCGAATTCTTAATTAGGAGCAGATATTGATTTGCTTTGGTAAAATTAGTTTTTTTTCCCATTTGTAACAAATGCATAAGATAATATTTACCAAATCCTATTAATTTTTCTTGATTGGTGACGACAATAGATGTTTAAATATTTAACACCTTAATCACTTTTACATTGTTCAACTAGAAAAGAACGTGCCAATGGTTTAATTTTCAACTGATGAAGTAATACAAAACATTATTATCTTATAATTTAAAGCTTATATTTATTTGAATTAAGAACATACAGTGCGGTTCACATGAATAGACGCACCATTGTTCTCTCAATAAATTGCAGTTTTCTTTTTGTTTTTCTTCGTGAACTACAAAAGAATTGCATTCATTTAAAAGGTTATTAAATTCTCTGGGAAAAAAAACTTTAATTCAAGATTAGTGAGAGACACTTAACGGTTGTTTTGACCTCTTTCTTCGCATTAGTGCAAAAAAAGCTCAAATAAATCGGTTCACTTGATTAGACGCACGAATTAATTCAGTTAGTTTCTTAATGCTGGGTAATACAAATTAAATTTGGTTAATGAGTGTACGTTTTTAAAGCTTTTCCGAGTGTTTAAAGTGAAAATGGGTAAAAAGAAAATGTTAACGGCGACGGAAATAGTAAAAACTGAGGCAAACCACTCAGAAGGGTATTCTATGCCGAAAATTGCAAAGAAAATAGGACGAAATGATAAAGCTGTTCGAAATGTTTTATCAAATCCTGCGACCTACCGAAAAAACAACAAAGGAAGGACAAAAACACCCTTTACGCCACACGAGAAGCGAAAAATTATAAGAATTGCCTCAAATTTAACTAACTCTACGACGAAAATCAAACAATTAGCGGGGGTAAGTGCAAGCAAATCAACTGTTCTTCAAGCTTTTTTCGGTATTCAACACTTGCAATTCAAAAAGCTAAAAAAAAACTTAACGCTGCAAAAAAAGAACAGCGGTTAGAGTTTGCGCGTCTTCACATGTCATGGTATGCGCAGGTTGGAAGTGTTTTAAATTGAAGAAATGTGGTGTTTTCTGATGAGAAAAAGTTCAACCTCGATGGTCCTAATGGGTATAAGTTTTATTTCTATGACATCCGAATGCTTTTTGAACCGAAATCATTCCAAGAAAGGAGAAGAATGGGTTTGGGGTGCCATTTCGTACTACCGCGCCTTTGAGTTGGTTTTGTGTCTCACAAAATGACAGAAATTTCTTATAAAGCTCTTATCATCATCATCATCGGCTCGACAACCGGGTTCCGGTCCTGGCCTCTTTCAACAAGTCTCTCCACCTATCCCGGTCTCTAGCCGACGCCATCCAGTTGCGCACCCCAAGGCTTCGGGCGTCCTGGTCTACGCCATCTCTCCAGCGCAAGCATTGTCTACCACGCTCTTATGCAAACAGCTTTTCCAGCCATAAGAGAGCTTTTTGGGCCTATCCAGTAGATCTGACAACTAGACAATGCTCCGATCCACAACGCGCACGTTGTAAAAGCATTTATGCCCAGGGAAAATGTGGAATTTTTGCAGTGGCCATCATACTCACTTGATCTAAATATCATTGAAAACCTTTCTGAATGGCTGACCCATCAAATTTATGAAAAAGGTAAGCAGTATGAAAGCTGTTTTTGATGTAATTTCAAATCGTAGAGGTTGTACAAAGTATTGAAACGGTGAAAAATAACTTCAATAACAAAAAAAAGTAAATAGAAAATGTTAGAAATTGATCAACCTCTTTTTTTTAACTTTTAACAGGTTCAAGTGAACCGATTTATTTGAGCTTTTTTTGCACTAATGCGAAGAAAGAGATCAAAACAACCGTTAAGTGTTTCTCACTAATCTTGAATTTAGGTTTTTTTCCCAGAGAATTTAATAACCTTTCAAATGAATGCAATTCTTTCGTAGTTCATGAAGAAAAACAAAAAAAAACTGCAATTTATTGAGAGAACAATGGTGCGTCTATTCATGTGAACCGCACTGTACGAGATAGGCGCCACTGCTTTGGAAAAAGCTCTCCCATAAGCCCACTACTGACAACTTTTGTTGAACAGAGTATAGTACAGCTTTTTATTTCACTTAATTTTGTATCCATTCCAACTTAAGGATAATCTCATGTAACAATAATAATTAAAAATAAAAAAAATAATTCATTTAAATAAATATAAAAGTAATAATAACAGTTAATTTGTAACCCTTGATATAATGGTTAGTGCGTTGGACTGTCATCCAGAGGTTTTAAGTTCGATTCTCAGCCTTTGCAAAAAATTTCTTAGTGGTTTCCTCTTGCGAGGAATTGACAAACTCTCCAAGAGTATCTCTTGTCTTGAAAACTGCTGCTCATTAGCCTTTCGTAATCGGCAGAAAATTGTAGGTCCGTCCATGGTTGAGTTTAAATTGATTTTAATTTGAATTCGAAAGTTCATACGCAAATAAGTAGTTAAATCCCACATGATTTACACATTGAAAAGTGGTACATCCATACATTCTTCAATCCCCTGTGCGGTTTTTTACGAGTATACTGAAGAATTCATATCGTGTCATATCTTCACAGTGGCTACGCCCTTAAAGTTCTCAGAGAATTATTTAGCCAGAAGACCATACAGAAACTCTGATTGTTATTACTTACCCATTAAGAACCAAGCATTAATCAAAGTTCCGATCGCTCATAAAAGCGGACCAGATTTTTGTTGTGTATAGACAATCGGGCTTAATGATCTCTTGAAAATAATGCAATCAACTAAAAAGACTAATTTATTTTTTCCCAACGTTTCACCGGTTTTTTTCCGGCTTCATCAGGGGTTATATTTATTTGGTCTTAAAAAAAATTACAATAATTACTTTAAATCAAATGTTTGTATGTATTTGATATTGCACTTACTTTTAGTTTGGTTTTGGCTACATTTTATGATGTGAAGTATTGTAAACAAAATATTTTTTGAATATGACAATAAATTAATACTTTATAAAAACAATTTTACTTTAACACTGAAAATTTAAACATTAACAAATTAACAAGATTAAACTTTAGAGAAAATAAAGATTGTTAACCTAATATCACAGATTATATTATGGCTATATGGCAACACTATAACTGGCGCCTATATCCAGATTTTTTTTAAGTCAATGCGGGAATTTTTTTTTTATTATTTTCACGCACTAAAGGGATATGGCTACCCTTAAAATGTCTGAGCACAGTACGAGCGTTAGGAAAGTTGGAGAGGATTTAAAAGAAGATTCCGATCCGATGAACATTGATTTTGAATGTCTAAATGTCATAATTTGAGGGAAATATTTAGTCAGGTAAAGCATAAAGTTCTATAACCTATCATTTTTAAAGATCTTCTTTTGATTCTTCCTAATTGCTTTGGATGAATATAGGCATTATATATTACAGCCAGAAATGGTGAAAAATTTCGACGTCGAATATGTGGCCATTTCACACAATTTAGTCTGTGATGCACATACCGAAAAGTGAGAGATGTTCGAATAGCGGCATGGGGATGTGTTTCACTAAAACGACAGAACACGACATTGAAGCATTTAAGTCCTATCCTAAAGACAAGGACGTGAATCTGGAAACGGATATAAGTTATCATTTCCGGAATTCCCCACTCACAACAAGAATTGTAAAACGCATAGCTTTACATCCTTTTCAAATACAAGGTATCGCACGAATATTCGAAAATGTCTTTTTTGTTAGAAGATTTGGAAAATATGGACAAAAAAAACACATTTTTTTAATTCTATTTCTTGCTCTTGAAATGAGAACAACACGTTTGTTACAATAGACTCGCATTTGATCCGGGCACCAAATTTGTTTCTGAAACGATTTTGACGTGCAGTCCATTGATCGGAAGCTTTGGTTATAGCAAATAATGCTATGGCAATAATATCTATCCTTAGAGTGTTAACTTGTGTTTTTCGGATTAAACGTATCTAATGAAACTTTCTTTGAATAGATATCAGAATGATTACTGATATTACTGCCATATTTTTTTTTAAAGTCTTGAGAATGAAAAAATTAGTTAAAATTAAAAATAATAATCCCGGACATCTCAAATGCAATTATTTTGGTTTTCTTACTAATAAACAAAGTGAATTCTTGATAGGAGAAAGCTATACCATCAGCAAACGCAGTAATTTATCAATTTATATATTAGAATTAAATTTGACCAAAGACAGATCTATGAAAAACATTTCCCATTAGTAATTGCTTCCTATACTTTAGATAAGAACGAATTCAATCACGTAATACACATATAAAACTAGGCGAAGCTTCTTGTTAGCTTTCCATTTAAATTGACTTATAAAGAATTCAAAGTCAGTTATTTTCTTCAACTGTAATCCAAAATCTCTCGAATTTCACATGTGCATATGTATGTATAAAAAATAAAATTGTTTAAAAATTTACATTTTTGACCAGTACACGAGCATATACGAATCATTTTGCCGACAAAATAAAGACGTCTATTTTTGAGTCAAAAAGTCTTGATTGAAAATATCGACCTGGGAAAAAATCTTAAATTACTATGATAAGAAAGTCGAAAAGAAAATAGATTTTTCTGTCTTTCCTGCAGTCTAAGCCGCTAAAGTGAATTTTATCTATCTTAAGTGATTTCCTAGAGGGAAAAATTATGTTTTTTTTAGTACTTAAAATATTCAACCGTGCTGTAAAAGTTTAACTGTTCTTGAAACGGCTCTGAGGGTTTCAATAAGAAGCAATAATGTAGACTGTTCTAAATATTTCTGTAAAAAAAATTACACTCTTAAAAAATAACTAAATTTGGCGGTGCAACAGCTCGAAGAGAACCAGAACCTAGTGACTTATAACTCTCAGCTATTCCTGTGTGCCGTGTTACAAGGAATGGTTGGTATCTACAATTTTCTGCCGATTTCGAACTGCTAATGAGCAGCAATTTTATGACAAGAACTACTTTAAATACAGTGGTACCACTTTACTTCAATTGAAGTAGATCTACTCCTTTTTTTCAAAATATTTTAAAATCTACTTCCTACTTCGCACCATCAGCAAAATACTGAAAATTACTTCATTTTAAAAATCTCTGTTTCAACCTACTTCAGTTTTACAAATAAAAGGAAATATGTAGCACAGCACAACAACAAAAAAAAAATGAATGTCAACACCATATAAAAATACACTAAATGGTAATTTTAAAAGTATAGAAACTCACCACACTCATGTGTATACGAATCTTATAAAGTTTCGCTGGCGTTAAAAGAAAGTTTCATTAATAAGTTAATTCTTTATACACAAATTTCTTAAAAATTAAAAGAAATGTAAGGAACAAAATTTTTGTATACAATATTATTTCAAAATCAAAGAAGCTCCGAATATAAAATTTTTTTATCGAAATCGGTAGAGGCGTAATTGAGAAAGTAGAAAAAAGTACCATTAATACCATTTCTTTGTTTACCAAATGTAGACATTGTTGGTATGGTCTACATTATATCACTACTTTTTCGTGTTGTAATCTCAACTGATGAAAATCTTTAGTTCAAATTTTTTTTAAAACCAAGTAAAAAGTCATTTTAAAATCTACTTTAATTTTTCTCAATTTACTTCACTTTTTTCCTCAAATCTACTTCGACTTTTTTTTTGCGGAGGTGGTAACGCTGCTCTAAAAGGTAAAGGATATCTCAATTCCTCGAAGAGGGAGTACACCCCTGAAAAACTTTTTTGCTGCGGCCGCAAGACCTTTTGCATGATAGCCAACACACTAACCAGGGGGTACTACGCTCTTTTTTTAATTTTTTTTACACAAAAGCTTCTGGAAAGAATAAATGAAATTTTACATTTTTATAAATAAAAATAAAAAATAAAATAAATTAAAAAAGCTGTTGTTATTTATTTGAAAACAGATTGAAGATTTTTAGGATACAAGTTCTAAATTAAACTTCATATAAAACCTGCAGATACTTAGTTTTCCTACAAATTTCTTTTTTTTTTGTTTTTAATTTTAAAAGTTTCAAGGCAATCCAAATTAAAGAGAAAGTACCTTGTCGGAGAGGATACACTAATTAAACATTTTATCCCTTATAATTTACGTACATGAGATTCATGAGAATTAAAGACAAACTATTTGACAAAAATGGGAACAACGACACCAAAGATCTACTTTGGAATTTATTAAAAATAAAATCAACAAATCCAAAACTGAGGCAGTTAGAAATGCTTCTTGGGAGCTACAACCGAGAATGCTTTATATCCTGATCTGGCTTTATAACTGACCAATGTAAACTGAGAAGACACCGCAATATTCTTGGCCCATTGAGAAGTTCCACATCCATGGGGAAACACCGGCGCACATATTATTGATATGTGATGCACTCATCCATTAAAGACAAAGGTACGAGTACCTATGAGATAAGAGAGCAATCTACAATCTCTGAAACCAATCCATATAATTAAGTTTCTAATAGAAACTAATTTGGAGGAAGATCAGTAAAATGAGCGATCTTACTTAGCTCTAAATAGGAACGCAATAGATCTATAGGACGCAGTGAATTTAAACACCATAATTATTCATTCATTCAACATCAATCAAAATGTTTGTGGTAAATAATAAAGAAAATAATTAACGCACCTTCAACGAAAAATTAGTCTAATTGAGCGCAAATATTTAAGATGAAGAAATGTTAGTAAAAATTCAATTTTGACTTTGGAGAAAAATTCAAACACCTGTTTTTTGTATTGAAGTAATATGAGTAATCATAGAAATTTAAAGGATCATTAAATTTAATAAAGCGATGACAGAACAATAAAATATAAAAAAAAAACAGATTCAAAACGAATAGCATGTGACAATCAAACCAAACACAATTAGACAAAATTGGGTTACCCAATTTGGTTAGTACCTACATAAATATTTATAAATACATGCATACATACATATGTATGTACACATACTATGTATATGTATGTAGAGCATGTGATCTTGATTTTTCGCCTGCAACTCTAATGAAATAATTGTGTGCATGATTTGCAAATGAAGCTGCTTTTATAATTTAAAGCAAAAACTTTGAAGTTTCTGTAAATTTTTTTTAATACATATGTATGTATGTTACGAAAAGTTTTCAACTAAATAATCATTCAAATCCTTCTACAAGCAACGAGAACTAAACATATAAACGGTGATTTTTTAAGAGCTTGAGAACTTTTTTAAAAAAAAAAACGCATAAAATTTGCAAAATCTCATCGATTCTTTATTTGAAACGTTAGATTGGTCCATGACATTTACTTTTTGAAGATAATTTCATTTAAATGTTGACCGCGGCTGCGTCTTAGGTGGTCCATTCGGAAAGTCCAATTTTGGGTAACTTTTTCGAGCATTTCGGCCGGAATAGCCCGAATTTCTTCGGAAATGTTGTCTTCCAAAGCTGGAATAGTTGCTGGCTTATTTGTGTAGACTTTAGACTTGACGTAGCCCCACAAAAAATAGTCTAAAGGCGTCAAATCGCATGATCTTGGTGGCTAACTTACCGGTCCATTCCTTGAGATGAATTGTTCTCCGAAGTTTTCCCTCAAAATGGCCATAGAATCGCGAGCTGTGTGGCATGTAGCGCTATCTTGTTGAAACCACATGTCAACCAAGTTCAGTTCTTCCATTTTTGGCAACAAAAAGTTTGTTAGCATTGAACGATAGCGATCGCCATTCACCGTAACGTTGCGTCCAACAGCATCTTTGAAAAAATACGGTCCAATGATTCCACCAGCGTACAAACCACACCAAACAGTGCATTTTTCGGGATGCATGGGCAGTTCTTGAACGGCTTCTGGTTGCTCTTCACTCCAAATGCGGCAATTTTGCTTATTTACGTAGCCATTCAACCAGAAATGAGCCTCATCGCTGAACAAAATTTGTCGATAAAAAAGCGGATTTTCTGCCAACTTTTCTAGGGCCCATTCACTGAAAATTCGACGTTGTGGCAGATCGTTCGGCTTCAGTTCTTGCACGAGCTGTATTTTATACGGTTTTACACCAAGATCTTTGCGTAAAATCTTCCATGTGGTCGAATAACACAAACCCAATTGCTGCGAACGGCGACGAATCGACATTTCACGGTCTTCAGCAACACTCTCAGAAACAGACGCAATATTCTCTTCTGTACGCACTGTACGCATTCGTGTGGTTGGTTTAATGTCCAATAAAGTAAACTGAGTGCGAAACTTGGTCACAATCGCATTAATTGTTTGCTCACTTGGTCGATTATGTAGACCATAAATCGGACGTAAAGCGCGAAACACATTTCGAACCGAACACTGATTTTGGTAATAAAATTCAATGATTTGCAAGCGTTGCTCGTTAGTAAGTCTATTCATGATGAAATGTCAAAGCATACTGAGCATCTTTCTCTTTGACACCATGTCTGAAATCCCGCGTGATCTGTCAAATACTAATGCATGAAAATCCTAACCTCAAAAAAATCACCCGTGTCTTTTGTTTAAATGAACAGAAATAACAATATCAGGCTAAGTTCGTGTTACATAATATGTATGTAGGTACATGAAACTTGGTTTAACTCGTTTTGGTCCAATTAGTCCAATATGTTCTTCAATAGACTTTAAAATGACGGCCCAGTGGAATATAAAAAATAAATATGAATGTCGCAAAACACTAGATGGGTATTTAAATTTCAAATAGAGTAAAATGCCTTGCACAATGCACATTAGGGTGTGTCACTTTTGTATGGTCGCAAAAAAAGTACTCTTATTTTTAAATGTAATAGTGCTCAAAAGTTGTGTTAGGGTCTGAGGTTTAAAAACATGTAAAAAAAAAAAAGATTGTGTGTACTGACGTACGCGCGGTTGAAGTAAAACTTCTTTTTCCTCAAGCAAAGCTTCTGTAAGATTATAACCTACGAACAAACATTTTGTATTCTAAAAACATGTCGCTATCTTTGACGGATAACGTGACGTTTTGAGATGTCACTGACAGCTGCATAGAAATTTTTTTACCCCCCACGCCGGAAAAGAAGTTTTACTTCAAAAAAACATCAAAAAGATATGTTTGTTTGTTTTTTTTTTAAAAAAGGATAGTGGTTTCTGCTTGTTAAATTGGTCGACCACATAATTCACAAACATTTTGTATTTTTAAAACATGTCGCTGTCTTTGACTGATAACGTGACGGTTTGACATGTCACTGGCAGCTGCATAGAGAATTTTTTACCACCAACGCCGGTAAAGAAGTTTTACTTCAAAAGATTGAATGTGCGCGCCTAGCCTTAAATGAAATCGAGAAGAAAAGTACAAAACTCTCATGCCACTTGACAAGCAAGTTGCCTCGCTTTGTTTGTATTACCCTAGGGCTGCACGTGCAAGTATTGGCAAGCATGTTGTAATCTTGTAATGTACACAAGCATTTCTTATTAACCCGTACAAACCCGAGCAATTTAGTAGTCACCTGGCATTATTTCAGTATCCAGGCAACTTGGAAAGCAAGTACACTGACAGCGGCACTCTTGTAAAATTAATTATTAAAGTATTTGATTGATTAGTCGGCTGACGTTCAAATTTATAAATACCAAAACAAATGTCGGTGGCGTGTGCGATTAAGCGAATAAATATTATTAAAAAGTATAATTTCAAAACTTTCAGGCAACCTGATGGTCATATGGCATGCCGTCTATGACAGCAAGAATACAAATGGTAGTGGATATACCCAACTTTTTGGCCAGTACTTTGTATGCGAGGGTTAGGTGTTGGTAAAATTTATTTGGATTGCAATATGCTTGTCAATAATTATTCGTGTTGCATAGCCATTGCGCGTCTGAACCTATAGTTTTATGTTTATCTTTGAATGCAGCCATTTGAAATATGTAAATTCTAAATCGTATCCAACTTCATGTTATAATTACTTTGTATTCTAAAAACATGTCGCTGTCTTTGACGGATGGCGTGACGGTTTGACATGTCACTGACAGCTGCATAGAAAATTTTTTACCCCCAACGCCGGAAAAGAAGTTTTACTTCAAAAATAAGATTTCCTTCGTCTTTGGCTCGCTCAAATCAGTTGAAGTTGAAAAAAAAAACTAATTTACAGTTATTTTTTTTTTTTACGTATACTAAAAAAAACTAAACAAAATACAGAAAGAATTTTGGTCTTTACAAAAAGATATACCACGATATTGTAGGTGGTTCCGTTGATTTTTAAGAATTTTTTTTTGTAAAATAAAAAACGATTTTACATAAAAAAATGATTTTTCTTCCTTCTTTTGTTATTTCATAGCTTCTTTTTCAAGTATTCAATTTAAACAAATATAAGCTTAAAAGTGTTTACTTGCAATTATCTTTCACTTGAAAGCCTAAAAATATTTTATATAATTTTTTTGTATCCACACGGAGCAATTTAAAACAACACATATTTCAAAAATCTCGAAAAATCATTTTTTTTTGGATTTCATCCTATTTTTGAGCGAGCCAAAGATATTAATTAAAATGAAAATTGTAAACGCAGGATTTAATTTTGATAAGCAATGCAACTTTTAAAGGCTATTACATTTGAAAATATCATAGTTGAGCACTATGACACACCCTAATGCACATGGACCATGATCAGTCAATTACTACGTTTATATGAGGTATTGAAGCGAGCTTGAAGCTCGCTTCGACCCTTTGTAAACGGGTATTGAGTTGAAATGAGCTTCGTTCGACTCGATCTCACTCGCTCAGCGGTGTCGAGTCGAAATATGAGACGAAAAACCTGGGTCGAGGAGTTGGCTTAACAAAATGTTTCAGAATCGCTCAACACCATTTCAACTCAACTCCAAATCGAGCTCTCAACTCAAGTGACGAAAAACCTGGGTCGAAAATCCGACCCTAATCCAACTCGATCTTTCGATACTGCATATAAACGTAGTAAATGCTGGTGGCTGGTCTATGGGCCCAACACAATGTCAGGACGCCGACGACGGATTCCACGAACCGGCGAAAAAAACTTACCTACAAACATAATCAATTCATTTTATAGGACGGGGTTTATAAATGTGTGTGTATGTATGTATATAATAAGCCGAAAACTTAATTTCATATACATTTTTGAAGAAAGTACTAGGCTGAAGTTGTATTTGAATTTGAAAAGTCAGAATCAGCGTTGCCGATGTGGCACAATCGTGCCATTTTGACACGGAAATTTTCTCGTGGCACGGTGACACGAAAAGTTTCAATATGCCACTTTTTTTCATTATTTTACCTAAATGCGTTTAAGATAATTGACCCAACCTTTTTAAAAAATAATCCAAACATACAAAATATTTTGCCACTCTTCAATATTTTGGTATCAGAATTTTCTCATCTATTAAAGTGCGAGAAAGATTTTCTTTTTGGCGAAATAAGAAAATTTTTTGAGATTGGACTAGCCGAAAGTATTTTTCTTGAAGATTCAAAAACGTTCTAGGTTAAGTTGTACAAATTAAAAAACAGTATTGACGAAAGAATGTTCATTAATATTTCAAAATTTATGTTCTTCTTAGTTTGGCTCACGGAAGTGCATCAGCAGAGCGAGTGTTTTCAAGGCTAAATAATACTAAAATTAACAACAAAAACAGACTGTCATACAAAACAATTAATGCTATAATGTATGTATAAAATATGTATAAAATTTCAAACCTCCAGCTAGTTTTTTTATTTAACTTATTATAACAAAGCTTTATTACGTCTTTATATTTTTAAATAATAATAATAGGTACTCATCATGTGATGTGAAATAGGTAGTTACATAATACCTACTTATTATACTTATTATGAACTTGCCAAAAACTCCTGTTTCTGGAAAATACCTATACACGAATAGAGGAAGTGATTTTTTGTTTGTTACGAGTATTTGTTTGTAATAGTATTTAATTAAAATTTATTTTTAAAGAATAACCTGAGTTTTCTTTCATATGGCAGGAAAATGTCATAAATGGCACGTTTTTTAATTTTTTTTTTTGGCTGCAACGCTGGTCAGAATACTATCTAGCATGGTGATGTAAGCATCTAGACAACAACATCCCTATTAATAAAAAATACTTAAAGCCACTTTACACGATATTATAAGTCATTATGCTTTCTCATATGACCTGTCAAAAAAAAACAAATCAAATCGTTTGAACGCACCCATTAAACGCATATCACTTCTCAAACGAAAAAGCATATGACTTTTTTGACATTAGGACTGTAGCTAATTCCATTTGAGAAGTCATACGAGATTTGTTGTTTTTGTGGGAAACATTGAATGGAGTGTTGACATTTGAATACAAAATATGGTAAAATTCTGTAAAGGTAACTATGTATGCGGTTTTTTTTTTAAATATTTCAGATCTCATTAACATATATACTGTAAAATTTTGAATTAATATAGCTATCATTGTTGATAAAACCACTACCATTGCTTTCTTTTTGTTCTCCATAATGGAATAACGACACAAATTTATTTCAGTTTATATTTTATATTTATTTTGGATTTTGGTACTCTGAAAATCAAAAAGAAAGTCATAGACAGCGCCGGATTAACCCTCAACGGGGCCCTAGGCAACCATCAATTTGGGGGCCCTTTTTTCACGTCCGTTCCCTTTTTTTTTTTTTTTTTTTTTATAATTAGCGCGCACTCAAGGGGTTATTACTACCCTTAAAATGATTAACACAGTACGAGCGTTAGGAAAATACGCAAGGATTTAAAAGGAGATACCGATGCACATTAGTTTTAAATTTTTGAAGATTACAATGGGAAGGAAAAATAGAGCTGGGTAGAGCATTCCACATGCGTGTAGTCCGGCTAAAGAAAGAATCTCTGTATTTCACAGTACGTCCGAAATTGGGCTCAAGGGTAAACTGATGAGCATTCCTAAAAGCGCGAGTATTACGGTTAAATTGTTTAAGGGGAGGAATGCAACTGGCTATTTCGCTGGAACACTGCTTATAGAAGTAACGATAAAATAATGAAAGACAAGAAACATTGCGACGGTGCTCGAGAGATTCAAATGTTTCTGTTATACTTCTATCACCTATCATTTTTAAAGCTCTTTTTTGGATTCTATCCAAGAGACTCAAGTGTGTTATTGGAGCACCTGCCCAAATATGGGAATTGTACTCGAGCTTTGGGCGAATATAAGCCTTATAAATTACAGCCAGATCAGAAGGGGTAAAAAATTTCTTGCAACGTCGAAGGAAACCTAAACACTTGGCAGCGTTTTTGGCCACGTCGAATATGTGATCATTCCATACAAGGTGGTCTGTAATGCACATACCTAGCACAGAAAGTTGTTCAGTTTCCTCAATGCAAGTGCCGCCCATGGATAGCGGCAAAAGGGGAGGGTTTCGCTTTAACGATAGAAAACAGCATTGGGTTTTTGAAGCATTAAATTCTACACGGTTTTTTATTCCCCAATGGACAATGCTGTTAAGATCAGAATTTAATGAGCTTATCATACGCTGCCGTTCAAGTTCCACTTCCGAAGAACAAGGAAGTGAATCTTTAAACGAATATGAAAAGCTGAGGGTACTATCATCAGCAAAACAATTTAATGGATTAGAAGTTTCAGATAAGAGATCGTTAATAAACATGAGGAAGAGAGTCGGAGACAAAACGGAGCCCTGGGGTACACCAGCATTTATTTTATGAATTTCAGACTTGAGGCCATCCAATACGACTTGTATTGAGCGGCCCGAAAGGTAATTTCTAATCCAACGAAGAAGAGATTCATCAATACCAAATGCACGCATTTTCGATAAGAGAGCTTGATGCCAAACTCTATCAAATGCTTTTGAAATATCAAGTGCAATAATCTTACTTTCTCCAAAACGATGTAAAGATTTGTGCCACTCTTCGGTGAGATATACCATCAGATCACCAGTGGACCTATTGCTACGAAAGCCGTATTGACGGTCATTAAGAAGCTTTCGTTCTTCGAGATATTTCTTGAGCTGATTATTTATCAGTGTTTCCATGACCTTGGAAAGAAGGGACGTAAGTGCAATTGGACGATAATTAGAGGGGGAAGAAGATTCACCTTTTTTAGGGACAGGCTGGACAAATGCTGTTTTCCATCTACTCGGAAAGAGTCCAGAGGAATAGGATAGATAGAAAAGCTTACGCAGTGGTTTTGCCAGCGTTGAAGAACACCTCTTCAGAACAATGGGAGGGATACTATCCGGGCCAGCGGATTTGTGTATGTCAAGATCTTTCAGGACTCTTGCAACTGTACGAGTACGAAAGAAGATTCGTCCCATGGAAAAATTTGTGTTCTCAAGTACAGGAGGAGTCATAACACTCTCTGGCAGCGTCGAATTAGCAGCAAAGTGTGCTGCAAGTAAATTGGCTTTATCTAGTGAGCTGACATAGGGGGTGTCATTGATAACGAGCGTTGGGACCGAGGATGAAGTAGTATTTCGAATGTTTTTTACAAATGACCAGAAATTTTTACTACCCTTGGGACATTGTAGTATTTTTTGCCTAATTTGTTGGTCATGCAAGAACTTGGTCTGTCGAATATGATCATTGCAGGACTTTCTAGCTTGTTTAAACTTATTCCGGTTTTCCTCAGTAGGGTTGGCTTTATAACATCGGAAACTTTCTTCTCTGACCCTGATAACCTCTTTACAGCTCGAATCAAACCATGAGTTCTCTTTCGGTTTGATAGATTTTTCCCTATGCGGGATATAATCTCTCATTCCGATGAGAATTAAATTTGTAATCATATCTGCACTGGAGTCCACGTCACTATCGAGGAAGCATAGTGACCAGTTAAAGTTTCTGAAGAAATCATTGAGACCGTCCCAGTTGGCTTTCTCGTATTGCCAAACGGTTCTCTTGGGGGTTTTCTCTTTAACTGGGATTTTTTGACACGAGAAATTCGCAGATATGACACAGTGGTCTGATGTGCCTAGAGGAGATAATACACTGATGGTGTATTTATCAGGATCAGAGGTAAGAAACAAGTCTAGTGTGTTGGCATTTTGACCTGCAACGTCAGGAATTCGAGTTGGCTCATTAACAAGCTGAGTCAAGTGGTTTAACTCAGCAAAGACCTCAACATACCTTCCTTCGGGTGTTGTCTGACCAGAAAAGCGAAGCCAACTAGAATTGTGTACATTGAAATCGCCCGCAATGACGATTTCAGTGTGAGGATAATGGGAAACAATTCTTTGGATGGAATCGGACAGAGCATCAAATTCGTTAAAAGTTGAATTTCTGTCCAGGTTTGGACTTCGATAAATGAAACAGGTATGAATGATGTGCTTGTGTACCGTGAATTTTAACCATATAAAATTGAAGTTCGTATTTGAACATTTACCGAATTGGGGTTGAAGTTGGTACGCAACATCATTTCTTATATAAATCGCGAGGCCGTGATGTGGGAAGAATAATGGCACTAAGCTATACCCATGCAGAGTAAATTCCGAATCATCGGTATTTTCACCTACCTGAGTTTCACTTAGTGCCAAAACTTCGATTAAAAAATACAAACTTATATCTTTCATAACAATTTTACTGTCACAATGTAATAATATCAATAAAATTACTATCTACATTTTAAACATGTCGTTTTCTACATTTGTTTTCGACAAATTCATCAATTATATCATCAATATCGATTTTGTTCAATAAATCTGACTCAATGCAAAGTATACCTAACATCTCAGCTATTTCTGTGTTAGGAAATACATCGGCTAATTGATCTTCCATTAGAATCTTATACAAATGATTATTAGTTTTTTGTGCATCAGTGTATCTGGAGTTCACGTAACTTTGGAATTGTTTCATTTTAATGAAAAATTCTTCAAAATCTCTAGAATAAAAATGAACTAAGTTATTTATAGCTTCGTGGAGGTCTCCATCACTTAGAAAAAAGTTGATGAGAAATCATTGAACTTCTCACGATCCATACAAAAAAGCACACGTTTGCAAATCTGCTTTTTCATTTTGCAATGACTTACTCACTACGTGTAAAATTTAACTAGAAATTGGCATCAAGTAGTGAAAAAGTTGTTATTGAAAAACCGTTGTGATTGTGTTATTGAAAAACTTATAAGAAAACCCTTTTACAAGTGGAATTCAGTAGACAAATCTGCAATTATAGCGACTGAAAGACCTACTCCATTGCTGCCGGACTTGACAACAAAATTTTGCAATAAAAAAAAAGTGTTACTAGAATTTTTTGTTTGTAAGAAAATTTTAGAAGTCTTTCATTTTTCGGGGGCCCCCTATAATCGGGGGCCCCAGGCAACTGCCTATTCTGCCTACTTGTTAATCCGGCCCTGGTCATAGACGTGTAAAGCATAGATAAACCAAAACGGTATTACTTGACTCGAAATGACAGGTTATTTGATAAATCATACAGAAAATGTGATGACAGGTCATATGACTTCTATTATCGTGTAAAGTGGCTTTTAGTAATCCACTAATTCATAAATAAAATAATACGTTGATAAAGATTAATTCATGCTTGAGTCAACGGCCTTGGCTTTGATGAAAGCATCGCTTCCCATCGATCAGCGAAATCAAGCATCATTGCGCGCGGTTAGTACTTGGATGGGGGACCGTTCAAATACCAACCGTGTGCTGTTGACATGTGTTTCTTCTGTTGTTCTTTCTATCTGTGTGTCTCTCTCTGTTGTATTGTCTAAAGCCGATGGCCTCAGTTGCCAGTGCTTTTCTGTGTCTCTACTTCGTAGATTTATCTACGGAGTAGTGTAAAATGTAATGTAATGTAATGTAATTCATGCTTGATATTTTCTTAATAACTTTAACTCATCCAAATTGGCACGAAAGTTTTTTATGCAAGAGGACGTAATACTCAAAAATATGTTTTGAAAATAGGTAGTTAGATATGTGTATATATATATGTATGTATGTATTACAAAATTATTTGTATGTATGTATCTAGGTGTTATGTATCCAAAACTTCACTACTTTACTACTTTTAAAAATGTTTTTTTTTTTATTACAGATAACGGTAATTTGACACACACTACACTCTTAATAGAAATTGGAGATTTTGTTATTTTTAAAACGATTTTTTTTATTTTGAAAGTATTTGCATTGATTTCAAAATCATTGGCGCAAAATTATAGTTGAATTATTACAATGCTTAAGCTGTTTTAGTATGATACTAGGTTAAAACAACGAATTTGCAGATTTTAATCGAATCATACTTGCTCTACCTTTTTATTAAAGTTATAAAATCATCGAATACCTACTTTATTTTTCTTTGACATTTGCAAACATCAAAAAAGGTTCGTGTACTTATTTTTTTACACGAAATGTCATTGTTTTAGGTGTGTTCAGAAGCAATTTATTAAGAAAATTCTTTTAGTACGATACTAGTTAGAAAATGTTTAAAATTAAGAATGAGTTAGTAAACTACTATAAAGTTAGCAAATTGTTAAGTAGTATCGTACTAATACCTTAATAATAAGCTGTTTAAAATTTTGCGCCATTATTATTATACTTTAGTAACAGGTTTTAAGATATCACATTTTTGACACAATAATTGTTATAACAACAACTTAATGTATGTGTGTTTGCTTTTAAAAGCTAAATACAAATATTAAGCGATGTACATACTCAGGTTAAAAACTAATATTTACGTAAAACATTAAAACACATGTATGTACTTACATGAAAAGTTAACGTTATTTGTCATAGCTAAAGTAAATTTGTTTAAAAATTACTCAAAATAAACCAGAAACAAGCAATAGAAAAAGAAAATTTATTTACAATCAGAAATAGAATCAATTTCTAATAATACATGCTTTTGATCATCGCTTGACAATTCCTTACACAGAGTTGGACTTTAAAGTGAATAAATTGATATGATGAACTAAGGCGATATTCGAAATAAAATTAACTTCATGGTTTTCGAAGCTTATGACACGTAAAATCTCAAACAAACTAGGAATCGGTTGGGTTAATATATACAATCCGTTATAATTATAATATATATATACATTAATAGAGGTTAGGTTAGGTTAAAGTGGCTGCTGACCGGAAAAGGTCAACACACTTAGACCAATATTTGGTCCGTTGTGATACCACAAGGATTTCAAAAATCACCCTTACTCGTTAAACCATTTTGAGTTAACAATGAAGCGTTTGAGACAGTGAATGTCGGAATTATTTAGATCACTAGGATCGTATAGTAGTAGTCTCCCAAGTGGAGTCTACGTCTCCTCTTCTTCTTCATCCATGCAGCTTCTGCAAAAATAATTTGCAGGAATTTCAAGACGGAAAGCATGTCTTCCTATTAGGCAGTGTCCAGTAAGGACACGGAGCTAATATGCAATCTACCAATAGAAATTAGTTGTTTTGAGCGTTTAGCATCAAACAATGGCCAAATCAGTTTAGTTGACCGGCAAGTTAGGGTGCTGGTCCATCTGTGGTTAGCTTGCTTCATGGTATCATGCTTTAGCATAAGTTTACAAGTAGCTAGGGGTATGCCGATGTTAGATTTGCTATCCAACAAAGGTAGGATTGTTCCGTTTCTTGCAAGTTTGTCGGCTTTACAATTTCCTGGAATGTCTCTATGCCCCGGCACCCATATAAGGTGAATGTTAAACTGCTTTGACATCTCCACCAGAGATGATCGACAATTTTGGGCTGTTAGTGAGTTAATGGAGACAAAGTCCAATGACTTTATGGCAGCTTGACTGTCTGAGAAAATACGTATATCAGTAGTCGATATACTCCTAACGTTTTCTTTGAGCCAAGAGAGGACTGAAACACGCCAATAATAGCTACTTTTGCTTGAAAAACACTCCCCACTTTGCCAATGTAACCTGGGTCAAGTCTTACTTTAAGCGTCGATTCTCCATCACTGTCTCTGAATGTCATCGGATGTCGTCCAGATGTTATAAAATCCAGTTTTCCTCAAAGTACGCCTGGATATTTCACCACCCTAGTGGATCGCTTCGCCTAGAGAACATGATGCTATCCAAATGGAAGACCGGAATTTCAACTTTTAAACATAAAAATCCTAGTTCTAAGAAACATGTTTCATCTAACCTATCCATACCAGACCCCACCTCTGTACCAAAGCAACGTCAAAACCCTTTTCGTAAGCCACATCAGCCGTCGACATCCAGAAATAAACAAAACCCTAATAACTGGTCCTTCAAAATGGGCACCATACCTAACTTCTCTCGTTCCCTATTCCAGAACTCATCTCTATCCGGTAATCCATCTAAACCTAAAGGTCAAAGGGTTTCCTTTAACCTAACTCCTTCAACTCATCTCTTACCCCCAACAAACTCTAATTCAAAGTTCAACCTCAATTCTGGAGCCAAATATTCTAATTTTCGCAGATCTCATATTCTTAACCCCTCGCCAACTTCTAAAACACCTAACCACACATCCTCTTCTACACCAAACCCATCAATCCCCGTCTCTTATTCTTCAGTCCACTCTACCTCTCCCCCGACATCAATTACCCCTCCCTTAATCACCACTCAGTCTTTTACAACTTTCCCAACGGCAATCTCACCTTCATCTTCCTTTATAGACCCCCTTCTACCCCCTACAGTCAAATGCACCCAACAATCTAGTGAATCCACTGAATGCCGCTATGCTCTCTCTAGGCTTAGAGATAAAAAAACCTACGAAAACATTCGTCTGTTTTTGGCATATCTGCACAATAAACCGGACTCCGTCTGCTTTGAAGGTAAAACGAAAACAAGTGTAATGGTTTCGATTCAACAAGAAGGTCTCCCCACCGATGTCCCCAGTCTTAGGAACCTCTTCATGAAATACCATGATTTTCTTAATTTGTCTCCCCAAAAAGTTGCGAATGACCTTGAGGCCTTGGGACAATATATTCACTCAAAGCGGATCTCGCACCTTCAACGTAGCAGAGCTGACCATGATAAGTTTTTTCGCTTCTAATATTTTCCCAACCTCCGCTTCTCCTTCTTCCAAAAATCTCCCTTTTTCTTTCTACTATCAAAATGTAAGAGGCCTTCGTTCCAAAACTCAGTCAGTTTTGCAACAAACTCATGCCTTACCCTTTGATTTATACGCACTAACTGAAACGAACCTTATCCCCAGCATCAAAAATCAAGAATTGTTCCCTTCTACTTTTAACGTTTATCGCGATGACGATCTTAACCGACCCACCAATGATTACCCTAACCGTGGTGTCCTTCTTGCTGTAAAAAATACTATTGACTCTTCCCTCATTGCCATATCTTCTTCCCCTATACTTGATTATGTGTCAATTAAGATTTCACTACCCCGAAAATCACTTTACGTTGTCTGTTGTTACATCTTACCTTCACAAACCATCGAATCCTATGAACTTGTAATTAAAACGATTGATCACATCACCGATTTGTGTGACCCCCATGATGAGATCATTCTTTTCGGTGACTTCAACCTTCCTAATTTAAAATGGTCTCCATCAGACGATCTTTCGTTTTATATTGCTTCCAATCCCTCATCTGCCAAAGAATGTCTTTTCTTAGATAGCCTCGCTGATTCCAGCCTCTGCCAAATTAGTGGCATCTCAAATTTCATGGGTAGGCAACTAGACCTTATTTTCACAACAGACCCCATTAACTCATCTGTCTCACCTAGTCCCCTTTTTCTATCAACCATCGACAACTTCCACCCTCCCCTTCTTGTCTCATTTTTTCACGATTCTCCACTACGGTCCACCCCTCCTACGGATCTGTCTTCTTACGACTTCCATAAAGCAAACTATCGTCTAATAAATGAATACCTCAACAAAGTCTCCTTCAATTTTGACAACTTAACCGTAAATGATGCCATAACCTTATTCTACAGAGAAATATTTAACTCTATTTCTCTTTATGTTCCTTTTTCCCGCCACAAAACCTCGTCTACTTCTCCACCCTGGTATAATCGCAAACTTCGTTCTCTGCGAAATAAAAGAAATAAGTTGTGGGAAACTTACCTCCGTTCTCGTTCTCCTACTGACTACTCTAAATATCTGGGTTCTTATCTCCATTTCACCGAGCTATACAATTCCCTTTACCAGCGTTATCTAATGGAAACGCAATCCAACCTTATCAAAGACCCTAAGTCATTTTTTCAGTTTGTTAACTACAAAAGAAAATCCGATGGCTACCCAACCACTCTCTCTTTCAATAACGAAACATCAAACGATCCTAACACTATCGCCAACCTTTTTGCTACATTCTTCAAACAATCTTTTGCTGATGACTGCTTTGTTCCTGATTCAGCCTATTTCAATTATCTACAAAGTTTTTCTGTTGGACCGCTTCTCCCTCGTTCCGTCGATCCCCATATCATCGAATATAAATTGAATCAACTTAACGATGAATTCAATCCTGGTCCAGATGGTCTCCCTGCCATACTTCTAAAAAAATGCTCTTCCATCCTTTCTCTTCCCCTCTCAAAAATTTTCAGCCTTTCCCTAAATAAAGGAGAGTTTCCTGAGATATGGAAATTATCTTTCATAACCCCTATTCACAAAAAGGGTCCGAAGAGCGATGTTAATAATTATCGTCCCATTGCCAAACTTTCACACATACCCAAACTCTTTGAAAGTATTTTGTATGAAACCTTAAGTTTACACTGCAAATCTCTCATCTCCCCCTCACAACATGGCTTTCTCAAATGCCGGTCTACAACCACTAACCTTGTTGAATTTGTATCCGTCACCCTTTCAGCCTTAGAAAAAGGCTACGAAGTCGATGTAATCTCAACCGATTTCAGCAAGGCCTTCGACAAAATTTCCCATAAGCTTATTCTTTTCAAATTGTCCACTCTCGGCTTTGAACCCTCTTTGTTACAGTGGATCTCTTCTTACCTTAAAAACCGTTATTACAGCGTTCGATTTAGATCTGCCACCTCATGCCCTTTCTTAGCTACCTCCGGTGTCCCCCAAGGCAGCCACCTCGGCCCACTTTTGTTTATTCTTGCTATTAATGATATTGATAGGGTCATCAAACATTCTTCTGTCTCTCTGTACGCTGATGATACCAAGTTTTTCAAGACCATTTCCTCAACACATGACTCTTCGCTTATTCAAAAGGATCTAGACAGTTTTTCAGTTTGGTGTCTAAAAAATTGCATGGAGCTTAATGTCGTCAAATGCCAATCAATTACTTTTTCACGCAAACGTAACAAATCTCCTCCCCGTCTCTACCTGCTCCATAATCAACCCATACCCACAGTTGATAATATTCGTGACCTTGGCATTATATGTGACCCAGAGCTTAATTTTCTCACTCACATAGACGATATCATTCTCAAAGCAAACTCAGTGCTCGGTTTCGTCAAAAGATGGTCCAAAGAATTCTCCAACCCCTACGTAACCCGGTCCTTATACATATCGTTTGTTCGTCCACTGCTAGAATACGCCTCTCAAGTTTGGAGCCCTTACCAAATTACTCATATTTCCAGAATCGAAAGCATCCAACGTCGATTCCTACGCTTTGCTCTTCGAGGTCTATCATGGAACAATCCTCTGATTCTGCCTCCCTATCTAAATCGACTTAAACTAATCAATCTGAATTCGTTGGAAGAACGAAGAGAGATATCAGACATTCTTTTCATTCATCGACTACTCTCCGGTTCCGTTGACTGCATGTCGCTCTACAACTCCATCTCTCTCAATACTAATCCCCGTAATACACGAAACCCTCGTCTCTTTTATATACCCACCCACCGAACCTCTTACGGCTCCAACGAACCTGTCTCTCGCATGCTACGGGCTGTTAATTTAAACATATGCTTCTTCGACTTTAACCTGAGCACTCCTTCCTTAAAACTCCTGCTTCTGAACCGTCCTCCCCCTCACTAACCTTAGCTTAAGTTCTTAGTTTTTAAGTTAGATTAAGAATTAGCTTGTATTAAGCCGAATAAATGGGGGTTTTGCCCCCACCAAAATTAATACAGTGATTGGGAAGACGAAAAGATAGACAAAGATTTAATCTTTGGGAGTATACGCCTCCACCGACCCCATCATCGGTTTTAGATTCAGCTGTGTAGAAATGAATCGCTTCGTCTACCAACAGTGACTCATTTTCCCAGGTAGACCTGGAAGGGATGGATATTTGAAAGTTTTTATTAAATTTTGGATGAGGGGTGGTGTAATCGACGTTACTAGGTAGGGATCTGAACGAGTTCAGTATAGTGGAGTGGCCAATATCGTTATTGATTCACTGCGAGGAGGCTTTAAGCCAAATGGCTGTACTGGCGGCCGAATGTTTGCTAAAGATATCTAGCGGTATGAGATGAAACAGAACATCAAGTGCAGCGGAGGGAGTTGAGCGGAGAGCTGAGCGGAGAGCTGAGTTGCTGTTTCCAGCGCAGTCCACCATACTGTTACTCCATATGTAAGTATCGGTCTAATGACTGAGATGTATAGCATTAATAGAAGTCATCAATAAATTAAAGAACTTCCATATCTAATTAAGTAAGAATTTCGCTATAACTATGTTTAACATCATCATTTTTTCAAGGTTTACATTCACATTTATATTTATATTTATATTCATCCTATTATAATTTATGCTTGTTAAAACATTTTATAATCTTGTTGTTGAATTTTATGTATTTTATGTTTTTTTGAAAATGAAGAAAGGGTTTTGGTTTTAACAAATCTCGCTTTGAAAATATGTATATTTTTATCCGTCTTTAAAAGCTGAACTTCTTTAATAAGTACTTAATAGAACAAATTATTTTTTTTAGAGAAGGGTTCACAGATAAACTATACAATGCAATGACGTAATGAACTCTTAGGCCAGGCGCGAACATTCAATTTTTAGTTTCGCAACTGTTTAGTTGCTAAAATGAAACATTATGGGCTTATATGGGACACCGCGCAACTCGATTTGAGCAACTAAAAAGTTTATGTTTTGCTTTTGACACAAAGTAAACGATTGCCTAAAATTAATTCGCAATAGTTGAGTTGTTTTCTATAAGCGCAAGAGAGAAAAAGAGTGTGAGTGTGAGGAAAGAGTTGCCAGTGCGCGGTACTTTATCAACTGGTGATTAAACTATTTGATTTCGATCACAGTTGCCAGTGCCCGGCTAGCCTTACACAATTTGGTCAGACAAGTACACGATTCATAATTTTGTTCACAAAATCGCATTTCGGAAAAGAACTTTCTTATCGTGGAAAATTTTGAATTTGTACATTTCTAAAAAAATTGCACAATTCTAAAAAATCGCAGGTTAATTTTACGTTTTTACTTGCGACTTATAGGTACTATAAGGCAAGTTATGCATTCGTAAAAAAAATCGAACTCGAGATTTTGATCAAAGTTGACATTACGATGATAGCGAAGACCAAAAAAGTGGGTCTCGCAATTCTGTCTGTCTGTCTGTCTGTCGGTTCGACTACAGCCTAAACAGCTCGGCCGATTTTCTTCGAACTTGGTAGATATGGGTTTTAATTTTTCCCCCCGGACGTTTTTTTTCTGTTTTTTTAAGACCAAAAATAACGGTACCTGCCATACGATTTTTTTTCGAAATTTTATAAATATTTTTTTTCTCAAAAACTGTCTCACAGAATTTTTTAAAAAAAAATTGAAAAATTTCATTTGGTTAAAACTAGGTATTGGTTGAAAAAAATTTTACAAAAAATTGTTATTTTTGGTAGCCCCCCTGGGTTCATTTTTTTTGTTTTTGATTTTCTCGAAAACGCTACAGCCGATTTAAATAATTTTTTTTATGCCAAAGCTCCTCCAAAGTTTGAATATTATTACATATTCAAATTTTCAATTTTTAATTTTTTGGATTTTTAAAAAAAAAAATTAAATTTTTTTTTTGGAAACTCAATATTTCGAAAACCCCATGCTCGATTTTTTTCAAACTTGACAAAAAAAATTTTTTTAACATAATCTACAATATTTGAGAAAAAAATTTTTGTTTCATCTAAAACTAACGGTACCTTCCATACAAATTTTAAAAAATGGTTTTCGAAAATCGTATTTTTCTCGAAAACGGTTCCGAGAATTTTGCTAAAATTTTTTTTCTTTTGATTAATCTTTACGATCTATAATTTAATAAGAAAAAATTTTAAATCTAGATATTACTGACTGTACCTACCATAGAACGATTTTTTAGAATTTTGAATTTCTCATTATCGACATAACGGATTTTCATGAAATTTTTTATAAAAAAGCTCCAGAAAGTTTAAAAAACATTGCATTTAAAAACTTAAGAAAAAATATTTTTTCAATTTTTAGAAAAAAAGTCATTTTTTTTTGAAAATTCGATATCTCAAGAACGGCTTAGTATTTTTTTTGGAAATTAGACTTTTATTCGTACAATAATAAAAGCTTAAGGTTGGCGTACAAAAATTTTTTCTTAAAAATGTTTTAAAAATTTTGTACATAAAAGCTTATTTTTTTAAGGAACCACTACAACGACTTATAATTTTTGTTCTTGAATAAATTCATATTTGCATAGCATTCTGGTTTTATCTCTTACTACTAAAAGAATTTAAAAAATTAATTTTATCCTTATGAACAGTTTTCTTTAATAACATTCGTTTTTAAAATTCCTAGTCTATTACATAGGAGCAAGTTCGTACGACCCAGTCGTGCATTTTATTTTTTATAAATTTGGAAGTTTTAAAGCTTTTTGGTTTTGGACCTGAGTAGGAGAAATAATTTGTAATTCTGACAAACGTCAGTCTTTATTGAACAGTTTGAAATTTTTCGATTCTAGACAATCAGATCTCCATAGGAATAATATGATGTAGCTGATATTAATATACACGCACATAACGAAAGACTTATTTCCAAAATGGGTTCTTGTTGAAATCTATGAAACTTCTTATCGGTTTCTGTTTCTAAAAATAAAATAATTAAGAAACCAAATACTTAATTCAATATTGTTTTTTAAAAGTTTTGGGTTTCAAGGAGACTTTTTATTTCAATCAAATAAATAACTTCTTTTGTTATTTATTTTAAAGCCACTTTTACTAATTTACTAACGTTTAAATGTTGTTTAATTTTCAAAAGGACATAAATTATGTTATACTACCTTTGTATATAAAACTTAAATTTAATACTATCTTTGTATATATAACCTATAGTTTATAAATTTAGCAAACACAAATCTAGCAATTGCAGTCCCTAGCCTTTAGATGTCGCCACAATCTTTCGTCTTCTTGATAGTACTATAAGTCTTATATACAAAGGTACTATCAAGAGGACGAAAGATTGTGGCGACATCTTAAGTATAGGGATACTACTTGGTAGATTTGTCTCTGCTAAATTTAGTAATAAAATATTCTCTATTTTACTAATTGTTTTGTATCTTATCATACACTTCACTGTAAATCTAGCGCAAATTTTAGCGCCACCACCAGGCTAGAGTTCGCAATACAAACTCACGCTCCATGATAATACTATAGGTTATATATACAAAGATACTTACTACCTGAAAATCAAATGAATTTATCACTAAAAGGTTCATCTAGATTCGTTCCGCGACTTTTTCATCGATCGATATCTTCAAATTTCAAACATATCGATTGAATTCAACTGAAAATACACACTTATGTATGTCAAGTTTGCCCCATGATCGAAACCTTCTGTACTCCTTATTTTAAACATAAACACAAACAAAGATGAGTAATTATATATTTGCACGAAAATCATAAATACATACAATTTATCTAGACCGGTGTAAACTAATTTAAGGAGTAATAATTGTTACTGCTTTTGACAGTCATGCCACTGTTTTGTCTGCTTTTTTCCAGGGGTACTGTCACTTGCGAGCAAGTGATAAATACTCCAAGAGCATCTCTTATCACAGAAATAAAAAAAAGTGCTACTCATCTTTGTTGCTTATGCGCAAAAAACCATTCCTTCTAACACCAAGCACACTGGTATGGTTGAAAGTTTAAAGTCACTCGGCCCATTTTCTCCACGAGCTGTTGCGCCTTAAATTTAATATTTTTTATATTTGCCTTTGTACGCCAATACTATTAAAATCATTTTTCTAGGTCCGCGGAACCTGTCCGGTCCACTCAAATATTAAATCATCGTCGATATTGTTAAGTGACAACTGCTTTAAGTGCGCATCATAACATCTAAGGTACCCAAAAAACCCGTATGCAAATTTAATTGTTCACAATAAAAGTTATGTAGATATTATAAATAATCAAATTCAGCAATACATTTGTTGTATATTTTTTCTTTACTTGAAACGGTCGTCAAACTTAACAATCCATAATAAAAACCTGTATTTGTTCGATAGCAATGCAAAAGTGTCAGAAGTTAAACCCTGTTACGTTATCTAATCACAACACCGCCGCGCCGGTGGCGGACCTATCAAACATAACTGTTGTATAACTTATAAAGCTATACTACTTTCTTTGTCCTTAACTTTATTATGAAATTAATGGTATTGTTATTATGAAAGTTGACCTTATAATTGACAAGAGATCACGTTAAGTATTAGGGTTTTAGTTGCGAGCAAACTTGCATCACCGTTTCCGCTCCATAATAAGTAGGCATAATAAGGCAAAATGTATGAAATTTATTTTTATCAAAATCGTCTAAATCATGAGGTTCTCCCCATTTTCTTTTCAAAAATCAAGCGTCCGTCGGTCGCATGCAACGGTGTCATTTGCATTGTTATACAAAATTTAGCTTTAAAAGCGATCTTCTAAATCAACTATATATAATTATGTATATTATAGCAAGGGTATTTCCTGGTCAAACAGGTGCACATTGCACATATGACATGCTAATATTAATACATTACACTCTTTTTCCGACAATAGGAAGTTTAAAATTGAACCCAAAATAAAACAAAAGTGCAAAGTGAATAGCGATTCTGGCGCAGCTATCACGTGCAAAGAATTGAAATGCAAGCAATTGCATTTGTGCTTTTTGAAACTGAAAAAAAAAACTTTCAACGAACAATTCATGTGATATTTTGTATTGTTTGTTTTGCTTTCATCATTGTACCTACTAGCATAAATCATTGATTGATTGATTGTTCAAAAGAACGTCTTCAAATTAATTTAAAACTATCACGTATCTACAAAGAAGCCTTAAATCATGACCTTAAATGCGCAGCGAGACAGGGAATGATTTTAATCGGGTTGGCTGGATTGTTTGGAAAACAATATTGTCAACCACTTTGAGGTAACGACCTCATAAACGCGGTCATTACACTAAAGTTGTCTTTAAAATGCTTTTTTTTTTTTCTTTTTTAACAGATATCCTACTGATTCAGTTTAAATTATAAAGTGTTTCATTTTATCTTACACATCGACGGTTAACTATGAATAACTCATATGTCGCATTTTGTAAACTTTAAAGGGGACACAAAAAACTGATTATAGTCTCAAAATTAAAACGCATAATAATAAAATTTTATACATAATTATCAGTTTTGAATTTCTATGATGTGAAATAGTTTAAATTTTAAAAATTCAGCGAAGCAGATGGAAATTATTAACGAAACTGCATCAAATAGTGAATTTCACAAAAAATGTATGTTAGGAGGTATTCATAGTTAACCGTCGACATGTACGTATATCAAATTCTGTTGTATTATACAACAGCTTATCCCCTAATTATTTTTCAAAAAAATCATTTTTTCCCTATTTTTGTTTTTGCATTTAACTACAAATATATCTACACATCAAAAAACATCGTAAAAAAGGTGATCTGAATGTAAAATTTTAAACAAATTCGGCAGCTGACTACAGCCGGTTTCATCAGAATAAAAATAAAATGCACGCCTGAATCGCATTAACTTTTGGTTCAAAGTTATCTTTAAAAAAATATATATTCTTGGAATCTTTAAGAATATAGTATTTTACACTGCCGCTCATCTGAATAGGTTCACTGTTTTTCGTAACTTACTGTAAGACTATCTGCTTATATATGGCAATGACTCGTCTGTGTTATGTATGTAATGAAAGAGCATTATTATGCACTTAGTTTGGGAAAAAAAGTTTTCTCTTAAAGCTTACCGTTATTCTCACACGCTAGCTAAACTTAAATCATTAAAAAAAACTAAGTGTTTTTTTGGCTCATCTGAATAGGTTCAAAAGCAAAAAATGGAGGAAAACAAGAAAAATAACTGTAATTAAATGATTTATTTTGCACATTGAATAGGTAGAGACATAATAATTCATATTAATAATGTGTATCGCCACCTTTTTTTTGAAACTGTTTCGAAAATTGGAATTGGAATGAAGTCATACAGTTTTTCTAGATATTGCAGCGAAATCTCTGCCCACGCTTTCTTAATTCCCTCGATTAAGGACAACTTGTCTTCATATTGTCTCCCCGACTCATACACCTTACGGAAAAGAAGTCCCCAAACATTTTCAATTATGTTAAGGTCAGGTGAGTATGGAAGCCATTCCAACACCTCTACATTTTGGTTCTCGATCAATTGTTTTACCGACCTCGCTGTATGGATAGGGGCATTATCATGCTAGAATGACAATGGTATTGGTCTGAAAAGGTCAGAGATTTGTGGGAAGACCTTTTCAAACACAACTTTGTACACATTGATATTTATTCGCGATGTAAGAAATTGCAGCTCAAAGGTTCCATAATATGAAATTGCTCTTCACACCATGACACTGCCTTCACAGCTATGCAGACGGCTTATATAATGTTCTTCTTTACGAAGGTCATGAAAGTAATAGTTGTAGCCATCTGGGCCCTCTAAGTTGTATTTTTTTCATCTGAAAATATAACTCGCCTCCACTCCGATTTCAACGACATGTATTTTTTTTGCAAAATTGGAGACGATTTTCTTTTCGTTTTTCGTTCAAAGGTGTTTTTTCGGTATTTTTTTCTTTTTGAATGCTTAGTACTCTTATTAACGCGTTTCACCATCACCAAACTACACTTAACACCAGTTTTGAGTCTAATTTTTGACGCGGAATCATGCGAATTAGAAGCAGCTGTTATGATTGCGCGTCTATCGGCCATTGATGTGGCCTTATAAGTGTAACCTTTCATATTTTTCCCGTAGTTTTCGATGTTCCGCAAATATTTATCCACTAAATTTTGGCTTCTTTCTATTTTTTCTTGCGATTTTTCTTTAGCTTATCCCTAATTCAATAAATGCTTTTATTTTGCATTTTTCTTCCTATTTTAAGGATTTTCCGCGACCCATTTTTCTTGTTACACGGTTTAAAACAATTCGATTTACCAAAAAACTTAACTTTCAGTACACATCCGCCGCGCACATCAATTAAAAATGATTTTTTTGCTTTCGAACCTATTCAGATGAGCCAAAAAAACACTTAGTTTTTTTTAATGAATTAAGTTTAGCTAGCGTGTGAGAATAACGGTAAGCTTTAAGAGAAAACTTTTTTTCCCAAACTAAGCGCATAATAATGCTCTTTCATTACATACATAACACAGACGAGTCATTGCCATATATAAGCAGATAGTCTTACAGTAAGTTACGAAAAACAGTGAACCTATTCAGATGAGCGGCAGTGTATAAGTTAATTATGTACGAGTACTTAAGAGTACTTAAAAGTATAAAGGAATAATCCAAAAAATAATGTTGTGCCCATAAAATTAATAAAAGGAAAGGTCACTAAAAAAAGAAACATTCGTTGTAGAGCCGTGTCAATCAGAATCGATTCGATTTGTTTGATCCGATTATCGAAAAGTATTTATGATCGAAATCAATCATTTTAATCGATCTCAATCTCAATCATTTAGATGATCCTCGATTCTGGATTCTCGATTTTCTATTTCAATTTCAATCATTTCAATGAGTCTCGATTTTCGATATCAGTTAACTCGATTAACCATGATTTACTCGATTCCATTTGTTCTGATTCGACCAATGTGGATTATGAATGCCAAACGGACGGTGGACTGGAATTTCTGGGTTGAACTCGGCATTGAAGAACATGATTGATCGAGCTGGTTGTTGATGTTGTAGGCCGAAAAGACAATTCTTGGGTTGTAATCCATCGACATCGTAGCCATCATTTGATGGAATTCAACATTTTATGACTTGACAAATAGAGGACGAATTCGGTTATGACGTACAAAGTGTATTTCGTACAAAATGTCAGCCGAAAGCCACAAAGAGCAACAAATAAAATCTCTTTCTCTTAAATTTTTTGACACCTTTTAATTCATGTACAAAGTAGCCATCATTCGATGTTATTTGGCAATTTATGGCTTACAAGAGTATTTTGTGAGAACTATCAAAGCCACAAGTCAATCTTATCATCGAAATCGAAAATAAAATCGAATAGGAACAGTATTGAATTATTTCAGTGAAATGAAAATAATCGATCGATTGAAATGATGGGATCATTTTCGTAATCGATTGTTGAACACAGCTCTAATTCGTTGTGTCCATATTTTGCCAAAAAGTCTGAAACGTAGTTCTGTTGCGGTTTTGAATTCTATGATGCAAAAAACAGATAACAATCGAGAAATGACTAAAATGGCTCAAAAATCTGTAAGCAAAATATTTGAGAAAAAAAAATGTTCCTTGGCAAAACATCGTTCATACCAATACATATTCATTAAATTATATGAAGGTTTTTTTATAATACAAACTCTATATACTACTGAAATAAATCAGCCAAGTAGAAGACTTAGCACTATTATTGGACTTGTTGAATTATTGATTCAAATTAGCTTTTTTGGCCTTTAGTCCACAAAAATTGGCGTTTCGTCCGGGTTATCTCACATGGACTCATCAGTTGACTTGTGAGGACCTTGTCAATACGCAATTTTTGTTAAGTTCAGTTCATCTTACATGAATTTTTTTTTGACAAAAATCCAATGTGAACTATATCCAACAAAGATTAGAATTGTAATCATTAATGTTGGAATTTTTGTTTGCCCGTGGCCTGGCATTGAATATTTATATGAAGGTTTTTTTATAATACAAACTCTATATACTACTGAAATAAATCAGCCAAGTAGAAGACTTAGCACTATTATTGGACTTGTTGAATTATTGATTCAACAATTCATTAAATTCAGAAAAGTTGTGAGAAAGTGAATTTTTTTAAAAAAACAATGGCGCAAAATTTTAGTTGAATTAGTACGATGTTAAAGCTGTTTTAGTATGAAACTAGGTTAATACGACGACTTTTCAGATTTTAAACGAATATAGAATCATACTTTTTCTACCCCTTTATAGTTAAAATCATCGAATACCTATTTTATTTTTTTAGTATCGTGCTATTTACAAACGCCACACAAGGTCTGTTTACTTAGTTTCTTGCACGAACTGTCAATGTTTTAGGTGTGTTCATTCAGAAGCATTTTTTTTAAGAAAATTGCTTTAGTATGATACTAGTTAGAAAATGTTTAAAATTAAGAATGAGTTCGTACAATACTTTAAAGTTAGCAAATTGTTAAGTAGTATCATACTAATACCTTAATATATAATAGGCTGTTTAAAATTTTACGCCAGTATGTTTGCTTTTGAAGTTGTTCATTGGTAAAATCAAGGCACCTACTATTGCATTTCTGTACAATACATTGTCTTGTAAGCAAAAGCACCGTTAGCCTATTTAAATTTTTTGTGCGGTACAATTGCAAGAAAACTCAAAATATAATTTTTTTTTATTAGAATTTGTTTGGTATTATTGCGTCAAAACACATTTTGCCAAAAAAATGGATTAAATTGGTGTTTGCACTGAGTGCTAGGTACGAATATGTAGGTATTACTTCACATGAAGTTTAATCCTAATAGGCACTGTAGTTTTCGAAGATTTTTGCAAAAAATTAAGCTTTCGATTTCTGCTCTAGGAAATCACGTATAATCCCCTATTCAGTTTCTGATACGGCATGAAGAAAATAATTTTTCTGCAATTCTCTGTCATCATTAGTTATAGTCATGATGAAAATATTGAATACGCCCTATAATATACATACAATAAATGAAACATTACAGAAATTTAATTTTACTTAGGTAGACTGAAATCATACTGGAGGAGAGTGGTAAAAACAAACCCATGCCAACGCGAGTAGCGTTAAAACAGTGGCGCAAAATTTTAAATATTTAAAATAAATAAATAAATTATAATTTAACGTTAAAAAACTCGTCTTATGGCTAAAACAGATGTGCAGCAAGTCTGCACGCAGCGATGCATGCAGCGCTGCAGCCAGAACACATGTGCATACTTCCTAACTTTAATGATGCCTAGTTCTGTTAAAACAAAAATGACATCTGCCAAATTTTCATTCTTTTTGTTTGCTTAAATTGTTTTGTACTTAAAGTTTTATAAGTTTATTTTAAATTAAATGGATATTTCAACAAACAAGGACAAAATTTTGATTTTGATTGCCGTGTATGAGAAATACCTCAAGTTTTTAAATGAATATATTTTGTTCCAGATCAAAACTTCAAGGCAGTGGACAAATTTAATTATTCAGAAAATGAGAGAGAATTGCACCTATACTTTCAAAAATTGTTCCTGGTGATAAGTAGGGAAAGCAAAAGAAGAAGCACAAATGAAAAACAAAACTATACTAGACATGTAGTTTCCCTCGCGTTGATGTTGATATGTATAGCTGAAGAAAATGTCCTTAGTTGGATACAATTTACCTATCCCAAACAGGAACTGGTGAGCATGAGCAGTAACAATCTTTCATCTGTCTGAAAATAAACAAAAATACGAGTCGGAGACAAAACAAATTCTTTTCACTTCTTGTTGTACGGATGTTTTGTCATAAATGAATTTGTTTTATTTTTTCTTCCATTATTGTATCAATATCAAGTTTTCCACCAAAGACAAAAACAAAATTTTTTTTTTGCAAATATGACAGACAATGTCAACAATCTGTCAGTATCAGTAATGCCAAATAGCAATTATTTGGAAATTTTTGTTTTACAATTATGGCTGCAATGAAACTAGGCAGCAAATTTAGGAATAGAGACATCGTGCAGCGCAGCGCTGCATGCAGACTTTCAATGATTCTGCTCCCATAAGGACCTGTGTAATTAAATTTCGCTGCAGGGAAAATGCTGCACATGTGTTTTAGCCATTGCCTTAACATGAGCTAATAGCTAAGTACTTTTTGTTTAAAAGTATACTTTATCCATATTAACAACGGTCATTTCATACCAAAGCAAATCGAAGTAAAAATGTTTACTGATATTTTATTTGATTTTTTAAAAGATGTGGCAATAATGCGGGGGGCGATGGACAAACAAATCTATACCTACATAGTACAAATGTAATATGTATAGCAAAATGAATTTGCACCTTGCAACAACAAAATTGAGTTCTTATTTTGTGAATTAACAAACTATACTTCATTTCCATTTTAAATAATGTAAATAACGCATAAACAATAATTAAAATCTGTATGAAAGTATTTTTTTTTTTTCGGCGAATAATCATTTGGTTAGAAGTTGCTTTTTTATTTTTATTTGTGTAGTTGTGTTTGAATTCTTCATCTGTCAAATTTAGGGTTATTCAACATAAATTCGCTTAGCTTCTGTTGCTAAACCCACATTAGTTAGAAGAGTTGTCTAACGTGTTTACCATGCAAAATAAAAAAACTTTTTGTCATTTGAAAAACATAACATAACACTAGGAATTTGTTTTATAAACTACTAGTGATCCTGGGCAAAATTTGTCCCGCGGCACATAACTTGTATGAACGCCGTCACCCTGGGGTCGCCCTAAATCGTTTTTTGAAAAACCTGAAGTCACCCTGGTCAGCAAATTCTGTGTTTTTTGAGACCTGAACTCGCCATGAAGTAGATCTAGGTATTTTGCTGGGGCGAGTTCAGGTAACGACCAAAATGTCAAAAGTCATATGTATTTCTTTTGTCCCCTGGGTAAAGTTGAACGAACGAACCTATCATAAAACATAGTATTTCCAATAGTAAAATTTCAAAATGGAAGAGTAAATTTTAAGATTCCATATTCATTTGAATAATTTTTAAGAACAAATTCTTAACAGTTATAATCTCCAAATCCTATCTTTCGAGCTCGAACCAACAATACTCAATCACAAAATTTCCTTGAAATCGGTTGGGTGCTTTTCGGAGATTAGCGTATACGAACACAGTGTTGAATATCTTTTTTTTTAAGCCCCGATTCATACATACATATAATGTTAGTATTCATAGTCGTTTAACAAATATCAATAATAAATAAAATGCATTGATTTTAAGTGATTCCGATTCTTTCCAGGTACACATACATATTATATTGAATTATTCATCAACTTTGAGACAATCTCATATTGAAACAAACACTCCTCATGTTGATGGGGTTTGCTTCATTACAATTCACACACTTAAGCAGATACTCGTATATCGGAAGCTTATTATAATAATTTATTTGTCCATCTAATAAGTGAAGAGTGTCTTGTGAGTGGTGATGCTTGGTGTGACCATGTTCTTCCTTATGTCGTTCACAAGTTGTATGCTATCTAAAAAACGTTCGCATATTTGTTTATATTTACGGAATAAAAGAATATAGTTTCCAAGTTAAATGTCTTCTTTCTAGAAGCAAAAATAATAGGTGCGTTTTATTATTCACAAACCTATCTGGATCCGGATCTGGATTAAGTTTTAACATGTATTACAAAAACAATTCGGGATCCTGTTTTCTATCGGGATCTATTTCAAAGATCCAAAAATCAGTTATTACACTGGCGAGTAGATGGCTTTTTATGGTAAGGTAGTGTAATCTATAGTGTAAAGAAAAAAGACAAGACATAATTTAAAATTTATAAACCCAAGGATAAAAAGAGACGGGCTTATAACACTGCTGTCAGTAAGATCCGAATCGTTTTATTTTCAATTTATGATCCAGATCCGGATCCAGATAGATTTGTGGATAATAAAACGCATCTAATGAGACTTATATTAAGGGTATTCATGCAACGCTTTGCAGAAAGATATAACTTTCCGCAACATGTTTTCATGAACACCCCCTAAAAAATACTTGCGTAAATGTGGGAAATATTCAGCTATTGTGTCAAAATCAACTCATAAAAACTTTATATGAAAAATGTATTTCATTCGACACTTTAATTTAAAAAGTTTTTCTGTTGATTCTGTCGGAACAAGCAAAAAAAGATTTTTTTTTAAATTGTACCTATGTATAAAGAAATTGCTTAAAATGATTTAGCGCTTTTGAGAAATGTCAAATTAAAATTCACAATCAATATTTCTTTAGTTTATCAGGTTTATTTCTTCTTTTTCGGCATCAAGTTCGTGAGATTATTTTATCAAATCTGCAGAAAGTTTTTCACATACAAATTTTGACAGCTCGTTTCTGTGGAGATAAAATTATCTATGGTTTCCGAGGTTTATCAGGGTTTCCCGCGTTTACGCATGAATACCCTTGTTATTTTACATTGGTTTATGTAGAGTGGATTCTACTGTTTCTGGATTCCAAACATTTATTATCTATTACTATTTTTTTCACAATAATTCAAAAATATTTCTTCAGTTTCTCCAGAAGAAAAAGGAGTACCCCGTAAGATCCTGTTAGTACGATCGATTCCCAGCTGGTGCCACCTATAAAACAAAACTTTCAGACAAATCTTCCCTAGAATATCCCTGTCAAGAAAAAGTACTTCTCATCTTTGCTGTTTGGATTTTCGGCAGACAATTACATAATAGGCCACTTCCATTTCTACCGGCAACAAGCACACATGTTTGAGAGTTATGAGGATAAGTAACTAGATCCCAGTTCTTACTAGCGCAACCAATTTTTTTTAAGTCTTAATCAAGAATTAACTCAGCAAAATTTGGTGGGTTAACTCCTATTTAACTCGAGATTTAAGTTTTAAATCGAGATTTAAGTTGAATAGATCTGATGATCTCGCCTTGCTAACTTGGCTTGTCTGCTATAAAATATATTATAATATAATGTTTATTTAAATAAATTGTACACCGGCCTTATTTAAAATATTTTATAGTATTATGAGTAATCAACTGTTCCAATAATGACCGTTTTTCTTTTTTAGTTCAGAACAGAGCCTGAGTTGTCAAAAAATAAATTGTGTTTCTTTTTTAGTTCAGAGCGTTCAGAGCTTCGTAAATGTGTTTCTTTTTTCGTTCTGAGCATGTTCTGAGCGTGTTCAGAGTGCGCTCTATAAGCTCAGAATAAAATAACTGAGCAGACAGAGTACAATGCTAAACACAGGCATTTGACAGATGGAAATTTAAAAAAAAAATGTCGACAGCTATGTCTTCAGGTGTGTTTCAAAAAATACTCAGAGCGCTCAGAGCACGCTTGGTTCAGAGGATGTTCGGAACATGCTCGACATGCTCGGACTCTGAACTAAAAAAGAAAAACGCCTAAAGGGAAAATCGGACTGTCCCTTTTTTATTTTGTTATTATTTCATGAAGAAAAAATAAAAAAATTTTTTTTTTAAATTTCAATGGAGATACTATATTTAAAACTGCCCTAAATCATTTAAGAATCAGAGTTGATTTTAAACAGACGATGAGTTGTGTTTAAATTATTATTAAACCTACTAAAATTCAAAATTGATTGAAACCAATGGAAAATGACATAAAAATTCCAAAAAGGATTTTTTTCCCTCAAAGTTCAAGTTCGTTTGTTTAATTGCATTCTACCAAACATTCTAATAACAAACGTTGTTTGCATCATGTGGAGCAAGTATAGTCTAATCTAAAGGAACGTTTATAAACTACAAGAAATGTTCACTTAGGAGTTTTATCCCTAACGCAGGTTATCACTTATATTATATTATATTCTTTTCACTCCCGTCAGAGATCCATATCCCCACAAAAAGAAAATTAAAATAAGTTTCATATTAAGACAAGGAAATAATTGAGCGCTTCGATCTATTTTTAAAATGCTGAATGTTGTCTTGGGCACTGTAAAAAATGGAATAAGCTGCACTTTGTACATATGTATGTACTGTATGGTCACTTCCGCAGTCTTAGTTAGTGACATTTAAGTGCCCAACATGCGAGACTTACAACTTATGTAGATTACAACTTATTTAGATAAGTAATTACTGCGAAAATGAACCTTTTGTTTACTTAAGTACTAGTCCTGGTGACTGTGAAACTGACCCTAAATGATGTACCTACAAAGATTTTGAAAAGGAAAAAAAAAACTAAAAAGATACATTACATATGAACAAGTAACATAAAAGATTTTATGTAATTTCTAATTTTTGACGAAATTGAGCCAGAACTAATTCCAATTACCATACTGATTATAGAAGAAAATTTGCTTGCAAAAAAAAATCAATAGCCGTGAATATCTACATTTTGGCTAAAAAAATCATAAGCAACCAAAACTATTCAGTCATTTGGTGGTATTGGTTTTTTTGCAAAACTTCTTAGCCTTTTCTTTCTCCAAAATTTTTGATTTTCATATAAATTTAAAAAAAAAAACAGATTTTCATATTTTACCTAGTTTTTAATATCTGTTCTAATTGAACGTTATGCAGGTCTTGGTTGTCTCGATTTTGAAAAAAAAATTTGTTTTCCTAAGCACAGGTAAAATATGTTTATGAAGTGTGGTTTAGCGTGTTTAAAATTATATCTACATACATATATAGAAAAGTGAGACAAGTCTGTGTTAAGTAGGAGTATAGTAGTATGTATTCAATTTCCTTAAACGAGCAATGTTTAAGCTTTTGCGTTAAGATATATGTATTTATAAATAAAATTGGAGCGCTCTACGCGTTGAGTGCATATTATGAAAAAAACTATTGGGTGCTTTGAAATTTAGTTTTTTTTTTAATTTCTTTTTAACAGGTCAGCAGCCATTACAGAACGAAAAAAAAGTTGCTAGAAAAATACTCAAACAAAAATATAAAGAGAGGCGAAGGGCCCAAGTTTTTTAATAAAATAATAATTTTATCTTTTTCTTATTGAAAAAACGACAGTTTCGACAACATTTTAAAAACCAAAAACTTTCGTATAATCGTTCTAGTAGTTCCAAAACAAAAATTGGAATTTGTTCTTAAAAGAATTATTCATATGTATATTGCTCTATACCAAACTTAAAAAAATCGGTTCACCTGCTGGGGGGCTCTTGCTCTATATTACACCCTAATTTCAAATTTCCCACTTTACTTTACGAGATTAGGGACACTTAATTTTTTTTTTTTATTTAAATTGACCACTTAAGCGGCAATTTCTGTGAAACAAATTTTGATGGTCACCTTAGATTCTAATCTTATATATTTTTGTTCTCGGTATTAAGTAGTTGAGGAATAAAGTGGATAATTTATACAGAAAGCCTTAATCCTTTTTATGTCAAATCTAAATCATCAAAGAAAAGCACAACAGATGGCTTTAAACATGTCAACCATAAAATAGACATACGAAGGAATTTAGATGTATAATCTCTTTTCTAATTCTAACTTTCCCAATAGAATATTTATGCTGGGAGTGTAAACTTAAAACCACCATAGATTTCATTCCTGATTAGCTTAGGTATATAAGCGTTACTGTATCGACAACACCACCTACCGTTGCTTAAGTGGAAATCGAATAATTCGGATTCGAGTTCACACAAATTAGCATATTGAGGAGAAAGTCGATAGTAAATTATCATACATGAATGAGACTTTTACCCATAGAGTATTGAATGAAATGGGCAAATAAATGAATTGAAATATACCAAAGCGTCGCAAAAATATATACCTACCGCTACCATAACGAAATTAGATAGAAGTAGACAGGAAAAAGCGATTAGAGTTTCAAACAAAAGTGAAAGGTAGATTTATTTACAAAAAAAATGTCCTCCACCTCAATAAAACGCACGTGAAATTTCTAGTTTTTCGAGTTAACATACACCAAATTGTAGATACTCGTACGAATGAGTTATCAGATCGTGGCCCTGACCATGTACAGACTTATAAGTTCAGTCCTGAATAATGATGGCTTGTTATATCAAGGATCTTAAATAAATAGTAGTTAAGCATCAATTACCATCTTTTTTCCATCTTCTGCACATGCAATGTATTTTTTGAGGAAGTGATCCATTTGCAGGAGTATCTGTTATAAAACTCCTCTCAACTTATCTGCTGAATAGGTTTATAATATGCATTACTGACTTTGTTTTTAATAGCTAACATTCTGGAAATTTATCAAGTAACCGCCAGTAGAATTGTTACTCAAATTGCAAGAAAATCGACACTGTGGCTACCTTATTTTATAAATAAGGTAGGTTTCTTCCACTCCTGGCGTCTAACGACATATGCATGATATATATATTTTTATATTGGTGAATTTAAACCCTATACATAATGTATGTACGTGCTACGACTACGTAGGAGAGGTGCAACCTGCTGCTCAACACACACTTCCCAGGCAGTTTACCATTGGATGGTAACTTGGTAGAGAGAACGCCTCTCATACCAAACGGAGAGGACTTGAAAATAGCAACGATCATTTGCAAAAGTACAAGGATGGATTATGCAATTAATACCTTTTAATATTCTTTGGAGTAACATTGCCCTTGGGTGTATACCAAATCTATGGAGAACAGCTTAGGTAATCTTCATTCCCAAAATAAGGAAAAAAGATACAACCCATCCAAAGTCAATAAGCTTAACATCCTTTATACTGAACACTTTTGCCAGCTTCATAATATCAGAAGTGTTAATAAATAGGCCTCTCAATCAGCGACAGCGAACAGAGACCGCCCTGTTTGAACTAATAAATAAGATCCAAAAAGCCTTAGATGTAAAGGAAAGAGCATTAGCTGCGTTCTAAGACATAGAGGGAGCTTTCGACGACACATCCCACGAGACTGTAGGCAAAGCTCTTCTTAGGAAATGCAGAGGCACAAGCAGGACAAAATGTAAAAAAAGTAATCACAACAAGAGCCTGTCCTCAGGGTGGTGTATTATCACCCTTATTGTGTGCTGCATTGGTTTTGCCGATGATATCGACATCATTGCAGTAGGTAAGTTTGAATAAGCTCTTTGCGATATTATCCAAAGAGGACTAACAATTATTATGTACAAGGAAATTGTATCTATCTATATAGGGCTATCAATAAACCCATCCAAGACGACAATCATAACATTTACCAGGAAAAGACTTCTGCCACATATAAAACCTAAACCAGTTGGCTGGTGAAGTAATTGAAACGCAGAGAAAGGTAAAATATCTATAAATTATACTACATAGATAGTAAACTCCTCTGGAACAAATACTTAAAAGCTATACACAGTCGGGAAAGCCACAAAAGCCCTAATGATTTGCAAGCGACTTGCAGGCAAGTTATGGGGATGCAAACCGAACATCCTCAGGTGGATGTATACTATGATGGTTAAACCCATCATTACCTATGCGTTTTCATGGCATAAGAAAACCGAATTATGAACAACTAGGAAAACCCTAGAAAAAGTTTTCAAATGCTCGCATGTATCTGTATTACGGGAGCAATGAGAACCTGCTCTACTGCAGCTATGGATATTGTCCTCCATCTATCCACTCTACACGAGGTCATCAGAAGTGCGGGAGTGGGAGGTATCATGAGGTTCTTAAAGGAAGGAACTGGGACAGGCAAAATTATTGGTCCCAGAGAAAGGGACTTAATCGTTAGGTCCACATTAACAAATCTTCTTGACATCCCAAGAGATGGCATGATCAAAAAACATAATTTCAAGAAAACTTTTTTACACAGCTAAGCAACAAAAAAGATTGGACTGGTGCAGAAATTTTTGGGCCAAGAACCAAACTTTCAATACCGCATTTTCCAGCATATTCCGAAAAGAATTATCGTAACAAGAACATTGCCTTCATGTCAGATAGTCAAGCGGCACTCAAGGCACCTACCGCATATACCATCAGCTCTAAATTGGTGTGGGAGTGCATAATCAGGCTAAATGAACTTGGCAACCAGAACAGTGTCATACTTTACTGGGTACCTGGTCACGTGGATGTTCATGGAAACGAAAAGACAGACTCCCTAGCAAAAATAGGTGCATCAACCCCTCGAACAGGGCCTGAGCCCTGTTATGGAATAGAAGAAAATGCCATCAAAAACAAAATTAAACAAAAAGAGGAGGCATACAGATTCAAGAACTGAAAAGAATTCCCAAAAGCATGAGGAAATAACGGACCACATACTAGGAAGTTGTTGTTCACTCACGCACCAGAGGAAAAACCATCTGGGACAATATCAGGTGGAAGAGAGCGGCCTATCCTCTCTGAAGGTGCCCCAAATACTAAAATTCCTAAGAGTAATAGGTTTGGAGGAGGAACTGTGGGATGAGCAAGATCATTCATTTTTAAATGGGGCAAAATAGATCTTCAAGTCGCAGTGCAATAACCCCCAATACAAATTCATTCATTCATTCATGACTACGTTGTTAGAAGCCCAATATTTGATATATTCAATATTTGAAGTAATAATTTTTTCAAATTTTTTTTTTTTTTTTATTTTTTTTTTTTTTTTATTATTAACTTTATTTCATACCAAAATCTTAAGGCTACGTGAACAAATTTTATCAAAAATAAAAAAGAAAAGCTTAAATAATATTACATATGGCTTCTAAATAATTAAGTTAGTATCTTTTTTCTTTTTGTGTAAGAGTATACAGTTAAAAGATAACTTTTAGCAAGATTTAAGATGAAATAGTTAGGTTTATTCTATTATTCAAAAGCCAGCCCTCAGACTTAATACAAGTCTAGAATCTGTCCGGCAGTCATATGCACTGGATTACCGAGCGTCTCAATCAGATAATGAGTCATATCATTGATAAGACTTAATTTTAAACTCTTTCTACTACTGTGTTGCTTATTGAATTATTAACCGCAATCTAGACCCTGAGTTTTAGTGTAACGGATTCAACCTCTTATTTGCAAAAGTGTAACTTTATGCCACTGGCATTACACCACACCATGAAAGAGACTGTATGATGGGCTTTCCAGACCCGGCAACATTTTTCTTAGCATTTGAGAGTTCTTTTAGTATACTTTGTCATTTTGTTTATTGGACTTTTCTCTTGCCTCACCCTTTTTTGCCGGTATTTTAACGGACTATGCTCTAGTGAAATACCCAGTGGCATTCCTCCCCTTAAGAAATTTAACCATAATACTCGCACTTCTAGGAATGCACATCAGTTTACCCTTGAGCCCAAATTCGGCCGTACCGTGAAGTACGGAGATTCGATATTTAGACGTACTACGCGAATGTGGAATTCCTTACCACGCTCTGCCTTTCCCTGTTATTATAATGTTCAAGAATTCAAAACCAATGTATACCGACACCTCCTTTCTTAATGCTCACACTGCGTCTCTGGCATATTAAGGGTATAAAAAAAACCTTTGAGTTTGCGCTAATTATAAAAAAAAATCATGAACACGGCAACAAGATTTTTCGAAGTCCTCTACTAACCCAAAAAAAAAAGTACTCGTAGTTTAAGTTTTATTTTTATTTACCAAAAATCAAACTGAGAACTTCTTTAAAGTTCATTATAGGCATTTAATTTTATAACTAATAGTGATTGGAAGACTTCTTATTGGAAATGCAATGTGAAGCATATATAAGAGAACAGAGTACGATCTTAAACATATACAGGGTGATTGGCATAAGGTGTGACAAAAAGCTAGGGCGTGTAGGTTGGACTTAGACAAGAAAAAAATCGTATGGGAGGGGGGGGTCTATTTCCCCCCATTTAGGCGGGAGGGGCAATTTAAGAAAAAACTCACTTAAAACAGAAAAAAAATTATTAGAAAATAACGGTGATACCTACAGAGTAATGCTATGGCATTTTGAAAAGCCAGAAATACATTCTTTAATTTTGTTTTTAAATAAAGTTGTTCGAGTGAATAGTTTTTGAAAAATTAATTTTCAAAATCAAAATTTTGAAAAAAAAATGAAATTTTTTTTTTTAAACACTTTTTTTTCAAAATTTTACGTAATTAAGTATTATTTTTTTATTCAATATTCAATGCTCTTATTAATTTTTGATCAAACACAAAAAACCGGATGTCTAAATGTTTTGTAGTTTTTGAGAAAATCAAAAATAACAAAAACTACTTTTGTTCTAAGAAAAGCCTTTTATTTTAGTTTTTATACGTTTTTGGATTCTTAGGTGAATTCACGATTGAAAGGATTAACTTTCTTTTTACTATTCTTTTAATTATCGTCTTATAAGCATACAATAATGTGACAAAGTACTGGATTAACCATATTTCACACATTTTTTCATTGAGAACACCTGCGTGAGAGCATTGGTTTAAAATTGACCTGCCACTTTTTTATTATGGTGGGGTCGGCTTGGCTTAGGTGCATTTACGAAAGAAAGGATTAACTTTAAATAAACAGTATCTAATTATGTATTTTATCTAAATATGCATGTATTTATTATTTAAATTGATTTCAAGATTCAGGAACATTTTTGTTCTTATTTCGCAATTGCATTTTTCTGTCACTAGTTAGGGCGTGTAACGCTGCATTATTTAAAAAACATTCGCAGATCAATATTAATCAAATGCTCTCACGCAGGTGTTCTCAATGAAAAAATGTGTTATTGTATGCTTATAAGACTGATAATAAAAAAATTTTACAAAAAAAGTTAATCCTTTCTTTCGTAAATGCACCTAAGCCAAGCCGACCCCACCATAATAAAAAAGTGGCAGGTCAATTTTAAACCAATGCTCTCACGCAGGTGTTCTCAATGAAAAAATGTGTGAAATATGGTTAATCCAGTACTTTGTCACATTATTGTATGCTTATAAGACGATAATTAAAAGAATAGTAAAAAGAAAGTTAATCCTTTCAATCGTGAATTCACCTAAGAATCCAAAAACGTATAAAAACTAAAATAAAAGGCTTTTCTTAGAACAAAAGTAGTTTTTGTTATTTTTGATTTTCTCAAAAACTACAAAACATTTAGACATCCGGTTTTTTGTGTTTGATCAAAAATTAATAAGAGCATTGAATATTGAATAAAAAAATAATACTTAATTACGTAAAATTTTGAAAAAAAAGTGTTTAAAAAAAAAAATTTCATTTTTTTTTCAAAATTTTGATTTTGAAAATTAATTTTTCAAAAACTATTCACTCGAACAACTTTATTTAAAAACAAAATTAAAGAATGTATTTCTGGCTTTTCAAAATGCCATAGCATTACTCTGTAGGTATCACCGTTATTTTCTAATAATTTTTTTTCTGTTTTAAGTGAGTTTTTTCTTAAATTGCCCCTCCCGCCTAAACAGGGGGAAATAGACCCCCCCCTCCCATACGATTTTTTTCTTGTCTAAGTCCAACCTACACGCCCTAGCTTTTTGTCACACCTTATGCCAATCACCCTGTATAAATTTTTGTAACATAGGATCACAAAAATACAATTCAACATATAGTTTAAAATACACCTAAAAATGTCATGTTATAATTCTTATCTACAAAAGAGCGTTGTTTTCTCTCAGTTTTTCAACGCAGACTTGTAAGTTTGAAAACTTGAACTTTTACCTTATATGAATAGGTATTTGTATATTTTACCAAGTCCCTCATTACCTTTTAAAAAAATGGATGTTACGTAACTGAGCTAATGGGTTAGCTGAAACCAGTTAAAAATCCATCAGCTAATATGTATCATAATTTAAAAGCTGGACTAAATGCAGAATTAAAAATTTGTCCGCCCATGGTTTATGGATCATAGAATGGTTTCATAAACTCTGCCTTGTGCCATCATCGCCTTATCGGCATTATTGTGACAGTAAGCGGAAATAATATCAACAATTAAAACGAAACGCCGCTGTTCGTTAAGCATGATCCGGCTGGTCATGTCATTAAAACAAGTACACAAACTTGGAAAACTACGCGTTCGGATATGTAGAATAATATGCGTGTTCCGTTGAGTCAACATTTAATTACCTTGTCGCTGGAAATGAAACACGAAAACAATTTTCGGCTTCAATAGGTTGCGGTTTCATATTCATACTAAGACAACATACAGACATACATAACACTGAGTTTGAGACGTTGTTTTTTTTTTTTGTTAATCGTATCAAAATATGATGGATTAAAGTCCAGTGAAAAGGTGGTAGCTGTATGGCCTATAGCAAAGTTAAATAGCCGCTGGCCGCACATAACTATTTGCTAACATTATTGACATTGCGTCACAAAACAACAAAAAGTTTGAAAATATGGTTTGCTTCAATAAACCTGACTGAGTTTGGAAACAGTACTTACTTTATTTCGATTGAATAATACCTCCTAAAAAAACACTCCAAGAAATTATAGACTATTGATCAAAATAAATACAAGTACGAGTACCATACCTAATACAATATGAGGCACGAGCTTTTGGCTGGGCTGATTATTCGAGACCACAAATTATTAAAGGTTTCACTAACAAATTCGAGCTATATGGATAGAAATGAAAACAAAAATATATATTATGTATGTACTACATACATATACATATATGTAAGTATATGTACAAAGAATAAATGTAGCATAAATATACAGGTATGTAAAATGAACCTTACTCGTACCTAAATTTCAGAAAAGTTGATAACATTAAAGAGAAGGTACCGCCTCACATTGGTTTTGAATTTTTGTATATGTACATATATCACAATAAGAAGATTCAAACAGAGCTTGGAAGAGCATGCCACATTCGTGTCGTACCGCTAAAGAAAAAATCTCTCTTTAATAGTACTTCTGAAATTGGGCTCGAGAATTAATTGATGAGCATTCCTAAAAGCGTGAGTATTACGGTTGAATATTTTAAGAGAAGATATCGAGATATCGACTGTCCACTTCACTAGAGCTCTCTTATTAAAGAAACGATAAATATAAGGAAAGAGGTGTTCAAGAGACGTAAATGTTTCTATGATGTTAATGTATCCAATTATTTTAAAGACTCCTCTCTGAAAACCATACAAAATACACACTTGAGTACCAACCCAGATATTGGAGTTATACTTCGTCTTTGGACGGTTAAAAGTTTTATACATAACAGAGGGTGACACACTTCAACCCAGACACTTTGCGGAATATTTAGCCAAATTAAGTATGTGCTCATTCCACAAATGGTGGTTGGTAGTATACGTTACGCACCGAGGATTGAAAGTTTGTCAATTTTCTCGATGCAAGTCCAAATCATCATCCTAATTGTGCGAAGTGTATCTTTCAACAAACATTTTTTCTTGATTTTCATTGTTGTCCATATTTAATATTTCACATATACAATCACAAGAAACTTCAGAATCATTAACATCATAAAAAGTGTTCAGTTGGGATTCCGGATCGGAGAGAGATTCCGGATTGCCAAAAAAACGACATAAGTATCGCTCTAGCGACAAGAGATAGTATTGAGTTTTCAAAGCATTAAATTCTACGCTTTCAGAATCAGAATTTCATGAGCTTACCATAATGTTATTGTGGATGTTCCACATCTGAATATTAAAAGATGGAAGTGCTATTGTGAGCAAAAAATTAAACGGTGTGTACAGTTCAGACAAAATATCATTATTGAAAATGAGAAAGTGCATCTGAGACAAAACGGTGAACTGGGACACATCGCCATTTATTGTGCGGGCTTCAGACTGAAATCCCTCCAGTACTCTTTGTATTGTAAAAGGTAATTCCTGATTCATCAAAGAAGATATTCATCAAAACTGAAGGTACGCATTTTCGATAAGAGAGCTTGATGGCAGAGAATATTAAATTGATTTTTAAATATCAAGCGATATAATATAACTTTAAACAAAACATATGCTGCTTGGTGATGATCATCAGTGGACATTTTGCTACAAAAGCCATACAGGGTCAATAAGTTTTCATTCTTCCAGATATTTCTTAAGTTAAAATTTTAACAAATATGGCGGCATTACTATTAAAGCCGTGGCAGCATTGCATGATATTTATACATTTGTTCTCAAATATAACTATCAAATTATGTTGCGTACAAAATGAAAATGAAATCTATTACACACAAGATGAAGAAAATTAGAAAACTACTTCTGATTGAATATAGTTCAATTGAAAGTTTACAAGACCTTAACTGATGAGCTCATTTTGGATTTTATAATCATCTAGTGTAGTTTAGACTATCCGAACTAAAAATATACAAACACAGATTTAATAGAGCAGCTGCTCTGTACCTATACCTTACATTTGAAACTTAAAAAAAAAACCTTAATACAGCTTCAAAAAAGGATGTACTTTTATATTCATATGAAAGATAGAAAGTCCCCTTTCAAACAGGTAATTAAGTTGATAGAAACTTTTGCCATTTTCTCTTAATCTCTTCGAGATATTTGGTAGTTTTCTTTGAAACACTCTTAGTTGAGACACACTATGTGAAGGGTAAAAACGAATCTCAAAATCAAATATCTTCTCGCCTAGAATATCAGTTTCCCTGTGTGAAAGGGTTTTAACTTATACGATTAATGATAACCTGAAAAACTAACCTTTTTAAAAACCAAATCACACTTTGTATACCATGGCTAAATAATGTATTGTCTTTATTTTGTTTACTTTTTGATTTGCATTCATTAAAATATATGTACTTTAATTGCATTCGGAACACATAAACGTTTTATCATTCTGTAAACACATGCTCTACAAATACGAGTACCAACCAAATTCAGCAACAGGAAAACCAAATAGGTTATCTTACTTCGTTTGCAAACAAAAATGAATTCCATTAGATTTTATTTAGAATTTCGTTTTAACAGAATATCAATGGTTTTAACTTTATTTGATTTATGTATACCGAAGCTTATATTTATTCTTTGCTTTAAAACACAAAAACAACTACATATAAATAGTAGAATAATATACTTACGATAACTTGGGATATAGGCTACGAAAATAACTGCATGCACTCGTTAAAAAATAGATGTAGGTATTTTAAATAAACATAATATCTTCAAAATAAGGAAGACTAGCCCAACGACTGACAACCTAAAGCATGTTTAAAGTGTCAAAAACAGCAGTAAATATCTTTCAGACAAATTTTTTTTTTTTTAAATTTCATATGTAAGACAGTGCAGAGATGTGTAAGATGGACAACAGGGCTATGGTGAACAAACTTGGGTGCAGAAATAGCTGCAGAAAGAGGTAATACCCGGCAGCTGTACAAAATCGCCAAAGACATTGTCGGAGAAAGTAGCAAAAATAACCATCCTGTGTTAGATGGGTGACCATAGAAGATCAGCTGCGAAGGTGGAAGTATCACTTTTTTACACTGTTCAACGATGTCTAGGATGCAAATCTGGATCCTCAACTTACAAATGCACATGGGTCTTCCAGTGGTATTGACACCAGTCCCCCAACAAGTGCAGAAATAAAATCCATGATTCGCCTTCTTAAGGCTTACTAAGCAGCTGGATGGCATACCTGCAGAATTCATGAAAGCAGATCGTGATGCAAGTTCTTGTATTTTGCAACCATTATTGGAGCCTGTTTAGGAAAATGAAACCTATCCCAGTGATTAAAAGGATGGCATCATTACCAAAGAAAGGTGACCTTAAAAACTATAATAATTGTCGTGATATTACCGTTTTGTCTGTGTTCCCGAAGTTGATGATAACTATAATTCTCGAAAGGATAGAGTCTACGCTTATGGGGCACCCAGCGGACTTTCGCAGTGGTCGATCAAGTCGATCACATTAACACCTTGCGAATGAGCAATCATCCGAGTATTAAACACCACTCTACCTCATGTTTGTTGACTTCGAAAAGGCTTTTGACCGGGTTTATCGGGAATGTACAGGAGATCTCTGATTGCGAGGGGTATCCCCACAAAGATAATTAATGTCATCAAAGAGTCCTACAATAGCGCAAGTTGTTTCGTTTTGCACAGTGGTGGAATAGACCTGCATTTGAAATCCTCTCTCCTGTATGGAACTCTAGTAAAATATTACTACGCACCAAGTTGAAACTTTTCGAATCCAACGTAAAATCTGTGCTGTTAAGCCTGTGGAACATGAAAGTGCTCTGCTAACATCTTGAGCAGGTTATAAGGCTTTCGTAAGCCGATGTCTGCGGCACATTTTGAAATCTACTGGCCACAAACCATATCAAACGTCGAATTGTGAAATAGAACCGGACAGAAAGAAGTGGATGTAGACTTTATGCAACGAAAATGGCGGTGAATTGGCCAATAACATCGCAATAACATCTCGAAGCAATCTTTTGAATGGAATCCTCAGGGTGCTAGACGTGTTGGAAGACCAAAAACAACCTGAATGTCAACTATAATGGTAGAAACAATGTCTAAGGGTATTTATATGTGGCCATAGCTAAAACCACTTGCGTCGAATCGTGACAGATGGAGGGATTTAATTGCTGCCCTAAGCTCCAGATGGAGTTCAAGTGCTACTCATAGTCGGAATCCATAATATATCTTTAAGTATTAAAAAATTAAATTTGGTGGTGCAACAGCTCGGAGTGAACCAGGACCTAGTGACTTACAACTCTCTGTGCGTGTTACCAGGGAACGGAGGACACCTACAATTTTCTGCCGATTCCGAACGGCTAATGAGCAGCACTTTCCATGACAAGTGATACTCTTGGAGAATTTGTCAATTCCTCGCAAGAGGCAGTAATATATGTAATATTTTAACGTTAAAGAGCTCGGCAAATAGATACTTTATCTTTTAAAATATATTTTATCCTTATTGACAATGGTCATTTCATACCAAAGCAAATTAAAGTAAAAATGTTTATTGATGTTTTATTTGATTCTTTAAAAGATGTGCTTTGTAAATAGACTGAATATTATAAATGCGGAACAATTGTACAAAAGTGTTTTACGATCTTTAATTTTGCAATATTGTGGCGGGCGATGGACAAACAAGTCTGTACCTACAAATCTACATACATATGTTTGCATGTATTGCTAAATGAATTTGCACCTTGCAACAACAAAATTAAATTTTATTTTGTGCATCAGCGATATACACTACATTTCCATCTAAAATACCTACTGTAAATAAAAATTTAAACAATCAAAATCTGTATCTTTTCTCGGCGAAAAAATGTTCTGTTCTTTTTAATTTTTGTATTTTTGTGTAGTTATGTTTCAGTTCTTTATCAGTCAAATTAAGAGTTGTTCAACATAAATTCGGACAACATTAGAAACGATTTAGCTGATATTACAAATAAATAGCTCTCCTTTGTATTGCATTTAAAAGTTATTAAAGAAGACATCCACCTGGAACATAAAACGCACCCTGTACATACAATGTTATGTTAAAGTGAATGCAATAGAAGTATCGCAGCCGGCTAGATTCGATAGCGTTTGAATAGATTCGGATATTGGCAAACTTAAATGAGTGTTTATATCGAGAGAGCCAACTTCTTAACGCATATTTTGGAAGTTTAGTAATAAATAAAGCAAACGAATTCGATATCGTTTATTCATAACAAGGAAAAAAAGGTAACACCCAAATTAATACACTGTTTACTATGGCGGCTATCTAAAGATAAAGTGCAAAATTTCATTAGTGAAAAGAATGTCTGCTAGTGACATTCACTAACTGTGACAAATTAAACCATCGAAGAATTTAGTATTGTGGTAGATTTTTGATGAGTAATAAACTCTACGGACTTTTCTCTTTTTATGTAAAAGGAACTTATCTTCTATTCCATGGTTAGAAGAATCGTAGAACAGAAGTGGAATAAGGTTTTTTATATTTAATTTGGATGTAAGCAATCAGAGCTAAGCATTTTCAATTTAATTCGTTTTAACGACCCGTCTAACCTACAACAATCCACAACCCAAGTGTCGTTTCTACCCTTGTTCAGTTGTAAAGGTGTCAGAAACTTATTGCTACAAGTAGTTGCTCGCGCATCTTTAAATCTTTTTAAAAAAAATCTTTTTTAAAAACTGCAATTGCAGTATAAATTTTGTAAAAAAAGTATTTCTAAGTAGCACAAATAATATCTCAAATTGAAATGTCGTACATCTTTAATGCTTTTTCATAGCCACTATGTTTATATGAAAACATAAGGTCAAGCACGTGCGATTCGGTTATGAACTTATCTTGACCAAATTTTTAAACAAAAACTAAACAATTTATTCTAATTAAGATGTTATTCTATCCCAAAAAAAAATAACTTTTCATCCAAATCCATTAACAATTATTTTCTTTTGCATTTAATAAAACAAATTAGATCTCGAAACAATATGATAGTGCAAGCTTATTGCATGTCTAATCTTAATTAGCGAAATTCTTTTATATTACATTTTTTTTTATCTAAATCGTCTCGTATGACAGCTCATATGGTTGTAAGAATTGTGTATTCTAATGCAAAACAATTTTGTTAAAGTAGGTAACCAATTAAATTATTTTAATCTTTCATTTACATCGTAAGTGTTTTCAATTATTTTAATGCAGGCAACATGAATTGTTGGCAAATAAATAATTGCAAAGACAACGATGCAATATAATAATTGTTTAAATTTTTGGTTTGAAAAACAAATACAAAATTTCAAACAAATGGAATATTAAATTTAGTAAAAAACAAACAATTATTGTAATGAGGTGCTAGACCACATTAAATAATTGTGTTTTCAAAATATACACTTGAAGTAATCGAATGTTGCATGTTGTGTTTGGTATTGTAATAAATTGTAATAAATGATATTATCAGACGTTTTTATAGATTGTTAAGTTAACTATCTTCTTCCTATTTTATAGTAAGCTTAAGAGTTTCTTAAAAAAAATTGTTTTTTAAATATCTATATTAAAAAACAAAGTCATATCCGGATTGGTATGCATTTTACATGATGAATAAATTAATAACAAATACAAATTACAAATTCGTAGATTTCATAACAATAACACCTTTCCTCCAATTTTATTTTTAGTGACGTTATTGTTGTATGACATGGAATAATTTAATTATTTCGTAGTCGAAGTCAAATATAAAATACAAATTATATAGATACAACTTTAGAAATAACAATTTTAGCGAGGTTATGAATATTCATTATATTATCTGAATTATTACTAAGACTTACGAAACTTATAAATATATTCAGAATTTTGATAGAGCGGATGCAATTAATTATTTATTAGGTATAAGCAGGGTTCGGACTTTACTTCGATCGAAGTAGATCTACTTCGATTTTGAGAAAAAGATTTAATCTACTTCCCTACTTCTCTTTTTTATGATCTACTTCTCTTTGAAATTCTAAACCAACATATTTAGAGACAGCGCTGATCACTCTGCATTACATAAAAAACAAGTTTAGGAATCATTTAAACGTAAGCACTGTGGAAAATTTAATGTTTTTGAGATCACTTACAGAAAAACGTAAAGATATTTATGAGCCACCTATTGAATTGATAAAATTCGTACAAGTTCGTTGATGGAAAATTTACTTTAAAATAATTATATTTAATTAAAATTTTTTTAAAAGTCTGAAATCAGAATTTACTTATATATGTTATGTTTATATAATTTAACTTCCTGAAACTACTTCGAAAATTTTAAATCTACTTCAGTTTTTTTCCGTATCTACTTCGAAAATTTAAAACCTAAGTCCGAACCCTGGGTATAAGTAAGCCATTTTCATTGTTAAATTTAAAATATTTAGTTAATTTCAGAGGCTTATCCCCTCTAGTTGGACATTCCTAATTAAATTATAATTTTAATTTTCCTCATTTGCAAGTAGATACATATTAAAACAGTTACAAACACGTTCGTTAAAACACAAATGTAAAATGAAAATAGCAACAAGAAACCTGTCACAAGAAAAATTTACAAAAATACGATTGTAACATTTGACAGTCACCTAACAAACACTGAATATCGTAGTGAGAAGAAAATCATTCCAGATTCGAGTATAATACGGCTACAGAAAGAATCTGAATTCAACAGTACGTCCGAAATTGAGCTCAAGGGTAAACTGTTAGGCATTCCCTGAATCACAAGTATTACGAATAATTGTTTAAAGGGCAATAATTCAACTGGCTATATCAATAGAACAGTGTTTAAAAATGTCAATGTTGCAAACGTTTCTGTTATAGTTCTGTTATTTATAAAACTCTTTTTTGGATTATACCCAAGGGACTCATGTGGGAGCATGTGCCCAAATATGGGAATTGTACTCAAGCTTTGGACGATAAAAGGCTTTAAAAATTAAATACAGCCAGATCAGAATGGGCGATTGATTTCTAAAAACTTAGCAGCGTTTTTGGCGGCACCGAATATAATATGATCATTCTGGTTTGTGATGCACATGCACATACCGGGAATTTTATGGTGTTCGGTTTCCTCAATGCCAGTGACGTCGGGGGTGTGTTCCGCTAGATCCATATACGAAGGACAAGGACGTGAATCTGTAAATGAATATGAGAAGCTAAGAGTATTGTCGTCAGCATCAAAACAAATCAATCACTGTTATTTAAATTTCGTGTTATTGTCCAAAGGAAAAATGTTTTTAAATAAAATTTAATTATTTTTACAATTATGGTCAAATTTCAATTAACGAGGATGTTCAGGACCGAGCTCATACCAATTAATGGAAAATCGCAATAAAAAATAAATAAATTACTACCTTTCTATAAAATCCTAATATAAATAAATCAATGTAACATTGTGTATGTATTACAAATTTGTTTTATGTAGAATAACTTTAAGGAAGTAATGAATCAAATTCATTGTTAACAAACCTTTTGCTTTTTTGACCATAATGGAAATGGCTACCCAATGAAGCGATTAAACAAACATTTGCTTTCGGGATTATGCGGTAGGATTTTCCGCCTTGTTCTGGAAACTTTACACATGTGTTTTAGTCAATCTATATCTAACAAGTATAACATTGAGGAAAAACCGAAACTATTAGATATACCATTAAATTCGATTTTATTTATTTACTTTGAAATGTAAATCACTCAAAGAAGTTGCAACGAGAGAGCAAAATGAAGGAGATAAAATTGTTCCGCCATTTAAAACTTGCCAATTTTGTTTCACAAATGTCTGCGGGTGTTTGAATCAGGAAGTATATCAACTGTAAAACACGGAGAATTTTAATCTTTTCAGCTTTTAATTTGAAATACTCGTATTATGGCATATCCGATGTGAATATAAACTATCTGAATAATATATAGCTCCTGAAGTGCATTATTTAACAATGCCGGACCAAACGGAAATATAATTTTAAGGGTAATATACAATAGTTGTTTAATGCATTTGATTACTTTCTTGTAAGTTTCTCTATTTTTGAAAAATTCTCCATCACTTCAGTATTTTATTAATTTGTATTTCTCCCGTGTAGTAAAACCTCTCATCTGACAGTGGGAAGACGTAGCTTATTTTCTTCAAACATGGGTCGTATCATCCTATACTGCCCTTAATAGAACGGTTAATATTTTATGATGAAAAATGTTTGTACTGATTCACTATTTTTCTCATTTGTTGCAAATTTTAATTATACATATTTATTTATTTTTTTTATCAGGCAATAAGAATAGATTGAATAAACTGGAGGAACATTAGTTTTCAAGAGACCTAAAATGCGGCGTTAAAATTGGAAAGAGGAACTTTAAAACACAAAACAAATTGTTACAATTTAAATTTAAAAACCCAGTTTTTTAAAACACGTTTCCACTTATGTATAAAGTGCTGAAAAATAACAACTAACTAAAGATTTTCTCAAAATAAACCAAATTTCATAAGCTTTGAAAAATATAGTTTAATAATAATGGCGTAAGATTTTAAACAAATTTTAAAACCGACTATACTTAACACAGTCGTGTAGTTTGGAGACTTTGTCTCACTTTTTCATAATTTTAAACACGTTAGACAACTCTTCTAACTAATATGGGTTTCGCAACAGAACTTAAGTGATTTTACGTTGAAGAACCCTAAATTTGACATACAAAGAATTCAAAAGCACAAATACAAAAAAAAAAATAAATAAAAAGAACACACACAACTTTAATACTTTTTCGCCGAAAAAAAGAACATTTTATATAAATACTCACATACAGATTGTTTATGAGATATTTACATTGTCTTAGATGGAAATAAATCTTCATCTTTTAAAAAATAAATAAATAAAATAAAAAAAATAAATAATAAATAAATAAACAAATAAAACATCAGTAAACATTTTTACTTCGATTTGCTTTATTATGAAATTACCATTGTCAATATGGATAGAGTGTACTTTTAAAAGTTAAAGTAGCTATTTGCTACTGTTAAAATTAGACGAAGTCTTTAACGTTAAAGTATAGTTTATGTCATTTAAAATTAAGAAAAAGGCAGTTCTCGTTTTATAGATTATATTAGAGTCGAATGCCACTGATTTAAAGTAATGATAAATTTGAAGTGAAAATTGAAAGAAATACATGTGATCCGGATTATGTTGTCGAAAATATAGACCCTCATAACTGAGCTGAGCTATCACTTGCAAATTGAGTATATGTATGAACATTTTTGGTTGTTCTTTAAGTTGGTTGCTTTTGAAGTTTCAAACGGATTCGCCTTCTGTTTTGAGGTGTACATTGGTGCAGGGGATTATATCATCTTAGCTGACACAACGGATCTTGAAGCCACATCCAATGATGTTGTTCGGTTAACACAACAAATTCCTAAATAAGTTAACTATGTCGTAAATTTTTTCCATTTAATGAGTATGGCCGTTGCAAATGCATACTTTTTATACAAACGAATAGTGTTGGAAAAGAAGCTCCTTACCACATTACTGATTTTCGGTTTGGTGGTGAAAATCAATTCTGAATTGCGCTAATAAAACCAACAAGAAAAGGTGCAAACATTGCAAAATGTCGGACGCAAAAGTCAAGCCGTTTGTTCCAAATGTCATCTTTATTTGTATTGTACTGCCAACCAAATATTTTTTTTAATTTATCACCATTGAAAATAAAGCATTTTACAATTTTTACTTGCGACTTATAGGTACTATAAGTCAAGTTATGCATTCGGAAAAAATCGAACTCGAGATTTTGATCAAAGTTGACATAACGATGATAGCGAAGACTAAAAAAGGGGTTCTCGCTATTCTGTCTGTCTGTTCGATTACAGCCCAAACGGCTCGGCCTATTTTCTTTAATTTTGGTAGATATTATTTTTAATTTTTTCCCCCACACTTTTTTGTTTCTTTTTTTTAGGACCAAAAATAGCGTAGTTATTTAGTTAAACCTAGGTAATGGTTGAAAATTTTTCTCCGAAAAACTGTTATTGAGGGTACCCCCCATGAAATCATTTTCTCAGAAACGGTACCACCGATTTTGATCATTTTTTATTATGTGTTATTGTGTATTCAAATTTTCAAAAAAAAAATTACAATTTTTTTTTTGAAAACTCAGTATTCGAAAACTCTATGCTCCATTTTTTTAAACTTGATAAATAAAAGTTTCTCAATAAAATATACATACAAACTGTGAGAAAAAAAAAAATTTTTTACTTAAAAGAAATTTACCCACCATACAAATGTTAAAAAATGGTTTTCAAAAATCGTATTTTTCTCGAAAATGGCGCCTAGAATTTTGATAAAATTTTTACTTGCGACTTATAGGTATGTACTATAAGGCAAGTTATGCATTCGGAAAAAAAATCGAACTCGAGATTTTGATCAAAGTTGACATTAAGATGATAGCGAAGACCAAAAAAGTGGGTCTCGAAATTCTGTCTGTCTGTCTGTTTGATTACAGCTAAACGGCTCGCCCGATTTTCTTCAAACTTGGTAGATATGGGTTTTAATTTTCCCCCCCCCCGGATGATTTGATTTTTTAAGACCAAAAATAACGGTACCTGCCATACCTGTCTGTCTACAGGTCTGTTTACTGTACCTCAACCTGTAGCCTAAATAAGAAATTGAAATGTTTTTTTTTTCTTAGCTCGGTTCCTTCCATGCCATTATGAAATATCTTATTTATTTCGAAGACGGCTCTAATGGTTTTTATAAAAAAAAATATGTTCAGACCATACCAATAATGCAGTCCACATTTTGGTAAAAAAAAATGTTATTAACGGTACCTGTCATAGATCCTTTTTTTGATTTTCTACTTTCTCATTTCTGACTCTACCGATTTCTATCAAAATTTTCATATAGGAGCTTCTTTGATTTTGAAATAATTGTATACAAAACAGTTTTTCCTTAAATATATGTTATTAAATATTTAAAATTGTCAATACATTTCTTTTAATTTTAGAGAAATTTGTATAGCTATAAAGAATTAATTTATTAATAAAACACACCAGGGTTGCTAAAGCTTAAGTCACTTGTTAGCTTAAGCTTGGCTTTAATTCACAAGCTAGTGAGTGACTTATGAATTAAAAAAAATATAATTCAGCAGCTACGAACTGACTTATGAATTAAAAAAATTTAATTCACAAGTCAGTTGGTGACTTGTGAATTAAGAAAAATTAAATCATAAGCTTCTTAGTGACTTATGAATTAAAAAAAATTAATTCAGAACCTACTAAGTGACTTATGAATTAAAAAAATTTAAGTCATGGGCAAGTAAGTGACTTATGAATTAAAAAATTTTAATTCCCAAGCTACTAAGTGACTTAGGAATTAAAAAAAATCAAGTCATGAGCAAGTAAGTGACTTATGAATTAAAAAAATTCAAATCATCAGCAAGTAAGTGACTTATGAATTAAAAAAATTTAATTCAAAACCAACTTAGTGACTTGTGAATTAAAAAAAATTTAATTCATAAGTTAATGGATAAATACTGATTAGAAAAATTATGAAATGGATAATTTATAAGCTAGCGTAATAATCTTATGATTTAAAAACTAGATTTGAAAGCTTTCGTTAATAATTAAATAATTATGTAGTCAAAACAAGCTTAAAAATTTCCAATCTACCAACTAACTTATGAATTAAATTTTTTTTAATTCACAAGTCACCAACTGACATGTGAATTAAATTTTTTTTAATTCATAAGTCACTTACTCCCTGATGACTTGATTTTTTTTAATTCACAAGTCACTTAGTAGGTGGTGAATTAAATTTTTTTTAATTCATAAGTCATTTTGTTGCTCATGACTTAAATTTTTTTTAATTCATAAGTCACTTACTCCCTGATGACTTAATTTTTTTTAATTCATAAGTCACTTGGTAGGTGGTGAATAAATTTTTTTTAATTCATAAGTCACTTAGTAGCTTAGGATTTAAATTTTTTTTAATTCATAAGTCACTTTGGGGGTTGTGAATTAATTTTTTTTTAATTCATAAGTCACCAAATATCTTATGAATTAATTTTTTTTAATTCACAAGTCATCTATAGACTTATGACTTAAGGATTTTTTAATTCAAAAATTCGCAACCCTGAAACACACGCAAGCGAAATTTTCATAAGATTCGTGTTTCTATGCTTTTAAAATTACTCATGTATGTATTTTTATTGTGTTGACATACATTTTTTTTTTTGTAATTCTCTCGCTACATTCTACCTATAGTGAAATAAAGAAAAAAAAGGAGATTTGGGCTTTTTTTTGTAAAATTGAAGTACATAGATTGAAACAGACATTCTTAAAATGAAGTAGATTTCAGTATTTTGCTGATGGTGCGAAGTAGGAAGTAGATTTTAAAATATTTTGAAAAAAAAGAAGTAGATCTACTTCAATTGAAGTAAAGTGGTACCACTGCACAGCACTCACTTTGGAGTGACTTTCTGTCAAGATTTCGAGCGGGAAACAGCTGTCAGTGTCAAAATAACCTATGATTTAAAAATAAACCACTAGATGGCCCACTCTGTAAATGGATTAGATTATAATTATATTTATAAGTTCCGGGATTTTTTATTTTTCTTTTTTAAAAATATTTCAAATTCACAGATTAACTCAAACGCTTGACGTAAACTTTTGTTCGAAACCCCAGCGTCAACCAAGGTAACCCAAATTGACCTGGATGTTAATTTTTTAATAAAATTAATGACTGATAACAAAAGAGAATGTGCATATAACAAATAAATATTTAAATTATCTTTACGTTACATTATGGTATTCGTATGTGCTGTGCATATGTATACGAGGAAGAGTGATTTAAAAAAAAAAAACATTGAAAAATGAAACCCCATGATGAAAGATTACAAAACTTTAAAAAATTAACACTCGCCAAATGTATTAAAAAAAAAACAAAAACAAGTTGAACAACAAATATAAAGACTTCAACCTGTAGATGTTTTAATTGGCAAGCGATGGGTACGAATCATTTAAAATGAGAATTTTCAGCTTAAGCGGCATATATGTAATGCTATTTAACCAAATAAAGAGATATAGGTGAGTTTGTTTAAGAGCGTTCCTTTAACTTGTTTTCTGAAGTAATGTATCTAAACAAAAGAGTTGTTTACAGTATACCTTTTCAATGTACATTCATGTAAAGGGTGTTTCTTAGAGGCAGAGAACTTTTAATTGGCATCAGGGTTTTCTGTGGTTAGTTTGTTTTTGAAATCCATAATACATTTATGTAGACTCACGCCGAAGCAACGTTTGCAAATTGTTAAAATTTATTCTGAAAAATCATGGTTTATCATGATTTATTGTGAACATTGTGTAAAAATTTGGCATCTAGATACCCGACATTATACTTAAACATTAATAACAAAAAATTATCTTTCAAATAAAAACAATTGCTTGGATATTAAAAACATTTGCCTATTTTTTATTTTAAATTAAAGTTCTATGCCTCTAAAAAACACCCTTTACAGGAAACAAAATTTGTCTAAGTTACAAAAATAAAAATGAGAAAATCTTCGATAAAACAAACAGATCTATGGTACTTGATCTGCGCAAATTATTTGATGTACATTGTGCAATGCACATGGACATATCACCCCAGAATCTTGAAACCACCATGAATGTAGTTATTTTTATAGAATTCTGAGATTTGAATTCTAAAACAAAAGTTAATTTTAATCAGGATGGTAACATTTTGCATTTTGTTCTGTGTAACAATAGAAATAGAATAGAGCCTTAAGAGTGACTTCAGTGATTATCTCAGAACTTTAAATCTATCCGGGGCTTCAAAACCTAAACCATATTAAATATTAGTTGCAGTTTCAGCAAAATGAAACAAAATCTTATATAAATGTATTAATCACGATAGCAGCTAAGTTTCAAAAAGTAAAGAATATTTAAATTATGTTTGGCACGTTCTTGGATAAAATTATAACCCTTAAGGCATCGAGGAACGTTTTTATACAATACTTATTTGCGGTTAGCATACTAATTTAGGAAAATAGAAATTTTGCTGATGTTATTACTATTTTTATTAATCAATAAACAATTAATAATAAGTACGAAAATGATCAAAATTACGTCATTCGTAAGAAACAAGTAACTCTTGAGAGAATTAGAGGCGTTAAAAAGAATCTTGTTCTAATGCCACAATTAAGTTAATATTCAACTAATAAAAATAAAAAAAAACAAGAAGTTGAATATAATTAAATAGTCAAATCTTGAAAAATTAAACAGTTAAAATCTTTTTCGTTAAAGCTGTATCTGCATTCTTTGTTAAAAAAATAAAAATTAAAGTACTTAGGTATGACATATATTCTAAGCTAAATATCAAAAGGGTTTATAAAAACAAAGTAAAACACTGTGTTACCTACCTCCTTGAGGTTATGTATAGGGTATTGGTCTGTTGCCTAAGCCACCTTAAAAACATCATCGAATATCTATTTTATTTTTTAAGTATCGTGCTAACTTCATATGCCTCTTTGACTTTTCCAAACGACAAAAAAGGTCTGTCTTCTTAGTTTTTTTGCACGAACTGTCATTACTTTAGGTGTGTTCAGAAGCAATTTATTTAGAAAATGGCTTTAGTACGATACTAGTTAGAAAATGGTTATAATTAAGAATGTGTTAGTAAACTACTTTAAAGTTAGCAAATTGTTAAGTAGTATCATACTAATACGTTAATAATAGGCTGTTTAAAATTTTGCGCCATAATATTTTTTTGAGGGGTACTGCCTCTTGTGAAAAAGTGACAAATCTTCAAAACAAATTGGCCTAATATAAGCCGCTCAAAATCCCCAAAAAATGTTCATTGAGAAAACTATACAAAATAAACTCTCAAAAAATAATAGATGCTTACGAACTTAAAAAGAGATAATTCGGATTTTTCGGAGAATCGGAAAAATTTAATGCGAATTCAGATTTCAGAAAGAAATATTTAAATTTTCTGAGTTATGACGTTATTATTCTTAGTGATGATATCAAAGGAAATTGGCACTTCCTAGTTAAAACTTATGAACATATTGTATATATTTTTTTATGAAGACGAAGACTGAACTGCATCTTGATTCATTAAATCTCATAAAAAACTTAGGTCATGTTTCCACACTCATCTAATACAAACAAAATCTTAAGACAGTTAAACAAAACTAAACAGTGATTGCGTTGCGGGAATCTTGAAAATTGATTTTAATTACTCTCGGACTTTTAAAATTAGTTGCTGCCTTATTGAAACACTAAGCATCAACAGCAACAACGAAATTAATAGCAATAAAGTAGACACATGGCCTAGAAATTGTAAATAGAAATTTCGGATCACGTAGTGGAAGTTCCACCTTTGCGAAATGCGAACATTACGCTTCCGATTCCGATGGAATAAACACTCACTATATTTTCAGCTGAAATAATAATTTAACAATATCCTTGAGTATTTTTTGACACAATGCCAATATTGGTCAAGTGGCTGGAGACTCGGGCGGCGCCTATTTGTTCATAGGAGGACGAAGTTAACACAGAAGTGGGGAATGTATATTATGTAGCCTTTTCGTCTTTGTTTTGTCTACTTAAACAATTTATTTAATTGTATATGTGCTCTTTGTATCATGTGTCAAAGGCTTGAAGTTGTTGCTTTCCTGTTTTTTGTTTCAAGTTCTGTCAGTACAGTTGTTTTGACTTTGAGAACACGAACCTTACCTCGTACACATCATTTTGTCCAGATAATGCAAGCATTTTTATAATTCAAAGAATTGTCTCATGCATTGTCTTTATGTATCTACATAAGTATGTACATATAATGCAGTATGTCATATTTGACGTTAAAGGGTTTGTTTGTTTTGTCTCGATGATGTTAAAAAATGCCTTACGCCGAAATGAAAGTGAAAACGTTGTTAGGAGGAAAATTAGGGGAGGGCTTAAAGTAAGTACCTACATACATTACATACCTATACTTAACCTGAATTCTTCAAGTTTAAAATATGAAACTAACTAGGTATATAAATGAGTATAAAAATGTATATGAATATTAATATTTGTATCTCAAGGATGGTTATAAAGAGAAGGAAACACGTTTGATAGTATTTTATGATGATGACTGGTATTTTGAACGTTGTAAGTTTCTACGTGGTCCCCGAGTTGGTTTAACAGGTTGATAGTAAACAGTTGTTGTTGGATTTAATTATTTGCAATAACAGTACGAGAAAAGGGGATTAACACAATTTCATGAACTAGGTACGTCGGAAGAAATATAACAGAAAATGTAATACTTCAGCTATATATGTACATAGGTACATTTGTATGTACATATGTGAAGAATAGTTTATCCCTGAAATGTAGGATATTGCCACCATTGGAATCACAGAAAACTTATATCAAATGTCATGTTAAGTCTTTAGAGTGGTGAACTTTAATGACAAATTGTGGATTTATGGTAATTGAAAGTAACAAGTGAGACAAGCGTGTTTTAAATGTTTTTAAAAAACATTTTTTTCAAAAAATCGATGTAAGATGAACTGAATTTAACAAAAAATGCGTATTGACAAGGTCCTCACAGTCAACTGATGAGTCTATGTGAGATCGCTGGGACGAAACGCCAATTTTTGTGGACTAAAGGCCATAAAAGCCTTTTGTACCGTATCATCGTAGTATGTTCGAACTTTAATCATTCATGTGTGACAGTTCATAGTTGTTAATTTAATTTTAATTTTTTTTTATTTTTTCTATTTTTTTTTTTTCTCAAACTGCTTTGATGATAGCAGTAACATTTCGTTTTGCTTACTTTGTTTCTTCACCAACTATGAACTTTTTGAGAATAAGAAAATGCAATACATTCTAAAAAGAATACAAAACAATTAACTTTTATTAAGAAATAGAAAAAAAAACTGAAATAGTTTAACTTTTCCGGGATTCCAATGTATGAGTTTTTTGAAAAACAAAAATTCCAACTAAACTTTCTTATCTAAATGTGGATCATGTAATCTCATGTAATACTACTTGCAATACTTCAAAATTTTTGGTAACTGAATGCAATATTGGGTCATCCATTTCCGAATAGGTATATGTAATTTTAAAATAAAATTTATAACTTGAATTACGATCAAACTTTTATTTAAATATATTCTTTGGATCCTGCCACTATGAAAGTAGGTTAGGTTGAAGTGGCTGCCAGCGTCACAGCTGACATACTTAGAACAGAGTTGGTCCATCGTGATACCAGAGATTTTCTCGTTATACTCACTCGTTGAACCATTTGGAGCTCCTTATGAAGCGAGAGAGATTATAGATGTCTATATTAATTAGATCACTATGTTCCTCGAAGAAAAACTTTCCAAGATGGAGCCTATGTCTGTGGAATATAGCGGGGCATGTACAAAGAAGATGAGGAATTGATTCCACCTCTTCCTCATTCATAAAGTTTCTGCAAAATCGTTTGAATAAACGCTAAACACTCGTTTTGTCATCAGAAAGGTGTTTATATTATTTCATCTAAGGTTCGACGCGCCATCTCTATAAGAGATGTACGGCAGTTTAGAGCTGAGAGTTAGTAGAGATCCAGTCCAGAAATTTAATAGCCGCTTGACTATCTGAAAATCATAAGTAGTTAGTAACACGTTTCTTTGGCCCAAGATAGGACTTTATAATCGCCATAAGTTCCGCCTAGAACGCGCTACAATGATTAGGAAGTCTTAAAGAGATACATCATTTTAGTCTATCTGAGTACACACCAACCCACCAACCCCATCGTCAGTTTTCGATCCATCGCCGTTGGTGTAAAATTGGATAGAACCATCTTCCAAGAAGCTCATATCCTCCCAGAAAAATCCTAAGAGAATTGTCACTTGGAAGATTTTGGGACTTTGCCAAACTGTAGTCTCGGGATAGCGTAAACGATGTGACTTGAATGTTATCCGAATGTACTCAGAATCATAGAATGGCCAATTTCGTTATTGATTCATTTTGAAGTGTAGCTGGGCACACTACCATCTGTTACTATGACATGACTATTATACTATACATGCTTGTTAATAATAACATCATTAAAATGACCACTATGATCACGATTAAACCATAATCATTTCTTAGAAAAGAAGTATTGACCAATAACATCACCTGGCCAAATTCAACACCATACAGAATCTATTTGTGTTTGTAATTTGGAACAGTGAAATGTGAATTCTCACTTCATCATATGCGACAATTTTATTTGTTTCCGACTAAAAATTGAGCCTCATCGCTAAAGAAAATATCACTTTTTACTTGCCATATTAGGTACTATAGAGCAAGTTCTGCATATAGAAAAAAAAATAGAACTCGAGATTTTAATAAGAGTTGAAATTACAATGATAGCGAAGACGAAAAAAGTGGGTCCGGAATTCTCTTTGTCTGTCTGTATGTATGTACCCTGATTTACCTCGATCTACAGCCTAAACTACTGGAGGTATTCTCTTCAAACTCGATACTTTTTTTTTTTGATTTTCGACTTTCTCACTAACAGCTCTAACGATTTAAAATAAAATTTTTATACAGGAGCTCCTTTGAATTTGAAAAAATATAGGTATGTATGTATATGAAAAAAATCGAACAAAATTTTTTTGGGTTTTTTGAAAAAAATTTCAATTTTTTTTTTGAAAAATGTGTATCTTCAAAACGTGTGAACGATTTTTTTATTATATTATTATTTCCCAAAATCTATGTTACGAAATACTTCAAATTGGCATTCCAAATTTTTTTCTTGAAAATTTTTAAAGAAATTTCTTATACAAAAATGAATTTAATAATAAAACGATTTATTTGCTTGCATAAATTCATACTTTGCTATGCATTTGAACATTCTTATCTCATTGAATCCATGTTTTATATTTATTTAAACATAATTTTTAAATTCCAAAGTAAAGTTACTTGCGATACAGTCGTGCATTTTATTTAGTAAGTTTACGCAATTTTTACACGTTCATTGATTATATAAATGGCATGACAGTTCGGTTTGAAATATGTGATTAAAACAGGGATGTCAAATTATAACCACGAATTTTCAAATTTGAGTACGCAGTTGCTTAGTCGTATATTATGCATAATTATACATTTCAGCGCAATTTTTGTGTGTTAATAATTGAAAATTAATACTTCTTAAGATAATATTGTTTTTCAAACAGAAATAATGAAATAAAAATAAGAATCAACAAGAAATGGCTAACAATTAAAATAAATTTGATCAAATAATGTGTTTGCAACGAAATTTGTATTTAAACTATATGTATGTATATGTATGTAAATTAGGAAAGACGAACTATTATCTAATATATTTAAGTTTATGCACACTAACTAGGCAATATAGCCATGTAAGATATTATGTATCTACATACATATACATATGTGCATATGTATGTATTGTATGTATTTTCAATAAATCGTAATAACTATGGCAACTTGAACCGTTTGATTATTTAATCAATAAATCGATTAAAAGTAAAATATGTACTTATATTTTTTTGAAAGATCATATCCGAAATATCCCCTGGCGTCATTGATATTATAAATTAACAAGTTTTTTAGTTCGATTAAAATTAATTTTGATTTATTCATCAATGACGTTCGAATAATAACCAGATTCTGAATTTGGAACAATACATTGATAGGCATTTTATTATAACTTTGTTTATTTAACAGGAATTTTCAAAAAAAAAATACCGCTCATAAACCATAATGAATTGTTTGCAACTTTTTTCTTTGGTATACTCGTATGATTTGCAATTACGATATATGATTTACAATGCAATATTAAAGAAAACAATAAAATGCCATACGATATTCTCTCTGTTTGCATTAGTCATTATATGACATTTAAACATGTGTTATTATTAGTTATTATTTTACTATGTATTTAAAGAAATTTTATTTAAACAAATTTTATTTAAACAAATTTTATTTAAACAAATTTTATTTAAACAAATTTTATAGAATACAAAAGTGAGTTAACATCATCTCATCATTCATTGTACTATTTTTTAGATCTAGTAGTAGGTACCTACTTATATATACCTGAACAAGTTTTTTTTTTTTCATTTATGTTTTTATACTTACAAATACATAAATAATGTGAAGAAAACCTATAGTTGTAAGATGAAACTGAAAACTTCGATTTATAATTTTATGTTTTCATATTTCGTGTAAAAAGTAAGAAGTAGAGATGCCGCGAATAGTGACTCGGCCGAATAACGAATACCAAATATTCGGCCACACTCGTCGGCCGAATACCGAATATTCGGCAGCCCAACATTCGGCCAAAGAAACGATGTCTTGTGTATCTATCTCCTACGTGACTTTTGACGAGGCACACGCACAATAGTTTATGGGAATGTTTTGAGGCTATAGGCAAAATCATAAAGATGTTGAAAAAACTGCCATTGAAAACAAAATAGATTTTTTTTAAGAACTTTTCGCCAAGATCGGATGGCAGACCCTTACAAGTGGTGGTCAGCAAATACAAAACTGTTTCCCAATTTGACAACATTTGCTGAAATCTCTCATCTCCTGGTACTAGTGTATTAGTGAGAGGTTATTTGAAGAAGCTGTAACTGATTTCGAATACAGATATTACATAAAACGTATGCTACCAACCAACGAATGCTTAAAAAGCTGTTTTTATTCACCACAACTTACCATTAGTAGATTTTAAATACTAAAATAAAAAATTTTAATAAAAATACAACATTTTTTGTAAGATAAAAAATCTTTTTTTATTCTCCATTTAATATTCCGAATATCAAAAAAATAGGCCGAATGCCGAATAGTGGCCGAATATTTGCGACATCTCTAGTAAGAAGCATGTGTCAACATAAGTTATCTATCAAAAGTTCACCAGGATACGATATAAAAACTTCTCAGTAATAAACGCATGTCTTAAGCTTAGATATTTGCCACAACATTGGAAAATTACAGAATTCATTATTGTACCTAAGCAAGGTAAGCCACCAACAGAAGTAACATCTTACAGATCTATATCGCTTACCAATCATGGCCATGTCAAAAGTTTTCGAGAAACTACTCCTGAAAAGGCTTAGCAAAATAATGGAAGTAAGAAGACCTATCCCGAACTATCAGTGAAGATTTAGAAATAAACATTCCACTAAAGACCAAGTGCATCGGATGTTGTAGAAAAAGCACTTGAAGAAAAACAAGTATGTTCAGCTCTATTCTTTGATAAGGTTTGGCATTTGGAACTTCCCAAGCATAGAGACCTTCTACTCGGAACTAAAGAAAATTGAAGCCGCTGTAACCCAAGCAAGTGCCCTAAGACCAACCATACTACTACTAGTGCTACAGAAAAGTTGCAAAATGCAGTCGATAAATTTAGAGATTGGACGATTTGGACAAATTAAACGACGGTAAAGCTGTACCAATACTGCCAAATATCTTGGGATGACTTTGAGCATAGCAAAAATGGAAAGATCACATCAAAAATAAAAGAGAAGAACTGAACTTAAAGTAGAGAAAAATGTACTGCTTACTAAGACAGAACTCTGCCCTATCTACATAGAACAAAATAATTGTCTACCTACAAGCAAGTGTTGAAACCCGCTTGGACGTATGGTATTCAGCTATGGGGCTGTACAAAGAAGACAAATGCTGAACCCATCCAAAAATTCCAAAACAAAGTCCTTCGTGGATTAATGAATGCCTCTTGGTACATATGTAAATAGCGATCTACATATCGGGACCTTCAAATAGAAATTGTCACAGAAGTGGTTAAAAAATACGCTGAATCAGACAATCAGTGACTGTGAAGTCTTACCAACTCCGAGATGGAAACCATCTTAAATGTATGAAACAAGTTTTGGAGACTTAGAATAACCAAGACTCGTGAGCTGATGGTCTTAGAGTATTAAAAGTTTAAACTTCCCCCAATGGGATTTTAAATTAAGAAACAAGAATCAATTGCCGATCTTTCATAAATTGGTTCTGATCCCGATGGTTTTCGCGCGTTAAGAGTTACCACACTGTACTAGGAACCGAATATTACCAAGTGTCTTTTGAAGATTTCCACCGGCAAAAAAAATCCGAAATGCGTAATATTGAGCATAATTTCTTATACTTTTACGGGTTGAACAGGTCAAAGATAGACTTGGTCTATCAGAATCTACCAAAGAAGTCAACAAATTGTATCGAATTTTTGTATGAAAATCTCAATAAACAAACAAACAAAATTGATTTTCAGTTAGGCAATTTCGCTGTCACATGTTTTCATAACAATACAAAACTCCACATTAAATATTTACATACATATGTATATATGTTTGTATATTTTGCGAAAATCAATTGAACTCAAAGCCATAGTTCAGTGTGTTAAATTCTTCAATTTGTTGTGTTGCAAAGATTGAATTGATTTCAGTCCCTTATGAATTGGTGTGTTGCAAACATTCAATTGAATAAAATTTATTGGCGCAAAATTTAAAACAGCCTATTATAAAGCTATTAGCATGATACTTCTTAACAATTTGCTAACTTTAAAGTAGTTTACGAACTCATTCTTAATTTTAAACATTTTCTAACTAATTAGTATCATACTAAAGCAATTTTCTTAATAAATTGCTTCAGAATACACCTAAAACAATGACAGTTTATGCAAAAAAATAAGTAAACAGAACTTTTGTGGCGTTTGTAAATAGCACGATACTAAAAAAATAAAAAAGGTATTGGATGATTTTAACTTTAATAAAAGAGTAGAGAAAGTATGATGCTATATTCGATTAAAATTTGCAAAATCGTTTTTAACCTAGTTTCATACTAAAACAGCTTTAACATCGAACTAATTCCACTAAAATTTTGCGCCATTGTTAATTTCTTTCGTTGCAACACACACCATATACAAACAAAGCACAAAAAAACATCAAAGATTCATGAAGTTTAATCAAATTTTGAGCTTAACAGATTCCAGGGCAAACTCATCTTAGTGAAGGAGCACTCTCACTGTCAGGTCAGTGAATGCTGATCACAAATCTTAAGATGTATTTACTTAAAACTTCTAATAGTAAAATCAATAACTGCAAGAACTCCTACATGAACACAAACAATTAGTGAAATTGTTCAAGACTGCGATAGAAATGATCACCTATTGAATGCCTTACAGACTTACTGAAAGAATACGCATATCAAAAATCACTGGATAGTGATATAGAGCCATGAAATTCATGTTTACCAAATTCCGTTTGCAACACAACACATTTTTCTTAATAGTTCCTCCCATTGTACACACCGTGATACATTGCTTATTTAACTGATAGTGTGAAATAATAGGGAAATAGTGCTCATTTTTGACATATTAATGAAATATAATATACAAAACACAGAATTATTAAAAGTTACTATCTCAAGATTTTATAATTGCATTTTATAGGACGTTTTTAAATACATGACTATCCAAAATTTGGATACCAATACATATCAAAAATATATTTATAGAAAGCCAAATGAATTACTCATGAATGTATTTCTATGAAGATCAAAGGTTATTTTCACCCGAAAATTGTGTGTGTCCACTCGATGTCCAGAGCTATATACATACCTCTATATTAGAAAACAATTTTGATATTGGGAACAAATTATTCACCTAAAAGGAAACTTATGCTCGTACAATAGAACAACAACCTTCATGTCGCCAAAAATCGTTTAAATTAAACACTCTCTTGATAAAATCATAACATTGTTCCAACCACCATATGAGTACAACTATATTGCATTCGATATGGCATTTATAGCAAAATGTTTTGAGTATAAAAAGACAATAAAGCTTTTACCATAAATATAATGAATGATACTGAGTATCATGTCAACAATTTTATAACAAAAAATACGTTTTCCAATCCAACAGTGCATCAAAGCTTTATTTCGATATGTGGTGCAGTAGCTAACTTTCAAATACATGTCAGCCATCAAAGAGATATCATTTTGGCAATTTCCACTTACGACTTCATTTTATTCGACTACTAGAGGTATTTAGGGAATTAACTTAAACCAAATTCTAACTCAACAACATATCATATCAGATCATATAAGTCATCAGCTCAAGAAATGTCTCAAAGATCGAAAGCTGCTGAATGCCCGGCAATAAGGCTTTCTCAGCAATCGTTCCACTGGTTCTGAGGATTATCTTTGGAGAAAGCAACATCATTGCGCTTGATATTCCTAAGGCATTTGATAGATCAAGCTCTATGGAAAATGCGTGCATTTAGTATCAACGAAACCCTTATTCTTTTACAAAATAAATGCTGGTGTTCCCCAGCGCTCCGTTTTCCCTTCGACTCTCTTCCTCATTTTTATAAATGATCTCTTTTCTGAAACTTCTATTCTAATCCGGTATCATATGAAAAGTTTATTAAACTCCAATCTTTACAGCATTGTTAAATGGAGTGTACAAAATTGTGTGGAGTTTAATGCTTCGAAAACTCAATGCGTTGAAGCAAAATGTATCCTTTATGCCATTGTCCTTGAATAGTACTTGCATCGAAGAAGCCGAAAAGCTCACTTCTCGATATGTATGTGAACGACGATCTTCGTTGGAGTTGACCACATTGTCGAGACCGGCAAAAATGCAGCCAAATGCTATCGATGTGAGAAATTTTTCACTCCCTCTGAACTGACTACAATTTTTAAGACGTTTATACGTCCAAAACTGGAGTACAACCCAATTATTTTAACAGGTGCAGCCCAAACTTCTCTAACATTTATTGAATAGAATTCAGAACAGAGCGTCAAAACTGATAGGAAACAGAGCTGTTATGGAATCATTCCCATCTCTTGAACACGGTCGGAATGCTTCATGTATTTTTATATATAATTTAAACACACTCAAGGGAATATGACTACCCTTAAAATATCATGCTATCATGCTGCACAGTGCGAAGCTTTAAGGTAAAGTGGAGGAGGATTTAAAAGGAGATGTCGATGCATATTGCTCTTGATTTTTGAAAGCTTGTGCAAGTTATTCCACATTCTAATAGTGCATCAGCTAAAGCAAAAACCTCTATATTTGAGAGAAAGTCAGAAGTTAGGCTCAAGGGTTAAATGATGAGCATTCCCATCTAGGGGAGTTACACGGCGGAATTATTTGAGGGGAGGGGGAATGCAACTGGCTGTTTCAATTGAACGTTGTTGATAAAAAAGAAATAAAACAGTGAAATGCAGGAGACGTTAAGACGGTGGTGTTCAAGTTTTAGTGCTCTATTCTGAATTCTGTATCTAACAGGTTGAAATGAGTTATGCGGGCACCAGCCCAGCTATGAGAGTTATACTAAAGTTTTGGGCGTATGTGTGCCTTATAGTTTATAGATCGTAGTCAGATCAGAAGGGGAAACAAATTATTGCATCTTTTAAGGAAACCTTAGTATTTCGCTACGATTTTGGCTACATCAAATATATGATCATTCCATAAGAGTTGGTCATTAACACACATACCGACTATTGAAAGCTTTTGAGTTTCTTTGATCCAAGTGCCATTAATGGCATGGACTGTATATTTGCTTGTTTTATCGCTTTTTTCACAAGCAATGCTCAATCAAAGTAGCTAGTTTCATTCCTCCCTTCAATCAGTACACCCGTGATACCAATTTCGCTAAGAATGCTCATCAGTTCACTATCGAGCCTAAATTTGATCTTACCGTCAAATATAAAGATTTGTTTTTTATGCGCACAACATGATTATGGAATAAATAATTTACCCAGCACGGTTTTCCCTTGCCATTTTAATTTGCAGACATCCAAGACCAATGTTCATCGAAATCTCCTTTCTCTTCCTCCTCATTTCCACATCGCTCGTGAGGTGTTTAACATTATAAGCGTCTCTCAATAAACTCTTGAGCGCGTGTGAATTATACAAAAAATACCGTTAAAAAGTAAGCAATTAAAAAAATTTTATTGCAATTGTTTCGGAGGCTTACAATCACGAAAAGAAATAATAAGAAAAAAATTATAATAAAGAATAATTGAGTAGCAAATATTAGTAGATATACCTAAGCCTTAGAGCTTCAATTTTGGATCTCAGTTTCAGATAGAAACAAGAAAGATGTTTCGGTACAGCGAAAAAATTCCACTGGAAACTTATTCATATTAAAAAGTTATACACTTTAAGTGAAAACCTGCTCCACTTTTCAAAATTTTGACCGAAAGAAGGTATTTAATACTCCTTATAACTTTGGTTTGGTGAAATTGTTTCTTACTTAAAGTTTTATAGAAATTATTCTTCTCATTCAACGCACTCTTGATATAGGTTCCTGTTTGACGACTGAACATACCCTTAGCTGAAAAACCCGATGTGGAATTAAAATATTTTGAAAATAAGAACAGATTCTCACTTCAAGTAAAATTCCCGTGAAAATAATTCCCTGTACCAAGTTTTTCACAGAACGTCATACGCTGGCTCGATAGTTTGTAACCTAAAACTTTAAACTTTTTCCCAAACCCTTTTAAAATTGACTTGCCTCCTTAACACCAACCTAATCGATAAGGAAAAACGAGTGCTTATGCATATGGAAAAGCAAACTCATAAGTCGGTTTTTATTAAGTTTTCGATACGTGTTTTGATGTCGTATTGTATAGTACGAAACCATAACAAATATACATAAATCGCAGGTAAAACCAGTGAATAAAATTTTCAAAGAAAAAGAGCGGCATACGGATTCGAGCACGAAATAAGAAAACATTTATTTAAATATTTTTTTTTGTAACTTCTACATAAATAATTAAACAATATATAATTTAAAAGTCAACAATATACGCTGACCTTAATCCAAACTAATAAAATCGCGTACACATTTTTTACCATAGGTATATGTAGGTATTATAAGGGCCAGTTTTTGCATTCTTAAAAAAATGAACTTGAGGTTTTAATCAATTGCTCGTTTGATTTATGTAAATGATTGGTTTTGCAATTTTGTGTGAAGGCGGGAACGTAAAAATAAGTAGTTACAGCCTAGACAGAGCTAGTTTTCAGACTTAGCACTCAAAAATTTTAGGTTATCTCGAAAAGAGGGCTTAAAAAATCTTTTGTTAAGTCATTATATTCAAACCGGGCTTATGAAATTTACTTTTTTATTTAGTGAACATCACTTCTACGAAACTTTGGTTATATAAAAGCTAATATGTATTTGTGCTTTTTTTATAAAACGTTTTTTTTTTTTGAGCTTAAAATTCTACGATTTTTCAAACAATTTAAAAAAATCTATTTTTGTGCTATTATACAAACTTATTCTTTTATTAAATTAGAGAGTTTCAATGAAAAAACAACTAATTGCGTGTGCTCCACTTGAGCAATAAGAGCGAATATTTGCGACCCAGGTGTTCATTTAATTAAGTAACACCTATGTAGCTCCCAAGCCAAATTTCTATTTAATTCGTTTGTTAATTGTGTATTACTCTCTTGTGGCGAAATCAACAAAAATATTCGACAGGTAGAATAAGATAATTTAATTATTGTAAAATTATCAATTCCAGACAGCGTATTCCTTCCGCTGTGCTGCTAAGAAGCACCGAAAACCCAAATATTTTTTTGCGGTTTATTTGAATGTCACAATATAAACGAGTATTGAATATTGTTTACACATAGCAATAATTTAAAGGAAAAATTATTTACACTTACGTTATTACTGTCTGCATACCGCTTGTCATGCTACAACCTCTCAGATCTCTCGATACAATGGTTGTTGATTTATTCTAAAGATTTGTTGACCTACGATTTGAAACAACGATTATTCACAAAACAAACACAATTAATGGATATTTTCTTTGTTGAAATTGAAATCTGTTACTCTGTTAAACAAAATAAACAAAACACTGTATAGATTTTATGTGAGGAGTAAAATATTTGCAAAGAAAATGACACAATACAAAATCACTTGTAAAAAATAACAGGACCAACCTGTCACAATTTTTGAAAGGAAACAGGAAATAGAAAAAATGACACCTTAGTTTCCGTGTCCGATTTATAAATTCTCGGTATGATATGGGAAGAGTTTACCGCGAACGATTGGTGTCGTTGTACGAATGAGACTTTCTTGGCGAGCTTTCTAAAAATTATGCGTCCGTCGTCGATTGTAAGAAGAAGTAGTGTTGAAGAAGGTTTGTTGTTTCTTCCACGAAGGTGTAAAGAGCTTGCGCTAGACCTAGTAGTGTAGTTAGCTTAAAATGAGGAGGCAGACAACACAATCCAATGTCGACGGTTGATACCGACGAACTGAAGTTCGAAATAACGCTGCCCAATGATTTTATATGGCTAAAATTGAGATTTTTTTGTGCTGTTTGTCAACTAAGTATGCTGTGTGTAATGCCTGGATGGAGAAGGTTTTTTGGAAACTAAAACAAAAAATATTGTATGTATTACACACATGAACATCAAATTTTATAATACAGAAGGTAGCGTTGAAAATTATATTCATTTACCTTGGCAGTTATTTGATTCGTTGTTAACTCATTTACTCACGACAAATTAGGACGTCATAATCAGTCCACGTACATAAGTTAGGTGAGTGCTATTGAAGTATCATGACGTTTGCACTTATGATATACGATAGTAAAGGAAATTGGGTAGCAAGAAAATCTCATTGGATTTTTAAAAATTCTGGCAATTGATACATATGTACATTGTATGTAAATACTTAATGCTCATTTGGTAGCGGGACTGCAAACTCAAAAATTGTTGTCTCTAAATAAATATATGCGATTAAAAATTTCGTTTGACAGAAAAAGCTTGCGAAAACGATTGTGGTATACAGCAAAAAAAAATAAACTCTTGTGTGAAATTGAGATTAGATGATCTACAAGCGTTAAAAACAACTTTATTTACAGTTATAGTAGTAAATGACTTGTAGTAAATGGCTCGTTATAACTCTATAGAGTAGTTTTCGAGATAAATATGATTTTTCATAACGGTTTTATGGCAGGTACTAGAGATGCCGCGAATAGTGACTCGGCCGAATACCGAATACCGAATATTCGGCCACACTCGTCGGCCGAATACCAAATATTCGGCAGCCGAACATTCGGCCAATGAAACGATGTGTTGTGTATCTATCTCGTACGTGACTTTTGACGAGGCACAACAATTTCTGGGAATGTTTTAAGGAAGTTGCTATAGACAAAATAATAAAGATGTTGAAAAAACTGTCATTGAAAACAAAATAGATGACACAAGTGTTGGTCAGCAAATACAAAACTGTTTCCCAATTCGACAACATTATCTGAAATCTACCTCTCGTCTCCTGGTACTAGTGTATTAGTGAGAGGTTATTTGCAGAAGAATATAGACGCTACATAAAACGTATGCTACCAACAAATGCTGAAAAAGCTGTTTTTATTCATCTCAACTTACCATTAGTAGATTTTAAATACTAAAATAAAAAAATTTAATAAAAATACAACATTTTTTGCAAGATAATAAATATTTTTTTATTCTCCATTTAATATTCGGTATTCGGCCGAATGTTGTGAACTATTCGGCCGAATATCAAATATCAAAAAATAGGCTGAATAGGCCGAATAGGCCGAATGCCGAATAGTGGCCGAATATTCGCGGCATCTCTAGCAGGTACCATTGATTTGTAGCTAAACATTTCAATTTAAATTCTAGGGAATCACGAAAGACTCTTAAGCACCAAGTTAAAGGAAAATAGCTTCAGAGGGTTTAGGCTGTAAGGTGAGGTTCATAAATAAATACATACATACAGACAGAAATGCGTGTTCTCTATCACCGTAATGTGAAGTTTGACGAAACCTCGCCATCGCCATATACCTAGTACCTATAGTTGCGGTCAAAATAATAGTAGATAGTGTAAATAAAATCATTGGCAAGTGCCTTAATTTTCATGTTTTTGTGAAGGAATATTCTGTGGTCAGACGATTCCAAGATGCTGTTATATGGTGGAAAGGGATCTTGTCAATATATAAGAAGGCCTCCAAACACATCAGAATATAATCCACGCTTCACAGCCAAGACAATACAACATGGAGAATCCAGCAAAATGGTTTTCTTTCTATGGTGTTAGTCCCACATACCGAATTGAATAATGGCTTTATGTGAAGATTATAGAGGAAATTATGTTCCCATATGCTGAAGATGAAATGATATACTGAAATGGGTTTTCAACAAGACAACGACCCAAAGCATACAAGTAAACTTGCGAAACAGTGGTTCCGAGAAACGAGGGTTAATTTCATGGAGTGGCCTGCGCAGTCCCTAGACCTCAACCCTATATAAAGTCTTTGGTGCGATGTCAAGAAATATGTTGCTAGTTGTAAGCCAACTACTAACACAGGACTTTGGAAAGCTATACAGCAATCTTGGTCCATACCTATAGAAAGATGTGAAAATCTTATTAATTCGATGCAACGTCATTGTGCTGCTGTTATCTCTAAGGAACATGCAACTATATATAATTTTAAGGTTCAAACACTCGACTATCACTTATGGTAGACATTGTTTATTAGCTTTCCCTTTTTTAATATTTGAAGGTGGATTTTGAAAGCGCTACTATTTTTTTGACCGCTATTTTTCTATATGACTTGGATAGCTTTGAAATTACCAACTAATTTATTTAATTTGAATTTTTGTTTCTGAAATTAAAAGCCTTAAAAACATTAATTTGAAAATCAGATGAATATTTATTTATTTAAAATTAGTTTGGCATCAAGCTCTCTTATCGAAAATGCGTGCATTTGGCTTCAACGAATCTCTTCTTCGTTGGATTAGAAATTACTTTTCGGAGCGTTCTCTTCAAGTAGTATTGGACGGTTTCAAATCTGATATCCACAAAATAAACGCTGGTGTGCCACAGGGCTCCGTGTAGAATTTGATGCTTCAAAAACTCAATGCTGTCTACTGTCGTTAAAGCGCAACCCTCCCCTAATGCCACTTTCTATGAGCAGCACTTGCTTTCAGTTCTAGGTATGTGCACCACAGACCATCTTTTGTGGAGTGATCACATATTTGACGTTGCCAAAAATGCTGCTAAGTGTTTAGGTTTTCTCCGCCGATGCAAGAAGTATTTTACCCCTTCTGATCTGGTTGTTATATTTAAAGCCTTTATTCTTCCGAAGCTCAATTCCTATATAAGGGCAGATGCTCCAAAAACTCACTTGAGTCCAGCGTTGCCGATGTGGCACGATCGTGCCCTTTTGACACGAAAATTTTCTCGTGGCACGGTGGCACGAAAAGTTCGAATATGGCACGTTTTTTTTATTATTTTACCTAAATGCGCTTAAGATAATTGACCCAACCTTTTTAAAAAATAATCCAAACATACAAAGTATTTTGCCACACTTCAATATTTTGGTATCAGAATTTTCTCATCTATTGGAGTGCGAGAAAGATGTTCTTTTTGGCGAAAAAAGAAAAAAATTTCAGATTGGACTAGCCGAAAGTATTTTTCTTGAAGATTCCAAAATGTTCTAGGTTAAGTTGTACAAATTAAAAAACAATATTGACGAAGGAATGTTCATTAATATTTCAAAATTTATGTTGATTCTTCTTAGTTTGCCTCACGGAAGTGCATCAGCGAGTGTTTTCAAGGCTAAATAATATTAAAACAAACAACAAAAACAGACTGTCATAAACAAAACAATTAATGCTATAATGTCATATAATGAAATTATTAAGCCTAATAATTGCCAAAATTTCAAACCTCCAGCTAATTTATTTATTTAACTTATTATAACAAAGCTTTATTACGTCTTTATATTTTTTAATAATAATAATAGGTACTCATCATGTGATGTGAAATAGGTAGTTTAATAATACAAACTTATTACTTATTATGAACTTGCCAAAAACTCCTGTTTCTGGAAAATACCTATACACGAATAGAAGAACTGATTTTTTGTTTGTTATTTATTTGTAATAGTATTTAATTAAAATTTGTTTTTAAAGAATAACTTGAGTTTTTTTCATATGGCACGAAAATGTCACAAATGGCACGTTTTTTCAAAGAGTGTGGCACGAAATTTTTTTTTTTTTTGGCGGCAACGCTGCTTGAGTCTCTTCGACAGAATTCAAAAAAGAGCTATAAAAATGATATGCGACCGTTGTCTAACTGAAACACTTGTATCTCTCGAGCACCGCCGCAATGTTTCATGTCTATCATTATTTTACCGCTATTTTCATAAACAGTGCTCTAGTGAAATAGCCAGTTGCATTCCTCCCCTTAAACAATTCAACCGTAATACCCGAACTTCTAGGAATGCCCATCAGTTTACCCTTGAGCCCAACTTCGGACGTACTGTCAAATACAGAGATTCTTTTTTTAGTCGCACTAAACGAATGTGGAATGCTTTACCTGGCTCAGTATTTCCCACTCATTTCAATGTGCAGACATTCAAAACCAATGTGCATCGGTATCTCCTTTCTAATCCTATTCTAATTTCCTAATTGCTCGCACTGTGTATTTAACATTATAAAGATATTCATAACCCCTTGAGTGCGCGTATAATATAAAAAAAAATTAATTTATTTTAGTTTTTGTTGTGTTAAAAAATACACTACTATTATTTTGACCGCAGCTATACATATATGTATATCCCAAGTAAAAATGAAACTAAGCTTGGATCTTACTATTTAATTCGATTCTACAATAAAAATGTTCGAATTCGCAAAATCGCAACCATGTAATTTTATTCTATAGCATGTTCTTATACACGAAACCGAACTGTTATATTTCAAATTGATATCTTATTGAGTATTTCATTAGCATAATAATTTTTATATGTTTTCTGTACAAAGAATCTTCTAAAAGTGCAAACACGAAAGCGTGTAATATATGGCCATGCCATGCATCCATGCATGTTTAAAAGATATTCCGAGCAGTGAAAAACAAAATGTCTCATTAACGCGAATAACACCACAAAAAAAAACAAATTGAACATTTAATATTATGCCACAGCAAATCGTAAGATGTTATCAAGTAGTAGATCAGTGAAAAAAATATGTTAACCAAAATATAAAAAAAAAAAATATTGAAAAAAAACAAAAAAATATTTGCCAAATTGGAACTGAAAAAGAGATCTTAAGGCATAGCCAACAAATATATATATTATTAATAATATAATTTAGTACCAAAAAGGATATTTTCTAATTTTAAAACTGAATTATTATATTAATTATTTATTCATATGTGCTTTAAAAAGCCTTGAAATTTTTTTTTTTGTTTCACCATATTTTTAAATTTATATTTTAGTTTTATCAGTAAATGTTTTCAAAAATAAATATATTATATTTAAGAACTAGACAAATCATTTCTTATTTTATTTTATTTTTAAATATAAATTCGACTATTCTTCTTTTTCTAAAGAATGTTGTTCCAAGGTACTGAATCAAGTAATTCATATCTAATTTTTGTACATACAATATATATATTGTTGCACATAAAAAACGTTCAAAACTTGAGAAAAACAGATCCATCATCTGTCGTTCTGTATGGTGCCATAATCCAAGATTCAAAAGGATACCCATTCTAAGAAAGGTTTTTAATTAATTTTAGTTTAAAATCGCATAGCTATACTTACCTTAAATCAAAGACGACTTATCTAGATTTTTGAGGTAAGCTCTTTCAGAACTCCTGACCTGAGAATTATATGAACTATGGGACGCACCTCCATATTGTCCATTTACTCGTACTGATCTTATGGCCATTATATAATCACATTTGTATCTAGTTTAAAACAAAAAGTATTTTCATCTCAAGATGTTTTCGTGCTCTATGTGATATAATGATTATTTGAACTTACCACCATCATCAACAATAAGCAGAATTATTCTGCTTGAGCTTTGTTTTAAAGTAAAGGGGTTCGTAGTCGGCCGAATGAGTTGAATCTGTTGACCACACCAATCCCAAAAAATACGTTTTTGTGTCCTTTTTACTTGCGACTTATAGGTGCTATGTATTCGTAAAAAAATTCAACTCGAGACTTTGATCAAAGTTGACATTATGATAGCGAATACGAAAAAAAGTGGGTCTCCCAAATTCTGTCTGTCTGCTCGACTACAGCCTAAACGGCAAGACCGATTTTCTTTAAGCTTGGTAGATATTAATTTTAATTTTTCCGCTTTTTTTTTTTATTTCTTTTAAGACCAAAAATAATGGTACCTGCCATACATTTTTTTTCCTAAATTTTAGAAAAATTTTCTTTGTGTCAAAAATTGTTCCACAGATATTTTTTTAATTTAAAAAAAAAAAAATATTTAGTAAAAGGTAATTGTTAAAAAAAATCCTAAAGATGGTTATTAATGGTACCATTTTTGTAAGCCAAAGTTTCCTAAAAATTTGAATAGTATTGTGTAAAAAAAGTTAGAAAATAGTTTTCGAAAATCGGGTTTTTCTCGAAAACGGCGCCTAGCATTTTATTAATTTTTTTTTCTTTAGATTAATTCTTACGATCTAAAAAAATTGAAATCAAGATATTACTGACTGTGCCTATCATAGAACAATTTTTTTTGAATTTTGAATTTCTCTTTATCGTCGTAACGGATTTTAATAAAATTTCTTACAGAAAATCTTCTAAAAAGTTTAAAAAACATTGGATTTCAAAACTTAAAAAAAATATTTTTTGAATTTTTGAAGAAGAAATCGATTTTATTTTTTGAAAATTCGATATCTCAAAAACGAGTCAATATTTTTTTTTTGAAATTTAATTTTTATCCGTACAATAAAAAAGACTTAAAGTTGGCGTACCAAAATGTTTTCTTAAAAATGTTTGAAATACACAACGACTTATAATTTTTGTTCTTGCATAAATTCATATTTGCTTCATATAGTATTTTGTTTTAATCACTCACTACTCAAAGATTTAAAAAAATTAATTATGAATTAAATTATAAACAGTTTTCTCTAATAACATTCAATTTTAAAATTCTTAGTCTTTTTCATATGAGTAAGTTCGTGTGACCAGTCCTGCTTTTTATTTTTCCTGTGTTGATTACTTTTTCAATTTAAACTAAAGCCTTATCTGTAATCTTCACAAGAAGATTTTTGTATTGCATTAAAAACAGGAAGACCTTTTCGTGCTAAGCTCTATTATGTTGAATTTGTCTCTAGTTCTGAATTCAACCCAGTTACGACACTGTCGATGTTTATTTGTTATTGTTGCTTTTTTAATGCAGTTTATTAACTTTTCTTAATTTAAAACATTTTCTAACTTTATTTAATAACGCAGTGTTTTAATATTTTGTTTCTGAGAAAGTGGTCCGGGTGGGTCGGATTTCCTTTTGTTCGAAAATCGAATTCAAGCTGCAAATAGGGATTGTCAGAATCAACGGACTTACAGCCTTGGAAACCTATTGCAAATGTTTTCTTACTGACTAGTTCGCCGAAATTGTCTTCATTTCCTACTTTTACATTGAAATATTTGATTACAACTTTGACACCGTACACGAACAATCTCCATCCTGGAGGTCATAAGGCTACTCTTTCATAAGTGACTCAGCCTCATAATTGGGGTCGTGTGTGCATATAAGATTTATGTTTTGGAAAGTGTCCTCGATTTGATTTTAATAGAAATATTAGCGCAAAATTTTAAACAGTTTAATGTTAAGATAATGTTATGATAGTATTTAAGAATGTTCTAGTTTTAATAAGTTTCCCAGCCTTTTCTTAGTTTCAACAACCCTAAAATAGGAAAAGTTCCTGCGAAAAATAGGCAAACACACTTCTTTGATACCTATATATATAAAAATCAAGCCACTTTTCGTTGTGTTTCTATAACTCAAGAACGGGCTTACCTATCCAAACCAAATTTTATGGCTTTGTTTGGACTATTTAGTAGATGGTTTATGTGAAGTTTGGACAAAATCGGTCGAGTGGTTCTTCATTTATCACATTTTTTGTAACAAATGAATTCAATAAATGTCGGATCATTTTGTTAGTGGGGATTTTGCTGTCAAATTGAAACTTATATTTTTAATTTGATTTATTCTTTTTTATATGAAGGAATAATGCCACAAGCCGGGCGAGCAAATATAGGTCGGCGAACGCGTAATGCAAATGATGTGGCATTACTAAGTCGATCACAGACTGCAGATGAACGCGCACAAGCTAATGCATCACAGTAAACTAATGCACGAAATAGATCTGTTGACCCTCTACCTGTACTGAACCTTGCACGCCAATCACGAATACGTCGTGGTGCTCTTTTGGCTAAAATGATGCGTGCTGCTTTTAATTACAACAGTCCACATTGTGATGCGGCTAACTTTCCACGTGAAACGCCCGGCATGTGTTGTGCTAATGGAAAAGTGAGATTTCCAGCATTAGAAACTCCACCCAAACCATTGTATTCATTTATTTTTGGGACATCTCAAACGTCGAATCACTTTTTGATCCATATTCAACAACACAATTCGGCATTTCAAATGACCTCTTTCAGTGCTACTAAAATTATTAGGGATAATTATGCCGACGTTTAAGGTAAATACTTCAACATGATTGTCCCATGTTTATATCAATCTGAATCATAAAGTATTCGATAGTTTTAAAAATTCTGATCCAACATCTACCTAAAATTGCATACATGTTACAGATTCAGGGCCAGATTTATCATCAAGCTGGTTCGTTATTACCATACTTCGACGCTGATCATCAATTTTTGCAAATTTATTTTATTGGTGATGAAAATCGTGAATTGGATCAACGTTGTGCAATTGTTTCGAATACAAGACGAGAAATTATTCGCGAGCTACAAAGGTTTTTCCATCAGCATAACGCATTAGTTCAATTGTTCAAAATTGCTCTCGATCGTATGCCATCTGATAATCACAAAATCGTAATAAGGGCTGATAGAACATCCTTTGGAGAGCATGCAAGGCGATTCAATGCACCCATAATTGATGAGGTTGCAATTGTAATTCTTGGTGATCAGTTTCAATCCCGTGATATTGTACTTCATCGCAGAAATGAGCAATTGCAACATGTTTCGGAACTTCATCGTATATGACAAAATCATGCAAGCCGTTTCCAATAATGCAGGTGGATTATATTTCTTGGATGCGCCTGGTGGTACAGGCAAAACGTTCGTTATGTCATTAGCTATTCTAAATATTCTATCGGAACAAAAAATTGTATTGGCACTTGCATCTTCGGGAATTGCTGCTACATTATTAGAAGGTGGTCGGACTGCACACTCTGCACTAAAATTGCCATTGAATGTACAGGTGATTGAAACTCCAACTTGCAATATTTCGAGAAATTCTGCTATGGCAAAAGTTCTGCGATTAACGCCAATTATTTTATGGGATGAGTGTACAACAGCGAATAAAAAATCACTAGAAACATTTAATCGAACAATGCAAGATTTACGTGGTAATCAACAGTGTTTTGAATCAAGATGAAGCAATGAAATATCCAATTGAATTTTTAAATTCTTTGGAACTAGCTGGTATGCCATCGCATTGCTTGAATTTGAAAGTTGGTTCTTTGATCATATTATTGCGAAATTTTAATCCACAAAAACTGTGTAATGGTACCAGATTGGCAGTGAAAAAGTTATTGCCAATTTGATTAAAGCTACGATCTTAGCTGCTAAATCAAAAGGAGAAGTTTGTTTGATACCACGTATCCCTATGATTCCAACTGATATGCCATTTGAGTTCAAACGATTACAATATCCTGTGCGTTTATCATTTGCGATGTTCATCAACAAGGATCAAGGGCAAACACTTCAAGTTTGTGGAGTTAATTTGGAGGAATCATGTTTTTCACATGGTCAACTTGATGTTGCCTGTTCCAGAGTCGGTACCCCCAGCCGTTTGTTTATTCATGCCCAAAATGGAAAAACAAAGATTATTGTTTATCCAAACGTTTTGGATTAAGTTTTAAAATAGCTAGCAATTAATAAAATATTTTTTTGTTTGAATAAATGAATTTGATGTTGCAATTATTTTTTTTTATTATTTCACTTTATACGTAGTGAAGCACGTACCGGGCCGCTAGTTAAGATATAAATTTTAAAGTATCATAATAGATTAGTCTATGCGAAAATGATAAAATATCTGAATGATATGCTTAAGAGGATTTAAATTAGTAAAATCGTCTGGAATTAAACAGTATTACATATAATTATGTAAATAGTTCAAGGATCATTCTCGACTAAAATTTATAACAATGATGAATGAAAAAAATAAACAAAAATTAAAAGTTTTTATTATCTTTAATTCGGTTTATGTTAAAAATAGTTTCAATTAATTTTAATAAAAAAAAATTCAAACAATTTTAGATTTAACGAAAAATAGTTTTTTTTTTCAAGCTTGATATTATGAATAAATATGACTGCCCATGTTCAGAATTTAAGGAAGTAATTACTGGAGAAAAACTTGATTCTTTGAATAAAAATATATGGAATTTTGGGCAGTTATAAATAACTTACCTAAATTCAACAACGCTACCTCGTCAACTATAACTAAAGTTAATTCGCTAGTCTTAACTTGGTGGATACTGGGTTATGTGATTTTGCACTCCTATCGGTATTGTAACTTGTAAGGTTTGTGTTCGAATCAGTTTGACTAACCAAAACCTGACTAGCATCTGAATCGTGATGTTTTTCGCGGGATACCTTGGGATGGTTTTTATTTTCTTATTATAATAAAGTGTCTATAAAACGGAGAAGAGGCAGTGGTTATTGTGTAGACTCGATGTGAAAAGCCAATTTATGAGAGGTACCCCCTATGTGGTGTGTATGCTCGCTCCTATCGAAATCACTTTTGATATAGTGAAAACATCAGCTGGCTCACAAGTCTTTGTCTTGTAGTGGGAAATGCACCGGTTTGGTAGGTTTGAAAAAGGTTTTTCATGGCTAAAAGATGAAATTAAATGTAGCGAGATCGTAGTACAGTGTTAGAAAGCAAATACAAAAGGCACTATATGACATGCAAAAGGTTCAGTGATCCCAAAACGCAATGCGTACATATTGGACATACGAACACGAATCATTTATAGTTCTCACAAAGGAGCTCAGAGATTAAAAACAATGTGCAATACTATAATATCTTAAATACGATAACAATGCTACTTTTGTTAAGAACTTAAATAATTTTACATCAACATGTTTTAGATGATTTAAAGATTATTTAGAAAATGATAAATACCTACATAAGGGTGTATAGAAAGGCTCTTGAGTTAGTAAGTTTCATCTATTGGGCCTTAATGGATTAGAAGTTTGAGATAAGACAAGAAGTCGGGGAAAGCCCCACTTTAGTGTTGGAACCAACATTTATTTTATATTAAATATCCGACTCGAAAAAATTCATTATTACTTGGAAAAGTTCAATAGATACATAATTATTAAGGCAACAAATAAAACTTAATGCATGCATGCCGTTTCGATAAAAAATCTTGGCCTATTACTAATTTGAAATGTCTCGTAGAGTAATCTAACTTTCTCCAGAACTGGGTATTTACCTTAAAATTAGTTTAATTTTCGATGTACCTATAACGAAGCCGTGGACCTATCCATACTAAAGTCGAAAACAATCAGTCAAGGAGCTAGGAACGGGAAGGAGGCGGTCAACATGGGCGTCAGGAGTTAGGGGCGCCAAAATCATCTTCGTTGTACATTGGAATTTGTAAACCAATTACAAAAGTTATCTTTTTATTTAATTTTTTTTTATTAGAAAATACAATTTGTATAGTATTCACATTTTTACGGGCATCAAAATCATCCTCATTGTTCATGAGAAGTTGAAATTTAATAAGTTTTGTATTGTGTATATTGAAATCATTAGGGGCGCAAAATCATCATCGTTGTTTATTACTGAAGTTATAAATAAACAAGAAAGCATTTTTTTTTCTCTCAATTTAGCGTTTAGAGGGGTTGAAACTTCTTGAAAATAATTTCGCAGTAGCTAGTTTTCTGAAAAATGCAGTATATTGAATATTTTCGCAGAAAATTTGTTTTTTTTTTGTTAATAAAAAATAAATATTTTTTGAAGAAACTGATAAATGAATAAAAATAAATAAAAAAAAATATTTTTTTTAACATAAAAATAGCAAATGAATAAGCTATAAACTATATATGTATTGTATATGGCTGCATTTAACACCCGAATGAAAAACAAATTTGGGAGTTATTTATTTGTTAAGGATTGAAGGTTAATTTTTCTTTTCGTAAAAAGTGCAGTAAATTTTATTTCAAGACAGCAGATTTATTTCGAGAAAAAATGCATTAGATTTACAATCTTCTGTAATTTCAGTAAAGTAGCAACTCTGTAGCCAGATATGTATGATAAACCGTTAGTCCGTTGATGTTCATTATATCTAAGAAATATGAACAGGATGCAATTTCTTAGATTTGTTGTCGAGTAGGTACTGATGAAACAAAATAAATTCGCTAGCATGAATGGTTTTGTTACTTTGTATGATATTGTTATTAATGTATATTTTTGTAACGAACTTCACTATTTTTGAACGAAGCCAAATAAAAAAATATCTATGCAGATATCGAGGCAAAGTGATGTGTATCTATATTTTGCAAAATGTAATCCTTTGCATTGATAAAAAAATATTTTAATCAAAATTTTGTCTGCAACTTTAAAACCGACGATATAAAGGTATACCTATCACTTAACTACATATATAGCTTAAAAAAATGTTCCCGACCACTCCTAACTTACGAGCGCTCTCTTCGAAAGTTTGTTCGCTTGTGCGTGTGCCACGCACGCATTTGACTCGAATCCATGTGAGCAATCAGCAATGCCAAGTAGAAGAGCATCCATTTGCTGTCAAGACCAACATTCCACAACATTTCACAGTTTGGATATGCCTGAACAAGAGAGAGTGGCTCTCATTTTCGAACTTCGAAAAACACTTGCGAGTGGTTGGTGAATACCCCACAGAAATTTCAAGTTAAGAGCCTCGTAAAGTTAAGAGCCGTTTAGGAGCGCTCGGTGAATACGAGCCTAAATGTGGCCTGTTCACATCTTCCAGAATTGCGGGCCTTGTCACTGAATATGATTTGTGCGTTGTAAAATGGGCGAAGGGATCGAAATGTTGAGTGAACAGAAGACGCACTTTCATAAATCAATTTATTCACTTACAAGTGCTGTTGAATACTATAACTCTCAATGTTGTTTAGGCCAGATACCACAGAGACTCAATAAATGAAAGAAATTTCACAGATGTATGCTTTAACAAATGGCCGCAATCACTTATGAAAGTTCAGAAATCCCTATATTGACAAACCCTTTACATAAGTAACCTTGACAGCGTCACCTTTAAAAAGATGTAATAAAAAATTGATTTTCTTCGGAATTCTTGATAGAATATAATATTCGAGTCCATGGGTGATACTTCACCTTAGAATGATTTAATAAAAAGTTATGATTTATACCGAATCTTTGAACTTGATTTTCTCTCTAATTAAGGTATACCTAATAATAAATAATAAAAATTTATGATTTATACCGAATATTTGAACTTGATTTTCTCTCAAATTAAGGCTTGAGGGCATAAAATAGTATATCTAACTAATACCTCACCTTCCACTCTCTTAACCTAAGTCTGAGTCCAACCTTTCCAATAATGTATAATATTTTTCGGTTGTGGTAAGTCGGATGAATAAATGAATCACTTACCACCATCAGTTATAATAATAAAAAATAGTATTGATACCTCGTATATTTTACATACTTGCTTGCTTCTACGAAAACATAGGAAAAAATATATGTATTCAAAAATCGTAAATTAAAAAAAAAAAAAATTTATTTTCTGAAGCGGCAATTATAGCTGTAAGTTTATTTTTTCCCAGATAAGAAACATCGCACTCAACAGGTGTTATCTGTACCTTTCGTCGGGAATTTCTATGAGAAACAAATAATTTTGACAGTTAATGGAATGCAGACATCCTAATAGTTAACACTTTTTATGAATTTCGTTCTAAATGAGATCGCGCAATGCACTCTAATCGCTTTTTCCCATACATATGGTAATGAAATTTTTTTTAATATGGTTTTTGATCTATTGACATCGCAGCCATCCTCCGATAAATTCCATATTCTGACATGCAGATAGGTAACAAAGTCCGATACGTTAACACATAGCCCAAATTCCTAAACGCAAGATTTGTAAAGCAAAACACCTGGAAAGCAGATATAGCAAATCAGAATACGCATATGTAAGAGAATTGCGCAAGAAATGTTTGACATTTGCACAAATGCCTCTGCATTTGCGCAAGAAAGTAGCATCGATTGCATTTTGGGACACTCTGCTTAGCAGAGACTTTTGTATTTGCATTTTGGAACTGTTTGCTTAGCAGAATTTGCGCAAGATATGTGTTTAGGAATTTGCCCATATTATACGACAACGCATTAACATATTACATTGTGAGTGTTTATAACTTTTAAGTGACGTCAAGAAGCCAACGCATTTACTATTAAAGTTGACTGTCTTATTATAGATTAATATTTCAAACGATCTCATTTCGGCAAACCATAAAATGAACAAAAATCACGCACATATAACAGAAGCACTGACACTGATCTCTATAATACATGTATTATAGAGATCATTGAAAAGAACACATCCTCAAATAATCAAAACCTGCAAGCCTTACGTAAAAAATATTTGTCTGCACCCCATTTGAGTATCATTCTAATCCAGACGTTGCAAAACTTTATCTGCATTGTTATACGAACTATTTTTACTGGCTAAATGTACTTTTCACTATCAGAATTGGTCGAAGAAAGCTTATAGCAAGCTCCGTCTTTCGACCAATGGTTTGCCAACACAGAGAACTGTGTTATACCACCGGCTCATCATTTAGTGCAGTGTTAGTTGTTAGTAGGCAAACTCTATAACAATTAACACTGACACAAGAAAACATGAAAAATAAACAAACAATATTACGTATGAACAAAACAATAACATAACATGAAACAAGGAACATTTAGGAGCGTGGACCACTGGTTTTGAGTAGGTTTTTTAATTTACTTTTATTTATATTAAAATCCAAAATATTTGAATTCCAATTTACAAGTCTACCCATACGTGTCAAGGGCTCATGCATGCCATAGTTGGTCCTATGTGTTGGAACCTTAATCATATCGAGGCCTCGAAGATTATAACCTCCTCCCCGATAATTAAAATAAACCGAACATAAAAGATCTGGTGCATCTGTGACGCCTGTTATTAATTGGTGGAAAAATACCAAATCATTGTTTGTTCTTCTTTGTTCCAAAGTTTGCATCTGAAGAATAGATAATCGTTGGTCATAAGAGAGGACATACGAAGGATCACTCCATTGAAGTCCTTTCAAGGCAAAACGAGTAAAGTTTCTTTGCACAGATTCTAATCTCTCAATATGAATATCATAAAGAGGAGTCCAAACCTGCGATGCATACTCAAGATGGGGACGCACCAAGGAGTTGTATAAAGCCCGGGTGACATTGGGATCAACAAATTCTTTAGACCAGCGCTTAATAAACCCTAACATTGAATTGGCCTTATTCACGATTTTATTAATATGAGCAGAAAAATCTAAATTGGGTGTAAAAAGAACTCCAAGGTCCCTTAGGCTAGCCGCGCACTAGCAATTTTTAGTTGCGAAACTGTTTGGTTACTTATAGAAAACAGATGAACTGTTTGGTTGAATGTCCGTGAATTTGCAGATAATTATATGTTCAATAAAATGGCGAACTTATTTTAGGCAATCGTTTAGTTTGTGTCAAAACACAAACTTTTTAGTTGCTCGAACCAAGCAATTTCGCAACTAAAAATTGCTAGTGCGCGGCTAGCCTTACAGTCATAACACGAGTTAAAACGTGCCGTGAGATAACATATTCATGAGAGTAAGGAAAACGTTTTTTAGAAAAAGTCATAGTTTGACATTTTGTCGGGTTGAGGTTCAGACTGTTCTTTTCACACCACAAGGCAAAATGGTTAATATCATCTTGCAGTAGAGCCCGATCATTTGAAGATACTATATTTTTATAAATTTTCATATCATCTGCGAAGATTAGAATTTCGCTATTGCGAACACAGAGAGGAGCATCATTAATAGCCAATGTAAAAAGTAGTGGTCCCAGATGGCTTCCCTGCGGAACACCTGATTTGGCAATAAATTCTCTTGAGTATGAATTTCTGAATTTGACTTGATATAACCTATCTTCAAGATATGAAGATATCCACTTGATGAAAACTGGTGGAAATCCGTATGAGTGAAGTTTAAACTTGATAATCTCATGAGACAGTTGATCAAAAGCTTTCGAGAAGTCAGTGTATACACAATCAACTTCTTGACAACTTTCTAGAGAGTTTAAACATTTATTCAAAAAGACAACAAGATTAGTAACCGTAGAACGATTTTGCATAAAACCATGTTGTTGGTTGCAGATAATAGTTTTACATATAAATGTCAAACTGTCACATACAACTTGTTCGAACAACTTCGGAATGCAATTACTGTGTAATGCGAGAAACAGATTGACACCGCAACTTCAACAGCAACGATAACTTCAACATCAAAAGTCTTGTGAAATAGATTACAACGTGAACAGCGTTTTTGACAGCATATAATCAAAATAGTTTCAAATGCGAAATGAATTTGCCGTACATAATATGATAAAAATTAACGTGAATTGCGTCAATGTATACGACTTGCACAATTTGTTGTACTAAAAATAATTTGTTTTTGGTGATTCTTCCATTGTCAAAACCAGAATGAATATGGTAGACGAAACAAAAAGTAGCATTTGCACGGCGACATCGAATTTAGGATTTAGGTCTAACGTTTATGGCGATGTCGAAGTTGCTGTGTTAATGTAATCAAAGCCATTTAAAACCAGTGGCTCTAAAAAGAGTGACGTGGTTGTCAAAGTTGCTGTGCTAATCTGTTACTCGCATAAAATTTTGCTGTGCTGCCTATATAGATTTACATTTAGGCTGGTATTCACCGAACGCTCATAACTTAAGAAGCTCATAAACCTATTCACCAAGCAATATTAGTGAAGATCTACAAGCGCTCTTAAAAGCTAGGAGTGGTCCCGACCACTCCTACTCTTACGAGCGCTCTCTTCGAAAGTTTGTTCGAAAATTCCTTGCCCCATTTTCCAAAGAGTGGGGAAGTGCGCTTCCTTCCAATTTCAACTCTCCCATACGGCCACCCTTACCACGCAAATCGGCAGATTAACATACCGCCAAGTTCGAAAACAGTTTGATTTCACAGTTTGGGTATGCCTGAACAAGAGAGAGTGGCTCTCATTTTCGAACTTCGAAAAACACTTGTGAGTGGTTGGTGAATACCCCAAAGAAATTTCAAGTTAAGAGCCTCGTAAAGTTAAGAGCCGTTTAAGAGCGCTCGGTGAATACCGGCCTTAATAAGAAAAAAAATTCATAACAAAACTATTCCTTTCTCTCAACAATTTTCTGTTTGCTTATTACTTCTGTCTACATTTTATTATAATTCTCTACATAAACTTTTTTTCTTCTGTCATTGCATATTATCTACCCTATGTACATATATTTTATTTCGACGATAAAAAAGACTCGGTATTACTTTTTACTCAGAGCTTCCTACAGACCCTGAAGAAGGTGTCTTTTATATAAACTTTATATACAAGGATTTAAATATAACGGGTTTTTCAATCATTTTAAAGATGGAAATTTGTTTTGCTTTGCGCCGTGAGATATCTCTGGGTCAATAGAAAATGCGGAATCAAACAAAAAGAATAGTGAGAAACTCAAACATTCAAATTTCAAACTCACTCTCTTCTTAACGGCGGCGCTCAGTGAAGTGTAGTATATTTTTCTTTCTGCATTATTGGGCCTTACCAACAATCAAATTAAGAGACGACTTTAATATTTGAGCGAAATTAAGCATTATTTAATGGACTCTATATAACTAACCATATATGCTGCATTTTATTTTTTAGGTTCCGTACAATAAATGGTTTATAATTTAGAGTTCATATAAATATTGAGTTCATAACATGTATGGCTAACTTTATAGAGCTCTTTAAATAATGGTCCATTTCGCTCAAATATTAAAGTCGTCTCTTAATTTGATCGTTGGCACGGCCCATTATGTTCTTTTTTATTTTATAAATTAAATATAGAAAGATGATAAAAATGTTTGCTGAAGTGATAGTTCACCTTAAATATAAACATACTCAACTGTTTAATTTATTTTTTTACTTTGGGGCTTTGGTGACTTTTCACAATAGCTTTGTTCAAAATGCCAGTGTAGAGTAGTTTAGTGCAGTGCAGGTTCATGAAAACTATCAGGGAAAATTCAAGCAAAAACGTATACGTCAGATATTAAAAAGAATACAAATTATTGTATTAATTGGAGAACACTGAATCACTAGAGATTGCCCTTCAGTTGAAGTTAGCTCTAATATATGCATTATTTAAAAATTTAAATCAAAAATACAAAGCGCGGAAAAAATTCAACAATATTCGTAACCAAAATAAATTCGAATAATGACATCAACTGATTTTGACAGTTTTCACAAACCTGCACTAGCTCAAAAGGTAGTGCAGAATATTCAGAACTAGAGTACCCTAGTTCAGCTCAATGAACGCTAACGCTAATCAGTGTAAGTCAGTGCAGAAATTTTCTCAATGAACACCAAATAGCTACACTTTTCTGCCCGGAGTAGTCCAGTGCAGCTGGTTGAACAAAGCTAATTATAAAAAGTTTATCTTGCATTACATTACTTACTTACATTACGTTACTTTACGTTTTGATTTGGCGTTTTATCAGCTGTCAATCTGTCATTGGAGAACAATTTTGTCAGTTTAGGCGTTAGGGCAAGGGCTAGGCTTTGTAGTAAATAAATTTGTCCCAAGCTTTTTTTAGCTATTTTTATAAAACTAACAATTTAAGCTCGAAATAAAATGTTCTTAGTAGCAATAACTGGTGGAATAGGAACAGGCAAAAGTACAGTAACTGAAGTCTTTCGAAAAAATGGAATTCCAATAATTGATGCTGATAAAATTGCTAGGGAAAGTAAGATGTTTAACGCTTTTGATTAGGAAAATATTTACTCTTCTATGTTTTAACTTTGTTTTCAGTTGTCGAACCAGGCAAACCAGCCTGGCATAAAATCAAAGAAGTCTTTGGCGATGAGGTCTTCCTGCCAACTCGTGAATTAGATCGGGATGCTTTGGGAAAAGCTATATTCAGCAGCAACGAGAAAAGAGGGCTGCTGAATGAAATCACCCACCCACGCATCCATAGGACAATTACACTGGAAGTGTTCAAACATCTTATGTCTGGTGCACAATATGTTGTTCTCGATTTGCCGCTGCTTTTTGAGACTAATATTCTAATGGATTTCATACACAAAATAATAACTGTGACTTGGTAAGTTGCCTTTAGTATCTGAGGTGAGGTAATTTGAGTTTAATCATTCGCATCCGGTGTTTCTATGAATACTTAAACAAACAAATGACAGATATAATTAGCAATATAGTACTGCATATAAGTATATGTATACTTTTTTTATAGTACTTAAGAAAATTGATAGTGAAGCATAGGTTGAATAGGTTACAAATATAGCGCCTGCCAGTGAGACTTATGTTGATTTCCTTTACACTTACAAGATCAGTTTATGTATGAAGATTTTGATACCTCGCCAAATTTAGCGTTCCTCCACACCAAAAACAAAATCGATTTTTCTATAACGGGGATAAAAATCTTAAAATCCCTATTTGAAGAGGGACTTACACGTACATGAAGTACACACTTGCTCACACACACGATCTGGAATCAAAATGAAATCGACATAATAAATAAGAATTTCATTTATCAAAAGTGAAAAGTCTATATAACGTTTTTGGCTGTTTTTTTTAGGCCAACGTTTTATACCTGTTCTACGGAACATACAGTCATTTTCTGGCTGACCGCTGACGCTCAAGTCATGGAGGGTATTTGTCTGAGACACGGCATTACGCTTATATCTTCTCTATTCGCCCTTTTCAGAATCGTTAGCAAAAACTTAGAAGGCACCTAAGTTTACTTGGTATGGTAAGCAGTGCCACATTTAGTCTGCCACACGCATGAGGGAACACCGGACCACATACTAGGAAGATATTGTCCACTCATGCACCATAGGAAAAACCATCTGGGACAATACCAGGTGGAAGAGAGGTAGGATAAGCCAGCTCATTAATTTTTAAGTGGGGGCACAATAGATCTCCAGGTTGTAGTGCAATACCCCAATATAAAGTTCATTCATTTGTTCGCCCTTCTCGCACACAAGACCAAATATCCTTGTAAAATATTTGCTTTCCAAAGAATCTTGTATCAACTTTTTCTTTCTGTTATTGCGATCATTAGTGACGATGCGTTCTAATCGGTGGATGTTTTTTTTTTGTTCAGAACTGGGTTATCTTGGTCCTATTGTTTGTTCTACATGCCGTTTGCCCCCGAACAACATGTTGTGGTTGGTGGTTCAAACGTCTCGAAAGCGTCATGTTGCTTTCTGGATCCTTAAAGTTAGAAACCCATTGCTGCTTATCACTACATTACGATTTGCTGTAAAGGCTACTAGTTGGAAGCCGTTATCTGTAATCGTTTCGTGGATGCTCTGATTACCAAATAATCCGCCAAAGATCTTTTCCTTTCCGACTTTAGCATTAATATCCTCGAACACACCTTTGACATCGCATTCAGGCAGGTTCCGTCCAGAAGGTCAAAAAACACCTTGATAGATTTTTGACCTTCATCGGTAGTGCAATGTGCGTATACTAAATTTATAAACATATTTTAGCTGATATGTGAACAAATTTTAACATGGACTTTTGCATTTAAAGTTATGTACAAGAAATTCTAATTTTACAATAAAAATTAATTTGATAATAAATCAAAAATTTATTTGATAGTAGTATGTAAATCAAAAATTCATCATGGGTAATATTTTTTTTCAAAAACATAAAATTTACCCTAATAAACATCATGGCAAATTATTTCTTAATCGCTTGATTTCCCATTTTCTAATTTTTATTTTTGTTGTTTTTTTTTTCAACTTTCTTTTATTTAAAAATTATAAAAAACTATGAAACTGAGATATGTTTTCTATAAGCACTGCAACGATGGCAAACAATGAAATATTTATTCAAACCAAAAAACTAAACCACATATTTTCCAGAAAGATAGTGGTGCGTTTCAATTGTTTTAAAGTAAATTTAAATAAAAAAAAATAAAAGAAAATGATATTTATTTAGGTTTTATTTCGAAAAAAATACAATTTTTTTGAACAATGCAACATAAGTAGTGATATTTCGAGGAGAAATGTGGTAAAGGAAATTTTCACAAAAAATTATTGATGTGAGCCAAATTAAAACTATTTTTAATTTAAACAAACATCGTAATTTTGTCCATTACTAATAAATGTCTCCACCCACTCCCACATCAACAGCTGTATGTAAATTACACTGGGTAAGAAAATTTATTTTTTTTTTGTTACAAAACTATACTTTTTCGTAGATTTTTGGTGTGCTAAACTCGAATCAGAAAAAAATCTATTACGTCACGTTTTTGAGATATTCCCGTTTGAAAATCGATGAACAACTTTTTTCCCTGCTTACGAGATTATGTTGTAACGTGAAGTAATTTTGTTCAACATAATTTGTAAAGGTTTTCTAATTTTCTTCTTTTAAATTCTGTTTAAATCTTTGTGATATATTTTCGGAGAAGCATAGTTTGGTTTCTGTAATAAAAACTTTGTTGACCAGTGTTACAGCAAAAAAAATTACCTCATTTAGGTACCTAACAGTCCTATAAAAGCTATCAACTATCCACTAGATACTTGATACATATCAACAAATTGAATGAGTTGGTATTATGAATGTCAACTATCAACTTTTTTCTATCGACTGAGAATTTTATTAGATTTTATCATTACTGTGAATGATTCTTTTGATAGACATGGTATTACGGATATCAACAACACCCATGTTCTGTATTCCGAGTGAAAGTGAATTGAAAACGAATTTCAATTTCACTTAAAATGAAAAGGCATGTTCTACATTCCGAGTGAATTCAATTCACTCCGTATTTATTTGTGAAATGTCAAAATCAGCTGAAAGACAATTTGCATCGTTTATTAAAACATTAGGTTTGTTCGTTGAGCACTGAAGTCACCCTGGGGTCGCCCTAAATCGTTTTTTGAAAAACCTGAAGTCACCCTGGTGAGCAAATTCTGTGTTTTTTGAGACCTGGGGTCGCCCTGAACTCGCCATGAAGTAGATCTAGGTATTTTGCTGGGGCGAGTTCAGGTAACGCTCAAACTGTCAAAAGTCATATGGGATTTCATATGTATTTCTTTTGTTGTCGTTTGGCGATTCGCATGTCGCATGTTATTGCTTGTATTTGCAATTAAATATTTGTTGTACTCATCGGATGAAACATTCAGCAACAACGCAAAATTGTTTTCGTTCGTTTTTAAAACTAATTTATAACAAATTTTAAGTTTTATCAGATCACAAAATTATTTTGTCTTGCTTTTAGTTGTCAACAAAACAGTTGAAAGCACTTGGGTGTTTTTTGAAAACCGAAAACCCCAGTTTTTGTTGACAACTCTGAGGGTTGTCAAGAAAACCTGGGTCAACCCTGGGTAAAGTTCAACAAACGAACCTATTGTTTCTTGTGCATAACGAAAATAGATTCACTATTATTATTAATAAGTGGTAGAAGGGACGAAAAACAATGATAGAGAGTTTGTGGAAAAGTTTTTATTTATTACAATTCGTTGAATGCTAACGTGAACAGTTCTTATAAATAAATGCTTAAAAACTACTACTTTTACGTAGTAAAGCCATAATTTTAGATCTTCCAGAAGCAGCGTAAGTAAAAAATGGGGAATGAATTAACATGGTCATATTTGAATTGTTTGTAGTTTCAAAAGAAGCTTCAGACTAAGCGAAGAGACATTTGTTTACATTTTTGAAATAAATCCCTTAATAAAATCGACTTCAATTTCCTTAAGCGGGAGCTCTTTTGTATTTTCTTGTAAACAACAATTTATCAATCAATCAAATCAATATCAATCAATCAAAATTTCAAATCTTTATTGACACGTATATCAATTTCACCAAATAAAACTAAGTGAATTGAATTCACCGTAAAACGCTATGTATTCGAAATGTAGAACACGAATTTTCATCTCCGAAAACTCAATTCACAAACTTCATTTCGGGTGGAATTCAGAACACCAACATTTCACATTCGGAATGAACAAATCACAAGTCATTTTATGCGGAATGCAGAACATCAAAATTCACTTTTGTTGCTCGAATTCACAATAAGTGAAATGCAGAACATGGGTGATAGATACACATCAATTTTCTTATCAACCACAAATTTTTGATTGAAACGTAAACATACAAATTTATTCGCGATTTTTAAAAGCGAACAAAGTTAAAAAGAATGTTGACTTCGATAGAATTGTTTTTTGAGGAGTTATGATGAATTATTTATAAGAACAACTTACATTTACGCACAAAGAATTTACCTTTTCGTGGCTGACAAAGAACAAATAAATATTTCAAACCGAAGCGTCAAACAAAATAAACAAAACTAAACTCATTCACAATGAACTTTTTGATAAGTAGATATTCACAATCGGTCTAAAATTACCAGTTGATACCCATAATACCAAATTATCAACTAATTGATAGAAATTATCGACTATCAAATTGATACTCATAATAGGGCTGTAATTGTAGAAATCGTGGAAAATGTAATCTACCAAATTCAAGCTGCATACAAATAAGTTTTTCCTATTCCCTGCCGTTGTTATGCCTTTGTTACTCATTACTTCTGATACAAGATACGATCCAGACAAAAAACAATCAAACCACATAGATTTTTTTCCTCTGGGTCTTGAATGTCTTCATATTTTCACTGTTTTACATTGGGGAACTTATCGCTCGCTGTTAGATTTTTTTAAATTCACTCGCGCTTAAGGGTTTACTGAGACCCTTATTATGTTGAACATAAACATACAAGTAATGGAGTAATTAGTGTGAGAGAAAGGAGTAACTATATGATACATTCCGACGGTGTTCAAGAGATGGGAATGATGCCATAGCTGTTCTGTTTCCTATTAGTTTTAACGCTCAGTTCTGGATTATATCCAATACACGAAGAGAAGTTTTGGCTGCATTTGTCCAGAGATGTGAGTTGTACTCGATTTTTGGATGTATAAACGCCTTATAAAATGCTTTTCGGCTACTTCGATACAAGTAGCCTGCCCTAGTATGAGTAAATACAATTTTGTCTGATAAACACGAAGAATTCGCATTGTATAATGATTATTTCTTAAATCTTTTCATTTCCACATTATATACATATAATAACTATACTTCCTATTAATTAAAAAAATATCTTACACAGCGAGAGTGATCAGCAACTAGAACGTCTACGGAAACGAAATAATTTTAACGAAGAAGATGCACGCAAACGTATCGCCTCTCAGATGCCGTTGGATAAAAAATGTGAAAAATCGCATTTTGTCATTGATAATTCAGGAAGCATTGAACAAACCCAAAAGGAAGCTCAGCAAATTGTACAGCTTCTAAATGGCAGTCGGCATCACTGGCGCATTCGGGCATACATACTAGGGGCATTCCTTGCAGTTATATGTTTTATATTATGGCTCAACCAACTATTCCACTTTTTACCATTCGATTTGTTTTAAGTCAATTGTATTTTTTTTGTGATGCGAGTTTGCTGTAAATTCGCTATTATACTACCATTTACTTTTGTTTATGTCATTTAAGCAAAAATATTAAAAATAGCAATTAATTCAGCTTGTCTTAAAATAAATATTATTGTACATTTTATGTAGCTTTTTTTAATTTTTAGTTTTGTAACAACAATACGGGTTTATTTATGAATTATTCTTTACATATTCCGCTGCTTCGGCTTTCACTTTTTCCACATTTTCGGGTGTTCCATATCGTTGTTCGAATTCCAAGTATTTTTTGAAAATAGTACGCATTTTTTTCAGAGGAATTTTTTGTATAACAGCTCGCTCAAGTGTTCGCCTGTTGATTAGAATATAAATTAATAAGTATCAGAAATAAGAAATACAAAAAAAAAATGTAAGACGTACCTTGCAGATTGAATTTGATTATCTTTAATTAACATATCTATAAGTTGTGACCAAACATCCACACGTTTTGGATATGATGTGACGACTTGGTCTAAAAGAGCATGAGCTGTTTCAGGATTTTTTGAATATTTGTGTGTCAAGTTTGCAAATGCTACAATTGTATTAACATCTGGAAATAATTTTAAAATTTAAAGATAATTAATAAATGTACAAATTAATTAATTAAAAAATGTACAATAAATTAATTAATAAATGTACAATAAACTTTTAAAAAACGAACAAAGCTTCCACGAAATTAAAATTTTAAATTGATTTATTTTACCATTTTTTTGTTTGCATTTCATACTGATTTAAACCCAAAGAAAATATACTTTTTATCAACGACCTCCATAACGCAGATATGTACAACATTCGTTTATTATAATTAATATTTAGAGCAATAGCTTGAACTGTCTTAGGTTAGGTACGAATGCTTGACACACGTAGACTATAAGTTAGTCTGTTGTGATAAAATTGTGATGAAATTAATTAAGTAGACTTTCTTCCAACTCATTGAACTTCTTAGAGCTCTTTAGTAACTGTGCGGACTACTAATGTCTATTTCTTTGACATAGAGCAGAACACGTACTCGAAGATGAGGAATCGAATCTACAATAATTGTAGATTCATCAATACTGTAACTGCAATTGCAATTTCGCCCACTTTATGTTAGTTAGTTAGGACCCATTTAGCTTCGTCGCCAGAAAATGGAAGGCCGTCATAGTTCAGACAGCAAACTTCCGGGGATAATTAGCCGGATAAGTAAGTAAATAAATCAATTGAATTTCAAGAGCAATAAATAAAAATAAAATTGTTATACAAATATAAAACGTCTTTGTTTCGCGTTGAAACCTGAACACACAACGCATTATTAGGTGACAAGATTTTGAAAGCAGTGCAGCAAATTATATCGCGATATTAATACAAATTTTTATACTCTAGTTCTATTCTATACTCACGTTCTCTATCCGGCAATACAGCCAAAGCTTTATGCATCATCTGCTGCGCCCGATCATGTATGCCCACTTTGTACAAAGCTATCGCACAACACTTCCAAATTTCTAAGTTATCTTTGAACTTCTTTGTCACTGTACCAACCAATTCAATCAACTCTTGTGTTTTATTGGCTTCCGCTAAAATCTCTAGCACTCGTATGTTTATTTTCAATTGATCATTACTCATCAACGATTCTTTAAGTACATCATTGAAATTCTCCTTTGTGCCATAACGCAATTCTAAATTCAACAAAGCCACCCAAATATTGATTAGCTCCTCGCTCTCACGAAAAGATATTACCTTCAATGCGCGTCTGGCCACAGCTCTGGCTTTATCTATTTCCATGGCTTGCAAATGGAAAACCATGTAGTTGATCCAGTTTTTACTGTTATTTGGTCCAGACAATACCAACCGATCAAATTGGTCTGTCGTCTCGGGTAAAATATCGGGATTCGCGTATTTTTCTTCAATTTCTCGCAATCGGGCTTCTTCTGCACGTGCAGCCTTAAATTTTTCAGTGGATGTTTGTTTTTTCTTCTTTTTAATTTTATTATCACTGCAAGTTTCCTCGTCATCATCGCTGCTACTGTCTGCTGATTTGTTTATGGTCGAACTGCTTACGTCCGTCGACCAGAAGTTTGTTGCTCCAGGGAGTGTTTCTTTGGCAGATGGTTTCTTTATTTTTTCAACAGCAGCTTGCGGGTTCTTTTTTACTTGCTGCAATGAAATTTGCGACTGCTTCGGGGTGAGCTTATATGGTAGGGGTTCACGAAGACTTGAAGAATTAACTGTCATTGGAACTCGGTCTTCATAAAACATAGCTTTCTCCTCCACTTGTTTTTCCACATCATTTTTTTTAGTTTTCTGGGTGGGTGGTATACCCTCCAGTTTCTTCTTCTTTTCTGCAACTGGTTGACGCTTTTGTTTCAATTGCTGTGATTCCTCCAGAGTGCGCTTACATGACAAAGAAGTTGGTTGGCTTGAAGATTCAAATGTGTTTGGAACTCGGTCCTCATAAAACATGGGTGTTTCTTCCACTGGTTTTTCCACATCATTTATTTTAGACATTTTCTTTACCTTCTTTGAGGGTGGCATATCTTCCAGTTTCTTCTCCAGCTGCCTCTTGTATTTCACCATATGATTCCAAATCTTATGAGTTTCGTCCAAAACAGCTATAGGCAGTTCCTCATGAATGAAAGACAATTTACAAAAATCGCCTTCTTTAACCGTATTTGTGCTACCAGCTTCAAAATCATTGTAATGCAGCCGTGTTGGAATATATGCCAGCGGATTCTGGCCCTTTTTAAGTGAGCAAATTAATACATTGTCCAGCTTCAGCATTATTTTAGCATTGATTCCAGTTTTATTAATAAGGTTATTCGGAATATTTTTGGTACTTGTTATTCGGTTAAAATCTTTTGGATTACTGCTAAGATAAACGACACTATTCAAATAGTCCACCCAAAGTACAATGCATTCCACTAATTTTCCTTCTTTTGCTGGTTTTTGGTTGGCTTGCAACGATTTTTTTATCAAACCCATCACTTTGTTTTTCTCCACCTCCATCAGCCAATCATCCGTATCTGCATCGGTTCCTTGATAGTTTGCTAAGACCTTTTTTCCAATGGTCAATTTAGCTATTGGATTGCCCTGTTTCTTCAATGCCTTTTTTATTTCATATAATTCCGCCAAATACTTGGCAAAGTATTCTCCAGTCTGAACTAAATCCCCATTCCAAACATCAGGTAGCTTTGCCGAAACCCCAATTGTCTTGGTTGTTGTCTCCTTACTAAGTATTTTCACATAAATTACTTGTTCTGGAACCATAACAACACTTCCCTGTTTGACCGCCTTAATTAGCAACATTTTTCTATGAACTTTTACGATTTTCGTAAAGCCCTTAATTGGAACTGAGATTTCTATGATGTCACTATCAACGTTCTTGATAAATGCTCGAATTATGTCTCCTACTTGTAACTGTTTCCACTCTATGGGTCCCTGTTCAAAATAATTCAAATCCCGAATGCTGAATACATTCTTTGAAATACAACAAGCTGTGATTTCTTGTCCAATATTATATGACCTTAATTTAAGAGCAGCTAAATCGGGAAAATCTGAAAGCAAATGATCGGGTACGAGTGCCTTTAAACTTGTACTATCCTCTTGTTTGCTTTCAACCAGAATTTCTAATCCAGAATCCATCACATGGGTCACTGTTGCCCTGCAAAATTCTCCAAGTTCAAATGTGTCCTCAGGCAGACCCAAGACAATGTTATCCTCTGATCGTGATGTGATGCGAAAATGCATTGTTTGTCCCTCAAATAGTGAAGCACCGCCACTGAGTTTCGAAAGATAAAGAACTCCTTTGATATCATTGAAAAATTTTACAACAGCCACATTTTTATCACATTTGACAATTGTTCCCAAAAATACGTTGTTAATTTTAGCATCATCGAGCGATTTTAGAATCTTACAATCTTTCGTCAAGTATTCGCTTAAATTTGTGAAGTAAGCTAAATTCCGATCGGAGTTGAGCGCTAATACTCGACACTTTATTTTAGACTTCTCCGACAGTCCAGTGCTTGATGGTGAAAGAAAGATGCCTTCGATTACACCTGCAACACATAAAATTAAAAAAAATAATATTAAAAAAAACGATAACAATGAAAATAGTAAGAATCTGGACTGGATCACGAGGTCTTGCTTTCATCGTTCCGAATGTATACATTGACTAAAAATTTGCTATGTAATAGCAATATGAATGTATAATGAGTGACCATAGAAAACATTATACAAAAATAAAAATTAAAACCGTTTGCTAAGCATGATTTGCGCAAGATAATCTTTTAGGAATTTGTTTATTGTTTTTTTTTTAATACATATAATAGAAAAACAAACATTTTTGAACAATTGTGCAAATATAATATATTAATATTTTTCAAAAAATTGACAAAATAATTAAGTTGACGAAAAATACGGGAAAACCATACATTGCTTATGATTGCTTCCATAATTATGCATTGCATGATTTAATATATTATTCGCCTGTTCGTAATTAAGAAAATAAAGCTTAATGATGCCCTTTAAATAAGTATACTAAATTCATAAAAATACGATCAATTTAAGTAGCGTGAAATAGAATAAACCTCTTCAATTAAAAGTAATAATAATTTCGCACTCAAATGGGAATTATTAAATATCCAAATTAAATAGATTCACGTGGAATCATTTGCCTATATCAAAAAACAACAACTCAAAATGAGTTTGAAAACAGAAAGATGAGGTTTAAAGTACTTTCCCGTTCGTTTTGCGACACATTCATTAAATCTTGTTAGTAATTTTCTAACGGTAGACTTCGGAATAATCGGTTTGTTAAAATTTTTTTATACATAATGGGGTCTATGGAAATTTTCTTTCCCTCGGAATTTTTTGTTCCCACGGAATTATTTTCGTCAATCGTGAATCTCCCTCGAAACTTTTCCCCTCCGATAAAAAGTAGTTTTAAGGCTTCCAATAACATTAAAATCCCCCATAAATTACGCGGGAATATTTCGAACTCATTCACGATCGCGATTTTTTGAAAATAGGAATAGTTAGAAAGAAAAATCATTAACATTAGATAATAACAAATAAGTAACAGACCTCAAATCGACGTACAGTACAATCCCAAATACTGGGTATCTAGATTCTGCTAACAAAAAATTATTTCATAAGGAGAAATTGCAATTGGTTACTTTATATTCCTGAGATCTCAACAACCTAAGAAATACAACATTTCTTTCTCGAAAATAAGTGCCGAAGATATTGAGTGATTTGTGTTGGTTTACCAAATTTATACAGAGATTTTTTAGTGTGTTCCATTCTGAAAACACAGCTGATGCAATAACTAAAACTAATAAATCTGAAATATTTAGATATTTTATACGAAAGCAGCTTGAACGCAAGTATTACGCTAATCTGAAGTGACCAACTTGATTGAACTCAAAGTATAACACTTTGACTAACAGATGATATAACACTATCAAAATAAATTTTAAAAATTAGTTTTACTTAACCGAAATCAAAGAATATTATTGTTTAAAGGATAAATTGTTTGCCTTACCGTTTGCTTTCCCAATTTGCAATGCATATCCTCCTATCTTCGTTTGCTTCCCAATGACATTAGCAGTAACTATGTCACCCGGGGAGAGGTCACTGGCAGTGAAAATCTTTTCATTGACTGCACCCGATTCATCAGTACAAACATAAAATCCCCCAACCAAATCATAATCCAAAATCCGAACGGTATGCTTCGATTTTTTTGTATATTTATTTAACATCTGGTCTATGTCAAAGTTTCCGGTATGATTAGCTTTGATCGCTTTCATGGTTATCAAGCCTTTGTATTTGTTGTTCAGTACCACTACCACACCACCGCTACCAATGTGATGAACAGCAGCATTATTCACGATCTCTCCTCTTTGAAAAACTGTTGATGATTCTTGAGAATCGAACAAATTCAAAGACAAATAGACAAACTTCGTCAATGGAGCAACGTAGAGTAAGCGCGTTTTGAGGATTGAATTTAATTCGATATCTGTTATTGAACCCAGTGCTTCTTTTAGATTGTGTTCGTTTATGTAGCCTGTGAAAGAACCATTCATAATTGTTCCCTGCACTCCGTCTTTTAAGTGCTTTGTGACCGTGAAGTTCACTATGGTAGTTGGCAGGAGGTAATCTAAATTCGGATCAATCTGGTCTTTGATCTTTAATTGTTTTTCATTAAGTTCTTTGCAACGAATAGTCGTAGCCGATGACTGTTGCTTCAAATCTTCAACTTTCATAAAGATTGATTCCCCCACGGCGTGTCCTGGTTCTGATTTTTCATTAGGCAGAAAGCAACGTAAGTTCTTGATACCAGTTTCGATGATATAACCGTGTTCTTGAACTTCTTCGACAGCGCCACTAAAAACGAACCCTTTTTTTATGTTAGTGTGAACCAGATCCGAGTGCACGTCACTTGGTTTCAATGAAAATGTGACGTCAGTATAGCCACTTTCCCGATCTTTGATTTCCATTACCTTCCCGTACACCATCTGCCCAACTTTGTACATCTCTGTGAGGGGTTTATAGTTCTCGACATTTTCGGCATTGTTAACGAACTGACTTACGTTCTTAGTGTAGGAATCGGATATGGATAGAGCTGAAACTTTAACTATAATCCGACCAGGCAATGAGATCTTTACACAAATATCATCCACAGATTTGACGATACCTAAGATAATCATGCCATCTTGAAGGGTTTGATAATTGATGAGCCCTGCGGATGCAATTTCAATACGATCTTCTTCTTCCGTTTGAGCATCTTTTGGTTTTTTCGAGCTCTGTTTAGGTTCGGATTTCTTTTTAAATTGCGTTGCACCAAAAATCTATATAATCGAATGTAGTTGAAGATGAAATCAAAAGTAGCAGCACAAATACTTACAATATTTTCGCTTTTATCTGCACTAGCTGTGATAGCTTGTGGTACTCCACCACGCGGAAAACTTTTCTCCAAAATAACCATTTTGGAAAAATATATTAAATTCGTTTTATTTTGGCCAATTTTTTTTTTAAATAAAAATTTTAATTTACACGTGCTTAGAGGCTGAAAGCGATTTGCAAGGTTGGGAAATGTCACAATCACAACACTCGCCGTCGCAACGCATGCAATCACAGAAAAGTAAAACGTCAAAACGAAACTGGCAAACGACTAAAAATTCGCTCTGTTCAATTAACATTTTAGTACAAATGATCCGCACTCGGGTCATAATCGATTAAAAGATTTTCTCACCGAGCCAAATTCTCGAGCTAATGATCATCAAATAAAAACGATACAGATTAGAGTGACTGCAATTTTATACTACGTTTTCACTGAGAAACGTTCGGGGTAAGTACTAAAGTACACACTTTATATTTCAAATACCTGGCTAAACTGCTTATATATTTACAAATCATATAAAACAACCGCGAAAATCTTAAAAGTAAAAATGAAATTATTCTGCTCAAGATGCTGGTTTCAACGTTAATTGTTCATGATAAATATCATTACTCATCTGTTCTTATTAGTTTATGCTGAGCTAATTATTATTCACGGCGTTTAACTAAAAGCTTCGAGGCACAAAGATGTTTTCTATTGACCGGAATATAATATCTGACAATAAATAATACTGTTTGCGAGACATTTGAAAAATGAATTTCATGTTTTTGATATTTTTCTCTGATATATGTTTTTATACTTATTAAACATTTTTAAAATTCCTTCAGCCGAATCTATATAGAAATTTTAAAGGATGCTTAGTTTTGAAATACCTCCAAACAGCTCTTCCTTGTCGAAAGCATTCCAATTTAAGATCTTTTTCTTTTGCTTGTGGCGACGGGTCCCAAAATTTCACAGAATTAAATAAATTTTTTCCAAATGTTGTTTACTAATTCAAGCTGCAACAAAACTGCTGTTTCGTTTAAAATGAAGTAGAACTTGTTTTTTTTTGTATTAAGTATGTAGACTTTTTTACGTTACGTGACACAACTATCGTTTAGTTCAGAACCAATGAATTCATTATATTCATTCACGAATTGAAGTTTCATTATTCTAAGATACAGTTTAAGAAAATCTTATAGATACGACTGTTTATATGTTCCATTTCAATAACTTAACAGTTGCGAAACAAAAAATTGAATGTGGGCGCCTGGGCATATGGGACTACGCGCACATTTACAAATAATCATGCATCTGCGTGCACATGCAACTAAATAGTTGAGTTGAGAGAGAAAAGAGAAAATTGTAAGCGTGACTGAAAAGTGTTGCATGTGCGCGCTGCTCTATCAAATGGTGATTAAGAACTATTTGATTTCAATCACAGTTGCTAGTATTGCGGGCCTAGCCTTAATGATGAAACTTTTCTCTTTTGGGCTTATAGAAAATAACTCAATTTTTTATTTGAATGTGCTTGCAGGTGCACAAGTATCATACTAAAAAAGTTTTAACTTCGTACTAATTCGATTAAAATTTGCCGCAGTGATTTTCAATTAAAGTTATACTACATTTTCACCAAAAGGTAATCCGAGATTTTAGTCTAGAGATTTATGTGGTGTTAAATAGCACTAAAAGATTAAAAAGAAGTTTAGCTTTGACAGCATCTATCAAAATGCTAATGGTGTTTTAATTTTTTTATGGAAGCGAGAGGAAGACAGTTTTATTTGTGCCCAACGATGAATAATCATCGAGATAATTTAGCACGATATAAATATTAGGCCAGCTCGAGCTAAATACTTAACCAGATCAATTTCGAAGGTCAAGAATGATAACTCCATAATTAAGCAACTTCAGGAATTACTCCTATTACCGTCACCACAAACGTTTCTCTCCGACGAGGACGAGCTAAAAAATCTTGCAACGTTTAAAAACAGTCAAATATCTGCACTCCTTGAACACACCCAAACAAGAATAAGCCCACGTTCAGGCTACGCAACTTTTGAAGTCGGCAAAAAAGCAACACAAAACTCGCGGCTACTGCCACTGCCATAATGCTATTATCCATAGCCTAGCCATTATTCTAATTCTATGTGAAAAAAAATTGTTGCGGCTCAAGTTGGCTGTTCCTAGATTCTTATATTGTCTTTCCCAAAACTAAATAATTTGAAATACAAATCATCCAGACTAAAAAACAACGAAATAAATTGGTGAAGGTTTTGTGGAAATTTTCACTTTGTTCTTAAAATCAAGGAAATCTTTTTGGCGCAATCAAGAAATATGGGGGATCGTGGCGACAATGGTAAGAAAAATTGTTTACTAAGTTGTTTCCAGTATTATATGGAATAATTGGTGTTTGCAGCTGAATCCTTCGATGATGCGGTAGAAGAACGGGTCATAAACGAGGAGTACAAAATCTGGAAGAAGAATACTCCATTCCTCTACGACTTGGTTATGACTCATGCTCTGGAATGGCCTTCGCTTACCGCCCAATGGCTTCCCGATGTAACCAAACAAGAGGGTAAAGACTACTCTGTGCATCGTTTAATTCTGGGAACTCACACATCGGACGAACAAAATCATCTTCTGATTGCAAGTGTGCAGCTCCCAAGCGAGGATGCCCAATTCGATGGGTCACATTACGACAACGAAAAAGGTGAATTCGGAGGGTTCGGCTCGGTTTGTGGAAAGATCGAAATCGAAATAAAAATTAATCATGAGGGAGAAGTTAATCGGGCACGATACATGCCACAGAATGCTTGCGTTATTGCCACTAAAACACCGTCGAGCGATGTTCTTGTCTTTGATTACACCAAGCATCCAAGCAAACCCGAACCGAGTGGTGAATGTCACCCTGACTTGCGACTAAGAGGCCACCAAAAAGAGGGTTACGGATTGTCCTGGAATCCAAATTTGAACGGGTACCTTTTGTCCGCCAGTGACGATCATACCATCTGCTTGTGGGACATCAATGCAACTCCCAAGGAACACCGTGTTATTGATGCTAAAAACATCTTCACCGGCCACACGGCCGTTGTGGAGGATGTCGCTTGGCATTTGCTTCACGAGTCTCTGTTTGGTTCTGTTGCCGATGACCAGAAGCTTATGATCTGGGACACACGCAACAACAACACATCAAAGCCGTCACACACTGTCGATGCTCACACCGCCGAGGTCAACTGCCTCAGCTTCAATCCCTATTCCGAATTTATTCTGGCCACAGGTTCCGCCGACAAGACTGTCGCTCTATGGGACTTGAGAAATCTTAAGTTGAAGCTGCATTCGTTTGAATCGCACAAAGATGAAATCTTCCAAGTGCAATGGTCGCCCCATAATGAAACAATTCTCGCTTCTTCGGGCACCGACAGACGCCTGCATGTTTGGGATTTGTCGAAAATCGGTGAAGAACAGAGCGCCGAGGATGCAGAGGATGGGCCACCGGAGTTACTGTTCATCCATGGTGGACACACAGCCAAGATCTCGGACTTCTCATGGAATCCCAACGAGCCCTGGATCATTTGTTCCGTGTCCGAGGATAATATTATGCAAGTATGGCAAATGGCTGAAAATGTCTACAACGACGAGGAACCAGAGATACCAGTTTCTGAATTGGAGACTCCAACAGCTTAAGCTGGAGTTGAGTTGTTCGAGGAGCAACCATTATTTTCGATTAAACGTATTTTTTTATATATATATATTCCCTACACTAGTATATATTGTTGCGGCCCCTAATCTGTCTGAATAATGTTTTTATATTTTCCATTATTTTTGGTTCCATTTTATTTGCAAATAAAATAAACCATTTTAGATGTATTTTTGTTGTCGAATGCGTTATTTATAATTTAACACCATTTAAGGCCTGTGCATCAAGAATTTGATTATAAGAATCATGACAGCACAAAAATAACTGCTTCTATGTGAGTAGTTATTAGAGATTATACACTCTAGACGGCAACTAACAAGACTTCGTCAAAATTTCATTACAGTCTAACAATCAAATATGTTTTAAAATTTATATATTTATATATTTATGTGTGAGTTTTATCAAACATCTATATTTTGATTTTCACTAAGTATTGCATTGTGAACGAAACCCATTTTCAAATTGTCTAAATTATTTTTTAGAACACAGAGAAATACTTATAAATACATGATGAATTCAGAATTTTAATCCTCCAAGTTAAACTTAAACGAATTGAACATTTTACAATCTAAATCTTAATCTTATCAAGCGCAAAAGGAAACCAAAAGATATTAATGTTAAAAGTAGTCCTCGTGAAGATTCTAATAACGAACTCGTAACCGAGAAAAAATGCAACATTTCTGAAAATAGAAAAAGTGTTGGTTTTATTTTGGATACAGTTTGGCATCAATGAAAACCATATCTTTGGATTAGAAATTACCTTCTGGATTGTTCAATTTGGATCTTAAGAAAACAAGTGCTGGTGTTCCTGAACGCTGTGTTTTGTCTTCGACTTTTCCTCATTTTTATAAATGATCTCTTGTCTATAATTTCTAATCCACTTCATTGTTTTGCCGACTACTCTACCCTCAGCTTTTCAAACTCGTTGAGAAACTCTCGTCCATCTCTTTCGGAAGTGAAATTGCAATGGAACCGTATTAAACTCCAATCTTTCAGTACTGTTGAATGGGGTACAAAAAATAATGTGAAGTTGCATACTTCGAAAACTCTATAGTCGTTGGTTGAAGTGAAGCAAAATGTATAGCATTTCGTGAATGCCAAAAACGCTGCTAAATGCTTAGGATTTCTCTATCGCTATAGAAATTTTACAATTTATAAGGAGATTTTATGTCTTAAAATCTAGTACAACTCAAATCTTTGAGCCCAAACTTCTCTTTATTATTGTATAAAACCCATAACAGCGATAAAACTGATAGGAAACGGAACTATCATGGAAATTGTTTTTCATGGGTACTGCCTCTAAAATATTCTAAGAGTATCTCTTGTCATGAAAAAATCGTATGCCGCTCGAACTTGGCACAAAATTTTAAGTCCTCTCCTTTATCGAATGCATGGCATCTATTGGGTTGGGGCTTGGGTATTTGATGAGTGGTTACTGGTTACCCTTACCAATTCTTTTTTCTGAAAAGGTATCCTTTTAATACAGGACCCGTATCGCCTAAGAGTAAAGTGATCACTCAATTAATTGAATGTCGTGACAATCGCTCTCTCTATATTTCTTTATTGATGATACAGTTATAGTCAAAACGACAATGAAAAAATTGACAATCAACTATCGCCTTAGCCGATTCCACCCCAGTTTGCTCTATTATGCTTTTATTACGTGCAGACGGAATATTTTCACAAAGCTCCTTAAACTAAAAGTATTTTAAAACGTATTCAAACAAAATTCTGAAATTCGGTAGTGCGAATAAGACCTACTTTTGCGAGTACTGAATCTGTGAATCTGAAATCATGCTCACTGAATGCAAATAATTTCCTTTCATATCCACTCCTAAGAAGTCGGGAATAGGAAAAAATTAATTCATCACATAATACATAGTACCAAATTACCGAATGGTTAGTTACGCTTCGAAGTAGCTCTAGAAGTGACGGGTCGCTTTTCAGTAAAAAGACTATCGTTATACCTAACTTAATATAAAATTAATAAATTAGAGGCTATTGCGGCTCGTAGAGAGCGTAAACCTAGTAAATTATAACTCAACTATTCCCGTGTGCGTGTGCAGGAATGGAGGGGTCCTACAATTTTCTACCGATTCCGCATGGCTAGTGAGCAGTACTATTCATCACAAGAAATATTCTTGCAGGATTTGCCAATTCCTCAAGAGGCAGCACATACCGAAAAATATGTGACTTACGCGGTAAAAAATATTTAAATAATAAGCATTGTTCACTATGGAAGGGAATTCTTGTGGTCCTGTTTAGGTTGCAAGAGACATTTTGATGACTTAGACGCTAGGAAGCGAATGCTCTAGCTCACGCTAGTTCTTGCTGTGTTGCGCTAGTAAGACAATGGACGATAGTTCACGATAGCTCGATTCGCACTAGTTGGTATTTAATCGTATAATTTCTTTTGAGGCCATCAGCAAATAATCAGCCTTATCACAGGCCCCGTCGTAATAGATTCGTAGTACGAACTCCGAAAAAAGGTATCGCTCCCGTCGTACTAAAAAAAACTTGCTACGAAATTCGGAGTTCGTGAATAATGGTATCACTAGCCCCGAATGAATAGGAAGTTGGACAGTTTTTTCTACGAACAGATATTTTGATCGGAGCTCAACTTAAAACGAAACACAAATATAATTAAGCGAACGAAAATAAAGGACATGCAAATAAAATATATAAAAACAATTTTTATTATTGTTTTCATGTGAATTTGTTTATATTTTTTATTTTTTTAAGGTCAAATAAAGTAAATACAAATAAATATTGGTATCCTTCCGTAATGAATCTCATTTTTAGTGTTTGTCTTTTTCGCGTATTTTCTACATTAATTTATCACAAAGATTGCAACGGCAATAGTATCCATTTTTAACGACCAACAAAATCAAATCAAAAGATGAACAACGAAAATTTATTTATTTTGTTCACATTTTGACGCAAATCAACTGATTTTGAAACTCCGAAATTAGGAAAATGCTTTTTTGATTCCGTTCGGGGCCTGTGATGTAAATTTATTCGTATTCGTAGAGTAACAAAATTTTCGGGGATTTGTTGCGAGGGACTCTGTGATAGGGGTGAATATTTAGTGAATAATTTGGGATAAGAAGAGTGGACAATTTATGTACAATTTATATATGTATGTCTTGTCAAAAACATTTTAAAATTCTCCAAATAGTACTAATCTGAACGGGCCGTAAGGTCGTTTTTAATATCAATCGGGTCTTTATGCCTTAAAAATGTCATTTTCACGAAAAGAATTCGAATGAAAATAACTTTTTTTAAAAGAAAAATGTTTTTTAAAAACAAGGAACCACGACATGGTGTTTTTTTTCTGATTTCTGGCTGGAAGCATGGCGAGCTCCACCATTTATATAATTGTTCGAGGAAGGACGAAGAAGAGTACTAAAGAATGACTACAAAAACTTTTGAATACATTTTGAAAGAAATATAATCATTCAAACTAAAGAAAGGAATTCATCAATTACATCAAAGAGAAGACTTTCTATTACCCTTCGGTAAGCAAAATATGTATACGTTTTTCTTGTGTATTTAAACTAAACCAAAGTCTATGTAATCATGCTTATAAGAATTATTAAAAAAAATATAATTAAGATAGGAAAATAGTGATTTTTTGTAATAAAGTAAATTGAATTCGATTAAAAACAACTTAAAATGCAGAATACCTATTTAATCCCACGATGGCAGATTACATTTTTCAACAATTTTTTTTATTTTTAAATTTATCGTACTACGTTGCTATTAATTCTTAGCATTAAAATGAACACAATAAATACTAAAACAAAATGTCTATCACATCTAAGTTTCCAAATAAAAAGGTTTTCAAAAATCATGATTTTTGTACATGATGTACAAACGAAATCTAATATTATTTATCTGGAACCCTAATATAATTTTCGGAAGGTTATTAATACCCGATCTTAGTTTTTTTAAAAATTTAAGAAATTCTCCGAAAGGAATTGGAATTTTTGAAAAAGTTTGTATTATTTCCTAATTAAACATAATCTCAAACATGCCCAAAAAAACGTATTTTTGAAATTAAGGTTTTAGGTATTATCTCAAAATCCTGAAATGATAAAACAATTTTGAGTTCGAATTCAGGGTATTCTGTGAAAAGTGTAGTCGTGTTGAGTAGTGCTTATGTTGTATTATTAGGAGGCATTTCCTACATTCACGTGTGGGAATAATTTGATAAGAATCAAAAATCTATAGGGGTGGTCAATGCTAAAAATTAAATTAAATTTTGTTTATGATTTTTGTGTTTGAAAGTATATTTTTCAAAAAGTATTGATAGAAATAACTTGCTTTATAAAAAAGATAAAAGACATCTGCCTTTCAAAATAGGTGAAGTTTTTTTTATTTAAAGTAATATTTTTTTATACACAAAATAGCATCGCTGGCCTAAACGGTATGAGGTAGACAAAACTCTTGTGCAATATATATAAATTTGTATATGAATAAGCATTTTCAGCTCTAATTACAAAAGGACTTTTGTAACTTGTAGAAAATTTTGATATAAGGTGTGTTTTGTTGAGCGCTCTAAGGCTAGGCGCGCGCATTCAATTTTTAGTTGCACAACTGTTTGGTTGCTTATAGAAACCAGATGAACTATTTGGTTGAATGTCCGCGCAGGTGCATATAATTATATGTTAAATAGCGAAATCATTTTAGGTAATCGTTTAGTTTTTGTCAAAACACAAACAGCCGTATCTATAAGATTTTCTTAAACTGCATCTTAGAGGTTATTTAGTTAAGCATACTTAAATATTTAATTTGGCTTTAAATGACGAAACTTCAATTCGTATCTATAATCGATTTTTCATTGGTACTTAACTAAACAATGGTTGTGTCACGTAACGTAAAAGAATGTGAAAATCTAGTACAGAAAAAAAACAAATGCTGCTTCATTTTATACAACACAGCTGTTTTGTGACACCTTCTTTCAGTAAATAATTGGAAGACACATTTTTTTATTTGTGAAATCAAAAAAAAATGGCTATCGAACACACACCCACACCCGCTGCCACAAATAAAAGAAAAAGATCTGAAAATTGGGATGTCTCCTACAAGGAAACTTTTTATTTTATAATTTGCAATAATACACTACAAAACAGAATTATTTTATGCACAGATTCTCTTCCAACAACGAGGAAGAAAGTGTCGATACAAACACTTCAAAGGCTAAGCGGGAAGCGTGGACGTGAATTTCTTTGCGCGTACACATACTTTAATCAATACAAATTTTATGTTTCTTAAATCGTTGCACTTTTTAATTCTAATATAATATCACAACAAACAATACCTACAAACTCACAATTTGAAACTTCAAAATTTCAAAGATGACAAATCGATATGTCAAATACATTTTAAAATGCCTTTAAGTGACCCTCAAACGCGATTGATGGCGTTCAAGTTAAGAGGCCTTTAAGAAGTAACGTTACTTAAATGTGAAAATTGATTATAGATACCGATTTTATACTTAAGAGCTGCTTAGAGGTATTTTAAAGTTAAGTAACCTTTAAGATTTGTTTATAGATTCGCCTGAAACTTTTTAGTTGCTCGAACCAAGCAGTTGCGAAACTAAAAATTGAATGTGCGAGCCTAGCCTTACACCCCTACTCCACAGGAGATAAATTCTCTCAGGATGTTCATCATAATATGAAATCTCCAATGGAGGCGCGATATTTCCTCTTATGATATGATGTCAGCGATCTATGTCTTCGGTTTTATCTTGACATAGATGTCTGATATGAAATTTGACAGATGTTTTTCTTTTGTCGTGAAATAACATTTTATTCTTATTATTTTGTGTCTTCTCATTTGGTTGGTTCTTGTCAAGTATTCCGTCGGCAAATATTTTTTTTTTTCATTTTGTAAGTAAATACATTTGCGTGTCATGTTATTCATTTATTCGGGCATTAAGTTATGTTTCGTGTTATTTATTTAAACTTTAAGTAGATGTGCATTCTGTTGTTTTTACAAATATATATAATTTTTGTTAGTTTTACATTTTGTTAATTTCTGTTGTCCGCACAAAATTCATTTCGTGCAGTAGGGATGGAAATGAAATATCATGACATAATTTGCCCAGCGAAGCAATAAGAAAATATAGAGATGTCAGACATTGAGTTGGAAAGACATATCTTGTGGAGTCGGGGTGTTATATTCCTATATATCAGAAAAATGAACACGACTTATTCCTAAACAGAAAACAAAATGTCAAAATCAATTTTTTTAATAGACATTTACTTGTTCTTCTGTTTGAATTTTAAGAAATAAGTGCAATTCAGAAGAAAGGACACGTGCTGTATATTGTTTATTAAGTTCTTTCGCTACAGTGTTCCAAAATGAATAAAGGTAATACAAAATTGACTCTCAGTAAAACTTCTTAATTCAAAGCGAAATCTTTAAACTAAAAAATAAAAAAAGGTATGTCATGTGAAATAAAAATAAAACGATATGATTGTGATCTCTCTTTTCGATATCAACAGAATACACTGTAGGCGTTAAAAATAAATACACTTCTAGTTAATTAACAGGAAAATGGAATACAATTCTATGTAGATTTCCATTTCCAACACAAAATGATATTTTCTTCATCTGTTTGATCTTTTTTGTATTTCATTTTCCATTCAATCATAGTGTAGGTACCGTATGGCGTAATGGTTAATGTATTGGACTATAACGAAGTCTGGAATCGGTTTCCAGCAGCGGCCTCAGTCCCTTTTGACAAGTTGGCAAATCCTTCAAGAGAGTATCTGTTGTCTTGAAAAGTGCTTTTCATCTTAGATGTTCGTTGTAGGTCCTTTCCATTCTTACTGACAATACGCACACAAGAATGGTTTATGAGTCTCCTGGGCCATTTACAAAAATGATGTTTTTCCAATTATTGTTTGTTAAAATCTGAGCAATTATGGACCTCTTATTTCCTTTTATAACAAAAAGTTAATTTGTATAATAATGTAGGCTCCCCTAAACTAAACTAAAACAAAAAAAATAACACAAGAAGTAGTTTTGTGGGCACGATTTCAACCCTAATTGAGGCCGATTCAGGTAAGAAAATCTGAATACAATTTCCATTTTGCTTAATTTAAAGAGTTGGAGCTAATTAAAGATTAAAGGTTGTAGCTAGAAGAATACCCCTTTAATTATTTAGATTTGTTCGTTGAGCCCTGAAGTCACCCTGGAGTCGCCCCAAATCGACTGTCATGCGGAAGGTCTCGAGTTCGATTCTCAGCAGCGTTACCTTAGGATATTTTGGAAAAGTGGCAAAAAAAGTGGCACTCAAAAAAAAAAAGGTGGCACTTAAAATTAAAAACCAAACAACACCATATATGTATGAAAATTGACTTAAGGGAACAAATTTCACACATAAATAAATAACATATTCAACATGAATAAATAAATAAAAGTATGAATAAATAATAAATAATAATTTATTTAAAAGAATTCGTATCACATTTTACTTTCCTGTGATGGTTTCCCTATATTTTTTTAGAGGAGCTCATCTGGACTCCACTCAGCTAAATCACAGTTGCTTACTAAATTTAAAGAAAGCAACATATTTTCGCAAGTTTCAGTGTTTAGTCTGTTGGTGAGTTTGTTTTTCATCAAAGTTAGCTTGGAAAAAACTCTTAGCGCAGGCACTGCCATGAGGCAAGGTTAAAATTTTTGCAACAAATTCATATAAGTCGGAAAATAGGTATTTATTCAAACTATTTTTAATGTTACCCACTTTTTCAATGTGTGGGTTATGTTGAATTTTAAAACTTTGATGGTATAAGTATCGTATGCATGAAAAATATGAAAAGGTATGGAAAAATGGCATGGTGAATTGCTAATTTTAGTTTTACTTGTGGGGAATAAAAAGTGGCACAGACTAAAAGGTAGTGGCTCGGTGACACAGCCTGAAAAAAAGTGGCAATTTGACACTAAAGTGGCACAGCGGTAACGCTGATTCTCAGACGCTGCAAGAAAGTTTTTTCATGGGTGGATGGGTGTACTGCCTCGTGCGAGGAATTGACAAATTCTCTTGTCTTGGAAAGTGCTCATTAGCCGTTCGGAATCGGCAGAAAATTGTAGGTCCCCTCCGTTCCTGGTAAAACGCACACAGGAATGGTTGAGAGTTGTAAGTCACTAGGTCCTGGTTCAGTCCGAGCTGTTGCACCACCAAATTTATTTTATTTATTTTAGAAGTCACCCTGTTGAGTAAATTCTGTGTTTTTTGAGACCTGGGGTCGCCCTGAACTCGCCCTGAAGTAGATCTAGGTATTTTGCTGGGGTGAGTTCAGGTAACGATCAAACTGTCAAAACTCATATGAGATTTCATATGTATTTCTTTTGTTGTCGTTTGGCGACTCGCATGTTGCATGTTATTGCTTGTGTTTGCAATTAAATGTTTGTTGTACTCATCAGTTTAAACATTCAGCAACAACGCAAAATTGTTTTCGTTCATTTTTAAAACTAGTTTATAACAAATTTAAAGTTTTATCAAAGCACAGAATTATTTTGTATTGCTTTTAGTTGTCAACAAAACAGTTGACAGCCCTCGGGTGTTTTTTGAAAACCGAAAACCCCAGTTTTTGTTGACAACTCTGAGGGTTGTCAAGAAAACCTGGGTCAACCCTGGGAAAAGTTGAACGAACGAACCTTAGTTAACTAATCAAAAGACTCCTATATGCTTAGATTTCATTCATTGTATTCTAGTGAATGAAACATAAATTCAATAAAATTTTATTTGTAAATCGAACCAATATGGTTGAATAAGATTTTGTTTTACTTTGCTTTTAGTTTAGGCGATTATTTTCAAGGATTTCTGAAGGTGACTCTTTAATTCGATAATCTTAGAGTCTTCTGATGGTAACGTCCGTCTATTTTTTTTATTAAATTAACCTGCAGTTTATTTTTTTATATTATATTTAATGAGATAGGCGAAATTGAGTATGAACAAAGACGCCAATCATCATTTCATACCACTCAACAGAAATTCATTAGCTTATTCGACGCTAAGTACATCACATAATAGGTACTCCTCTGTGCAACGGTAAGACAGCAACTTTTGATACGTTTTTATAACCCCAATTGAAAGCTCAAGCAAAGTGAACACACTACAAGGTGTGTTTCGCCAAGGTACGACAGTGGGCTCATCAGTTAGATGCTGCCGTACCCTGAGCTTTCAATTGAATTAAATCACTCCACTTAAACCAAAATAATTTTCATATCTTCATCGTTTTAATTAACTCGCATTTTCTCTGTGTATCTATGTTTGGCACAGATTTTCAAGAGGCAGAGACTTGAAATATTAACCATAGACCTGAATTGGATATCAACACTATTGTTGCAAGCCTCAAAGTCAAAGAGAGAATAAAGTGTGTTTATGTTTGAGCTGCGATAAATATAAATGATCCGAACCACAAAGATTAAAAATCATTGATTTTCTATTAGTGAGGAGGTAAACACCACATTCTTCAAAAATTATATAAAAATATAATACAATTTCTCCAAGCCCCGTCTTTACTTAATTGCATGCGCCTCATATTGCTCTCTTAAAATTATGGAGCTATAAGAAATTATTAACTTGTTCCTAGTTCTTTTTTTAAATCGTGGTATGTCAAACATTTTATGTATATGTATGGTGATTACTAAGGCCTTGGCCACGAAATAAGCGGCAAAGTGGCAAAGCAGCAGAGCGATAGAGCGATAAGTGATAAGTTTAAGCGGCAGCTGACCAGTTAATGAGCGGCAATTCCTGAGCGACTGAGCGGTTAGTTGTGAAAATGCGCATATCAAGTGCTGTTCGCGGTAATGTTTTACGTGAAATTCGCCTTAAAATTTGGAAAATTATTTTACGTTTAAAAAAAGACTTGGTGTTCATCTAATTAACCGAAAAAGAGGTAGTTATGGCGAATTTCACCATTTATACAGGGTGTCCCTTCATTAGTGCATAATATTTTAGGGTGTTGTTCTTGGGTATATTCTAAGAAAAAACTCGGCCTACAGTAAGAGCATATCTCCATTTTTTATATCATATATCGAGAATTTAAAAAAGGTCTATTTTAAACAAATATGATATCTTATCTAGGTCTTGAGATATCCAGTTTCTAGCATGTTCCGTTTATATTTGAATAAGTATTATTCCTTTAATTGTAATTTATTTAAAATATTTTTTTGAAATTCTCCTCTGATTTCAAGTTTTTCTATTCCATTTAATTGATTTTTGCCATAATTATGCCTTGTCGCTCAGCACTACACTAAAATAATAGAATTGAAAGCTGAACGGCGCCGCCGCTCTGCCGCTCAATGACTACGTGGCCACCCCCGCTCAGCATTTTGCCGCTTGCCACTCATTACGTGGCCAGGCCTTAAGACGAAATATTTTCGAATTAACTTCTGAACTAGATCAATCTGAAATCTTATTGTATTCGATATATGTATAAAAAGTAAATTTGTAAATTTAAATCCAATGGTATGATTTTTTATAAGAATTTCCCAGTTTTTTGGAAACTCTCATTTATTTGACATAGTTCCAAATCTACTGAGATTTTCATTCTACTCTAAATATAGAATATAGTGCACGACTGGATAGCACGTACTTGTCCTTATGTACAATTTAATTGGGATTTAGAATGTATACATAAAAACCGCGATCTTGTTAGAGAAAAAACTTCAAATACATATGTACATTCATTGTTTAAATTAAACAACTCCTAAATTAGTTTGACCGCAAAACTATATTACTAACTACATACATATATACTGTATTATTGAAAAAGTAGAACACATATATGTAGACATTTAGTTTTTGTTATTAAAATAATAGCCATTTTGAGATATATTAGGTTTTTCATACCGTTAGTTTTGGTACCGTTAGTTTTGGGGCTAAACAAAAATTTCCATTTCCCCTCAGGGAATCACCGAAGACCTTTAAGGCCTTAAGTACCAAGTTTGAAGAAAATTCCTTCAAAGGGTTAAACTGTAGGTCGAGGTACATATAAACAGGCAGGCGGAATTGCGGAACCCACTTTTTTGTGTTCTCTCTCATCATAATGTAAAGTTTGATCAAAATCTCGAGTTCTATTTTTTTTTTCAAATATAAGACTTACAGACAAACGGATAGAAACGCAAAACTCCTTTTTTGATCCTACCTGATTTTGATTTAAATCAAACTTTTCAAGTTCGTTTTTTAATGAATAACGGCTGGAAGATAGCGTAAACGTAATGAGAATTTAATGAAAAGAAATACTTTTGGAGAATTTGTCAATTCCTTACAAGAGGCAGCAGACCTCTAAAAAATATTAGTGCAACGGCTGGCAATCGAAACAAGACCTTGTAAATGACATTTACAATATGCAATGGGATAAACTACACTCAAAATAAAGTCAATAGCTTTTAAAATTAATTTTCAAACTCAAAATATTGAATCCAAAATAATTTTGAAATAAAGGGTGGTCCAACGAAAACGCACGATGTTAATTTTAAATAAACCAAAAAGTTTACAGAAAATTATCTTAATATTTTTTATTATGATAGAAGGATCCATGACAATTATGTGTGAAACAAAATATCGGCCAAATGCTCGCCACGGCTTCGGTGGCATACCTCTATCCGATGGTCCATATTTTCAATGACTCTGAGACATACCATAATTGAGGTTCAATGTCGTTAATGTGCCGAATTATCTCATTCTTTAGCTCTTGAATTATTCTTGGCTTATTGACGTACACTTTTTCTTTTGAATATCCCCAAAGAAAGAAGTCCAAAGGTGTCAAATCACATGATCGTGGCGGCCAATTAACATCGCCACGACGTGAGATAACACGCCCATTGTTTCGTTAACTGTGTGGCAAGTGGCACCATCCTGTTGGAAGCACATATCATCCAGGTCCATATCCTCAATTTCTGGCCGCAAGAATTCGGTTATCATCTCGCGATAGCGAACGCCATTCATGGTAACTCTTCGCCGACCTCATTTTCGAAGTAGTACGGCCCGATGACGCCGCCAGCCCATAAACCGCACCAAACAGTCACATCGGCTTTTCAATAATCACTCGTGTATTCTCATTTGCCTAAATGCACAAATTTTGCTTGTTAACTGAGGTGAAGGTGTGCCTCGTCGCTGAAGATGATTTTTTTTGTAAAGTCACCATTCACTTCTGTCTGTTCAACTAACCATTCGGCGTATTGACGACGCTTGAAATGGTCAGTAAGCTTCAGCTCTTGAGCCAATTGAACCTTGTAAGCGTGTTAATTCAAATCTTTATTCAAAATTCGCATCAGTGATGTTCGTGAGATGTTCAATTGTTGGGCACGACAAAGAGTCGAGGTTGACAGCTCTTCTGCCACACTATGCCGCCAATAACAGCAATGTTTTCCGCAGAACGAACTGCGCGAGCATCAACAATTGTTTTCACATTTCCTACAGAACCGGTTTGCTGAAATTTGCGCATAATTCTACCGATTGTGGACACATTTGGTCGATTATGCTGACCAAAAAAATCACTAAGTGCACGAATTGCATTTTGATTTGAACGCCCATTTTCGTAAAAGGCTTCAACAATTTTAACGCCCTGCTCAATTGTGTTCCTCTCACAATTAAAATCCTTCATTATGGTTGAACCACCCTTTATATACTTATGTATATTTTTCAAAATTTTATAAAATTAAATACTAATTTAAATTTCAGTATTAAATGACACCAAAAACAAAACTTTAAAATATAAAAACTACCCAAATCCTCCTTAAGGTCTAAAGAATAATAGCTTTGAAACACCCTGTTTATTGCAAGTTAAAAAGGAAACTAAATATTATGCGCCAATGTTAGCAAGTGCCAGTTCCTTTTGTTTTAAATATTCAGATGTAAATTGAACAGAATTTAAAATAAACTTTATTTATTAAACACGTTAAAGATTAATCTCCAAAAGGAACCTCAGAAAAAGTCGTGGAGATCGATGAAAATGTTAGCTATAAGATAAAATAGAAAAAGATAATAAAATGGCTGATAATTTATTTTTTCTTATGTTTCAATTATTTTTAGAATTTGAGGATTCCGACTCCGACAACTACGAAGATGAAGTTGACGAAGGGGAGGCTACAAATTGTCTGTTTTGTGTCAACCAGTATCCATCAATAGAGCTTTCTATTCAGCATCTTGATAGCAGTCATGGAATTCAATTTGGAAAACTTAAAGCCAAGTTTAACATGGACCAATACTCTTATATAAAAGTATATTTTTAATTTAACATTAGCTATTAATACATTTTTTTTTCTTAAGCTCATTAACTATATTCGAAGAGAAAAGCCATCCGCAGAAGCAATATTATCAGCAAAATCGATCATTTGGAATGATGAAAAGTACCTGAAGCCAATTGGTTATGAATCATGGCTAAGTTATGGTATGAACAAATTAAAATAAAATCTTGATCTACAGCGAAATAATTTAATTTCCAAGATTTCGAAGATGTCAGTGCCGATGAAAGTGAAAATCAAACAACAGAAACAATATCTGTAGAGGAATACAAAAAGATGCAGGCAACTGTGACAACTCTTTCCAATAAAATCAAAGAACATGAACGAATATTGGAACACGCTGCCGAAAGTGTATCAAAAATGCGTACTGCATACCACAGACTCGTCGATAAGGAAAGTATCGAAAAAGAAAGAAACTGTGTTTCCTCGGTGTCAGTAAAAGCAGATGAGAGTTACTTTAGCAGTTACTCACATTTTGGAATTCACCATGAAATGCTTTCGGTAAGATAATTACTTATCCTATAATTTTAAAATTATCACTATCATGTTTAGGATATCGTGAGGACAGTCTCCTATAGAGATTCCCTCCTTAAGAACAAAGACTTTATCAACGGTAAGACGATTATGGATTTAGGCTGTGGAACATCTATCCTCTCAATATTTGCATCACAGGCTGGTGCCAAACAAATCGTAGCAGTGGATAACTCTGAGATCATCTACAATGCGATGGATATTGCAAAGTAAATCTTTAAACACTCAAAAGTAGTTTTTCTTTATTCTTCATTGTCTTCACAGAAAAAACAACATCTCGAATATTTCCTTTGTTAAAGGCCGTCTGGAAGATACTGTCCTGCCTGTGGAGAAATTCGACGTGATAATTTCCGAGTGGATGGGATATTTTCTGCTATTCGAAGGAATGCTGGATAGTGTTATCTATGCCCGTGACAAACACCTTAATGAGGGTGGTCTTCTGATGCCCAATAGATGTACAATGAGTATTGTTGGCTATGGCGATGAAAATCTTCACAATAGACAAATCAAATTTTGGGATTCCGTTTATGGTCTTGATATGTCCGTCATGAAAAAAGAAGTACTTCATGAGCCTTTGATAGATATAGTTAACCCAGAACATGTTCTAACAGAACCAAATACTATTGCCGACCTGGATTTATCTACCGTTACTGTAAATTATTCTAACTTTACATATGATTTCAATCTAAAATGCACGAAATCAGGGCGGTTGACCTCGTTTGTGGGATATTTTGATACGTTTTTCGGAGGATTACCCAACCCAGTAGAATTCAGTACTTCGCCATTTGTTGAACCAACACATTGGAAACAAGTTGTATTCTTTTTAGAAAAACCAGTTGATGTTAAAGAGGGAGAAATGCTAAGTGGATCATTAGTCTGCCAAAGAAGCAAACAAAGTATGAGATCGTTGGATGTTAAAATAACTGCATTTGGAAAGCAACAAACTTACTATTTAGATTGAGGAGTGACCAATAAAAATGTAATCAAATAGTGAATATAATTTGTTTGTTTTTTATTTCTTTGATTTAATTAACAATATATTAAAATTTTATCAATAGTTTTTTTTTATGTCGCAGAATTGATTTCATATCTCTAATGTTTTCTTAAGACACTCAATCTAATAAAAATCTATTTTTTCATTGAATAAAAAACTATACGCGGTATTTCGTGTTAAAGTATCAAATTTATCTTTCATTTGCAAGTGAATCTGCAAGAATTACAATAAAAAGCTTAATGCATCAACATTCCTAGGAAAATATCTCAATTATCGTAATTGCAAAAGATCTAAAACTGTTTTTTAAGAAAAAGCTCGTTTTCTTTTCCGATCATGTCTCGACTTAAGGCAGGATCGTAACTCTTTGTTGCTTCACATCCCTTCGCCCTTCTCTCCCTCGTTATGTTAAACGAACCAAACTAATTATAAACAAAAAATATACATATATATGGACCACACCTATTTTTGGTGTAGACACGAAAAATTAAAAATGAGCGGCATTATGCCAATCTCAATTATTGTATTGATATTATAACTTTAATTTAAAATGAGATCAGAGTATTTGGAGAAGACAACTTCTTGAATCGAAGATAAAAGTAGACACCATTTCCTTCAAATATTGTTTTATGCAAAGGAAATTGTCGAAAGATATACATGCATATAAATAAAATACCAACATTCACAGACAATTGTATCCATTTATTTAGAACATTTAGACAGACTTAAGTCCGTTACACATTTTTTTAATTATTCATTCTTTTTTATAGAAAATTTGATTTTTTTTCTGGACATGGAATTCAATTCTTTTACCAGACTTACAAACGATTACAGTTAAAATGTGATTTAATGCATTTTTTTGGAAATAGGTTTATATTTAAACAAAAAATAGCATCACGATATAAGAAAGTGAGGAGTCAACACCCCACATTCTTTCTTTATCGGAGAAATGCAAACGAAAATATGTAAAAAAAATATAATAAAATCTCATGAGAACTCCGTCAATCTTACTGATTGGGACAATCATTTGGAGTTTGCTTCTTTTTGTTTCCAGCACTCTTCTGGACGGCAACTTCCTCCTCAGCCTCCTCGTCTTCTTCTTCTTCCTCGTCGTACTCGTCACCATCATCGTCTTCGTCATCGACAATATCACCGGTATAGTAAAGGACCGCCTTGGGAATGATGCGAGCCCTTAAGAAGTGTCCAATTTCGAAGTCTGTTGCCAGAATTCCCTGCGAGTCTTCGTCAACCTCGCTCTTATCATCTGGAATCTCTGGTGGTTTAAAGAAGTTAAAGAAGGAATCGTTTGGAACCTGTTTGGTGATAGTCCTGACTGCACCACGTTCCTTATGTTTTTGCTTCTTGCGGATTGTCTTCACAGTGAGATTCATGCCTTTCTCCCAATTGATGTTGCAGCCCTTACATTTGTAGATCTCAGGTCCTTCGAACGAGAAGGGGTATTCCTCCTCGATTGTGGCCTTTAGGAAGTATTGCTTGGTTAGGATCGGATTGGAGAAATATTCGTTCTTGTCGAAGTGGAACTCCAGAGTGTACGAGTGCTCTTTGTCCTCTACGTATTTGATTTGGATGTCACGAAGCTTCTTTAGTAGAGGCTCATCATGTTCCTGCACCATTTCTGATAGAATCTCGGTATTCCGGAAGATAGTCAGCCAAAAGTTGGGAATACCCTCGACATCTTCATTCAGTGCCGGCTTAATTTCTTTCATTTTAAGCGAAATATCCTTGACCCTTTCGGTGATTTCTAGATCCTCAGATTCTTTCCACTTGGGCGTCTGCTCTGGAGGATCCACGCTGCCGGCGACAATTTCCTTTCGCTTGTCGAACAATGGCTGATATTTTTCGTGGTACTTCTTTTCGAGGCTGTAGACCTCCTCGTAGAATTGGGCTTCCAACTCAAGTTGGTCTAATTGGATATTTTTTAGTGCTACCACACGGTTTTGGACTTTTTTCGGTAATGATTTGACCATTTCGTGCAAAACTTGACGACGCATTACGGCCGACATGAAATGCGGCGGATTACATACTTGCAGTAAATTCTTGTCATCCGTATCGCTATCGTTGCCCGACTCCACTTTGGCCAAAACTTTCGAAGATTCCTTTTTGCTCATTTTTCTGGATCTTGGTATTTCTTCTGGAGAAATGCTTAATTATTTTATATAAATTCAGAAAAATAATTTTAATTAAAAATGGTGAGTGGAAAACGTGCTGCCTTTTGAAGGAACCAAAAACGTAAAGACTGTCAGTTGGTTGATTGGAACGTAAAGTGAAAAAATTGAAACGCAGTACAAAAGGGAAGTGTTTGGAAAATTGCGTTCTGTCTGACAGAAGCTTAGGTCGATTTTAAAATATTTCTTTTGTTAAAACCCATGGATGTCTCGTCAAACAAAGCGTCAGCTGGAGGTACAGGAAAAATGTATGGCGTTCAGAACTTTTGCTTTTTTTCAAGCAAGTTAAGCGGGCAAGTAAGGCTAGCCGCGCACATTCAATTTTTAGTTTCGCAATTGCTTGGTTCGAGCAACTAAAAAGTTTTTGTTTTGACACAAACTAAACGATTGCCTAAAATGAGTTAGCTATTTTGTGTAACATATAATTATATGAACCTGCGCGGACATTCAACCAAATAGTTCATCTGTTTTCGTGATAGTTTAGTTTGTGTTTGTGTCTGTATGTAATTGGTGCAGCCATTTTTCCATTATTCAGAAAAAAAAATTACTATCTAACGGATTTGGAAAAAAAATTAATTCCATACTGTAACAGTTGGGTTTGATTAATGTTTTTAGGCAGCTTTTTTAAGTTTCCCAAAAAGTTTTACCAACTTTTGTTTCTTAAAAATATTTTAAATGTTGTAAAGTAGATATACAGCCCGATTCTCCCCCTTGTGAGGAGTCACAAGTCACAAGCTCTTGTGACTATTCCTTGTGAGGATTGTTGTGATTCGATAACATTTTGGTATTCTCCCCCTGATCGTCACAAGAAAACTCACAACGAAACTCACCACCGCATGGTGAGATTTTTAAGTGTCATTATTTGAACAGCTGATTATTCAAAACGAAGAAAATATAAAACGCAAGTTAACATTATTATATTTTATTATTATTATTATTAAATAAACTGACTATCGTGATGCTTCAAGCTCTGATATCCCAGCATAAAGTTTCCGAAAGCGACAAGACTTTATAAATGTATTGTTTTGGAATGGTTCATTTGTATCTCTCAAAGTTTTCAAAAGCCGTCGGCGCTGCAAACTTCTTGATACGATTAGTTTCTTAAAAAAAAATTGTTTATTTAAAAATGTTACTTTTCATTTTCGTGGGAAAGATCACCAATAATATTCACTAGAGCACTTCCATTTTTGTGTACTCATAATTATTCACAAATCTAGAAAATTTTCTTACAAAATATGCTGAATGACAATCCAAGAAATATCAAACATTTATGAGTTGTGACCTGTTCTGAAGGAGATCACAGTTTCGATTGTTTTTATGACTCTTACAAGTTGTGACTGAGCGGCAGAATTCGAAAAAGTCACAAAATCAATTTCACCTCTTCTTGTGACTTGTGAGGCATCACTGACTTTGGGGAGAATCGGGCTGATAATGTTCCCCAAAACTACTGACTGAACTTATAATGTATCAATGTATCAAATTTAATATGTATATTTCGAAATTAAAAAAAAAAATGTTATTTCGAACTTAAGGCTAGCCGCGCACTAGCAATTTTTAGTTGCGAAACTGTTTGGTTACTTATAGAAAACAGATGAACTGTTTGGTTGAATGTCCGTGAATTTGCAGATAATTATATGTTCAATGAAATGGCGAACTTATTTTAGGCAATCGTTTAGTTTGTGTCAAAACACAAACTTTTTAGTTGCTCGAACCAAACAGTTTCGCAACTAAAAGTTGCTAGTGCGCGGCTAGCCTAAAAGAGCTTCTGTATACAAATCGCCGCCTGATAACTTAAATGCCCCATATCTAAAAATTATTATTCAGAAAACAAAATTTAAGGTTTGAAAAATAATTTCTTTACTTTCTCCTTAAGAAATATGAAGTTTGAATTTGTATATACATTTTTTGAAAATATCTTTGTTATAATTTGAAGACAAGAAGTCGAAAGCTGTAACGGTTATTTTAAAAAAGTAAAAGTATGAAAAAAGTCAGAAATGGATATAGAATTCTCTCCCATACGAATGCGAAATCGATGAAAACCAAATTGAAAATTTCCTATGGATATAGGACTTTTGTGCACTGGACATTCAAAAATCAACGAAAGCAAAAATAGTAAAAAAAAAATCAAAATTTCTAGCATTATCAATTTTTATAATTTTACTTTGAGTGATAACATAAAACAAACAGTAATATTAATTTAGTGGCTATGCCTTCCTCTATACCAAATTGGATTATTCTTTAAGAAACTTTTGAAAATGATAAAGTATTTTAACACTTAATTATAAAAAATTCTAAACATGAACTTTGGTCCATAACTTCAACATTCGTAAGAGTAAGTTTTGGTATTTTTCCACACTTTTTTTTTATTTAGTTTTGTTTTTACCTTTTTTGATTTATCCATTTTAGTAAAAACAAAAATGCAATGGGGCATTTAAGCACTAAGCGTTTGTTTTTCAAACTTGTATACAAAAATTGCCCACCTAGTACCCATTTTGGATATACGGCAAATAAGCATCAAAAGAACCCAAAAATTTGTGGTTTATAGGGCAAAAGTGCTTTCTGTAACTTGGTTAATAATGACGATAGAGCAGCGGGGATATAGCGCTAAACGATAGAGAGTATTTGAATTAGTATAACTGAACAACTGAACAAGAAAAAAGGTAGATGAGAGAATGAAAAAACAATTTTGCTGTGGCTGCCATCTTAATTTATTTATGTTCGTATTTTATTTTTGAAAGATTGTTTTTTCAATTTTGCTTACTGAATTTTCGTCAAAGGTTAATGAAGTACCTACTTATGTTCCGATAATAATAACAATAATAAACATTACCATACTCTTTTCTAATGCTCCCAAATTTCAAAATGTCAGTTTTTATTGATGTTTTTCAAATTTAAACTTTACCGGGCCGTTAGCATTACTTTATTTTTCTTAAATGATAAAGTATTATTTTTATATTTTTAGACTATACTTTTTTTTAAATAAAAATCATCAAAAAAAACAGCATGGTCGTACTAAATCAGATAGAAATGTCAGTAAATTTCAAACAGCTAATTTCGGAAATGAATTTCATTGAGGTTCATTTTATGCAATCATATGACAATGCACATTTTTGCGCTCGAATGTCAAAATATGCAAAGTTCATTCGAATGAAAATATCTATTCTATCGAATTAGCTACCTATTCGTTCGAATCTCAAAATAAGCATGAAAATTTCAATTTTATATACATATGTTTTGAACGCTTTTTGGAGGGAAATAAATAAATTTGAATTTTAATAAAACAACCTCCATCTTATTAAATTCACTACCGTAATTCCATTTAAAAAAAAACACGAGAAATATTTGTATATCCTTTTTAATAAAGCATACGTATTAACTATTTTATTTTACAAGTGAAATACATTTATATGTACTCGTACGAGTATGTTTATTTCTACAGAACCCATGACCGTTCAAAATCTCAGATTTTCTCGAAATCTATGATTTTTAGCACGTACACTCTGCTCTGCTCGACTCAGGCATACAAAATCCAATGCATCTTTTGGATTGCAGGATTTTTCTTTGGGAGGCTCATCAATTATCTTTAAACCGTTGAAGTTGTCGCTTCTTCTTCCGTGAGCGCTAAAACCTAACGATTGGTATCTGTCAGTTTGTCTATTTGATGTTGTACCAGGCACAACAGTATATTTATTATAAGGGGTAGAACCTATTGACTGGAGTCTTGCATTTTCTTTCCTCAGTCCTGGATTTTCTTTAGATACTTTTCCAGTGAAAGGCTTTCTTTTAACAAGCATCAGTTCGAATGATGATAGTCCTGACTGGAAGCAGCCCTAGGTAATTTTAAAACAAAATTCTTGCTTATTATAATTTCTACTTGGAATCTCTAAAACACTGAAGTTTGCACTTACTACTTGAGCACCAGTATCTAACGGTTGGTGTCTGTCATTTCCGTTCGTTGTTTCATCTGGCATTACACTAAATCTCTTATAAGGGCTAGAATCTAATGGTTGGAATCTTGTATTCCCTTTCTTCAGTGGTGCTGAGGCACTTTTTTCAGTTTTGGGCTTTTGATTAATAGCCATTAGTCCAAGAGATGAAAGTCCTGTCTTAAAGCATTCCTTGGTGTCTAATATATTGTACTTGTAGTTATTTTTACTTGAAAGCAATGCTTCAGTTCCTCTTAATGTCTGAATTCGTACAGGCTTGTATATTTTTCGTCGATATTCTTCAATATTTTTTGAAATATTTGGAACAAAGCTTGACTTCGAGCTCGAAACACTTGAAGCATACCGGCGTTTAGTGTAGATTTTAAAATTGGGGGTCTTGAGAAGCTTTTTAGATCCCTTAACAAAACTATTCTTTCTTGTAATAGCTGGTGACCGATAGCCATTGGAACGAAGTTTTGAAGTTGGCTTATTCGATATAATAGGAATATTAAATTTTTCTGGAAAAACTTTTCGTAAAGGCAGTCTACTTTCAGTTTTTAGAGCACTCAGTCGAGGTACAAATAAATCTTAAAATGATAATTTTTTTTAATGTAAAAAAAATGCAGATATATTTTATAAATACCATTTTTTAAATTATCCGGAATTTGTTTGTAAAATTTTTGTACATAGCTATTCACAATTTCACTCGTATTTTTTGCTGCAATCCAAGGCTGCAATTGAAAAAGTATTTAAAAGAATCAAACAATTAAATGTCTGAATTAAGAAAATTTATAGTATACCTTAAAACTTAGATTACCACCAATGATTTTATTTATATTTTTAGTGGCCATTTGTTCAATATTAAATACTATTTAATTTACAAGAAAAAATCACATGGAATTTCAAATAAAAAATAAACATCTGTAACTGAAAACTTTTTCTTGGCTTTATTTGTTTAAACTAAAAAATTGAGTTTTAATGAACAAAATAATTTGTTCAAACTACAGTGTTATGTAAATATCTGAAATGAAAATTGGAATGAACAACATTTATGAATTCATATCATCTGCATTGTCATCAAGGATCAAGCTATGTACATGGATCGCAAGTCAGAAAAATGACGATAACAACACATAAAAGGTGTGGTGAATTTCCTTTTTGCACCTCCAAAAATTAAAATACAGGAAAAACAACAAAATAAATTTTTTGAGTTTTTCTTTAAGAATCAAATAAGGACAAAATTCAGTTAAAACTAACGGCGTTAATGTGGGGCAGGGAAGGAAGTACCACTTCCACATTCATACATACATGTATAAATGCGCTTATGTAAGAAGAAGGAGTTAAAAAGCATCATAATTTATGTTCAGGATTTTTCGTTCGAAATAATCCTAATTTACCTATACTAAAGTTTGTCATTTTTATATGGTGAAATTTATAGGATAAAACTTGTGATGTCTTACTCTCCGAAATTTTTCTCCTATATGTGTGTTTTATTCATTGCTGTATAGCCAGCGTAGCATTCAAGTGCGAATAAAACGATCAAACTCACTCCATATTTCAATTTATATTTCAATGTTGGCCATTATTATAGAAAATATCAAAATCTGATTCAAAACATGTATGTACATACAAAATGTTTAATTCTAAAATTTAATGCATAGCGCCATTTTCATTTCAATAAATTTAAAGTTCTATCACCAGCACAACTGTCATTTTTTTACTGGCTTCTTTTTCGCTAGCAATCAAATTGTTGTTGTTTGTCGAGAGAAATTTTGCTGCGCTAGCTATGCAGCAGTGAATAAAACACACCTACATAATAGTATTATAAGAAGGTTCAGTTCAAACAAAAATGTATATGCTGAAGAGGGTAAATAAGTAAAATATGATTTTGACTTAGATAAAACTCTGACAAAGTTGAATTTTTACTCCTGCGGTGGTCTGGAAAATATGTAGTAGGTACATTGAAACAAAAAATTGTTTATACAGTCGATCAATCATATTAGTAAAGTATAACAATAGAAATACACATATGTAGATAAGGGCTTTCTATTAATTATTTCCTACTTTTAAATTTGAATAAAATAACTGTGAGTGAAATTTCATTAAAGTGTAAGCGGTTTTGCTGGAAATGTCAAATTTTTAATATCTCTGGCGCATAAATTAGAGCTGTGACGTAATATAACCCCTCAAGAAGAAGTCTAACCGTGTGCACACGTTCTTGGTATCCAATTCACATCACCTTCGAGTGAGATAACTGACACGTGCTGTGTGGCACCCAAAAAAAAATTGTTTATCATCGACCGATTGCGCACGCCATTGATGGTGATGGCCTGGCCAACGTCGTTCTCAAAAAAGTATGGACCGATGATGCCGTTAGCCAAAAATTCGCACCAAGCAGTGACTTTCTCTGTTTGCATTGCAAGTGTGGATTGTGATCGTCTCAAATTTAAAATTTTTTATTGACGAACACATTCATCGAGAAATGGGCCTCATTTAACTTATGAAAATTCCAAACCGTCGCGGCAATCCGGAATCTCTCTCCGATCCGGAATCCCAACTGAACCCTTTTTTTGATTCTGAAGTTTTTTGTGATTATTATGTGAAACATCAAAAAAATGTGGACAATAATGAAAATCAAGAATAAATATATGTTGAAAGATACACTTCGCACAATTAGCATACAAAAAATCACAGCTGCTGAGTTTGACGTTTAACTATATGAATGTGTGAGTGCTTCGGGTTTTGATTCTGATTTCAAATCCAGAAGCAAATCTCTCTTCTTTTCAGAATCAGAACTGTCATTTTTTCCCAAGTGAACACTTTCAGAAGAGTCCGGAAGGCTTCCGGATTGCCAAATGAAAACGACATAATGAGTTATGCTAAAGCCAACAATTTGTAAGATACATTTTAGTTAAAATCTCCAGAACAGCTAATAAAAAACCTGATCAGGTTATGAAAAAAACATATCATGAAACTTTTATATAGAATTTGATTATAAGTTTTTTCGTTGAATTTAATGTCGTTTTTATTTGGCAATCCGGAATCTCTCTCCGATCCGGAATCCCAATTGAACACTTTTGTTTGCTTCTGATGATTCTGAAGTTTTGTTTGATTGTATATGTGAAACATCAAATGCGTACAATAATCAAAATCAAGAAAAATGTTTTTGAAAGCAGGGTTGGCCGAATTGTCACTTTTTAGCTTCAAGCTCGCTTCAACACCTCATATAAACGTAGTAAATCATGTAGAAAATGTAGTGTAGTTAATTCGGCCAACCCTGGTTCGCACAATTTGGATACCAAAAATCACAGCTGTTGAGGTTGACGTTTAAGTATATGAATGTGTGAGTGCTTCTGGTTTTGCTTCTGATTTCAAATCCAGAAGCAAATTTCTCTTCTTTTCAGAATTAGAACTGTCATTTTTTCCCAATTGAACACTTTCAGAAGAGTCCGGAAGGCTTCCGGATTGCCAAATAAAAACGACATAAGAGTTAGAAATCTAAAAAACTTAATGTTTTCCAACAATAAGAGTTATGCTAAAGCCAACAATTTGTAAGATACATTTTAGTCAATATCTCGAGAACAGCTAATAAAAAACCTGATCAGGTTATGAAAAAAACATATCAATAAACTTTTATATAGGAAATTTGATTATAAGTTTTTTCGTTGAATTTAAGAGTTAGAGATCTAAAAAACTTAATGTTTTTCAACTTATCCCATCGGATTATAAAATGAAAGAAAAAGTTCTCAAAGTACAAAGTAAAGGAAAATAAAAATTATAAAAAAGGAAAAGAACATAATTTTCGATAGAAATGATCTTAACAAAATTTTTGTATGAATTAATGTTTCACAGTTATTCTTAAAAGTGTTTTTTTCAAAATGGCTCCTTTAGAATTTTCCCGACGGAACTGAAACAACAATTTGCTTGGTGTTCCCCTGCTAGCTGGTTCCGGATTAAATTATTATTATTATTGTCCACGTTTTGAAATACAGTTAAGACTAAAATTCAGTTAAGTAAAAGCAACAGATTTCAGTATACGAATTTATATGATTTTTTTGTCAAAATATTAGCTTCTGAAATTCAGAACGTTGTTATTTCATTATTTAAATGATATAATAATTAATATAAAATACATACAAACGTAAAAAACTGCCCCAAATTTAAAACTTGATTTTCAACTTCCAATTATCGCAATATCGCTGAATCTTACGAAGTCACGCTGCAAAAGAATTCTGATGACCTCGACTTTTGGAGCTGTTCTGTACGCTATTAGATCGTTTCCATATGCAATTGCCTGAGTTAGACTGCCTATCAGATCGGAGAGTTGATCGATTCCTGCTGAAGACCATTTTTAATATCGAAGATATTCTCTCCTGCGGATCTTCGATAACAATTTCGTCAAAGACACGGCACCCTCCGAATCTATATCCGCTGTGAGAAGTACATCTCTGTTTTCTTTCGTCCTCTGGAGCTTAAGACACGGAAGATCTTTTTGATAATTCCTCCTAAAGATGTTATTAATTTGTTTAAACATACTCGGGTCGCTAAATTTACCGGCTCGGATTCTGTTATTCAAAAACTATAATAATAGATACCCTTCTTTTTGGGCTGCTCTCTTTTTCTTGTAATTAATCTGGATCAGTATGTCTCTTGTTCAGCTTAGTTTAGCTGGCCATAAACACATTTGGATGTTGTTTTATGTTCGGTCCTTATGAGTAAATTTACATTTACAGCAAGGATCTTTAAGGGCCTTTTCGGTAGCGCAGTTAACTTATATGCGTTAAGTTCGGCAAAACAGTGTAGAGATGGTATCTGGGGCCTAACTCTGTAATTCGATACGAAAGTAAAAATTGTTCGAAAGTTGTTTCCGATTCTAATTTCAAAAGTTACTCTGTATAACTTTCGAATCCAAAGCAAATGTTGCAAAGAAAACTTTGCAACTTTCGAACAAATGTTCCGGACTCGAGCTGTTTTTTGTCGAAAATGACATTTTAAAATCAAAAAACAGTCAAATATGTGATGATCGTGTCTTTAATAAAAATACTAATAATAATAATATTGTCTGCTTTAGAAAATGTCTTTTCTTTATTATTTTAGTTTGTCTAAATCTATATCCATATATTATATGTATCTATATTCTTGTTCATTACCGAACTCTTAGATGAGCTCATTACTTATTCCGCTTCCAACATTTACACTAGTAGTCGCCGCTGCCACAAAATACATAATTGATTTTTGATTAATGAAATTTATTCGTTAATAATTGAAGTTGAGTATGGATATGGATTCAGTTACATTGTGGCTTAATGAAGAAATTTGTGCTGAAGAAAGAATAAAAGACAATTCTAATATAATGGGTTTATTAAGTAAAAGGTAATGTGATATAAAACAAAATTTAATGACGAAATAATTTATCTACATATACTAAATATTTTTTCTAGTTTTATAAAAAAAATTTCGTCTTTCAAAAGATGCATTTATATAATGAGGAGTATTCTGCACAAACGATTGAAGGCACATGACCATCTTTTTCGTTATTGCTTCGCAGTTTGACCATTAGAGCATCTTGAATTGGACAACGATTTTGGGCCAAAAATCATCTTTTCTGACGGGGTGCATTTTGATCTCGGCGGCTACGTTAACAAACAAAATTGCCGCATCTGGGGCTGGAAAAACCCGTACCTACGTTATTGTCCAGAAGCCAATTAGCCCATCACGAATTTCATCGCAATCGGAAACTTCTTACGAATCACGAAAAAAAACTTTCACATAAAATCAACGAGAATTTCAAACTGATTTTATTTGGTATTCATACATATGTACATATTTTTGTTCTGGTTTCCCTTTGAAATAAGAAAAATCATCAAAAATATAATCATATTAATATTTATTATGTTTTCTTCAATTAATTTATAATTTTAAAATAAATGTATGTACTGTACTTACATTTCAGCTATATCTATCCTTGGTGTATTGGGTCTTGTGAATAAAAAAAAAAGTTAAAGCTTTTTTTGGAGGAAGCTAAAGCCAACTAGTCATAGCTCTTACTAGCAGCTAAAGCAAGACAGTACTAGCTTAAGCTTTGTTTTATGTGAATAAAAAAATGATAACGCTAAATAGCTTAAGCTGGAAAATTCTAGCTTAAGCTTCGTAATTTAAGGTGTTCGTTTTTTTATTCACATGTTTCGGCTAGTTAGCTTTAGCTAAAACTGGTACATGTATGACCGAAAGGAAAGTTTTTTTGCCTCAATTTGTTATCTGTTCTACAGGGCAAGTATTTTTCGGCTAAAAAATGTTTTTAACATTTCGTATGTCAGTTTCTGGGTCTATACGTTCACAGTCCTATTTTTTGAGATATTCCCTTATGTTTAATTAACAACTCGCACAAGTTAATACTGAAAATAAGACCTAGTCAAAGCTTTCTAGAAAGGTCGAAAAAATCTTGAAATTTTTGTAGCTTTAACTATAATATTCAGTTTAAGCTATTTTTATTCACACAAATTGAAGCTTAAGCTAGGAAAACAAGCTAAAACTAAATGAATTTAGATTTGGCTATTTTTAAATAGCTATTACTAGAAAACATCTTTAACTAGCTAGCTTAAGCTTATTTTTATTCACTAAAAATCAAGCTTTTACTTAAAAATCCAAGTTTCAGCTTTAGCTTTTTTTTTATTCACAAGGCCCATTGTTTGATAAAAAACTCGAATTCACATAGCATATCAATATGACATGTAATAAAGCCAATTCAATATTAGGTTGGATTAAAAGGGAATCACGTCAGTTTTCTGATCCTTATGTTATCAAACAACTATTTACCACATTTGTCAGACCCATTATAGAGTATGCTTGCCAGGTATGGACCCCCTACTACAGTTGCCACAAAATAAGAATTGAACAAATTCAAAAAAAGGTTCCTAAAATTTGCTCCTAGAGGCTTAGGCTGGCAAAATCCATTGAATCTTCCTTCATATAGCAGCCGTCTAAAACTCATAGATTTACCCAGTCTGGAGCGCAGACGTTCTTATTTATGTTTCGTTTTTATTGTTAATCTTATTTATGGTAATATCGATGCTTGTAACCTTTTGTCTCGCGTTAATTTTAATGTTCCAAATCGTAATAAAAGAGGTTTTCGTGACCCAATTTACATAACACACTATTGTACCAACTATGAGCAGAATTCACCATTGAATAACATGTTTAATTTATATAACGTTAATCATAATTTATTAATAAATTTTTCTGATCAAATACTGGTTTTAAAAAAATATTCTATAATATTGCATAATTTATAAATTCTTAATCACCCTTATTCTGATAGTCGTTTTAATAAAACGCCTTTAAAACGAGAAGGTTCCAGAGACCACATTTTGGGTTTAAATAATACCAAAAGGGTAGCATTCTCTATGTTCTTCACTTTTCTAAGTATTATAACGATAGTCGTTTCAATAAAATTCCAATTTTCGTTTCTAGAGCCTTGTCGTTTTACTGGCGTTTTAGTAAAAGGACTATCGGAATAAGGGTGAATTCTTAATTCTAAGAAATATTTTTGTAAGCTAGATATTAATTTGCTTAATTCAAATAAACAAATTATCAAAACTTTTCCGTATGATTAATAGATATCGAATGAAATTTCCGATATTCGAATGTATTTAGCAACGAAAATAGAGTTGTGAAGTACGACATTTCCGAATTTCGAGCAAATGTATCTAGATAAATGAAACTCGGATTTCAATTTCCGATTTTCGAATAACACAGTTCATATTTTCCGAATTCGAACGATTTAACTTAAGAATCGAATTACAAAGTAAGGCCCCTGGTATTGTAGGCCTGTTAACTGGCCTTGAATGTCCATTAACATGCTTCTTATTTCCGCCTGTGCATCTGGAACTAATCGAACTACATAACTACGTCTTTGGGTGGCGATATTTCCAAAACCAAGGTTGTGGTTTTCTAAATCCTTGGTTAACTTTTCAAGAGCTATTCAACGGTGGAAACCGGAAGGTTATGTGAGGTCAAGTTATCGAAATAGGGCCATCCAAAGTGATTAACCCAAATTTAAAAAAGTCATCGGATGCGGATGGAGATATTTTCGAAAGCGATGCTTGCAAGGGGTTGCAGTTTTCAATAGAATAGAGAAAGAACAGACCTTTCCATGGATGTGCCAAACTTTGCAAATTTCGAAAACAAAGTTTTTTTACAATTTTGAAAAAATCATGGACTAACTACTTGTCTACAAAAATCATTATTTTTTCGAAGTTCAACAAACCCATCGCTCCATGAATTGCGTGCCTATTTACATACATTTAATCCTTTTATAAATAAGTTGTGACCTTTGGCCAACTTACACACAGTTATGGTACCCTTTAAGTCCATCTTAAAAGTGTTAATTGGTGGCACAATCTCCTTCTTGTTTTGATGTGACTGTGGCTGCTGCTGGTGTTCCCTCTAGATCTGCTGCTGATTTGAGTCTAAAGTTGCTATTGCAATTGTTTCAACCTCCTGGTTAGGAAAATATCTTATGAACATCTGGGACTCGAACTACTACCTGTGTTCTATTGTAGAGTATGAAAAATTGTGGTTTCAGATTGCACTTAATCACTACCGAATATATCATAAGGCCTGTGAAAGTGGAAAATGTTTACACTCCTTCACAGAACGGTTCGCTTGAGTGATCATTGTGTCTTGAACATTTTCCAACAACTTCTTTATAGGAAAGTGGTGTCGCCGAAAAATGATGAATAATACACCAGCAATGTGAAACTTTTGCAAAAGGTTGATAAGTTCATCTAATCTCTTCTCCAGATAAAGAATTTCCTCATTTTTCCTAATCATTTCATGAAGTCTCTCTAAATCTTATGAAAAGAAGGTTATTCGTTCTCCAAGTCATTATCACAATTTTCTTCATTTCCGTCAGGAAAATCATCAATTTGATTGAGATCGAGCGAGATCTAAGCGCAGGATTTGCACCAAATGTTAAAAGAAACTTACACCATTAAATTTCATGAATTAAAACACACTTGTTAATCGTTGGAATGTTTTATTACAACTGTCGTAAAAAGATGTGGGTTTAAAAAGCATAATTAAATACAGCAAGTAATATAATAAAAAGGTACATAAAACCTGATTTAGGATCGTGCAATTATTCTGTTGTACTTAAGATGTTACATAAATGAAATTGAATACATTATTTATGATTTGAAGAAAAAATTGATAAAAGCTGTTGCAGTTTACAAAGTAGGTGTCTCAATCGTAAAACTGTTACCAGATGCTTTTATTAAATAGGTCTTATCGCAAGAATAAGATTTCTTATATCTAGTTAGGGATAAATGTTGGCTTCATGAAGTTTCTTAGAAATTCTCTATGATATGAATGGAGAAGACAATAATTATGGCATCTAAATACATTATTTGCTATAATTTTTGAATTCATTAAAGGCTTGAACGTTAAGGGAGCGTTCTTCAAACTAAATGCCATGCGATGAATTTCTATCGATTATATTGGAAATTCTGTTTTCCAAACGTCTCCTTTTTCGATCTCCATTTGCTCAATACATTTACCCAGATCAAACGACTAGTCCTTCTATGTATGTACATTCTTTATTTGGGAATGTATCATCTATCAAAATTTTTTTTAGTTTTAAATAGTCGACAATTCTAAAAAAAATTATCAGATGCGTCCTTCTTTTTTAGGAATTCGCAGCGATTGGAGTTTTAACCTCCTTTCTGTGTATGTACCTCTGGGTACGTATACATACGTAATTTTTGTTGTAGATAGGAATTTACTACCTGATGTGTCGTTAAGATCATACTGAATATTTCGATTTGAATTATTGTCAAGGTTAAGGTTATTTGATTAAAGCCATATTATCTTCTTGAGTTTGGTTTGTTATTGTTTTGTTTCTAAAATATTTGTGCATGTGTATGCTAGTGTTTTGGTCTGTCTAAATGTCAAATCATAAATCAAAGCTTCTGAAACGAATTTCTTTCACTAATTTCACTAATATTTAATTCGTGTATTGATCTTACTCTTAATATTTCTTTATCTTTGACGATGATTAGCTGATCTTTTGTAACTCGGAAAGGTTTTTTTCAACTTGCCCCACCACTGACCTTAAACTCTTTTTTCGGTTTATAATTGGTAATTTGCAGGACTTTTGTTTACGAAGATTGCAAATGATGGCAACACTCTCTTTTTAAGCTGAATTCATATGGGTGATTCTACAAGCAATGGAATAAAATGTTACAAATTTCGGCACGATATTTTTGGAAGCAAAAAATCGTAAGAGTTGTTCTAGTTGATGATTAGAATATCTCTATTTTAAGGACATTTTTTGAAAAAGGATGTTTAGGGGACTGAGTTTTTTTTAAGGGGACTGAATAAATCTTTATTTTTTTTTGTATTTTCTCTTGAGTACACATTGAAATATAAACATAAAATACAAATTCATGGTTAACACATACCTTAGCATTTTATTAAAAGAATATACTGTATTATGATTATTTTTTTTTTCTATTTAGAAACAATTTAAAATAAATTATAAACTTTTTAAAAATATTCGCAATAAAATTCGAAGTTTAATATAATCAAAAATTTCTCAGGTTTCTGAATAAAATACCATTTGTTCATTTATTAGTCAGGCGCCAGGGGACTGTATTTTTTCATGGTTCTTGCGCAAAAAAGATATTAAGGTTTTACTTAAAAAAACAAAAAAGAAATCTATAATATTAGAGTTTTATTAAACTAAACAAAGATACAAATTTGTTATGAAAAAACTCACCAGAGGGCTGATAAACTGAACGGACAATCCACGACCTCTTGCACAAATGTCTTTTTCACAATACTAACCTAAGAAACAGAATCGAGTTGCACCACGATTTTATTGTAAGGAGACTTGGTACTTCAAATTGCACGTGCTGGAAATTCGATCGATATCCTACGAGTAGTTATTGATTTTTTCGACTGTTTCAATATTCCAGGGGACTGATAAGAAATGCGGGGAACAAAATTTAATTAAGTTTTTTTTGTAATAAGATCAATTACTAAAAAATATTTATATAATTCGTAGCAAAAATGTATTATTTGAAATAACTTCGGTGGGATTCATTTAAGTATGAGACCTGAAATAAAAGAACGGTAATAATTTTTCTTTGCGAAAACGTAAAGGGGACTAAGAATCAGACACTTTGAAGAATTTTTTGAACAAAATAAAATAAGGTCAGGTAGATATCAATCAGATTTAATTTTATAAAAAAAATTCAGATTAAATAATTGAACGGATTTTAAAATATTTTTGAGGCCGCCGAAAATTCCATCGTTTGTTGAATCACCCGTATATCTTAAAACTTTGGAATATTTGTATTTAAGTATTGACAATACAAATGTTTTTTCTCGAACTTCGTTCTAACCCTAGATTTTTAATTGCATTTTAGATTCGTTAAAAGTAAGGTAAAAATTTGACGCCGATCTCAATAATATGAACAGACCATTTAGCCAGAACACCAACGATTTTCAAATTCTCTATAAATTTCCCATTTATGTAGTTTAAATTTACGTTTTTAATGTTAAATTTAAAATTTAATTAAATTTTTTAACTTGTACCTTCTGATAAAATAATTTAAATTAACATCAAACACGAAGTAATATAGGGTATACGAATAAAAAATCTTCCGTATAACGGTTTTCTCTTTATGAATCATCCATTTACAATCAGCAAAAAATCTTTAGACCCGATAAGTAAACATCACCGTCTTTCTTCTTTCCAACCACACATTTTTGTTTATTCCTAACAAAATTATCAATAAAGTTTTTTATGTTTATCATTTTAATTTGATTGTTTTTGTTTTTTATTTCATTTTATTTTTTATTTTTTTTTACTTTCTTTGTTTCAGTTTCTTATTTTGTATTTTTTTTTCTCTTTTGCCGAACAGACTTCAACGTCATTGACACCATATGGATACTTGTACTTCTATCTATAATATTCCATCATCATTCGAGCTCAGATCTACAATGTGTGTGGTGAAGATCATCTTCAACTCCAAAGATGCTTTAGTATATCATTGGTAGAAAATCATCGAACGAAAATATTCCTATATACTACTGAAAGTGTTGTACAAAGTTGCTCTTAAATCTAAGAATGATAATAATAGACTTTTTGTTAAAAAAAAAACTATTTAATTTGTTTTGGAAGCCGTACTGTGATCCTCATCTTTGTGTATTTGTAAGTGTATGTCCCAAAAAAGGTGCTTCTAGTACTTAGAATAACTGCTGTAAAGCTCAAAAGTCTTATACAAATGTGTATTTAAATGATCTGATAACATTGCAGTATAACTTTGTCGGAATGGTTAAACCGTTAGACTGTTATGCTGTAGGTTGGGGTTTGGTTCTCAGCCGCTGGCAACTATAAATGAAAAATGTTTTGCCCAGGAGTACAAATCTTTCAAGAGCATCTGTTGTCATCAAAAGCGCTACTCATCTTAGCCGTTCAGTCAAAAACAGAAAATTGTAGGTCCCTTCATTCTTGCCAAACAACACGTACAGTCACTAGAGCCTAGTTAATTACGGGCTATTGCGTCTCAAATTTATTTATTTTACTGGCTTAGAGGGACGAGTTAATACACTCAGATAAAAACAATCACCGAAGGCACTAATCGTCATCTTGGTAAATCGTGGACTCTATACTCTTGACACGAATTTAACTTTTGTGAATAGTAGGAAATTGGAACCACGTCGTTTTCAATTTTTTTATTTTCCAAGAAAACCTTATGTTGAAACAAAACTTCGGTAATTATATGTAAATTACTTTAAAGTCGAACACTCTGTGATGGTTATAAGCACCATTTTTCGAGCAAGAGTTGAAATCCTTAGCTTAAATTATGTTCCCCATCGCTCAGACTTACCAGTCTTGTGTAACTTCTGCAACAGATTCGAACGTGATGATGTTTATCACTTCATAGCAGTGTGCCCGATTTTGCAGGAAATTAGAAGGCTTTACTTCCATCAAAGTGTCCTCTCTAGAATAAAATTGATAGAAATTTTGAACGGTTCGGCAGGGTGGACAAATCTCTACGGGTTTTGTGATCTAGCTCTTAACTATCGTAACTGCTTTTTGTAAATCTTGTGTATAACTCTTATTCAACCTTTTAATTAATTATTTTTTAAAAATTTTGTGTTACAATGCCACTTAACATTATTTAAACTTATTTATAAACGTTTTTATTTCAACTCATTTTAAAATTGAAAAATGTTTGTAAAATCTTACTTTTTAAATTGATCTTCTTTTTTTTTGTGTTACAAATCACTGCAAAATTGTTTAAAGTTTGTTTTTCTTTTTTTATTTTTCTGCTAAAATTTAAACTTTTCATTATTTATTTTGAAATGTTATTTCAGACAGACGGCAGAATTGCCATGTCTTAATTCTTAAGCAACAAATATTGTAAAAATTTTTATTATGAAAAAATAAAGAATATATATCTATATCTATCTATCTATCTATCTATATGTAAATTAAGGAACATCACTCATATGAAAAATGGTGTAACCACTACAGAATACTCCTCACTCCCAACAAAAGAAGAAAACAAAAACAAAACATTCTTCAGTCAGGATCCAAGAGGTAATCCACGGGCGGCGGCGGTAAGTGGAAACCAAAACCGAAACCCAAGTAAAAGTTATTCTTTCATAAATCTTTCCCAGGTGCAGATTTTAAATGGACATTCTCAGAGAAAAATCAAGATTGGACTAATACATTTCCTTAGGAGACAGCCATAACAGTCTGACTAACAAAGATTGATAGTACTGGCCTTATAGGTAAACTTCTTTCGAATCAGTGGGATCTTCCGATTTCCCAAAACCACAAACTTACCACGGCATTATGTTTTTCGATTTCTTTCTCCCATGACCTTTCTGCCTAACAACCGTTGGCCTGGCGCAATGATAACAATCGCGACGTGATTTTATCCCCATAAAATTGAAATTATCATTTCTTAACTTATCCACACTAACTACTACTTTTACTATAGTTTGTGTTTAGGAGTATGCAGAATTGATGTTTTTTTTTTAAGCTTTTAGAATAAAACAAAATGTGTATGCGGAGGGCTCTGGCCTTGCGGAAACGCTTAAACAGTACTTGTGTAAACAAAACTATAAATTGGAATTCCTTTAGAAAACTTTAAAACTTTTTATTTATGAAAATATAAAAACAGTTATGTGTGTAATATACGAGTATATGTTCACCTCGAGTGAAATATATACAAATGAAGTAGGTATAACACATTTTTGAGCAAGCCTTTCCTTTAAAGCTTTACATCGATGTTCAAATGGACGCATTTTTTTTTTAAGAAACCAATACTTATCCCTTAAGAAAATGATCAAGTTAAAAAAACGTAGGCAGGCAGAAAACAGAATTCCGAAACAAACATAAACGATCTTCTTCCAGAAACGTCGTCGTCGTTTGTTATAAATGCACGACGGGAAGTTCTATACGGATTCAGTACGACTTTGAAACTCGGCCGATCAACATATAGGAAAGTGTGATCACTGAACAAGTTAATAGTGCAATCAAATTCAAGTGAACTGTATTGTGTTCTCCAATTAATTTGTATCTAAAGTGAATAGAAAAGTGCAAATTAATATTAAATAAAGCATCAAGATACGTTTTCTTTTATTTGAATAGTGTTTAACACTTAATCACCATCTATAGATTAAGTTCTATTGTCGTGAAAATTTAGAAATTTAGAATAATTTCGATAATGGGGCAGTTATTCTTGTGGGCAACAATAGCGGTATTAATCTTTGCTGGAGGATACGTCAGCTCGGTTCCATATTTCGAGTAAGTCTTTCACCTTCTTTTACCAATAAGTAAATATGTAGGTATATTGAAATTGTTGTTCTTTACTTCAAAGAGAATGCCCGTGCTTACGTTTGTATTTAGCTACTTTTTTTTAACTACATATTTTGCTTGTATTTAATTATGGTAATCTGTTAAGTACATAGCGGGATTGACGGTGAAATGTGTGAAAAGATATTCTTTAATTAGTTTGCAGTGTTGAGTTGGAACTGAAGAGGGCCAGCATTTTTAAACGACACTGTTGACCTAAAAGCCTACCTAACGGTCGTTGTTCGCCGCACATCACCAGGAAACAAGGAAAACAATAAGAAATGCTATTAAACATAAACAGGAAATGGCTCTAAATTTGAAATTGTACAGATGAGCCTGGATTTAAGTGGATCTAACTGGTAGTGAGCGGCGATTTATTATTCATAAATTGTTTTTATTTTTATTTAAATGTTGCATTTACTACATTATCTAGGGCCCAGATATTATGATTGGAAATTCTGTGTGTTAAACAAAAAAGAAAGTTGTAAATGTTCGAAAAAGAGATTGTTGAGTGCTGCATTCTACTTTCATATAAATTGTGTGATAAGTGCGTCAATGGCAATGTTTTACCAACATTGCCATTTTTAAGGTAACTTATTTACAGGTAATACCTATGAAATGTTTTAAAATGCACAACTCGATCTCCCACTTGCTCTTATGGGCGAATGAATCCTAGTAACTAGAATTCATTAGAAATTATATTCAAAATATTTATTTTCTCAATTTTTAAGTGAAATGCTTCACTTTTTTTTGTTGATTTTCTTTTTTAATATTTGTAAAAATAAGAATTGTGTAACGAACTTCGCACGATCTATAAAACAATTTATAACCTAGTCTCAGTTTCATACTCGGAGTAAGTGGCAATTAAGTGGACAATTTTGGAAATTTCAAGCGTCACTTAACCCAGTAAGTATGGACTTCGAAAGGGTGTTCTTTTAAGTAAATTTATTATTTATATAAGATTCATGATCCAAGGGCTCAAAATAAGAAATAATCAAAGATCACTGTCCGGAATATCAATATCATATCTTATCGGAGCCAATCCATACAAATTTCTAAACTGTTTTTAAGAAAATACTAAGTTTAATTATTTTTGCGATAAGTTTTCATCCTTAAGAGTTTGTCTTTTCAAATTTTGAAACTGTTTTAACATCTTACTAATTTGACTAAAAAATTTCATTTGAGCTTTTTTTTTAAATTAAAATTTGCTGCTTTTCTTTAAAACCAATATTTTGGAAGAATTTCTTCACAATTAATTTCTTACTTCAGGCAAAAAAATATCTTTATGTTTATACAAAATAAACTGTCTAACTTTTTACACTCTAAAACGTTTATTAACAAAACAAGTCTGGTTAACAACCTTACTGATTTAGATTAAAATGTTTAGACAGGAGATCCTTAAAAGTTGAATATAATCAAGCAGTGCTAAGTCTTCTACTTGGATTTATTTCAGTAGCATATAGAGTTTGTAATATAAAAAAAAACTTCATATATAATCAGACTCGTTTTAGGAATGCTCATGAGATAACCCTTGAGCCCAATTTCGATTGTACTACAAAGTACAGATTTTATTTTTTCAGCCGCACTACACGAATGTGGAATGCTCTACCTAGTTCTATTTTTCCTTCCCATTGTGATATTCGAAATTTAAAACTAATGCGCATCCTTTTAAAGCCTTCCCAATTTTATTAACAATCGCACTTTCATACTCATTTTAAGGCTAGTAATAACTCATTTAGTGCGAGAATATTATAAAAAAAAACTACCCAAAAATAGGTGCCTGATGTATATTAGTAAATACTTAAATTATAACATAAACCATAAACCCTTACCAAAATTAAATACTCATCAACATTTTTTAGAAACAGGTGCTTAAACTTTTGGATATCTTTATAATGTACATAAATATGCACAAAATAATTTTTAAGAAAACTGCTTTAACAATAATATTTAACATTTACGAAGTCGGTCCGATGAATACTTAGCCTACAAAAGAAAAACGAAAAATTTTGGAAAAGTGATGAAATATTTCTCAAAATAGTCTCCTTTTAGCTCGATACACTTGATCCAGCGATGCTCCAACTTTTTTAACCCATACGGAAAATAGGTTTTCTCGAGATCTGTAGGGTATTTAAGCATCTATAGTTCTTAAAAAAGCCCACAACGCGCTGTGCTCTCAAAATTTAGCTTGAGATATTCATCACCAAAGCGAAACTGCGCACAATCGTTATTTTCCATTATAATCGCATGTTCAATTTCAAAATATAAAAGTTAATCAGTTTTAACAAAATATTTCTGGAGATTTTTTTTATAAACTTTTTATCAATTTAATTCCAACATCCAATTTTTTTTTTACCGACGTTCCGAGAATTGCCATTGATCTGTTTCACATCTTTGTTTGGTTTAATTTTTGTTTACATTAAAAACAAATTATTGTCAACAATTGCATTATGAGTATAACCTTGAATTTTTTTTATAAGCAAGACGTTAGTCACTCAAAGTTTGTTTTTATTAAGGGACACCATTTAATTTTTGGAAAAAAAATATTAAAAACTCGTAATAATGTTACCTTATTTGCAGTACTTGCCATTCTGCATAGTGTTCTTATTTCTTTTTCAACTTCGAACTAATGTCTTTAAAGTGTTTTTTTGTAAAAGCACTCTAGTTTACATTTATAGAGATACGGTGTATCTGCACATAGTTAATTAGATTCTTTTTATAAGTAGAACTATACGGACGAATTGTTTAAATGTTTGTGAATGGAACTGTCACAAATAAAGATAATTATTAAAAGTTGTTTTACCAGTTCGGGTTTATCGTTAATTAAAAAAAAAAAACTCGAATGGAAAATTAAACCAACGTATAAACTAAATTAATTTTTATTTCGACTTCAAAAAAAAATAATATATTTTTAATGCTATAGCTTCAGGTTTTCAATATATTAACCATTCTAAATTTTGATGAAATTTCGAACTTTTTGAATTGTTTTTCGGTATGCATCTTATTAACAGGGAGTTATTTCATGAATAACGATTCCAGTAAAGTATAATGGCTATTATCGATCTGTATTTTTTACACAAATGACAGTTTTGTAGTTCCTGCATCAATTAATACTAATTTTATAATCGAAAAAATCAATCAAAATTGTCTGCTTCTTCGATCGGTAATCATTATCAAAAAATTGGTTTAAAAAAATATATTTTCGGTTATAAAGGGTTAAATATAGGATTTTTGCATAAATATGAATGTTTTCTATAAATTTCATCAATTTAATTTTCACTTTGACTCTGGTTCAAATCTTTGTAAAATGTTGGTGACGGCAAGTGACAGGAGATTTCCATTATCAACCCTTGATCTTCGCCATACCACCATAAGTCTTTTGGATCGAAAATACAAATGTGTATCAAAATTTAAAAACAATTTTCAGTTCAAAAGGTGCCGTCTCAGTTTCAACAATGTCTAGTTATTTCCACAATTTGGGTTGTATAACAATTTTTACGAGAGGCGTTAAATATCCGGACTAAGTTATGCATATTCGAGAGCTTAAACTTCCCACATGCTTGCTAAGCTGTATAAGGCTACACACCATATAACTGGATAAAATGCTACATAGCATGTGTGATTTCACAGCAAAGTACTGATTAGTTTCAAAGAATCTATCTTCCACACGCCCGAAATTGAAAGACATTTCTACAAAGATGTTATCCAAATAGCTGAACAAAATGATTTTAGGTTTGTTTTTTCTCTCCATTAATTGCGCTTAAGTAATATGACCGACGCGACGGATTTAGCCTCCTTTCGATCTTTAAAAATTATATGGCACAAAATCTTAATTGGGTCCTGCCAAACCCGAGGAATAAAACCGTCCCATAAGATGTATTTCCGAAGCTTGCTAAAAATGTTTGGGCAGTTTGCATGTAAACGATGAGAATATTGAAAATTCGGCTTTCGGGCAAGAACGCTTGAAGATTATAGATTTTTTATAAAGATGATAACCCTTAGTGATTCATTTTAAGACAATATATGAAGAGCCTCTGAAACCCAGATATTTTCAGTAGAAAGCCGAAAAATTAAATTCAGTGCTGAATCTGCAAAGAGTGTGGATGATTCAGCATTCAGACAGTATTGCCTTCACTGCTCGACAAAATCAACAATTGACGAGTGATGACAAAATGATCAACAACTAAGATTACTCGTATAATGTCAAGGTTGCTGACTACGTTTTGGTTACATTTTTAATAAAGAAAAACACTTCGTATTAGGACGGATGCATTTTCGGATACTCCATTTTTGCAGAGAAGAGCTGGATTATTTATTAGTATTTGTATTTTTATTTAAATAAAAATTAAATAAGCCAACAGAGAGCAAACCAATAAAGTACATGTTAAAAATCAAAGTTTTCATTTGATAGAGGTGAGATTTTCTTACTGTTTAGAACAAAAAAATATTATTCGCATTTCAAAACGGTACACACAAAGTTCTTAATTTCATTTGAATATTATAATACATGCAAAGGTAAATTCTTATAATTAATTGTCAATACAATTGTAAGAAATAATGCAAAATTGAATATTCCTAGAACAAAATTGGCCTTTAGTTTGCTTTAATTAAGACAGGTTAAAGTATCACAAAAATTTATATTACTTAAATCTAAGATGATCATGTACACACCTCTAATTGCTAAAGGGCAGTGAGAAATATTTGGCGAAATGGGTAATTTTATTGCTATTTTCAGACGATATTAAATATGTATTTGTATTTAATTATAATCTTTACCAATTTACGGTAACCTTAGTTCATAAAACATTTGTACTATGATTTTTAAATATTTTCTGTTAAAAAATCCATACAGAAATCGGAGATTTTAATTCGGTGTGAAAACCGTATGTCTTAAATCTTAAAAAAATTCTAAGCAACTTGAATAATAAAGACCTTAAATATCTAAGTATACGCGTGACCCTAGTACTTTAATCATGAAAAATTATTGTTAGCATGAGCAAACTGTATCAATGGAATGGCTTCGATATGGCTGCGTAAATGGGTTTTTGTTTAAATTTCGATGAATTTCCTAAAAAGATGTTGTCTTAAATTAATTTTCTTAAGGGAGCAATTGATCAAGGATCAATTGATCAATACGTCCGATTGCTTCCAAGGATAATAGTTTTAGTAGATCTTCTCGTACGAGTAAGTTGTTTGTGACCCTGATGTGCCCATAATTAAAAAAGAAACATTAAAAGTGAGGAAAGAAGAATAAAAAAAATTGAATTTTCTTAAATTTAACAACATACCCTGAGTAATTAAATATGTATCAAAAATCAATCGAAAATGTAGGAAGGTTTGTTTAAGGTAGAAAACAGGTATTTTTAAGATGGAAGGGATAATAAAATACAAATTATCCTTTTCTAGAATGATACAAATGAGAAGATTTATATTTGATTATTAGGGATAAGACAAGACTGTAATTTAAACTAATTACCATCATAGACTCTGATTTCTCAGTCTTCCTCTTATTTCAATTTAAAAATATCTAATGTCTACCTACCTGCTACATTATGCTATCCGACTTCATTCAACTGCTACGGTCATTGTATCGTGAATGGAAGCCACATAAATTCAACTAAATACAACTGTGACATTAACCCTGAAAATAGTCATTCTTTGGAACAAATGGTGAGATACCACTCAATTATAAGCAAAAATCTCCGGAAAGACAACATTGAAACCATTGTTTCACCAAATATGTTATTTCATCATTGAAAGTATTTTCTATTTCTTTAAAACAGTTAAATAATCTAGTTATTATATAAATATTGCGGAAAATAGAAAAGCTATCAGTGACTTATGTATACGCTTTTCACACCGAAGCAAACACTAAATCAAGATTTCGAGCAAAAAATCAACGGGGTTTCTCATATGTACTTACATATTAACATAGATACGAGTAGCTTAATCTAGTTGATTATGACCAAATCTTGTCAAAATTCTTAAAACCCATAAAAACTGAACGAAGAAAAACTTTCATTTAAAATTTTCCATATAAGATAGGTGGTATGCTGTGCGTTTGAAATCATGTGAAAAAGTGTACCATGGAAATGAAGAAATAGAAAAGACTTGCTAACTGTCATTTCATTTCTTTGGATTCGGTTTGAATAATTGGAATTAATTTGATATATTCGTGCAGCATGAAACAATTTCACACTGCTGTGTTCTTTTAAATTACCTAATATGTACATAACGAAAAAGCTTGCTTTGCTTTTTTTAAGTCTATAATTATAGCCATTTGGAGTAAGATTGTTCAGCGGCTACATTGCCATCTAACCGTAACCCTAGGAGCCATTGTTATATTTTTATTAAAAATTTATTTGTCAACTTCGCACCTTTGTTTAATTTGACAATTCCATTTTTTACTTGCGGCTTATAGGTACTATAAGGCAAGTTATGCATTCGGAAAAACAATCGAACTCGCGATTTTGATCAAAGTTGACATAACGATGATAGCGAAGACCAAAAAAGTGGGTCTTGCAATTCTGGCTGTCTGTCTGTCGGTTCGACTACAGCCTAAACGGCTCGGCCGATTTTCCTCAAACTTGGTAGATATTGGTTTTGAATTTTTACCCCACACGTTTTTTTTTCTTTTTTTTTAACACCAAAAATAACTGTACCAACCATACGATTTTTTTTTTTCGAAATTTTATAAATATTTTTTTTTCTCAAAAACTGTCCCACAGAATTAAAAAAAAAAACTAAAAAAATTAATTTAGTTAAAACTAATGGTTGAAAAAATTTTTACAAAAAATAGTTATTTTTGGTACCCCCCGTGGCTCCAGTTTTTTTTGTTTTTGATTTTCTCGAAAACGGTACAGCCGATTTAAACCATTTTTTTGTATACTAAAGATCCTCCAAAGTTTAAATATTATTACATATTAAATTTTCAATTTTTTATTTTTGGGAATTTAAAAAACAAAATCATTTTTTTTTTTTGGAAACTCAATATTTCGAAAACCCCAAGATCAATTTTTTTCAAACTTGACAAATAAAAGTTTATAAACATAATCTACATGATTTGAGAAAAAAAATTTGTTTTATCTAAAACTAACGGTACCTTCCATACAAATGTTAAAAAATGGTTTTCGAAAATCGTATTTTTCTCGAAAACGGTTCCGAGAATTTTGCTAAAATTTTTCTTCTTTTGATTAATTTTTACGATCTATAATTTAATAAAAAAAAATTTGAAATCTAGATATTACTGACTGTACCTAGCATAGAACGATTTTTGCGAATTTTTAATTTCTCAGCTCCTAAAAAGTTTAAAAAACATTGCATTTCAAAACTTAAAAAAAAAAATATTTTTTCAATTTTTTGAAAAAAAAGTCGTGTTTTTTTTTTTTGTAAAATTCGATATCTCAAGAACGGCTTAATATTTGCTCTGGAAATTTAACTCTTATTCGTACAATAGTAAAAACTTTAAGTTGGCGTACCAAATTTTTTTCTTAAAAATGTTTTAAAAATTTTGTACATAAATTTTGTAAATTTTTTTAAGGAACCACTACAACGACTTATAATTTTTGTTCTTGCATAAATTCATATTTGTATAGCATTCTGTTTTTATCTCTTACTACTAAAAGAATTTCGTTTTTAAAATTCCTAGTCTATTACATAGGAGCAAGTTCGTGCGACCCATTCGTGCATTTTATTTATTTCTTCGCTAAACCACATTTCTGGTGGTTTTTCTTGATCGCACTAAGTAAATGTAAAATAGCGGAAATTTTGATTTTCATATTATAATTTTGCTTTTAAGCCACGACTTAAAGATAAACAGCAACTAAACCGCCTATAATAATTGGGGTACACGCTGCTCTCAATTGAAGCAGCAATGTAGAAAAAATGTATTTCAGCAATGCGAAAAGCGTAGTGGAACAAAAATTGTTAAAAGGGCTAAAAAGAGATCAATTTGAATTCTGACTACCTAAATTGGTAATTGCTAGGTCGATCTACTGTTACTTTTTTAATGAAATTGCCTGAAAACGGTATTGATTATTTTTAAAATAAGAAAATTAGGCTTTAGCGAGTACTTTGTAAGATGGCTTCAATCTTATTTCTTCGATAGATCTTATTTGGTGTTATTTAACGGTTGCGAATAGAATAAGTTTAAAATCAATTCAGGAATCCCAGAGGGTAGTCATTTAGACCCTATCCATTTTATTTTATTTATAAACGACTTACCATCTGTGTTAAAATACTCTTAGTGCCTCATTTACGCCGACGATGTGACAATTACAATATGATCTTAAATCGTTTTTCGACTGGTGCACTCGTAATTGTTTGTTTAGTAATATAGATAAATGTTAAACTATGTGTTTTACAAGAAAGTTTTCTTTTATTTCGTATAACTATTTATTAATTGGTATATCAATATCTCGTGAAACCGTTATATCTATTCTTGGTGTAACATTTGATCGCAAACTCGAATTCATTCAACATATTAACTCCATTTCAAACAAAGCTAATTCAATTCTTGGTTGCATTAAAAGAGAGTCGAAACAATTTTCTGACCCTTTCGTGACAAAGCAGCTCTTTAAATCTTTTGTTCGATCCATCACCTCATTACGAATGCCATAAAAATAGACTAGAACAAGTGCAAAAACGATTCATTAGGTTTGCGTTCAGAGGACTAGGGTGGGATAATCCTTTTGATCTCCCACCTTATAACAAAACAGACTTACACTTATTGATATACCCAGTCTCGAGAACAGACGTTCTTATTTATGTTTTGTTTTCATTGTAAAATTAATCAACGGTAACATAGACTCTTTGAACCTTCAGTCTCGTATTAACTTTAATATTTCTCAAAGAAATTTGAGGAACATACCGGAGAGTATACTTATTTCAAACTATCGTACGCAAAATTTTCTCCTTTAAATAAAATGTTTAAACTATATAATTTTTACAATTATACATATAACAATTTGCTTGATAAAACAATAATTAATTCATGTTAATTTAAATTAACATTTCCATGCAATTATTTAAAATCTTAATTTACACCTTTGTAAGAATTTTTTTGAAATTAGCTATTTAGTTATGTTATTAATAAATAAATTAATTTCTATAAAAAGAAGATCAATTTACTGTTTCAAAATCAAAAATTTACGAATTCACGATAGAAAATTTTGAATTTTCATATATTTTTTGGGATCGATTCTCATTCGCTGCAAAAAAAGGGGTGTAGTACCCCTTGCGAAGAATTGACAAATTCCATTCCATTTCTAGTAATTATTAGACTTTGTCTAATAGTTATAAAGTCTTTCTTTTTGTTTTATAACAATTTTGAAGCTTTTAACTATGTTATATGATTTTGTATCAAACGAAAATAAAATAAATCTATATCTAAAATCTAAGTCTTAATTCGAACTTGTATTTTTAAATTCGAAACCTGTTGATCAATTTTAATGCAATTAACAAAAATTACTAAATCCTTCGATTAAAAAGGAGGTAACTTATTTCAGCAAAAAAGAAATAGGTTTGAATATATACAATAAAGATGATAATTCTTACATAGCTAAACTTAATAAGAAGTATTATGCGTATGTATTAAATTTTCTGCTCTTTCAAACTCAAAGTCTAATTTGTTTAGTTTTAAGTATAATTTTTCGGCCTTTAGGACTAAATATGTGCCATTCTAAGATAATCAATAAGTTTATATATTTCGGACTTACTTCTTCCAAGTAGGAACTGTTATCCGCTTGTGCCAAATACAGAATACAAATTGGAATACAGAATTTTGAAATGCAGAATTTCGGTGTTTGCGAATTTTAAAATCTAAAAATTTTGCATTTAAGGAATTTTGAAAAACAAAATTTTAGAATACAGAATTTTTGGCAAAAATATGTAGTATTATGACCCCAGCCTATTATCGGAACTTAAATAAAATAAAAAAATTAAATAAAAATTCATGACTGGATCGCAAAAACTTTCTATAGTTGCGCAATTACGAGTACGAACTAGACATTGAATTGTAGTATACCTACGTTTATTAAAAAAATAAATTACATTGCTAACGAAAATGAAATCTGCATCTAAAACTACTCCCTTCGCCTTTCGAATCGAATTAAAAATTTTGCATTATTTGTATTAGCTTCGAATAAATCAGAAAATGTGATTGTGATATTCAGAAATTGAGTAGGGTCAAGCTAAAGGACAATACACATGAGAGTGACTAACAAATGGGATTTCAAACATTTTATAACATTTTCTTTACAAAAACTGGACAAAATTTTATTTTATTATTGCTCGCTTTCATGAAAATTGTCCTTAAAAGCTTCAACTATAGAACTTTTAAGAGGGAGACTAGTTCTTTTAGATACCATAACATTTTTTGGAGGTAAGTGATTTTGTGATGTATCATAACATCAAATGAAGTGAAAAAATCGTTTTTTTTTTTTGTGGTTAGAATTTCTCAAAAAAAACAGAAGTTCAATGCCGGATTAATATTGAGGACATTGGAAACCTTCAGAAACGTATTTTCTTGTTTCGGACACCTAAATAAATTGTTGTGAATCAGAATATTCTTCCGCATAAACCACAAACCCAAACAATATTATTTTAAACTTACATTTAAAATTTGAAGATAAATTAATTTGGGCACGCCTTTAGAATATATTATTAGCAATTTTAGTCCTTAAGCAAATTGCTCAAAGCCAACATCAGAATAATTTATCTGCCGAATAAGTACCGTATTTTTTAAGAATTAATTATAGCACCAAAAAGAGCCCTCAAGAGTCACAAATAATGACGAACATGATTATTGTTAATAGTGAATCACACTTCAGCCAGAAATCATTCTCTCATTGAGGGTAATAAATCAATTTTAAAATGCGGTTACATTAAACAAAACAACAAAACACTCGAGGCTTTGTGTTTAATTCACTTTGTATTCAGCCAAGCCAAGAAGCTATCAAATAAAAAAATTATGCCTCTAACACAATTTTGTATTTTTTTTTCTAATTTATTTATGTATGCATGTAAACAAAATTATTCCAGAAAAGAATTTCCTCAATTGAATGGAAGGGCGGTGTGTAGTTGTATTTGAAATGAATATCTTTTTTATATAAAAATTATTTTTAACAAATATGTTTTTAATTTTGTCTTTACTGTTTTGATTTAATTTTTGTGATTTCCCTTTACTTACAGCCTTGAAGATGAGATTGAACATTTTGGATCATTGGCGCGTACCGAAAGTAGTTTGGATCCAGTGGATGCTTTAGGTAAGTAATCATTATCATCATCATCATCGGCTCGACAACCGGGTTCCGGTCCTGGCCTCTTTCAACAAGTCTCTCCACCTATCCCGGTCTCTAGCCGACGCCATCCAGTTGCGCACCCCAAGGCTTCGGGCGTCCTGGTCTACGCCATCTCTCCAGCGCAAGCATGGTCTACCACGCTGTCGTCTACCATAGAATGTACCACAAAGAACTTTCCGAGCAGGTTCCTCTTCGCTCATGCGAGCTAGGTGCCCTGCCCACCGGAGTCTACCGAGCTTAATTTTTGTCACGATATCTGCTTCTAGGTAGATTGCGTACAATTCATGATTGTACCGTCTCCGGAATCGTCCTTCCTCACATATGGGGCCAACAATTCTCCTTAAGACTTTTTTCTCGAACGCAGCTAAGAGGTCGGAGTGCCTTTTGCTAAGCACCCAAGTCTCGGATCCATATGTGAGTACTGGCAGGACCATGGTCCTGTACAGCAGCAGTTTTGAAGTTATGGTGAGATTTCTGGATTTGAAGAGCTTTGAAAGACTATAGTAGGCTCTGTTGGATTTAAGAAGCCTCCCGCGTATTTCTTCTTCTATATTGTTATCGGCTGCTACTATTGACCCAAGGTATTTAAAGGATTGCACCACTTCAAATTCGTGCTCCGCTACCTTGATTGTTTGACCAACTGTTCCTCTCGCATTCGACGCCTACATAGTCGTGTCAATTTATTTGGGATGCCGAATTCTCTCATGGCTTTGTAAAGTTCTACACTGGCTATGCTATCATAGGCGGCCTTAAAGTCTATAAACAGATGGTATGTTGGGATGTTAAATTCTAGACATTTTTCCATCGCCTGCCTAAGGGTAAATATCTGATCAGTTGTTGATTTGCCTGGAATGAAACCACACTGATATTGTCCGATGACGGTTTTAGCGTATGGGGTTATCCGGTCTTGTAGGATAGAGGAGAGTATCTTATAGGCGGTACTCAACAACGTGATACATCTATAATTGCTGCACGTTGTGACATCTCCCTTCTTATGTATGGGGCATATTATGCCTTTTCGCCAGTCTTCTGGCATTTCTTCCTGCTCCCATACGTGCACTATAATATCATGAATTGCTTGACGTAAGGCTGGCCCGCCGTGATGAAATAATTCGGCTGGTATGCCATCGGCTCCCGGGGATTTGTTCTGTTTAAGCCGGCCTATAGCCTTCTCAACCTCTTCTATGCTTGGTGGCGGCAACATAGGGTATTCTTCTTGAAGTAGTGGAGCCTCCACTTCTGCAGTGAGCTGACCATTTAGCAATTCATTGAAGTACACTTCCCATCGCTCCAGTATGCTTTCAGGATCGGTGATCAGATTTCCCTCTCCGTCCTTGCAGTATGTGCAGCGTGGTGTGTACTGCGTCATGTTTCGGACGGATTGGTAGAACTTCCGCGCCTGGTGCGGACCTCGCTCTCGGCTGTTTTCTATTTCACAGATTAGGTTCTTCTCCCAGGCTGATTTCTTTTGTCTGTGAAGCCGTTTTTCTGTTCTTCTGAGCTCTTTATATTCCTCTTCGCGTGCCCGCGTTCTATGAGATTGTTGCATTGCTCGGTACGCAACATTCTTACGTTCAGTCGCTAGCTTGCATTCATCATCAAACCAGTCGTTCCGATTTTTACGACTGCTGCCTAAGATGGAGTTGGCAGTACTAATGACAGTATTTTTAAGACGTGTCCACTTTTCATTTACGTCCAGCATACTGGCTCCAGGACTTACTCTCCCTAAGTCAGGTGTTTCTAGGGCGAGTCCTAACGCATTACCAAAGGTGTTACTGGTGTTTTCATTGCGCAGGGCAGCCGTGTTGATTCGAACCTGATCGGCGGATGCAATGCGTCTTCGCAAGGCAATCCGCCCTCGGAAAACCATACCAACAAGATAGTGATCCGAGTCGATATTGGCACCTCGGTACGTTCGTACCGTCATCAAGTTCGAGTAGTGGCGACGGTCTATCAACACGTGGTCTATTTGGTTACGAGTGACTCCATCAGGTGATACCCAGGTGGCTTTGTAGATATCTTTACGCGGGAATCTGGTACTCGCAACGGCCATGTTTTTCGATGCTGCCAATTTTAAGACTCGAAGTCCATTGTCATTAGTGTTCTCATGCAAACTATGGGTGCCTGCGTAATGCCTGAATACCGGCTCCCGACCTATTTTTGCGTTCAAATCCCCAAGGATGATTTTAACATCATACCTTGGACAGGCATTGAGGGCCCTCTCGACTTGTTCGTAATAAGTCTCTTTTTCTTCATCTGAGGACTCCTCCGTAGGTCCGTGAACGTTAATGAGGCTGATGTTCGTAAATTTGCCTCGCACGCGAAGGGTGCATAGCCTTTCGCTTATAGCGTTAAAGCCGATGATGGTAGACTTCATTTTTTCGCTGACTAGGAAGCCTACCCCGAGCACATGGTGTTTTGTATGACAGCTATAGTATATGTCATATTCTTTCTTCTGTAAAACACCATTCCCTGTCCATCTGATTTCTTGAAGAGCTGTTATGTCAGCTTTATACTTTGACAGGGCATCGGCTAGCTGCTGAGCAGCTCGAGCTCTATAGAGCGATCGTACGTTCCATAAGAAAATTCGTAAATCGTTTTTTCTTTGCGTGGGTTGTCGTCGTGAGATCAGTCCGTTTCCGAGGCTTGTTGTCGGTCTCGTAATTCTTTTAGTTTTACGGGACAGGGAATTAACCTGTCGCCAACCTGAGGAACCAGCCTGATCATATTAGCCAAACCTTTTTTAAAAGGCTTGTTTCTAGCGGCCGCCGCGGAGAGGCTATGATCACACTTCCACCAGTCCCGAATAGTTACGGCACGTGCATGTTTTCGTATGCTACATGTTGTTCCCCCTATTCGTCTGATGGCTGACCGCCAAAGTAATCATTATACCATTATTATAAATTGAGATGTATATCACAAGTTATGGATACGTAGAAAATTTTTAACACGAACGACTTCTAAGAAAGTGGGTTTCGCAATTCAGTCCGTCTTCAGGCTACAGTTGACAGCAGTTATTTTTTTTAATTGGCGTTTGGACGTATTTGAGAAATTCAGGAGCAAAAAACGTTTCGTGCTATTCATCCCGTTTATAGAAAGATTTTTGTCCTAGAAAAATATGAAAACGAACTTGCTCTTGTTGCTCAAGGCAATTATGACTTGGCAAAGCATTTCAGGCATAAAATAAGAAAAAGTACTTACAAATTAATTTTTTCTTTAGTATTGTCTTTATAAACAAATATTTTTGTGATCAAAAATGGGACATGGACGAAAATATTTTAGGTCTCCTCCACTCCAGACGTTGCAAGGAGCCACATGCTTCTACGGGCCTGGTTGAGGGATGATTTATCAAGTGGAGGTAAAGGAAAGGACCACGCCCTTAAAAGGCGTCTACATACGCTCAAGGGATTATGATTACCCTTTAAATATTTCAACACAGCGCGGGCGTGAAGTTAAGGAAGAGAAAGAAGGATAGAAAAGATGTGTGGCATGATGTTCTGAGACTGAAGGTGGTTGTCTCAGATTTGTATCTCCAGGGATGGCGGCTGAACTAATGTGGAGAAATGCCGCGTCTTATTTCTATGTCCCTTATAATTCGCATTATTTTATTCGTATTCATCCTTGTTGGGCATACTAGTTTAACTCAATCACATTTTGTTAGTGTTATGCCTGAACAACATGTTAATGAGTAAACCAGCAACCCATTGATGACTTAAAAGTACCCTGCGACATTTCAGGCTATAGCTTGTTGAAACTCATTAACACCCTTAACGGGATTGAATGACATAGGATTACTATAGGTTTCAATACATGGGGGTCATAACCCCTAGAGTAACACAACAGATTTACATTAATCTAAGTGCGGCGGTAACAAGATCAAATGTCAGACCATTAACATAATAAGGAATAAGGGAGGGTTGTAATTAACTAGGCCGACCTCAATACGAGATATCAAGCCACCAAATTTATTTATTTAATATTAAAAGAAATATTTTGTACTAAAAACTAATTTTTGAAAAATGTTTTTTTGATACAGAAAAATCATTCCATTAGACTCTGATCCCAATGGAAATTTATTCCACTGCAAGTGAAAATCTGTTCAAATTTTCAAAGTGAAATCAATTCCCGTCTCTCTTTGAAGTGAGAAAGAACTTCACTCAGACATAGGCGCCCGACGACGACTGAAATGATGGGGGAAATGAAGCGGTACAGATATCTCAAAGAGGAAGTTAAACTCCTTGGAACCCTCAAAGCGGTTCGCCCAAGATACTGCCGTCTAAGAAAACTGTTGGAATATTTTTCCTTAAGTATTAGGTCGAAAACAATTGTACAAAATTTAAGGTGTAAAAATTTTTAAAAATAACTATTTTTTGGAAGAGAACAAAAATAAATTCTTAGAATGTTGAAATGTATGTTTTCTGAGATCTTAGCAATATCACAAATATAATATAATATTTCTCAGCAAAACTTCAAAAGTTAAAAATTGAAGACGACTGTTAAAATTTCATCTCCCTCATCGCAGCTTACATGGAAAATATATCTTACATTACTTGGTTATACTGTCCCGTTTAGGTCAAATTTATTGTTAATATAAAGTTTGATGCCAGTAAGATAAAACGTCACGAATAAAGAAAATATTAATATAATATCCTATATATAGTTATAATAATATTTAAACAAATGTGATCTTTTGTGAGACTTTTCGTTATTGATTCATAAAAATTCAAGTTCAATTTTAATATAAGTGCTTATTAGCAGAAACAGTTTTGAAACATTAAAATTTAATGAATATTTTGTTTTTCAGCTGATGCTGTAATATCTGGGGATAATTCACCGCCAGGAAACAATCCATTTTTTCCAGCAATTTTCCCTTCGTACAATAATCCCTTCTTCACTAATCCTATGTTTTCTCCTTTTGGAAACATTAATTTTGGAATCGATCAAGCCGGAGCTGTACCTTGGTGGAGAGGGTAAGTAAAATTATTAAATATAATATTGAAAGAGGATTTTAAGACATATGTTTTTCAAATTGCTGACCCTTTTTCCAGCGATAGCCAACTTGATAGTCCATTTTTGATCAGTTTGTCTGTTGCCCCTTTTATCAAGATCCAGAAATAATATTGTGCTTGCAAATTGTGCAAATTCGAATTTTAGTGATAAACTCATGGGTTTTTATGATTTTTGTTAAACTTGTTCTACTGGTGCATTTTATGTTCCAGGACGATGTTTTTTTTTAATAACTTGAAAATGAAAAAACAATTTTATAATTTATATTTTATTGATTGATATCATGTCGGTAAATTGGGCGCCTCGTCGTGATGAAAATTATAGCTTTTTTAAGCATATTTTGCATAATAATTTCGCGACTTCTGTTGTAATTTCAGGAATTACGTATCTAATGTTGTTCTTATTCAATTTGGATAGAAGAAAGTTTTCCAACATGTCCCGATAGCGGTCACCAGTAACTGTTACAGCCTTGCCTATGGCATCTTCAAAGAAATATAGACCAATTAGCAATTACGCCACCGCGCAGGCTCAAATGGCGCGTGATAAAGTTACCTTCTGAGGTTATAGTGCTCTTTGGTGTTTGGTGTATCAATTGAGCATTTTCACTACCCTAATAGCGGCTATTCTGTTCATTAACAAAGCCATCCAAGTAAAAATGTGCTTCGTCGCTCATAATGATTTTTTGCCATAAATGGCGGTCGGCTATTTACAGTTCGCTATATCTACGAAAAAAAGACCAATCCTTATGAAGTTTCAAAAGAATACATTCGGCTCTTTAACATATACGAGTAAAACACAGAAAAATGCTACTAAATAACTTTTTATTTTGAATAAAATGATATGATAGAAATTCTTAAAAATTAGATAAAATACACAAAATATTTATATTATGTTTCCAATGACTTACAATATTAAAACATTTATATAATAAAACAGATGTTAATACCTTTTGAAAAATGCTCAAAAGATCGAAAATTAGTTTTTGAACCGCTCGTGTGAGCTATTAAATGTAAAAAATATAAAAAAAAATATCTAAAGCGTTGGAAAGTGTTATGTAAGGTAAGGTTGAAGACAACCGATAGACTTTCATAGGTAAAAAGTTAATCCGTAGTGATACCACATAAATCTAGTTGTTAAACTATTTTCAGCTCCTTATGAAACGTGTAATGTCATTTTCATTGGTTTCCCTCAAGGATCCACTCATTTTGAAATCCAATGGAAAGGTGCTAACTATTTTCACTCAACTTTTAAATTTTGTCATTGTATTTGTAAATTGTCGTGTTTGTGAAAATCTGCGATAGTAATTTATAATTTGTTATTTTTATATTTATTTGGAATTAACTTACATATTTCCAAACGAACCAAATTGTAGCAAACACAAACAAAACAAAATCAAATAAGAATGTCGCTGCCGGGTTTTACTTTTGACATTTGAGTATGTGTATTATTGCTTCTTAAGTGGATTCTGACTTGGAATCGAGAAGCGAAATTCTCTTCTTAGAATCGTCAGAAGATTGTATGTTAGGAATATGCAGAAAGGTTTTTTTTTAATGGATGCTAGCTTATCACAAGACATCCCCTTTATTGATTACGGATCCACAATTGATATACTATTTCAAATACTATTTCTACTTAAAAATAAACATACCTAAATATCATTAGAGGTACACTGTGGCGTATACGTAATTTATTAAGTTCGATGCATTTGTTCTGCATTTTAATTCTTCAAGAGTCAATAAATCAACATTGAACGAAGACAAAAAGAACAACATGAAAAAGATAATAGAATTGGATTTATAATAGGTTAAAGGTTAGGTTTTAGAATAGGTTGAAATTGTAGAATTTAAAAATTTCCTTTATGACTCTATCCGACTTTGGTCACATTTAACTAAGTACGGTTTTCGGTCTCAATCTTACGCTTTTATAGTTTAAATTGAACCGATTCCAGTACCAAGACATTCAAAGACAGTTTCGTCTCGCTTGGTTGAGATTTTGAGAATGAAACTGCGTTTATGGTTTTTTGAGAAAATTACTTAGGGTTTACTCCTGTAAATTTTGTATCTCATGGCAGTAGAGATGAAAGATTTGTGGAATTTCTTAAGTTAAATAACATTTCGACCCTCAAGTTGAGTAAAAACTTAAGCAAAGTTATTTAAAGGTAAATTATAAATTAAAGGAAATTAATATGTATATGTAATTAACATTCAAAGTAGATTTTAAAAACTCATAAGCACGGGTCTAATATTTTATTAATATTCAATACAACTCACGTTTTATACGAATTTGAAATTCATTTAAAAATTATTTAATAAAGATGAGTTTTAATTATGCTAATATAATTTTTCCTAAGAAATGTTTTGTTCAATACAATTCCAAGCTAAATATAGTTTTCAAAAAAAAAATAGTTCCAATGGTTAAAGCTAAAATCTACTTACACACATTATTTTTTTTTTGACATCAGTAGCACAAAATCTTTCCAACAATATAATTCATGCTTCTCTACTCCTAGCCGAAAAAAATATGTTTGATGTGATTTGTTTTTTAAATTAGGATTGATATACATACTTGCATACTCGTATGCTTGTAATATGCAGAAATATTGTACACACTAAAATATTATTTGTTTGCGAATGAAAAAAGAATCTTTTGAAGCACTTATTAGTTAATACTTGATACTCGTAACCTTAAGCCATTGTAAATAGTAACTTTTTCCATTTCAGGTAAGAAAATTAACCTTCATTTTCTAAAAATTAAGGTTCCTAAAATAAAAAAATAAAAATCAAAACTTCAAACAAATAAAACAACTGCTACATATGTACATAAATAATTTTCTTCTTGTAGACACCTGTGCTACAAATATTCTCCAAAGGTGTATTTATGCCCATCCACTCATAATAAACATAAAGAAGGGTCCGAAAGATTTTCATTCAGTAATTAATATGATGATTATATCAAAACAATATATTATTCATACTATTGTCAGTTATTTATGAATAAATCTATATGGTTGATAAGAAGAAAATAATATGTACTCGTATGTGTATAGTTTGAAAACATTGTGAATATTAAACAAAAAATGCTCTTAATAAAAAGAACAACAAAGTGCTTTGCAAAAAGTTACGGGTGGTGGTGCTTTAATTGATTACTTGCATACTAAATAGAAAACACCTGTTATAGAGGGAGTGGCAGTCGCAGTTGTTTAGACGAAGTGCCATTTCTCCGCTTCGCTAAGTCATTTTCTTTCGTACGAGTATTACACTATCGTACTGTAGTTGAAGGTGATTTTCAAAGTTTAGGAATTTTCAAGTCATTTGGTATCGTTAACAAATTTTAACATGATTTAGCTTGAAATGTTCGAAAGCAGAAGTGTCTCCCTAGGTATCTGTTTCTCAGATGATATAGCGCAGGGCAGGGACACAGGTAGTGAGGAGTGTCCTCATGTGTCTCCTCGTCACCGTATCCTCAGCATAAGTCGTCCATACTGAGTTTCATATTTTTCTTGTGGAAACTGAGTTGGTTGTGACCGGTGACGATGCTCACAAGAAGAGAAAGAGACTTTTTACTCCGTTGGATGATAACTTCGGTCTTTTGTTTCCTGAAACTAGACCATAGTTTTCTGGTTATAAAACAGGAAGCGAGAGAGTTCCATCTCTTGTTTGTTATAGCTAGAACTCTTCTCTTGATTACCTGTTAAAAATAACAGGGTGTTACTTGAACTGTTGTGTCTGCTTGATTAAGATTAAGTATTGATCCTATTCTTTCCAGCTCGCCAGCTGGGACACCACTGTGACCAGGAGCCCAACAAAGCTTAATGTTGTGCTGTGTACCAAGAACCCTTAGCTCTTCGCGACAGCAAGTTACAAGCTTCGATTTGATTTCAACTGCAGAAATCGCTTTTATTGTCGCTTTGCTATTAATAAAAAAGGTGATATCAGCTTGTGATATTGCCATCATTGAGATTTTTCTAGCAGCTTTCATCACTGCCAGGATCTCAGCTTAGAAGACATTGCTGTAATCAGAATTCTGAATGAGCTGGCTAGTCCAAGGGTTTTTGAAAAAAACCCTGCACCGACATCAGTTTCCATCTTGTAACCGTTGGTTATATTTCTTTCATCGATTCGCAGGTACATGGCTCGTTGATTTGCCAGTTCTCTCTGCTATTAAAGGTCTTGAACGGCTTGTAAAAGTCTAAGCGGGGTATTATGTTGTCAGTACATAACCTTTTTTCCGTGTATTTCTGTAGAGTCTGCGCATGACCTATGATACTACATACATATGTCTTCAGCTACCAGCTTGGCAAGTCGAAGTTCACTAGGGGCTTTAGGTAACAGAATTTATTCCATTTTATGTAACCATTTTAAGTTTAAGTAGATTAGATTAGATTAGGTTGATTTTTATTTCCACATAAATTTTAACAATGATTTGGTTAATACAATCAATATGATGCATGGCACTGCCGTCTGCCTGATTGACAACTAAAATTATAGCTTTATATAGATAAAAAAAAAATAGAAAGTGCAGTTTAAAATTAAAACGCTTCATTTAAAATTTGATGTCTGTATTTAAGTGCTGTTTTGCAATATGCATATAACTTTGTGACATCCATTTCCTGTAGAAGGCTTATGATTTCATTATTTGAAAGAAAGTCACTGCCTAGGGTATGTCTTCTTGTTTCTCTCAATATCGCACATCTTCCAACAAAATGAAAAACATCCTCGCGCTCTTTCAAGTTGCACAGGTTGCATAAAATCGGTAAGTCCTCGCGGTGTGGGATGTAGTTCAGATTATGGAGTTCTCCTCTTAACCGGAACATGCACGAAATTTGTTCGATAGTATAGTTGTCGTGGAAGTAGTTTCTTTCCCGGAGATCGTAATCTAGTCTACTGTAAATCGAACGGTGCAGTGAACTTTTGGCTTGCTCCGTGAATTGTTCTCTTGAGGCTTCATCCAGACGAGCTATTAAGCGATATAAGGTTGGTTTCCATGAGGCAAAGTTACTGTAGTTCAGGTCAACATCCACTTGATCGGCTAGTTCTATCCAGTCTTTAAACCATCCACTTCGGGATTGGATTGTTTGAAGAACTACTTTCTTTGGAAGACGATAACTTGGCATATCGAGAACTTTTAGGATGTAATCGATCTGCAGCTTGAGTGTTTTGATGAATAAAGGCGATAAACCCGTTTCCAACATGATCATGTAGTTTGGCGTACTAGAAGGAAGGTGGAAGATCCGTTTTATGTAAAATCTGAGCAGTTTTTCCACTTGTTCATATTTCCGACCTCCCCACGCTTGCGCCGCATAAAACATAACTGATTCCGATACAGCTTCGAAGACTCTGAATTTACTGGAATGTGTAATTTCCTTATTATTAAAGGTTTGCTTCCATCCTGCGTTTATAGCTGTTTTCGCCTTAACAAGTTTGTCAGTGAGATGTTTTCCCATGCTCAAGTTCTTAGTAAAGCAGACTCCTAGATATTTGTATTCTTTCACCAACTCTATTCTTTCACCATTATAGTGCCATTGCTCACTTGCACACGATCTTCCTCCGCCATTTTTAAAAACCATCACTTTGGATTTATTTAAATTTACCACTAGGTTCCACCTTTTGCAATATTCAGCAAGCTTATTTATCATTAGTTGAAGGGACTGCGGTGTATATGCGAGCAGGACAATGTCGTCAGCGAAAAGAAGAGCTTTAATGTTACCGCCTGCGTACTCAATTCCTGCGGGTAATGCTTCGACTATATCTTCAATGAAGAGTGCAAACAAACTTGGACTAAGTGCACAGCCCTGTCTAACTCCCGATTTCGTTTGGAACCACTCTGATAAGCATTGGCCATTCCACACTGCTGCTTTGGTAGTCTTGTATAAATTTTCCAATACTGTACCGAACTTAAGCGACATTCCTTTCTGGAAAAGCTTGTAAAACATGGCATTTCGATCCACGGTGTCGAAAGCAGCTTTAAAATCAACGAAAAATGTAAATAGTTTCTTATTTCTCGACAGAAACGAGTCAGCAATCGAGCGAAGTACAAAAATGTGATCGACGGTGGAGTATCCCGATCTGAAGCCAGCTTGAAACTCACTGAGCAGGTTATTAGAATTTATCCATGCATTTAAACGCCTGAGCAGGATCGAAGTAAATATTTTATATTTTAAGTTTAAGTATCAAAATAATTTTATCCACTATATTCGTATTTATACATATAAAGGGTGGGCCAAATACAAGTTTCTTTTTAAAAATGCAATAAAATTAATAAAATTTAATTTTTTCCAATTGATTATGGAACACAACGAGCGTCGTTTAAGTGGCTGCCTCGGCTGACTTCGTAGTAGGGCACTCTTTCACTCCAATTTTTCAAGACATTGTTGGTGGTTTCGGGATGTAGCTCATGGATTGCTTGGATGATATAGGCCTTAGTTGTTTGAATCGTCTTCGGATTGTTAGCATAACATTGATCCTTCAAGGTTCCCATAAAAAAGTCCATTCCGAGGTGGATAATCCAGGTGGATAATTAACATCGCTGCGCTGACCCGGCTGATAACACGATTTAGAAATTTGGTATGGCGTGCAATCCTGCATGAACCAGAAGTCATCCAAATCCATGCCTTCAATTTCAGTAACAAAAATTTCGGTTAACATGGCTCTGTAACGCCCACCGTTGCCCGAAACGTCAGAAAAGAAGATTTTTCGCTCAAAATCGTTGCCCAATTCATGTTGCTCTAAGGACCAAACTGCGAAGAGAGGTCTTTGTGCAGATTTCTCCTCAGGCTAGTGCGTGTAGGAAATGA